>WOVY01011255.1:150000-769708 GCA_013436015.1 Rhipicephalus annulatus | reverse complement strand
AAGTCACTCACCTCTACAGGGCAACGATGTGGCTAAGCGACAACGGCCGTAATCCAACGAGGAACGTGCGAGCACTCTCGTCGATTCGGGCAGGCTGACCAACACGCCACTTGGCGCCAGCGACGTCGTGGACGTAGTTTTTGCCGTACTCCTTTGTCTTTCCGAGACACCGTAGTCGACTGCTGATGCGTACTCGGAGGGCTCGCAAACTCAACTGACCGTATGAACTGCTTGACTCGGACAAACTGGAATGTCTTCGTCTTCTCACTGGACGAGCTTCAGTAGGGTCACGAGACACCACAATAGCTTACCAAGCTATAGTTACCACTCGAAGGTCATGTCAAGTTTTTTTCCAAGAAGTTCCTCTAAGCGCTTGCAAGCTCAGCGCTTGTGCTAGTCGTCTCTTTGTGCGGAATTTTGCACCTTAAACAGGACTAGTTTCCCGGTTGAGGCTTGCAGGTTATCTTATCAGCTAAGACTTTTGACAATGCCCCTGCCTAGGATTTTGATGAATGTAAGGGGTGTGCAAAAGCGGCTCGTGAACAAAATTTTGCGAGGGAAAAAAATACGGAACCAACTCGCACGATTAGCACGATTCGCATCAAGCCATATTGCTCACGGGAGAGGGGGGGCAGGTTGAGAAAGGAGTAAATATTTCTTGAAGATTATTCTTTTTTTTTGAAGGGAGGTGTGAGGACGGAGAATTTCTTTGCTATCTGACTGGCTACCACGTGGTTCTGTAGCTTAATGTTACTTGCAGTTGTGGGCTTTTCCACTGTTTTGTTTGTTTTTCGCATTTGCAGAGTATCTACGCGAACGCTTTTCGAAATAAATCTTGTTCGAGGTCTTCTTTTCGTCTCTTCCTTTGTCCTCTGTCATATATTCATGCGCTACGTGATCGGTATGCTTTCTCTCATCATTGGCAGATTTCAGAAGTGACAACTTCCAAATAGTTACTGCGCTTAAACAAGCTAGTCTGCTTTCAACCAGGTAGCCATGACCAACAAGCTAACTGTACACTTTCTGTGGCAATGAAGGAGGCCTGGCAGCTAAACTGATAGAAATTTATCTTACCCCCACCCAAAAAAAAATGTACGTAAAGGTGAGTAACCCCGTTTCCCCAATTAAAATTGTTAGAAAATTGTGTACCGCGTGCATGGTTGAATCCTTGGACCATTACTACTCATAATTTATATTATTGATCTGTGTGACATTCCACAATCCCCAACATTAATACGCTCATGACACTTACATATTTTTGCAGGTAGAATACCCATGCACCTTGAAGCTGAGGTAAATGAGTATTTATACAAATTAGAAAAATGGCTTCAAAATAATCCCATGCTTAATGAATCTAAAAGTATAAGTACATCGTGTTCCAGCCTATCAACAAGCTCTACGAGGACGACATTAACATCTTTTTCAAAAACCAAAGGCTGGAGCAGGTTAAATCGCCAAAATTTCTTGAAGTGTGGTTCCAAATAAATTCCTCTTGAAATAAGCATGTCGGTAGTCTCGCATCCGAACTAAGCAAGACTGTTGGGCGAATGTTAAAACTAAATCCACTAATACAATGTTCGTTGAGAAAAAAAGATATACTACGCTCTTTTTTATTCGCGTTTGAATTATAGCATGCTTGTATGAGGCACTGCAAGTGAGAAGAATTCAAACAAACTGGAAATCGTACAGAAAAATAAGTCCTCCGTCCATTCGAAGATTATTATGGCAACCCACGGAAAATGTCCAGCAGTCCGCTCAGACAAGTGTATGAGATATCACTTTACGTATAAAAAGAAAATTCACACTATGACAACACAGGAAGGCACCCTCAAATAGTCGCTCTGCAGGCGACTAATTCACGTTCCTACTACCAGGACGGGGCAAGGTAAAGCCCCAATTGTATATCGCTCCACATGGCTTCTAAAAAATTTAGGTGAACAATTAAATTTTGAACTGCTTTTAACGCAGTTCAAGTATCACATCAAAGGTCTGCTCCTTATTGAATTAAAGTGAACAATACGCTTCACTAAACTCCTGGCAAGGGTCCACTTATATGTCTCACTTTTACGTTCATATTCCGGTTATATACAGAAGAATGTATGTACATATGTGCAGATGTATATATGATTGTAATAAGTGATTAAATACATATGTATTTCAATACAGTAAGTGTGTGTCTTTTGAATTTATTTTTAGGTAATGATAGAACGTTATTGTTTGACTTTGCATGTTTATGTAACATATTTTCAGATGTTTGTCCTATTATTGTGTTCTGTTATTTTGCTACTCCTTGTATTTTGATAATTATTATTCTATGTAGCTTGCTGAACGTTTCTGATATTTCACGTATAGCGAAGGCACGTCAGGCCGAATGGCATTTACCTTCACTTTGTCAAAAAATTAGGCGCCTTCTTCTAACCACTACCTCCACCACTCCTGCGCGAAGTACTCCGGTTCGGCTAGCGTTTCGAACGACGGCCGTGTTCAAGTAATCCCACTGCCCACAATTAGATGCTGTCGGCTTAAAAAGCCATTTGTGAGTGATATTTCAACACAAGCTCCTTCGACGAGTCGTCGTGAATAGCAGGAGGGTGATGCGCGCCCTCCTGAAAGACAAAAGAGAAGGAGGGGAAAAATCACAAATGTAGGGATGTCAATTAGACTAAGTCCAGTTACTATACTACACCGGGGAGAGGGAAAGGAGGGAGAAAGAGCGAGAAAGAAGGAATACGCCATTTTGATTGTGAGGTTGCCTAAAGCCTGTTTCACATGCGAGCGATTTTGGTCAAGAGCGGAGCGACAGCCACCGCGCAAGGCTAAAACAGGCTTTTACCGCCGGCCAACTAGACGCCCTTATGGTGGCTAGAATCTAGCCACCATAACGCCCTTTTGAAATTCCCCGAGTTGGAAAAAATCGCTAGCGGCACAAGCGGCAGAGCGACCAGTGACGTCGTTTGACACGTGATGACGGTGGTGGAGTCGAGAAGTTGACGCGCGCGCTGCGAGGAACTGGTTCCACAGAACAACTCGCTCGGACTGAGTAGCAGACGACATCCGTCCTCTCCCCAGCCCACAAATGTCTCGCGCTACTTTCAATGAGTTGTTGATTGCTGAAGTTGCTAAACGACCTATTCTTTGGGACGTAAAGAGTAAACATTTCCGGAATAAGCAGAAGAAGATGATCCTCTGGGAAGAAGTTGCCGAGATATTTAAAGAAGTCGATGAATCTGGTAAGTAAACAATGTCTTTTTGTGTGTATACGACCATGTGTGCGTGTGTGCATAACTGAAGAACCAAGCATGGAGCTATGGGGTGGCACTAAAGTCCATCAATTCATCATTTTAAATGCTCACACACGTTCCCATTTGCTTTTATAAAATTTAGGAACGAGATGCGTCACGTGTCACATGAGATTATTTCTCTACCGTTCGTGAACATTTTCTTTTCGTACACGTTGTTCATGTAAAGACTTATTTTTTTTAACTTATAGTTTCAAAATAGATGTGCCAGGCATATATTATTCTAAAATATTTGCTCTAATGTGAAATTTTTCTTATTCAGTGACAGCAGACGAACTTCAAGCACGTTGGAAGAACCTCAAGGACACATACAGGAAAAAAATAAAAGAGGAGAAAAAAATCAAAAAGAGCGCTGCTGCAGCTCCATCGAAGACAGCATATTGGCCGCAAACTGAACAGATGACTTTCCTCAGAGACGTATTGGAACCTAGGCGGTACGTGACGTGATGGTAAATATCAGGTGGCAATATTAGGCACGAGTTTCAAATAGCCAATGTAACATAGTACTCGTATGCTTGCTGTCGTCTTTGTAATGTATAGTCATTTATTTACTGAAATATACATTGCTTTCAGGAGCATCAGTAACATGGATGCCAGCGACGAAACAGCGGTTCCGACATCCTTGCCTGTGGAGCCACTCGACCTCCCATCGCAAGCTTTCCGGAATGGTTCAGATGTTGATAACTGCCCCGCCACAAGAAATCCGTTTGAACTTATATTCCAAGAACCTAGCGTACCAGAACGGGTTACAACACCACCTAATCCGCCACCCCGCCATCCGCCTCCCTGCAATCCACCGCCTTCCAATCCACCACTTTCCAATCCATTACAGGCTGCCAGCTGCCCAAGAGAAAGTGAGGAAGTTTCATCGACGCCACAACAAAGGTCAAAGCGGCAGCGAAAAAGAGAATTCGAAACTGTCGACGACGAACTGAACGCAGTGCGCAACGTCATTGCGGCTCACAAGCCGATGGACGCTAACGGGTTATTTCTTTTGTCTTTGAAACCATACCTGCAAAGCACGCCACAAGAAATGCTCACAGATTTGAAGATGGATCTACTCCATATTTGCTCCACCTATAGCGAGGGGCGCCGTCCTCTTTCACTGCGTTCATACGATTGGTGAGTGCAGATTGAAAATAAAATAAAAATAGGCAGTGAACTTCATGCGTCAGTATCTGTATTTATTGAATGGCCAATTCAAGCACATTGGTGTTCAAACTCGCGTCCCCACGTCCCCTACTGCGCTGCACAGCGCTCAAGCTGGCAGGCTGTCGACAAGTCCTGCGGCACTGGCCAGTTTCTATTGCCGGAATGCGTGGCTGGCCAGCAAACATACGTTGGGTAGCGAGCACAATGTACAATGCACAGATTACGAAGAACAGCCGTTAATTTCCGGCACCAGTACAGCATGCATTTAGGTTACACAGCCGAAGGCTACCAATTGAATGTTAAATCGTTGAAAGCAAAAGCAATGAATCGGAGAAACATGGGAAGTGCTGCGCAAAACACGCTCGCAGTTCCTAAGCATTCAGCTACCCGGAACAGCTGTATAATAAACCCATACAAGCAAACTCTTTTTTTTTTTTGCTTCTCCATGGTCAGTTATATGAGCGCGCCACACGAATCATACCTGAAAAAGCCAGGACAAAACAAAAAGCAACTGCAAACGTTGCTTATTTGTTGTAAGATTCGTGTTACAAATAGTTCAATCAGTGTACAGACGCGTAAAAGTCGAGCGGCTATTGATGATGAACCTCGTAGCACGGGGCGCCAAAGGAAGGACACTTGGAGGAGAGCGCGGCTTTCAGATACCACTGAAAACAGCGGTCAACCGGCAGATTCCGCGGACAACACTGTCCGCTAGAGCGGCGGGCGTCGCGGAAGAGCAGCGGTATAGCAGCGGCGCATGTGAAACGAACGCGCGTCCGTGCGTCCTCCCGCCGCTAATCGCTGCGACCGCCGCCGGTCGTTCGCTCGCATGTGAAACAGGCTTAACCCGTTAACCGTGCGACGTTTTCAGACGCGCAAAAACGCCAAATGACTCTTCAGAAAGCAACAACATATATGAATGTCTCCTCGGTAATTGCAGCGTGCGTTTATAAACAGTATCCATTAGAAAATAATGTTGCTCGTTTTAATATTTCACGCTGGAAAGACGGATGCATTTGTGGCACCATGTTCTACAGTGGTGGCACACGCCCAATTGGGCTCCGTAGCCCTTCCTTCATTGTCAAAGAAAGGCGTCCCCGAGTATAGCGTTTTATTGCATTTACCACAGAACCCTGCTATTAGTTTATGTCGCGGCTCCTGCTGCTCAGAGGGGAACATACAGCGAGGCGTGACATTCCCGCAGTGTAAATGTTTAAAGAGCTTTCGAGTCATTCCCCCCACTTTTTCTGGAATTCGGAAGGGGTAACATGCTTGGAGCTAGAAAAACATTGCTGCGGGAAAGAAAATTTCCAGGTGCTTTTGAAAGCGTGCGCAAGGCGACCCACACTATTTTGCGGTGTCCACATACTACCACGCGGCGGTCGTCTCTCTCCAGCGGCACGAACACGCCGTTGTCGCCACTTTTCCAACTGACGCGGCGTGTGTTCCGCTTTTTTCAAGGTGACGGTTCCACTGTGGCCATCTTGCCAGTTACGCTGAAAACAAGACCAAACGCCGCCGCTAAGTCAGGAATAGAAGGACAACGATTCGGAGGTCAAACTCTCGAACATGTGCTGGCCCGTCACACTGGATTAGGAGACGGGAAGGGTACGGTCACGGTTCGGAGAAATGAGTCATTCAGAAGGAGCGTTTTTCTCCCTCCCCTTAAAACACCTTTATTTTTGCCTCTAAATCCCGTGCTCACTTGCCCTCGCCCTGAGGCGCGATGCTTTTCAGGCGAGGAACAATGGCGCTGCAAACGGCTCAAGTTTACTTTTGGTTTGCAGACTGTCGACCAGTCCTGCCTCACTGGTGAGTACTCTCCATGACAGTGAGTGCCCGAATGCGCGGCTGGCTGACAAGCTTTCTCGTGGAAGTCGCATCACAATCGAACCAAGAGACATCGTCTGGTGTACATGTGTAAATAATCCCCCGCTGTAGCTTACTTCTGCCTCATTTATTGACGACCATCTTTCAGTTGTGATATTGTGGAGCCAGACAGCGGTCATCTTAACGAAATCACTTTTTTTTATCAATTTGTGTGTAGTTTCTCTGTTAGCAGTCACTCATTCATATCACTCTCTACCAAGCCAGCAACGGTAACAGTCCCTCGATGAGGCCACCTCAACCGGAACACACGCACGAAAGGGGATGAAAAGATAACAGAACGGGTCTAAGACGCAATGGGTTGGGGGAGGGGACTGCTATTCTTCTTGTGTCACCCAAACTTGTGCTGACGCACCTAACGGTTGAGGAGGGGGCCCGAAAAGTGTCTCCCGCGATCCGGTGAAAAGTGCTGAACAAAGGCTTTTTCTTTGTTTTTTTTTTCCTTTTAACGACAAGCCTAGGTCTCTCTCTGTTCCCCTAGAAACCTTCGCTCACTTGTCCTATGCGGTTAACGTGATAGCGGTGGTTCAGGTAATGACGTTACCAAGCAGCAAACGTTCGTTGTGGACAGCGTTTTATAGTTTAGCGGGATAACGTTCACGGGGTTTACATGCCTCAGCTGGGATGGTGGCGCACCTATCGATTAGTTAATAAGGTAAAGACAGGGAAAAAGAAAACGAGGATGTTTGCCTATTCCACCGCGCAAACCATTGTTACAAGTTTATTTTACTAACGATAAAAGCAAATAAATATGAACCGCGCACCAAACGCGAAGAAACTTTGGTTGCTGATTTGTTTACATCAATCTTGTAGTTAGGCCTAGACGCGTTCGAAATGGGAAGGTGTCTAAAAATTTACGACAACTTATCCGCAATACTCGGTCATCGAAGCTAAGAGGAGGCAAGCGAAGCCGCTTTAAGCAGTCGTTTGCTGCGAACAAGGTGAATCTTTGAACAACTACGCCAAAATCACGTCGAAGCGGGCGTCCGAGAGCACCGCCATGTTTACGTACACTACGTACACCTACGCTAACATAAATATGAAAAATACCGCGCGTACAGTAAGTGGTACGGGTCACGTACGTATCTGCGCATGCGCACTTCAGTGTATCGTGCGCATGCGCATGATACACTGAAGAAAAAGGGACGCAGGAAAAAAAAGCGCCGACTAACAACGAAGTTTTATTTCAAAGAAACGTGCAGAAGCACCCATACGCGAGTGCATGTTCTCGAAAGCGTCCTGTGACCATGACAACACGTAATAAATCACTCAATGTTAGTTAAAGCGTGCAACGGAGTTCTCTCGCCGCAAAAATGATGACTCCTTTGTGGATAACGCAATTGAATGTTGAATGTTTGCTTATCGCCTTTTTTTTCGATTGCCATAGCTTCAATAATCAACCTTTCTTTTTTCTCACGTGATGTGTAGCGATTACAACAGTGTCACCAAATATTTGAGTGCAGCAGCAACAATCTGGACAATGTGTTCTGACGATGCTCTAGCAGACGCACGTTTATCCCAGTTTGTCATCTTCCCGTTTCTCCTCTGTATTCCGCTCCACATGAAAGGGGTATGTCACACACCACATTCTTAGCACGCTCTGGGAATTGGTTGCTGTGCTTAATATTGCAGCCTTTATGCTTACTCACAGGACGAGTTCGCTTGCATATCTTTGAAAGTTTAGTGGGAGCGGAAAAAAAAGAACCGCCACCTCTGATTTCTCCCTGATTAAGGGATGCGATATCTCATTCACATATGTGATGCACGATATCTGATCCGCATACGCAATTCGGCATATTTATACCTGCATGTTCCTTCGAAATAACAATAACATTCAGCTGTTATAGTTATTCAGCTGTCAGCGCTTGTATGCGCGTCACCTGCATTGAGGCGGCGCACACATGATGGCTCCTTGGTATGAAGAGGACCAGCAGCGCACCTACCTACCCTATCAGCCGCACAGAGCGTAAAGGGACACCGCGCGTGGTCTCAGAAATCCTGGGCGCACGGCGACCGCACGCCCGCAATCTCGGAGGCCATACGCCGCAAAACCCGGCAAGCCCCACCGGTCATGCCACTACATCTCTTCAAGCTCAGTATAGCCACTTCGAAAAACATGATAAGGCCCATGTAGGCTTCACTGGGCTTGTAAAACTTCTTCCATTTCCTACTTAGTTCATTTATTTTTTTCTTTATTTTGCGTACACTACTGTGGCGGTGGATCTCCCCGCCTTTGCTGTAAAATGTGCAGTGACTGTCTCACTGGAAGGAGCAGGTGTAGGGGCACGAGCAAGATGTCTTGGTCTGATTAACTGCCGTGAGCATGTGGTGCACCGTTGCTTCCAGCAGCCACCGAAAAGACGTTAATAAAACATGCCTGCAGTAATTCGTACAATACCACAAAAAAAATTTATTTAAAGTGCAGCCAGCTTCACTTCTTCCGTACCATAGTGACAAATTTTCTGTGAAAACTCAAGAACATAGCTCTCTGTAACGGCTTAGCACAAAAAACTTCTTGAATCATATAGCAAGGCAAAGGCAATCTCAGTCATTGTCGATGCGTAAAGTGAGTATAATGCGGCAAATCAAGCGTGGTTGCACTTGACACCGAAAAGTTGGTCACTGGCTGGTTATCAGACCCCGGTGCGAAAAAGAGATTAGGAGCGATAGTCCCAAAAAAATAGGCGAATGCCCATTCGCCTAATCCAGCACAAGGGGGAATACTTCTTCGGTGGCAACAGGATGTGTCTCAGCACTTTCATTGACTAGATGGTTTTGCAGAACGTCTTTCCGTCCAGACCTCATTCCCAGGACGAGGAGGCATAACGTTGCAGTCGTTGCATGGCACCCTGCATAAATGGGATAGTGGGACTGGGTATTAGTTATATTGAAAGGACTACTTGCCATGGATGAGATCAAAGTAAAATATATACGTATAGGTTGTGCCATTTTGAAAACTAGTTATAAAAAAATAGAAGACGACATCAATTTCTCATCTTTAAAGTTGTTTACAGTTTGCAATAGTGATGAACCAAGAATACCAAGAGCCCACAAGTAGAATATTCTCAATCTAACATTGAACATTTAGGGTACTTTGTTTTGCGGCTGAATTTTAATATTCAAACTGTCAAACTATGTAAGGCAAGGTAAGGCTCATTTGGTAGATGAAATAAGTAGCTCAAATCAATATTATCACCAGATTTTAAAGTGGCAAGATTTCTGCGTACTATCGTTATTTTCGGTCCTGGGTTGTATATCAGTTGAACACTTACAGCAGAACACGCGCAAGGCTAAACACAGCATCACGATTGTAATTTGTACCCAAAGTACTTCGCAATACATCGAGACAGCGTTTTGTATGCACAATAACATTCAGCCGATTAGTGGAGAAGATGATGTTGAAAATATAATAAAAAAATCAGTTTTGCCACAAAAGTGATGACATGAATGTTACACAAAGAAATTGAAACGCGAAGAACGGCAACTAGATCGAAGTGTTCAGCGCGCTTCTCAAGAAAAAATAACGTTGAAAAGAACACAAACAGGACGAGCTCGAACTAACAACCTTAAAACTCAACACTCAACGCGCTGCTGAAACACAAAGTATACACAAGATGTGCGAAAAATTATTGGTGTCGCAACTGTTACCGCGATGTGTTTCAAAAGCGTCCGTCCGACAGCTTCGAGAAGACGGCATAGCAGACGAAAACGATGCACGCTACTTTGCTGTCCAAGCTAGATGACGACTCTACAAATTCCTCGGATAGGTCGGATCTCGCCGGAATGGTCGTCTGCGCTCAAGCAGACGCTTCTTCAAACACTCAATGCAACTAGTCATTTTTTTCTACAATTGACCTTGAAATGGGCTGAACAAAATTTACAGTTACGCTTGCTTATTGTAGCTTTCTCTTCTCGACGAAGGGTGGCGTCTCGTCACTTAGAAGCCGTCCAGGCACGTTCTATTTCTCGTACAACATAGGTATAGTGCCTAGAATATACTGGCACTGTAACATGGGAGTGATGTTGTCTTCTAGATATAGTGAACTATTATTCTCAGATGACAGAGTAGACTGTCGTCGGTGCTGTCTAGAATTGGAACACAGCTATAATTACCATCTCAATAACAGTTGCCACTGAGTAAAGTTCCAGAAGTACAGAACATGTTCGTTAATTGCGTTGCAGAATATAGCGTCTTGCTGAATTCATCTGCACCCGCCAACGTCACAGGATCTACATTTTGGTGCACAAAGCACTTCGAAGTCATAAAAAGCGCTTATAGGGGTCATACGTGGCTTCTAATCGATAAAAATGAAGTACATTGTCACCTGTCATTGTAATAGACCTTGCATACGAGGTTTCAGAAGAAACATTTAACCGAGAATATGTCATAACAATATGGAAAATACATGTTGAAGTTTTGTCGTCACGTACGCAGATTTTGGCTGCAAAGTTTGAAAATTAAAGTTCAACCTCAATTTGGTCAATGAAGCTAGCTTTCCATGCTGCATGAATGTTCTCGGAGTGCAGTTGTTCAACCTGACGGAAGTAACTGTTTCTCTTGAGTGCCTCTTAATTATGGCAGTTTGTCCGAGGATTCTTTTGGAGACTGTTCCCAGCTATAATTGCTGCAAGAGAGAGCTGCTTTCACTCTGAAGATTATAGCATGAAAGTACGTACCTTGAACTTCCCCTTTAGAATAATGCTGCGGATCGCTGCCCGGGCACAAGGCCACCTGTCTCCGAAGGCGCAGATGGCGTCTTCCTGCGCCTTGTGCCACAACGGCACCGTCACCTCGCCCGAAACCGCCGGGAAGATTTCCACGAGGTCCTTTACGTGGGTCTGGTACCAACGGCGGTTCATGTCGATGTTACGCGGGCCGGACAGAATGCAGAGCAGAACGGCTAGAAGCACGTGGAAATCATCTTTCGTCGGAGCTGGCTCCGAGTCAGTCAACAGGCCATTCAGGTCTAGACGTATGTCCCTCCTACTCAGTCGTACCTGCTTCAGCTTTAAACCCTCCTTTGCGGCAGCATTCAGAATCTGACAGAAAAAAGCGCCACTTGTCAGCGCCCGATTCGATTGCCTCAACGTTATCAAAGTTCTCAGTATAGATAGGCTTTGTGTACAGCAAGCAATAAAAGCCCCACTAAGATAGTTCGGAGAAACGATCCACACACTACAAGAAACTAGAATACCGGTTGACCAACGGCAGGAAGCTGAAGATGAAAGTTTGCGATAAAAAAATTGTGAAGAGAGGTTCAATGCTCAAGCACACATTTATAACCCTGAATTTGTTTTTTTTTGCAGGCTAGAACGCAACCTTGAAAAGGGCGATTTCACTCGCTCAAATGCCGGCTTGAGCAGGCAGCCGATATTTATGGATGTTTATATAGAATACCTCTCAAACTGCTAACATGAACACCTTGCTCATTGAAGGTGCTGGTACACATAAGGAATGCCACTTACAACACCAAACCGCGTGTGTGTAAAACGCGATGACACAGTAATGTCGGAAAGATAGGCAAGTGACTTCTCAATTAGCCAGCGTGATTACATGCGTGGATATCCAAGTACGTACGAGTACTGATAGGGTTGGAGTATCTCACTGTGGCTCATTTCTTAACGATGGAGACTGTATTTGCGAAATGAACAAAATATACGGCACTGATGCCCAGTTCACATCACTGCGATTGAATTTATAGTAATGGTGTTGGATAGACAGTTATGCGAACAAAATTCGCTTGCGTGTGCATCTAGGTATGGTTAATTGTAATACGTAAATGCAGGATGACGTACCCCACCAGAGAATTGGATAGGCAAACAATAAAATGAACGACTGACATAAAAAAAAACAATAAAACAGCATGCCTGCCCTCCCTCAGGTTGCATGCGTGCGAAGTTACACGCAAGCAACCTGATACCCCTGTCACACGGCCACCACCAAACTCCTTTGAACACCGTCAACGTAAATCTCCCCTAGGGGGTTTGGCGGAGAGGAGTTGTGGCAGTGTCACACGGCTATGACAAGGTTGTAACAGTTGCCGTGAGGGGGCTCAGCCGGCGCTGTTTGATTTTCGGAAAAGTATTCTAATTTGATCCCTATTGATTTTTTTGTGAATCCTCGTTATGTGGTTTTTGCAAAAAAGCACTATAAAGTAGGTATGCGATTAACAAACCATTAAAAATAATTTCAAATAAAAACACATTTGCTAATTGTAGCAATGCTGCTAGTGGCGCTGGCCACATTGTGCTTTTAGTTGTTTTGTTGCCTGTGTACATGCCCGGTACGAAAGTTCTTATGCTTCCTTGCCTCGTGAGCGCACATTTTGTGTTCTTCAGCCATGAGTGACACAGCGGACGACGTGAGGAAGTGTGCGATATTGCGCTAGTAATGACGTTGATCGGCTGGCGCCGGCCGGCCCGACTCGCGAGGCACGGTGTGTAGCGCATCGGTGTTGAGAGTAAGTGAACTCTGGCGGGCGTAAATATTGTAAACAAACACGCGTTGTGAATGAGTACTACAACGAAAGAACGTTCAATATTGCTAAAATGTATTGTTCTTTCACTGCGGCGACTTAGTGCTCGATATTTTTCTCTGACTTCTAAAGTGCAGAGGACGAGAGTACTTCGTTCCGCTGCGAAGGGAGATCGTTGAACGTCCTTAGCGAAATGCTCCGTTCACCTTCGTTTGCGTAAGGGTGGCCGTGTGACACCGACCGCATCTTCGTTGTCGTAAAGACGAGGGAGTTAAACGGTCTTCACGGGCGCCATGTGAAAGGGGCATGAGATCAACTCGAGAAAACGAACCGTAAATGCGTATCCTACATTTTCTTATCGTGCAATCTTGTTTGGGGACCTTTTTTTCAGACACACCCGTGTCTGAACAAAGGCTTAAAACGGATAATCCAAATTCAAAATGTTCTCAAAATTTATTTGATGCACTTCGCTTCCCATAGGAACCCGTCTTCGGAAAACCAACATTACCGAAATTCTAAAAACCAATATTTTCTGAAACGAATAAGTAGGTAATGCTAGATGCTATAGCTCATTTCAATAATTGCTTGATAGATTCACGTAGCCCTCTTAAACTAGAAAATAACACAATATACTCGTCTTCTCTTTCATGCAATAATGCGAAATGTATGGCTGATACGATCCGCGGCCTCGGAGCTGCAGAGTTCTCTATTTCTTAAAACTTGGCTCGTACAACATTTCAACTGCTTAAATTGCTTGCAAATTTGATGTGTAACTGAAAAAAAACTTGGTAGGGCCAGATTTCTCATATCAGAATCACAGTAAATTCATTGTAGTGAGCTCTATATGTACAATAATACACGTTTTGGGACTGCATCACTTGGGGTGGATAAATCTAACGATATTTATATTATGACCATACTTTGCTACCATATCGTATTTTATAACCACAAAAATTACAAAACCTGTCACTCACCCTCTGGAAATCGGCATTGCCAACCCTTTCTATCAGGCCGAGTAGGTAAGCAACGATGGTGTGCGGGTCTGAATTCCTCGTCACCAGGCGGATCCAGTTTGGATCTATGTCCTGTGGCGACGGGAACACGAATACCGCTTGACCGGGCATAGAGGTCCACTTGAACGTGCGGAGGTCCAAATCTACAAACACCACGGTAGCTATGGGTGGGACGTCTCTGTGTGCACCATCAATGGTGGAGTCGGACTTGTAATGTTGTCGCGGCTGTTGTACCACAGAATTATGGGGTAAGGCGGGTTCCTGGGGCGCTGACAGAAAAGGTATCTTGGTTTCGGTGGTCTGCAGAGCGCTTTGCGCCGCAGGAGCCTCGTAGTGGGCAGCGTTCGGGGCTTGTGGCACCGTGGCAACCACGGATGCCGTGTCTTTCAGGGGCTGTTCCCGGAAAAGAAGCCCGGTTGCTTCTGGCTGATTTGCCTCTTGAACCTGGATGTTCTTTGGATATTCAGGTGTGCTGACCAGCCCCGTCTCGATGACAACGGCAGTGCTCCACTGTGTGCAGACATATCCTCGAAGTCGCTTCAGTGGACCCTGTGTGATGGGATAGGGGACGCGTGAATGAGCTAGTTCTGACTGGCACCAGTATGCTCATAACTTTACGTTTTCTTAACTGGGACATAGTGATATTCCTGCTGTGTTTATTCGAAAGGAGAAATTACCAGCTGGTTGTAATACATATAAACACTTTAGTGGTGATCGCAATAACAAAGTTAGCTAAGCTTTAACATTAGGTGTAAAAGGTACCGACGTTGCCATTAGGCGAACTTGAAAAAGGTCAACCACGTTGCTGATAACGATCGCTGTCCAGGAGATGTTTTTTTTCTTTTTGCGTGCATTGCATTACATGTTTTTTTTAATGGGAAGGACTCCCCATACAATTACGATTAGCACATTCACAATAGTACATCTCAGCATTATATTCTTGGAAGCACATGGATTCTTCGATTAAAGCTTGTACAACGAACAGTTCAAGCACTTGCGATGCTTTCGGTGCATTGCGAGTGCTTTTCAGAATTTAGACTTCGTAGACAAGCATAGCACAACCGAATATAAAACTAAGTGAACCGCATCAAAATCATTCTTGAATATCTCTAGCGATTCGATAATCACGGATACTAGCCTCCTCTCATGTGGGGTCACGTGGTGCCAACAGATTCGTTCTATAACTGATTAGCATCGAACGATACGTACACTGAAACAGCCTTCGGTGATAATGCGGATGATGTGTGCTGTAGTGTGAGGCCATTGTTTTCCGAAGGCGGCAAGTGCATCTGCTTGGAACTCGCTGTACAGAGGCACTGGTGGGGGTATAGAAACCTCTGGGAAAAGCGCAACGAGGTCGTTTGCGCGGTCTCGGAACCAGTCCTGGTTGAAGATGGTGCGAGTCTTGGAGTTCAGGTTGCACAGCAGCACCCCGAACAGCACGTACTCGTCATCTATCGTGGCTGCGTGCTCCGATCCAGCCATCCCGATATGCAGATCTCGGCTACCCACCATGCTGTCAATCGCCACCTGTTCCAGCCACAGATGATCCTCGTCGCTGTCTTGAAGAGCCTGCGTGTAATTTAGAGAAGATTTCGACGCATTTTACTCTCAGCGTCTTGCCTTACAGGTCAAACCTGACCGGCTATTTGCGTAAAAGCGTGATGGCACATGAACCTCGATCTCGGTTGGTGAAAATACAATCGATTCTTTTGATTTTAGACAAACTCGATAGGAAGTGTTTGATATACAAATACAAGATACTATCCCAATAATTGCATGCATGCAATATTGTATCGCCGTGTTCTTGAGTTGTACATTCAATCATTCCTTTCATGTACAACTCCACGGAAATCACTTGATACAATAGTCAGCAGAATACATATTCGATCGATCAATCCCTACCTCTCTGCTTTCAAGCGGTAATCCTTAACTCACCCATGTTATTCATTCAGTAAACTAAACACTGATCATACCAAGGTGTTCCTAAAGTTAGTAAGGCGAGATCCTGGAACGCTTTTTAGAATGCAAAAGTTGCCCGGCGACACAAGTTTACGGCGTCAGCAAAAGAGACTGAAGAAATCATCATCACGACGCACTGACGCCATCATATCACGTCATCGTGGATCGTCTGAACTTGTGACATCGTGATGACGTCACATATAACAACACAGAACAATTACTACGCTACCTTAAAATAAAACGAGATGAGCGGACACAAGCGCAAACATTGCGCTTAGTGTGAGTCTGTTTTATGCGTATGTGAGAAAGCACCGTTATTTATTTTGAGTTAAGATGCACCAACCAGTTGAGACCCAGAAATTTAGAAGGTAATCGTTACACGACGTATATCAGAATTACGTTAGTTTTCCAGAATGGTTTCGGAGGCGAGTGCGGGAGTGTTCATAGGCCAACATCGATTAAGAAGAGAGAAAAGATGGTTTTCGTCGTCACGTCGGCTGAAGCGTATGTGGTGACTTTTTTTACAAAACTGTACGAAATCCCATTGCATTTGGCCAAAGAGGTGTATTTCTTCACTCCATTACACTTTTATGGGGAGACAAAAATTAATAAAGGGCGAAAAGTATAAGCAGGGACACGCTGCTGTAATATTAGTTGAACTGACTCTCTTTTCTTGCAATTATCACTAAACATGTTTTGCACCGAGATCTTCTTGTGCTCCTAAATCTTACGCGATTGTGCACCACTTAGAAGACAATGACTTAGAAGACGAAATGGTGCGCCATAACGACAATGAATAGATAACACCTGGCCCGAACTAGTACGCCTTATAAACCAACAGTTGTGTGATACACAAAAAACATGTTACACTCAAATATAGTAGCCTACATACATGGCGGTGCATACGAGAATGAAATAATGATTTAGAGTCAGTGACCCTGGCACCTGTCTATACTCAGGTTTGATAAGGGGCGTCCAATTAAATACTTGACGTTCTTTTTTCTAGTTGCCCCACCCACCGTGATAAACTATTTAAATGTTGCAAGCTTGCTTACCTTGTAATAATCGGCCCCGCAGAAGCGCTTGATGAAGCTAATCAGGCAAGCGACGGGGGCGTCCGGGTCGCCACCTGTTGTCACTAGACGAACCAAGTAGGGGTCGAAATCTTTCGGACAGCAAGCGAACACCGTGGTTCTGGTAACCATGATGTTCTGGACTAGATTGGACTGTGGTCCCTCCGGAGTCGTTTCTATCCACCACACCCTGCAGTGAAATCACACAAGCAAATGCTAGGAGGCTGTTGCAGCATTTCTGTTAGTTCCACAAAAGACGCATATATATATATATATATATATATATATATATATATATATATATATATATATATATATATATATATATATATATATATATATATATATATATATACACCAGATTCTTTGAACGTCATTCACGCTGGACCCGACGTATTGTATGCAAGAAAGAGAAAAGAGCGCAATATATATATATATATATATATATATATATATATATATATATATATATATATATATATATATATATATATATATTGAGATATTGAGAGCAGGGTGATTTTTTGCAAAATGGTGGACAAATTATGTGAAAAAAAAACATTCGCCACCATGTAAACGAAATGGATCTTGACAACGAATGTGCCCGAATGTGGACAGAAGGCTAAGATAATCTCAATTTTTGAAAAAGGAGACCTAGAGCTCTTGGGAAACTGGAGGCAGATCCACAAAAACCCGTGCGATGCTTATAGCAGCCAATTCCAAACGTACTCACTGCCACAGTTAAGGCCACCTTCGTACTCGACCTACTGATGGACCAAGCCGCATTTCTGGTTTTAGCTACTCGAGAATAAAGCATATCATCTCTACCGTTTGAGAAATTCGGTAAATAAATTCAACCTCTGTAAAAAGCATGTTTTCAGACAATGCCTATCTTTAAAAACGAAAATAATACGGTAGTCAGGTCCTGTCAGAATATGAACCATGGTGGAAATATCCGGCAACTGAAACTATCTCAAATGACCCATTTCTGAGAACTAGTTAATTAAACATCGAATTACCACCATTAGGACAGTTGTTTATGTCGAAAATGTTCTAACTCTTTTGTTACCACGCGACAATGGCTGTTTTTCATATGTCTCGGGAAGATTGTTTCTGCAAGTTGGAAAAGTACTCCAGCACTCATTGCAGCATTCCGAACTTTACACAACGAATTGCTTTTTCCAAAAAAAGTATGTTGTAGGGCAACAAAAATATTTTAGAATGAATAAGAATGTGAAAAGTGTAGAATTCTTGGTCACATTCTGGTAAACAGTGCAATAAAAAACACTGTATATGCAAAAATATTCAAAAGAAAGAAAATTCAGAATATACATTTTGTTGATAAATGAACGAAGAACAGTATAAAAAACAATGAATGTTGTGCAAAAATGTTTCTCGTCACATAGACAAAGAAAATCGGAACTGAGGTGCTGCTTCGTTGCTCGTGCCATGCAATGAAGCATTGCATAGTTTTTAGCGAGACACAATTGTATTCGTACACTTTTTCTCAGTAAATTTTTGTTGTGTTGCAATAAGAGTCTCCTGGTGTTCTAATATAAGTAGATGGATACCCGTGATGTATATAAGTAGATGGATACCCATGATGTGAATAATCCCTCTATAAAAGAGATATCAAATGAACTTCGCTATTTCATCTAGCGTCACCTCTTTCCATGAACCACCTTACAACGCATAGGTTGGCGTTCCAATATATGCATCCAAGCATATTTCTTTGCATTTTCATGGATATCGTAATAAAAAAAGAACATCGCACGCAGTTCTACAACGTTTCGGTTGCTCCGTAGTCAGGGCCAAGATGTGCTCCGGGGGCCATCTTGTGTTTAGGGGAAGCTCTATAGCCAGTGCCAGCACACTGCACCCCAGCGAGGTGTGGACCCCGCACGTAACCAGAGTAGCTATAAGATTGTGCGCAAAGGTCAGAAGCTATACGCACTTGCGGCGGAGGAAACAACTTGAGGATGTAAATGAAATGAACCCATGAATGGCTGTGGCTGTGGATCAGGCTGATGCAAAACATTGTCGCCATAAAACTTGAAGCTGAGGTGCTGTCATCCTCAAACACCAAGCTCATCGTCGCTCAATTCAGGTGGGGTTGCAAGACAGTTTCAAGCAGTGCATGTGTTTTTTAGTCCTGATGCGCACCCATGCGCGCGTGACGATAACGCCGTAGGAGTGCCTAGTGACACTAGATGGGACCCTGTGTGTGATATACGGATGCAAGCAAAACCAAAGCTGCTAAAAGCTGCCATAGAAGGCCGCCTCAACACTTTCAACATGCGACGGACCCTCGCAAATATTTTTTATAGAACAAATTTTTTCTGACACCCTAGGAACAGCTTTCTATTGAATATATGGCATAAATTTCTAGCAATCGTCATCATCATCATCATCATCATCAGCCTGTCTACGTCCACTGCAGGACAAAGGCCTCTCCCATGTTCCGCCAGTTAACCCGGTCCTGTGCTTGCTGTTGCCAATTTATACCCGCAAACTTCTTAATCTCATCTGCCCACCTAACCTTCTGTCTCCCCCTACCCCGCTTCCCTTCTCTGGGAATCCAGTTGGTGACCCTTAATGACCAGCGGTTATCTTGTCTACGTGCTACATGCCCGGCCCATGTCCATTTCCTCTTCTTTATTGCAGCTATGATATCCTTAACTCCCGTTTGTCCCCTAATCCACTCTGCTCTCTTCTTGTCTCTTAAGGTTACACCTACCATTTTTCTTTCCATTGCTCGCTGCGTCGTCCTCAATTTAAGTTGAACCCTCTTTGTGAGTCTCCAGGTTTCTGCTCCGTAGCTAAGTACCGGCAAGATACAGCTGTTATATACCTTTCTCTTGAGGGACAGTGGCAATCTACTTGTCATAATTTGAGAGTGCCTGCCGAATGTGCTCCACCCCATTCTTATTCTTCTAGTTACTTCAATCTCGTGATTAGGCTCTGCGGTTATTACCTGCCCTAAGTAGACATAGTCTTTTACAACTTCAAGTGCACTATTACCTATCGCAAAGCGCTGCTCCTTTCCGAGGTTGTTGTACATTACTTTCGTTTTCTGCAGATTAATTTTAAGACCCACCTTTCTGCTCTCCTTGTCTAACTCCGTAATCATGAGTTGCAATTCGTCCCCTGAGTTACTCAGCAATACAATGTCATCGGCAAAGCGCAGGTTACTGAGGTACTCTCCATTAACTCTTATCCCTAACTGTTCCCATTCTAGGCTTCTGCAAACGTCCTGTAAGCACGCAGTGAATAGCATTGAAGAGATTGTGTCCCCCTGCCTTACACCCTTCTTTATTGGTATTCTGTTGCTTTTTTTATGAAGCACTATGGTAGCAGTTGATCCCCTGTAGATTTCTTCCAGAATGTTTATATATATTTCATCTACGCCCTGATTCCGCAGTGTCTGCATGACGGCTGATATTTCTACTGAATCAAACGCCTTCTCGTAATCTATGAAGGCTATGTATAGTGGTTGGTTATACTCTGAGCATTTCTCTATTACCTGATTGATAGTATGAATGTGGTCAATTGTTGAGTAGCCTGTTCTAAATCCTGCCTGTTCCTTTGGTTGATTGAATTCTAATGTTTTCTTTACTCTGCTAGCAATTACCTTTGTAAATAGCTTCTATACTACAGAGAGCAAGCTGATCGGCCTGTAATTCTTCAAGTCCTTGTCATCTCCTTTCTTATGTATTAAGATGATGTTAGCGTTCTTCCAAGACTCTGGTACTTTTCCCGTCAGGAGACACCTCGTAAATAGAGTGGCTAGTTTTTCTAACACAATCTGTCCTCCATCTTTCAGCAGATCTGATGTTACTTGATCCTCACCAGCAGCTTTGCCTCTGTGCATGCTCTCCAAAGCTTTTCTGACTTCTTCTATCATTACCGGTGGGGTGTCGTCTGGGTTACTGCTAGTTCTTATAGTATTAAGGTCGTGGTTGTCTCGGCTACTGTACAGATCTCTGTAAAACTCCTCCGCTATTTTAACTATCCTATCCATATTGGTAGTTAATTTGCCTTCTTTGTCCCTTAGTGCATACATCCGCCTTTTGCCTATCCCAAGTTTCCTCTTCACTGCTTTGACCCTTCCTCCGTTTTTCAGAGCGTGCTCAATTCTCTCCATGTTATACCTTCTTACATCGCATACTTTACGTCTATTAATCAGCTTCGAAAGCTCTGCCAGTTCTATTTTGTCTGTTGTACTTGACACTTTCATGATTTGACGCTTCTTAATTAGGTTCTTCGTTTCCTGGGAAAGCTTGCCGGTGTCCTGTCTAGCTACCCTGCCTCCAACTTCCACTGCACACTCCGTGATGATACTCGTCAGATTATCATTCATTGTATCTACGCTAAGGTTGGTTTCCTCGCTAAGAGCAGAGTACCTGTTCTGCAGTGACACTCTGAATTCCTGTACTTTCCCTCTCAGTGCTAGCTCATTGATTTGCTTCTTGCGTATCAGTTTCTGTCGTTCCTTCTTCAAGTCTAGGCGGATTCGAGCCCGTACCATTCTATGGTCACTGCATCTTACCTTGCCAACCACTTCCACATCCTGCACGACTCCTGGGTGTGCAGTCATTATAAAGTCTATTTCGTTCTTATTTACGCCATTAGGGCTCCTCCATGTCCACTTGCGGTTTTCTCGTTTTCGGTAGAAGGTATTCAAAATACGCAGATTATTGCGTTCTGCGAATTCTACTAGTAGCTCTCCTCTGGCGTTTCTAGTGCCGATGCCATAATCTCCTACTGCCTGGTCTCCAGCCTGCTTCTTCCCTACCTTTGCATTAAAGTCGCCCATTACTATAGTATACTGTGTTTTCACCTTACTAATTGCCGATTCCACGTCTTCATAGAAGCTTTCAACTGAAGCGTCATCATGGCTGGATGTAGGCGCGTAAGCCTGTACTACCTTCATTTTGTATCTTTTATTCAGTTTAATTACAATGCCTACCACCCTTTCATTAATGCTATAGTAATCCTCTATGTTGCCAGCTATGTTTCTGTGAATTAGGAACCCTACTCCCAGTTCTCTTCTGTCTGCCAAGCCCCGATAGCAAATGACGTGCCCATTCTGTAGCACAGTATAGGCCTCATCTGTCCTCCTAACCTCACTCAGCCCTATTATATCCCATTTAATGCCTTCTAGCTCCTCGAATAATACAGCTAGACTTCCCTCACTAGATAACGTTCTAACGTTAAACGTTGCTAAGTTCAAGTTCCAATGGTGGCCTGTCCGTATCCAGAGATTCCTAGCACCCTCTGCTGCTTTGCAGATCTGACCGCCGCCGTGGTCAGTTGCTCCGCAGCTGGTGGGGACTGAGGGCCGTGAGTTAATTGACGAATGCCTACGGGAGGGGGTGGCCAGATACTGCACCAGGGTGGCCAATCCTTTTCTGGTGAGATCATCGGTGCGTACCGACTTTAAGCCGGTACGATCAGACAGTATAGCAATCGTTACTGCTCAAAAAAAGTCAAATTGCGAAGCTGACACTTTAATTCGATATTTGGCTTGCAAAGGTTCTTTTCATCACAGAACTTTGATGTCACTGTTCTATAATCACGAGAGGCAGGCACTTCTGTCAAGTTCGCCAGCCTAGTGCACTTTTCCAACAATACACGCACATTGGTTCGTGCAAAGGTCTGTCAAAAATCAATATATTGCCGAAATGAGCAAATTCAAATTGATTCTAAAAGTTGAGTGGCTTAACTACCTACTAAAAAGTGCTGGGTGGATGAGAAATAAATTTAACATGCGAAAATCGATGATCTAAAAGCGTCGATTACCGATGATCGATTTGGATAGGCGTGGTAACGAAAGAGCTAAGGCGCGATAATGTACGGCACTCTCATTTTTTTAAATAATCACAAAAATACAAGCAATAATAGATAATAACGGAAACCAAGGCGCCGATCATAGTGATATCGAGCGGGCAGAGCCAATGCGGCAACTGTGTTACGCGGGACCATAAGGTAACGGGACGAGCTTTCGTTCCGGTGAAGACAAAGGTCTGAACGTGAAATCGTACTGGTCAAAATTCTGCATTTTCTTAAAGGGGCGCTGAAACACAATTTCGAGCAACCATGGAAATAATTCACTGGATGAGCTTATTGCTTCGGAAATTACACACGGCAAAAAAAAATTAGGCATCCGTCCAGTACGAGCGAAGTTACAAAAATTTGTCACACGCTGCAATTGCATTCTCTCTTCTCTCGTCTCGACGAAAGCGCCGGAAGCAAAAGATGGAGAGATGGGGGGAATAAACAAAAAACGTAACGCGAACTTGTTTTTTTTTTTTCGAATACACGGCTTTTTGAGTGCGATCACGCGCGTATATACGCGTCGACAAGTGACGACCTCCCGCGGCAATCTCTGTAACGACCGAGCGTGCCATGTTCAAATGAGCCAACGGCTGATTTATTCTGAATTCCAGGCCACATGCCGCGCTATAACATTCGGCTTGCGTGTTCTCGGAAGTCTCTCCTACCGATCAGCAGCGTTCTCTGACAATGCACAAAAAGTGTTGCAGGGCCCCTTTAACACAACACCCTTCAGAAATTACGCAGAAGTGCTTCATTGAGAATCTAAGTAGCCATGAAATCGGGAAACAGACTACAACCATTAAATGCCAGAGAGAGAGAAAAATAGCAAGAGAGATGGGTAATACGAGAAAGATGCAGATGCCTTTGCTTTGCCGCGAGCCCTCTCCGGCTGATCAATAAGCTCGAAACAGGACTTACAAGAGCTTTTTTTGGTATACAATTAAAGGAAAGTAGCGTAAAAAATATTGCATAATGGAGGAAATATCACTGGTGCTATTTTTATTGCCAAAATCGTGGCCGTCTGTCTTCAATCAGTCTTTGCACGCTTGTATCGCGTGGCAGAACGTAGTCGATTAGTGGAGTCGCAGAGGTGATTATGAAATCGGATGTGTGTTAGTTCTCCGTCACAGGCGCTCACCGACAAGTTAGCATTGTGCGCAGACTAAGAATACAAAGGAGGCTTTAGAAGGATTGGCGTTATATTATATATATTATATATTCAGAAGTTTATTCAGACAGTCATGGTCTGGGATGAAGGGGCTAAAGGCAGATGCAACTGGCTGACAAAGACCCCCCACCCATACATTAGTATCTTTTTACTATATTGACAAAAGACACCGGAGCAAGGGGAATAACTTAAACCACAAAACATAATTCATGGTTTGTCTATATCCAAATTTATCGTCTGTCAGTTGAGTGATACGTGGAATAGTATTCTCGGTGATGCAGACGCAACAGGGAAAAAGAAGAGGTCGTGGCATAAACACAGGTAAATAACGGTAGCTTTGTATTGGAGGCAAGAAAATGCCCTGACTAAAAAAACAACACACTGCAGAAAGGGATACTATAGGCACGATGTACCACAGCCCCGTCTTTAGTCATGCAAAGGTGAAATTTTAAATGTACTAACCATTACAAAATATCTTGCATAGACTTGAAAAAACGCAATCATCTCAGCAGACACCGGATGTTTTTGGAGCATTGCATCACCATGGAGCGTTTGAGGCTTATCTAAAATCATTATTTTTCACGAAAAAACGAAAATAAATGCTATCAGCAGAATAGGTCATACCAAGTTACATAATCTCTCAATGTTATTCATAGCGAAAATATCTCATCCACTCCACTCCGAAGAAGTGGCAAAGTAGTGAGAACTCTTGCGACGTAATGGGGAATATCTAGGCAATAAAAAGTTGACAGATGACAGCCCTCTCTCCATCAATGATGGCGATGCATTGCGAAAATAACATTCAATATATAGGTATAATTCTAGGTCGGTAAATTGATATGCTGCAGACAAAGATGAAGCTCGATCCACCGGCTAGTAACCACACTAAATTCTCACGGTAATGTACTTTCTGGCTGGGGAGCCCATAGGCACAAATAGCATGTGCACCGATGAACACGGATTGGCAGCAGGGCGGAGGATTTGCGAAATATTGACAGGCCATCAATGCAGTCTCGAAGCCAAAAAATTCGCAAATATGAAACTGTCAGCGTTAAACGACAGCGCATAGCGCGATGATAGGGAGTGGGAAACACGTGCATGGCGTTAAGGCCCGACCACACGTCAGCCACGCGACTTAAAGCGTACGCGTGGTGATGCCTCTAGAAGTTTTGCGAGGTTGTGTAACAGACAAGAGATGCAAAGAGGGGATGTAGTCGCTATTGCACTTTGAGTTAAGCAAAAAGGGTCGTCGGCGTGCCACTTATAGCGTAAGAGGACAAAGCAATGAAACGGATGCCTGTGGAATATAAATGCTGCAGAAGACAGGCAGCCCCTTGTAATCAGCAGTGATGAAATACGTACTGCATTTGGCTGCGCTGTACGTATCGGCAAAGAAATACTTCATTGCAGACAACAAAGTCGACACGTTCAGCAACGTGCTAAAGATTATAGCGTGTGTCACGTAGAGAAGCTCAGCATCGATTAGAACCTTAACTATACCGACACGAAAACACTCGTGTAAAAAAGCGGTGTTTTCGGGCAACAGCGAAACCTCACTTTGTGGAATCTGCATGGAAATGGCCAATAGTCGAATCAACGCACTACGTAAGTCATGCACAGGCGTACGCAGAATGTGCAAGCCAAACATTTAAAAAGCCACGAAGATACGGTAAGGCGGTAGCACTCCTCCTTCCACGAAGACTACAGATGCTGAAAACACAAAGAAATGTACGTGCCTCTGTTCCGTGGTGCGCATATTGCATTGAATCTAAGAGCGTTAGTTGATGTCATGACCATTCAACGAAAAATTTGAACATACTAAGGAATATTGAATAAAATTGGTAGATCCCACGTACAGTGGGAATCAATGATATGCGAAGCACGGATGACGAAGGTTTTTTGGAAAATTTATATGTCACTTTAAAATCAGAACAACGTTACGTGGTGGAGGTAAATTATGCCGTACATAACTTCCATGTCATAATTATTATGTTTGGACGTGCCATTTACCTTCATCATCTATTCACGCAACCTGATACCGAATTTGGCATAGGCACCGCACACTGGCCAGAGGGCGCTGCGTTGCTCACAGTGCCCCATCTCAAAGTTTCTGACTTTCGCCGTTAGAGGCACGCAGAAAAGAGACGCGTGCTCGCGTCCCCGATGTAACGCGGACACAGTCCGCCGACATATTCAGGGCGCGAAACGCTTGCACCACGTTCCATTCTCACCGAGGCCGTCTTAAGGTTTCTTTTTTTATCCGCTGGCGCTGTAGTCAGACGGGAAAACTCGACTGAACGGTGCCTATATGTGGTGCTAGCGAAACGGCCGCGAGCGTGCTATGAGCGTAGCATGTAGTCCTGTTTTACATGACATGCATATCATGATTATTATGTTCGGACGTGTCATTTAACTTCAAAGTCTATTGACGTCATGCAATACCAATTCGGTATATATGAAGCTAGAGAAACGACCGCGGGCGCATCATGAGGGTGGCATGTGGTCGTGTTGTTACATGACACGCATCTGATGATTATCATGTTTGTACCAGTCACATACCTTTGTCGTCCACTCACGTCCCGTAATACCAAACTTTGAATGTGTGAAGATAGCGAAACAGCGGGGAGAGAATCATGAAGGGCCCAATATACTGCGACGTAACGTTGACGACCGCACGCTGGGTACAGCGACGCTACCCTAGCAAAACGCGAACACTGTAGTCTGACGCCAGACGCGACCAGCTTCTGTCGGCGCAGCCCGGTGGCAACCGGCACGAAATGCGACATGCTGCGTTTCGCATCAACCACGTTACTAAGAATGCACCACGTCTGCCTAGTTTCTTGTCGAAGGGACGACGGGCGTGCTCAAACGCGCATGCGTCAAAGCAAAGCAGTGCGGCGCATGCCTGCGAGCATATACCAGGCAGATTGGTGCATGACGTGGCATCATCGGCATGACGCGACGAAACGAAAGCTGGAGAAAACGCACACCGGATCAGGACTAAGTGTATTGGCGCCTTGAGTGTGGCATGTAGTAATGCTCTTACATGACACACATCTCATATATATTATGTTTGCTCCAGTCGCATACCTTCGTCATCCATTGACGCGACGTAATACCAAATTTGGCATATATTAAATCTAGCGAAACGGTCCCGAGCGCATCATGAGTGAGGTATGTTGTCATGTTGTTACATGACACGCATGTCACGATTATCATGTTTGGACATGCCATTTACATATATCGTCCGTTCACGTCACGTAATACTGAATTTGGTACATGTGAAGCTGGCGAGACAGCCGCGAGCGCATCATGAGTGTAGCATGTAGTCATGTTGCTACATGACACGCATCACATGATTATCATGCTTGCACCAGTCGCATCCCTTTGTCCTCCATTCACGTCCCTTAGTACCGAATATGGTGTATGTGAAGCTAGTGAAACGGCTGTGAGGGCATCATGAGGGTGGCTTGTAGTCATAATGTCACATGACACGCATCTCGTGATTGTTGTGTTTGCACCAGTCACATACCTTCATCATCCATACGCATCACGTAACGCTGAATTCGGTAAATGTTAGCTAGCGAGATGGCTGCGAGCGCATCATGAGCGTGGCGTGCAGTCATGACTTATGACTTACATGACACGCATGTCATGATATCCACGTTAGGGTCTGTCGCTTGTGTTGACCATGCAATCATGTCATACCGTACAATTATTGCAACATGTCATGTGAACGAGACCACCCTAAGACCAGCAAGACTATGAAATGTAAATCATACCATTCATAACATACATATCATTTTCATGTTCATCATCATCATCATCATCATCATCAGCCTGACTACGTCCACTGCAGGACAAAGGCCTCTCCCATGTTCCGCCAGTTAACCCGGTCCTGTGCTTGCTGCTGCTAATTTATACCTGCAAACTTCTTAATCTGATCTGCCCACCTAACCTTCTGTCTCCCCCTAACCCGCTTCCCTTCTCTGGGAATCCAGTTAGTTACCCTTAATGACCAGCGGTTATCCTGTCTACGTGCTACATGCCCGGCCCATGTCCATTTCCTCTTCTTTATTTCAACTATGATATCCTTAACCCCCGTTTGTCCCCTAATCCACTCTGCTCTCTTCTTGTCTCTTAATGCTTCAAGTGTCCAGGCTCAAGCACTCCGGATATGTTTAGGCTTGCCCCAAAGTGCATCAACAGCGGCGACTATCGCAATCACAAGGGACAACCTCATCAAGACCCACATTAATGTGGAAGTGCTGAGGACACATATACGACACCTTGCTCGAACCCCTCGACATCACCTAGCCTCTCTACCAGTGGTCCGACCATGCACATCTTACTGCAAAACAGTGACCGCACATGGTGAGTCGATCCCAACTTTGTTCTCTCCTGCCGCTAGACCTGTGACTCCGCCATGGTGCCTCGCTCAACCAATAATTAATATTAACATACCTGGCGTCGAGAAAAAGGCCAATTTGTCGTCACCGGCTCTTAAACAGCTCACACTACTTCTCTTGTATGAGAAATATCAAGACTCCACACATATCTACACTGACGGATCGGTTCAGCCGGACAGCTCTACAGGAGCAGTAGTGATACCAAGGTTGGCCACGAAAATTAAATTCAAGACATCTCACGCAACAACATCAACGGCAGCAGAATTGGCAGCACTTCGTGCCGCGTTGCAATTTGTAGTTGATCAACCTACACGGAAGTGGACTATTTTCTGCGACTCGAAGGCGGCACTGCAGTCTCTACTATCAGCCTTACGCCGTGGACCACACGAGCAGCTGGTACTAGAGATAGCAGAGGTTATACACCACCTGACTGAGAAAGGGCACGAAATTACATTTCAGTGGTTGCCCAGTCAATGCGGAATCATCAGCAATGAACGGGCCGATCAAGCTGCCCGCTCAGCCCACACAGAAAATCAAAAACTGCGACTACCACTTTCTAGGACGGATGCTGCACGAGAGCTCCGCAGACTTGCTCGCCGGCAAACCACATCGCAATGGAATCAGCCGCTTTTCAAGCATGCCCGACTGTACTCGCTTGACCCTACGCTAAGTCTTCAAGTCCCGTCGAGGCTTCGCCGAGCAGACCAGACCCTGTTATGTAGGCTGTGGTTGGGCGTTGCATTTACCAACGCCTACGCTTTCCGCATAGGGATGGCCGACACCGCAGCCTGTGGCCACTGTGGCAAGGAGGAAACCATTCAACATGTTCTTTGTGAGTGCCTAGCGTATAGTAGGTGGCGACTATGCCTTCGCAGGGAACTCAACAAATTAAATGATCAGCCTCTGTCGGAGCAGGAAATTCTGCAGTATCGGCAGGATGCGACTTCACAGAAGAGGGCCCTGAAAGCGCTGCTGCAATTTTTGCGATTGACTGGCCTTGCTGAACGGTTGTAGCTGGGACGCCCTTCCTGTGTGTGTTTTCGTTTTTTTTATGAGTGCGCGTGCGTTTTTTTCCCTCTCTCTAACCCCTCTTTCTTGCCCCTTCTTCCCCACCCCCAGCGCTGGGTAGCAAACCAGATGCCAATATCTGGTTAACCTCCCGGCCTTTCTTTTCTCACTCACTCTCTCTCTTGTCTCTTAAGGTTACACCTACCATTTTTCTTTCCATTTCTCGCTGCGTCGTCCTCAATTTAAGCTGAACCCTCTTTGTAAGTCTCCAGGTTTCTGCTCCGTAGCTAAGTACCGGCAAGATACAGCTGTTATATACCTTCCTCTTGAGGGATAGTGGCAATCTACCTGTCATAATTTGAGAGTGCTTGCCGAATGTGTTCCACCCCATTCTTATTCTTCTAGTTACTTCAATCTCGTGATTCGGCTCTGCGGTTATTACCTGCCCTAAGTAGACATAGTCTTTTACAGCTTCAAGTGCACTATTACCTATCTCGAAGCGCTGCTCCTTTCCGAGGTTGTTGTGCATTACTTTCGTTTTCTGCAGATTAATTTTAAGACCCACCTTTCTCCTCTCCTTGTCTAACTCCGTAATCATGAGTTGCAATTCGTCCCCTGAGTTACTCAGCAATGCAATGTCATCGGCGAAGCGCAGGTTACTAAGGTATTCTCCATTAACTCTTATCCCTAACTGTTCCCATTCTAGGCTTCTGAAAACCTCCTGTAAGCACGCGGTAAATAGCATTGGGGCGATTGTGTCCCCCTGCCTTACACCCTTCTTGATTGGTATTCTGTTGCTTTCTTTATGAAGCACTATGGTAGCAGTTGACCCCATGTAGATTTCTTCCAGAATATTTATATATAATTCATCTACGCCCTGATTCCGCAGTGTCTGCATGACGGCTGATATTTCTACTGAATCAAACGCCTTTTCGTAATCAATGAAGGCTATGTATAGTGGTTGGTTATATTCTGAGCATTTCTCTATTACCTGATTGATAGTATGAATGTGGTCGATTGTTGAGTAGCCTGTTCGAAATCCTGCTTGTTCCTTTGGTTGATTGAATTCTAATGTTTTCTTTATTCTGTTAGCAATTACCTTTGTAAATAGCTTGTATACTACAGAGAGCAAGCTGATCGGCCTGTAATTCTTCAAGTCCTTGTCATCTCCTTTCTTATGTATTAAGATGATGTTATCGTTCTTCCAAGACTCTGGTACTCTTCCTGTCAGGAGACATCTCGTAAACAGGGTAGCTAGTTATCTAACACAATCTGTCCTCCATCTTTCAGCAGATCTGATGTTACCTGATCCTCACCAGCAGCTTTGCCTCTTTGCATGCTCTCCAAAGCTTTTCTGACTTCTATCATTACTGGTGGGTGTCATCTGGGTTACTGCTAGTTCTTATAGTATTAAGGTCTTGGTTGCCATAACATTTTCATGTTATGAAGGGTCAAATATGTTCGCCATACAGTCATGGTATGCCACACCAAATTTGATATCGATACCCTTATCCAAACAGCCAGGAGAGCTGAAAGTCTTAGGTGGCAAGATAGATAGATAGATAGATAGATAGATAGATAGATAGATAGATAGATAGATAGATAGATAGATAGATAGATAGATAGATAGATAGATAGATAGATAGATAGATAGATAGATAGATAGATAGATAGATAGATAGATAGATAGATAGATAGATAGATACGCTCACAGTCGCCGAAGTTCGCTAAAAATGCTTCGCATTTAAAAGGAATTTCCAGGCAGATGTTCAGCTGAATTAAAAGGTTGGGAGGTGAAATCGATATATACAAAACTGAGTTATACAGGAAAACATTGAAATAATTATGAAGTTAAATAATAAAAGGAGGTGACATTTCTTCACGTCACGAACGCCCTGAAAGGGCAAGCCAACAATAAGGTCTTTTACGGCTAGCGCTGTACGGTAGCGCTCCTCGTTTTCTGTGACAGTGTGCCCTCGGAGGACAGTTTCCTCGTTAAGAATGCGCAGGCTTAGAGGCCAAGAGCGAGGCGTGACAACTCCACAGCAGTTTTTGAAAAAGATTTCATGTTCGGCCGTCTCCATCGCGAAAAGGCCAACAACCGAGAAAGGAGGATTGGTACAGTGATACCGTGCCATATTTCCATCCGTTTCTAAATGAGGCGCTGCGCCGTGCTCCCTACCGGGCTGCAAAAATTAGGCACCTTCTTCTAACCACTACAACCGCCTTTTTAACGGATAGGAACGACGCAATGTCACCTTATGGCAGACAGAAATAAGGTACATTCTTTTTTTTTCGAGAACCACTACTACCACGACCACCTTTTTAATGACCCTAATGCCAGCCACCATTTTAAATGACTCACGAGCCGCTCAATTACACATACGTTTCTCGGAACAACTATGAACAGCACCGATAGTGAACAATGCTCTCTAAAAGGGTATAGGCGTTACTGTTGAGAGAAAAAAAATGTGATTTGGTGAGCATGGTAAGCGTCTCTCCAACGGACACATTAACCGGTACAGACAGACATGGGAAAGGGAAGGATAGCGAGCAGAGGTGAGACTCAACAGGAGGGCTTATTAAATCGGGAGGAAGCATTAACACTTACGTGAAAGGGGGAGGCTGGAGGATGGAGGCCTGGAGAAAAAGAAGACAGGAACACGTGTTCGCTGAACCTGTTTTTCGATTTTATAGTTGGACTGCCTCCACAATATGGCGCAAACAATCCTTTATTAACAGAGAGCCTCTTAATGATATCCATACCGGACACTTTCCTTTTTTTCCCCTTCCTTTACGTAAACCACTGGGCTCACGTCTCGGCAAATGAACATACCTACGGAACCGGGTGACAAACAAGCCGACAGCAACACCGTGTTTTTCCTTGTACTATTAAAGAGCTTTTCAACAGTCTCCATGTTACGACACGTACGACTCACACGTGGATAAGGTAAAGATAATGTTACTGCTTACTCTAACAGAAACAAAATGCTAAAACTCGGCCTATATGAAAGTACGCCGCATTCAGGCGTTCCCCAGAAGCGTTCCTTTTAACAGCAGATCCATGTCGAAAAGAACGCCAGCTGAAAACACTACGAGGAGCTGCAGATAAGAAATATCACTTACCTCTACAGGGTGCTGTACGATGTGGCAGAGCGACAACGGCTGTAGTCCAGCGAGGAACGTGCGAGGACTTTCGTAGCTTCGGGCGGACTGACCAAGACACCACTGGGCGCTGACGACGACGTGGGCGTAGTGCCGTTGTCAGACGTTGTGGTGGACGTAGTTTGCCGTACTCCTTTCGAGACACCGTAGTCGACTGGTCATGCGTACTCGCACACTCAACTGACCAAAGGAACTGCTTGCTCGCTGTATACAAATACACTCTGGGCAACAATAGAACGTCTCCTCATTGGCCGAGCTTGAGTTGGGCCGCGCGACACCCCAATACCTTACCTAGCTATTTGACCATTTACAGGCCCTGTCAATTTTTTTTTCTGTCAAGTACCAATACCCAGGAACAGGACCGGTTTCACGGTAGGGGGCACGTGGGTGATCAGCTGATTATTTTCATGAAATCCCTTGCCTCTGGTTTTAATCCGTGTACCTGCTGTGTTAAAGCGGTCCGTGACCAAACTTTTGTGAAAAGAGACCCCCCCCCCACGCACCCTGAGGATACTAACTGCAGGATTAGCAACGCTTTCATTGTACATATCAGCAAGTCATCTTGCACACGGGAGGGGAGGGCGAAGGGTGCAGGTGAAGGAAAGGGTAAAGACACCTTGGAGAAAAACCTATTTATCTAAGTGCTGTAGTACGGAAAGGAAATATCTGTCCTCATTGCCTATCTACCACGCGGGTTTTATTACTGAACTTTGCTGCTTTTCTTTCCTCACAGGCATAATTTGAAAGTTAACCATGCCTGAGCACTTGACAATGTCTTCCAACAAATTAGATCAGTCCTGTTTCGACAAGCAGGACCTGTTGCTTTTCGCAATCAAATTCCTACCATGCCCGCCTCTCTTTTGCGTCTGCCACAGTGGTTCAACTGCTTCGCTGTCAGCCCGAAGGTCACGGGTTCGACCATGGCGGTCGGATTTCTGTGAAGGCGAAATGATCGAGGTCCACAAACTGCTCCATGTTTGCACAGGCTGAGGAACACCAGATTGTCAAAGTTTCTGGAGCCCTTCACTACGGCATCTCTGATGATCATATCATGGTTCTGGGAATGAAAACCTGAGATTGTATTACTTTTTCATTGGCACAAATGTTCCTCCAAGCACATGGTAGTGTCCCAAGTTTCCCGGTGGCGGCTAGGAGGTTGTCGTTCACAGTTGACGAGAATTACTTAGCGCACAACAAAGACATACATGGTACAAGCACATCCCAACTGTACTGCATTTTTTTCTTACGCTAAATAAATCTCCTCAATAAGCACAAACAAGATCCTCAGAAATACTTCTTATCATTCCCTACACTTTGAAAAACCCCTTGTGTAGGAAAGGAACGACTGAGTGTGAGGTAAGACAGCTGCCCGTGAAAAAGAATACTTAGGAGAAATAACCCCATATTGGAAGCTGACGCCAGAATGAGTCATAATGAGTCATAAGGTCCGTATAAGTCATATTTTGCACAGGGAGCGGGTGTGGGCCGTAAGGGGGCAGGGAAGGGTGAAAAGGAGTTGAGTGTTTTGGGGAACTATAACATATCTCACTGTTGTAGATCTTCCAGCGTGAGAAAAGGCAATGGACAGTTTGCAAAATCGGTGTGGGGCATGCACGTGCAAGTTTGCTATCAACTAGGTACCCCCGACCTCACTCTAGCAGACAAACAAGTTTCATTTCCTTTCATCTCTAAACCCTGCTTTCATTATTTCGTTTCCCCAGCTGCACAGAGCTGAACATACAAAGAGGCGAGACATTCCCGAGGTGTGCTTTGAAAAGCCTTTATGGTCATTTCACATGTTCACTGGAATGTGATGGGGTTATCCTGCTTAGAGCTGGATAAGCAGCCTTGCAATGAGAGGTTATGTCGCCGGAAAACATTGCTCCGCGGAAGGAAGTTTCAAGGTGTTTTTTTTTTTTTTTTGCGTGCGTAAGGGGACGCTATTTTGCAAAGTGACACGTGGCGGCGGTCTCATTCCGTGATGGCACGAACGCACGGTTTCGGCCACTTTTTCAACTTCCGTGGTGTCCATTTACCTAGTATTATTCAGCTGACCTATATATCATTGAAAAGCTCTACTTTCGTGCATTAGAAGTATATCTGTGAAAAACAACACTGTAAAACGTATTATCATAATGACGAGAAATTTCCCTCCAGCCTTATATATTTCCAAGCATATGACCGTTCAAATGAAGACTGGCTGTCAGTTTCAAATTATGGCAGAATTTTTTTTCATTTTAATGTCTTTACTGTCAACTGAAGATACAAGCCAACGGTCTAATTCATAATTAACCGTCAAAGTAATCAAAGGTCGTAGTGTGCAGACGACGTAAGGCTTTTATAATTCTAATGCTTTTTTTTCGTTAACTCGGAACACACGTGAACTGTGAAATTCATAAACATTTACCGCCAAAATGACAGCAAGCTGTCAATTACCGATGGCAATGATTACTGCCATTTAACGTCTTCCTAATTCAAGCTAATATAGCACTTATTATCTAGAATTTTTCTTCTAAGGCGACAGCAGGCTCTCAGGATGAAATGCAAGTACATTATCAGTGTGATGACCCAAGATGCCACGAGTATTGTCCCCATTAACTGCAGTGAGGTCACCATGTGACTGTTAGTCAACATGGGTAGCACCTCACGAATTATACAACGAAAGTTTTTGTGGCCATTTTTTGATATTATACCGTTTACATATGTACAATTGAAAATCTTGATTTTTGTTCATTTGAACTAGATGAGCTAAAGGCAGGTCACCAATAATTATTCAAAGAGATGAATAGCCTAGTATATGTTTAATTTTCTGAACATTGCGCAACAGTTACAGGCATTGGTTTTGGCACATCCTTTCAAGACTTATATATCGCTTTCCTCAACGTAGTCCCATAATGTCTGACTTCTGCTTTACTGCTGCTTAGTTCTTCAGAAGTCCGAATTTGTAACTATCCTTGCAGGCGGACTGGTAGCCATTCGCGAAATAAATTCATTTTCGGGTCATATATACAGGACCAGATTTCAGTAAGAATGCTAAATTTACTCATTGTTCTTGCGCTTTCATTTTAATTACGTTCTTATAAACTGGACAACATACACATCATTGACCTCTCTTGTTCCATATTTCTGTAAGGCCACTGAAGCTTCATGCTGAGAGGCTACATCCCTCGATTTATTTTGTCAATCAGAGTTTTTTTTTCAAATGAGCAAGAGAAATGTCAAATGAAGCACGCAAGCGCACGCTGCAAACACCACCGAAACCATCTGCATCTTCTAACAGTGCTGAAATCTCAGCATTAGCAAAGTTATATATAGTAGTTGCGGTCGTCTGATATAGTTATTCACACATATAACAATCAAATTCTGGTTACACTACATTACTACCTGGCAAAATAATTGGCAGATTCCAGGCATCATGGAAATTGATCTCATGCGAAGGAAAGGTGACTGTGATGCAATTATTGGTGTTTGTAATACACATGTGTCTCTACTCATCATTATGCAACTGTAAACAGCTGGTTACATAAAATATACGCGACTGTTCAACACGCACGTCTGTACGTACACTTGTACGTCTGTTTAGCGTAATTTCTTAACGCTTCGCTTTACAAACAAAAAAATTTCCTCACTGTCACCTTCCTTCCACGTGATTTGTATGACATCGATTGCGATAGTATGTGGAATCTGCCAAATTTCTAGTCTTCCGTGTCGATTTTTTTTAACACTCGCTCTTTCAATGGAATGGAATGGAATGAAAAAACTTTATTTCAGTCCTGCAGGACGCGCCTAGCGCGTAACGGGCGTCTCCCACGTAGGGACCGAAAGGGAGTACCTGGCGGCCGCTTCGTGGGCCTGCTGGACGGGCCATTGCTGGTCGGCGAGAAGTGAGCTCCTGAGGGACCTCTCCCACTTGCTTGAGGTAGAGTCGGGAGGATTTGTTCTACACTCCCAGAGCATGTGTGCGAGTGTCGCTGTGTGTCCACATGATGGGCATGTGTCTCTGGGGTATGCATCGGGATAATAAACGTGAAGCGTGGCAAGGTTTGGGTACGTGTGTGTCTGTAATAGGCGTATGGTTAATGCCTGCGGTCGGTTAAGTTTCGAATGTGGGGGTGGAAAAATGCGGCGTTCCAAGTAAATGTGCTTTGTGATTTCATTGTAATTGGTGCATCCCGATTGGTATCTAACCCAGCAAGATGAGGTTGCCCTGTGGCAGTGCGGTTGCTAAGTGCGCGCGCTGCATCATGGGCGATCCTCGCTCTTTCAATCTAAACTTTCAATCAACTGTGGCGCATACTTGCATATTTCTGCCGTGCTATATACAATTATGTGCCCTCCGTCTCGGGAGGAAGTAGTTTGACGTCGTGTGCGACGACATTTTCCCTTCAGTCATGTCTTAACCAGCCATTCAAAATTCTCAAAACTTTTTACCCCACTCTAACTTTGAACTTCCCCAGGGTAAGCTTCCCCAGGGGGAGGCTGAACAAAAATGGAAAAAAAAAACTGAGGAAGACTTCGTAATTTTATTTAATAGACACCACTGTTCTCATTACCACCGTTTATTTAGTAAAATTAAGGCTTTTCTTCGCGTACTGCAGGTCCTTTGCACATATATCTCCGTATGTATGGATCTAGCCGCGTACGTCTAGTATGAATAGGGGGGGGGGGGGGGTAGGATGGTTTGACGAATGTGGCTCGGTGGTTCTGACCTGATTAATGTCAGTCCCCTCGCATACATCATCAAACCCTTTTCACCAGACATGTGGCCCTTAATCGGGGGTGGGTATGTGCCACAAGTGATTGAATGTTGATAACTACCCCGACAAGAACGGCGAGAATGCGGATGGGCAATTTTAACACATGTAAAAAAAAGATGACATCGGTAGCGTAGACATGATACATGTCAGTGTGTCATCAGGAATCGAAGCTGAGCATTCTGGGTGGCAATAAAGTATTCTACCCCAGAGCCACGCCAGGTCTCGGAACTAGTTGCTTTTCAAATTAACGTCAATTATGGTTCCAGTGCTGGCAATAAAATTTATAGATGGTATATATGTACTTCTATGATACGGTGATCACATGGGGTTAATGTCAATTGTAGGTAGGTGCCATCTGCTGAAGTTTATTTATGTATCAGAGTACATGGCAGCCATCCTCGCAAGCACCAGTGCTTCAGGTCAGCTTACCTGTTCTGGTGTTGCTAAAATATGTGTGGTATCGATACACAAATGTAAACCGCTGGTTATGCATTAATAAGCAACTATTTAACTGATGTATATGCGTGCATTCCGACATATATTTAGCTCCCCTTGTAAGGTTTAGCTCAATAAAAATTACTAGACAGTCACCTTCCGTCCGCATGCTTCAATGATATCGATTCCCAAGGCACGTAGAATCTGCCAATTTTTTTCTATTGTTATTCTAAAGACTGCCTTTTGGCATAAGTACAAATAAGAACACCGGAGGCTGATCATCACACAAAAACAAGCAAGTTACCATTAGGCGTAAAGTTTGAAAAAAATCGGTGTATTTTTCAACAGTTGGCTGTATTTTTCGTGAAGCGAAACGAAATAAACTTTATTTGGTCCCACAGAACTGGTCAGGCACCCCTGTAAGCGCTTGTGGCCTGAAAGTCCAACGAGACGGCTCTGAATCCTCTGCCGCAGTTGCTGGCCGCGTCCACTTTGTGAGATTTGTCAGCGGGAGGCAGCTGCACGCGAGCCGTGACGTTCGCATTCCCCTAGGCGCATGCACCTGTTCATGTTCCTTTCTCCACCTCTGCTTTCAACTTACTCTACACCTTTCTCGAAACCGTGAACGCGTTTCCCCAGCCGGAAGCATTGTTCACTGCTGTAGTTGTTCTAGAAACCGTAGCGGGAGCTGAGCCATTGTTGAAGTTGTTGGCTGGGTGAGTTGAGAGACGTGGATAGGAATGCGGGTGGCAGCTATAGCATTCTAGGGATACTTGTTTTCAGCGAGTGTAAAGACTTGACCCCACGGATCCTCTGCAGCGTGTCTGCGTTGTGCCGTGCTCCCTACCGGGCTGCAGAAATTAGGCACCTTATTCTAACCACTTCAAACCGCAGTTTATGGTGTAACTGCTACACGAGGTGGTTAGCGAACAACAAAGTAAATTCTTTAACAAGTCCCTCATTCACCCCGAATTTCTGCCTGTAATGAAGGTTGTGTCCATTGATTTCAACCCTTTGTTCTTTCAGTTTGCCAGGAATATATGGTGGCAATCATATAACTTCAATAACGACTCCGCAAACTGCGCAATTGTTGGCGAACCGCTGCTGTCGGGCCAATATGGACTCCGTGTTACGGGCCGCAGTAGCTGATCCGCATTTGAGCGCACACGTGGACAACATGATAAACAACAAGCCATGCGGACTGCTTTTTACATACTAACCCGAAGCCGGATTATGCACGACCAATCACATCATATTTGTGCTGAGCCCCTGAGATTCAACTTCCCGATGTCACGCAGAGGCCCGAGATGTCACGTGTAGTATCGTTATTCGGGACGGCATTCTTCACACAATGCGCGTCTTTATTTGAATATTTATTTGGAAAGATATCGAGAATTGTTTAGGGGCCATTTAATGATGTAATCTTGAGAGCACTTAGACGTAGGCGGCAGGTCTTATTTGATTCTCGACATCAAAGTGCGTTCAGTAAGAAATGCTTCGCGTTTCTTCGCGCCTTTTCCACTGTGGCATGCGAAAACATTTTACGACAGGGGGGGGGGGGGGGGAATTTTTTGCAATTTACATATAATGCGGTCCCATCTGCAAGGCTTTTCTGCTCAAGCCTGTTTCTCATGCGAGCAATTTTGCTACATGAGCGGAGCGGAAGCCGTCGCGCGAGTCCAAAACAGCTATCCAGATGTTCATCACAGCATGTTTCCACTGTGATGAACATCGCCAGAGTTGGAAAACTTTGACCAATAAACAATTTTTTTTCTAATCGTACGTCTTTTTTCTATTTATTTACGCCAATAGATAACAGACATTTAATACTATACGCAAAGACTAAATTTACCAGGCGTAGATGCGCTTTTATATCATGGTCGTCCGGTCTGCAAGAGAGTCTAAAATTGAGTCACCAAAGAAACACGTGCCCATGCTTCGACATTGGAGCAAAACGTGTTTCTTGAAATGACAAAAAAAAAGGCGAACAAACAAAAAAAGTACATGTATGTACACAGATGGTTCTGGTGGGCACAATACATGCTGTTTCCGAAGAAACTCCCCCTTCGTTCGCATTTTCGCCGGTAGGGGGACACACACTTTACTCGCTGGACGAGTGTCGGAGCACTGGTTTCACTGTAAGGAGAATTATTAGACAGGCTGCCTCCCCTTCTCGGAATCCGTGTGTAGATGGTTCACATCCGAACACGTGCTCCTGGAGATATCCGATGAAAAAAAAAAGACGATAGAGAGCTTTAGTTAGGTTATCAGTATCTTGAATTCTCCACAGCGCGAATCGATTACAGTATGCCGCGACGAACATTTAGTCTAGCTATCAATGTATTAAATTTATAAATCATATATTATTCCCCTGGTTCACGCTCTCTTTAATTGAAAAACTATTTTGTTAGAGTGTAACCTTCATGGAATGAAAGGCTTGGTTTCCGGAAGCGAAATAACATGTGAACTATGATTATTAAATCGAGTGCGAAAGGTCATATCAGTCTGACGTATGTATTGCATAATGCCTTTAAATTTTCCCACTTCGTTTTTAAGTACCAATAACTGAAGCACCACCGCCAGTCATTGGTACGTTACCAGTAAAACGTAACAATATTGCAGTTAGCTAAGGCAGAAATATGTCTTTCAGTTACGAAATTTTCAAAGTTACCTTGTAACCTTGCTTCCGTCAAAAATTAACGTCATTATTTTTCTGTCACAGTATAAAGTAAGTAATGGGCTGCGTACCAAATGATGGAATTCATTCATTGAAATCGTACGAAGAGACACGAAAAGTGGGTAACCAGGGGAGACGATGTCCATTCACTATGAGTGCCCATTGTATATGAACTTCATCGCTACACAATTAAAATGGCTAAATGGGCAGAGAAGTACCAGGAACGGAAATGCTGCTAATGTTGGCGAAACGTTCTTAGACAGAGCTTGTCTAACACTGCTGCGCAGAGTATAACTTTAATCTTAACAAAGATGAAAGAGGGACATTCGGAAACCTTTGCAAGGACATGTGTGAATAATAGACTGATCGACATCCACTCATTTTCCCTCTCTTTGTCTAAGTTGCTATTGCTATTGAGGTTGATATCAAGTGAAACATTAGTCATCTTATTAAGAATTTTTGTGTTAGCTCGATGTAGTTCAATGTGAATCAGTTACAGAAACTTTTGCGAAATTCCTGCGCTAGTTCGGAGCTTTCTGACGTTCATCTGTTTCGCTCTCGTGTTCTAACGACCTGCTAAACACGATTAGCTCGGAGCGTCGCGTGAAAGAATGCTCCACCCGTGCTGCAAGAACAGAGCTAGAGCATTCCTGCCATCCCTTCTTCCTTCTACTAAGTGACAAAAAATATTTGTGCCCCCACCACATGCGCTCCGCGCAAAAAAAAAAAGAAATTAAAAAGACGGCAACTGAGAAGCTGTCCAGCTGCAACGAGATTGATTTACGACTTGCAGTAAGCAAGTGAGCTCCGAATACGATCTTCTGCACGGAATATATTCCTCTTTAGCGCGATATTGTAAACTAGGAACTCCGTGGAACCCTGTTGTGGAAAGCAAAAATGTAGACCAAATATGGTAAATAAGAAAGCTCGAATAAATGAAGACAATTTGAGATTGCTCTTTAGCTATTCTTGCTACTTTATTATTCATAAAAAGGCCATAGCAACTGTAGCGATGTTGTATGTTACAGTTACTGAGTAAAATGTAACAGTGCTACTATTACATGTTGCTCTAACTTCAAGCTAACTATTTACAAGTTATTGAAAGAAGTAACCTATAGTTACCGCAATGCGTTACCACTAACCAGTTCTTGCCCAAAACTGCAACCGACGAATTTTTCTCGGTAGCGTTGTTATTTTTAATTATTTTCCAGCACCTAGTGATACCCATTGCCATTCGATAATGATGAGAAGGGGGAGGGGTGTTCGTGGGAGAAGAAAGACCCGTCGCTTAGCAGCCGGAAAAATGCGCGGCCCATGCACTTAGACCACGGTGGAGGAATATGAGAGGTGGCCCAACTGCGCCCGCCCAAGCATACCGGTTTCGCGTGCACTTCGAGCAGTTTCCGATGGATGGCGCGCGTGCATGGGGGCATACAGGAGCCTTAATCTCAACGGAACGCCAGCGTCACCTTTCGCAACGGCGACAAAACGACGCCGCCTATCGAAGCGAGTTTGCAAACTGAAAAGTATCTAAAAACGTTGGCATGTATGCGATGCAAGTGGTTGCCGATTGCCTAGTATTCTCGCCAGGCTTGCCCCGTCTTCTAAAGATTCTGGCAACCCTGCCCGTGAGCACATATGAAGGGGAACGCTCTTTTTCATCGCTGAGACGCCTAAAGATCTATCTGAGAGCTTCAACAACCAATGAAAAATTTGTCGGCATTGCTCTTTTAAACCGAAAGCCCGACCGAAAGGTATTCGGTATAAGGTAGACGGCTTCAGCTGAATGTGCAGTTTCAACCACAGACGCCTGCTGAAAATCAAGGAAAGTTAACTGAAGTTATTCTTGGATTGAGGTTATCCGCGAACAGCCTTAAAAACGTTGTTGTTAATGGTCAATTGATTGAGTTTAACATCCCAAAACTACAATTTGATTGAAAGACGCCAAAGTGGGCGCTCCGGAAGTTTTTCCACTGTGTGTCAGCGCCTAAGTAAAAGTACACGTGGGCTTCGAGATTTTTCGCCTACATCGAAAATACGACAGGGATTACATCCAGGGACCTGCGGGTCAGCGATGGAGCATGTACCATATAACTATAGAGGCCGGATTATAGGCAAATGGTTATTTTGTTCTTTGCTCTCCTATCGCGCAAATTTGATATATGAATGCGAATTATAAGTTAAGAAGGACATTTATGGCATTTTTATTGTCCCTATAAATGCATTTTTGGGTGTTTGAGCCTAAACGCCCATAAGTGCCTATTATTGTTTCTCTTTTAGTTTGACGCCTATGTGAACTTTATTAGCCTCATGTTTCACTGTCGAGTGCTGTTTTAGACAGTTATTTATGTTACCAAGCAACTTTGTTTGTTAAGAACTCCATGGGAAAAGCAAGTGCTGTTGGCGCTTCCTTTTTCCCTAGAGCCCTAACACCGAAAAGCAAGCGCTAACAGCAGTGCGGTTACGGTCGCGAACAGCATGTGTGGCCTGCCATCTCGCCCGAAGCCAGTGTGAGGGACATAATATAGTCGCCCTGGGCCGCCCTTAGAGTTGCTGTATATTGCCCCTGAAACACGGGCACCCCTAAGTCCTTTTACACAAGGGGACATCTTTCGGAAAGGCGTTCGGGCGCAGTGACACACGACAAAGGAGTAACTCCTTTCCGGCAAAGATCCTTTTCGCAAAAGCAGATTTCGCATCTACTTTTCTGACAGGAAGGGAGTACTCTCGCGTACAGTGTGCATAGTTTGTCAATAGAAGAAAACGTGTCGCAACACTGCGGCGCTCTGTCAGTATTTTTTTTTTGTGCTGAGAAAATGTTTTCATTTTCAGAAGCAGTGCGATTTGTTGAAAAGTGAAGGCCTATAGTCTGTCCATACTCTCAAACGTCTGCATTACGTCACTAGCGCGATCATGTTAGTTTTGGAATCGGCAGTTGCTGTGTCGGTGACTTAATATCTTGTAACAGTGGAGTCGGCTCAGTCGGTGAAGAAAGAACCGCACGTCCAGTGGACTGAAAAGGAGACGTGGGCGCTGATAAAGCTATGGGAGGACCATTTGGACGCCTTGCAAGGGCAAAAACACAACGGTAGAGTGTACCAGGCGATTGCCGAGAGCCTCACCGACGCCGGTATTCCCCGTACACGGGCGCAAATTCACAGCGAAATTGCCTTCGCAGCGTTTAGCTCATCTTCGAAGGAGCTGAGGGCGACAAGTGTCAGGCCCACCTCAACTGTTGCTTTATCTCTGTCTCTGCGCTGAGACATCGCAGGACCACGATGAAACGCGGCACGCCATCACTGATCCAGCTGGACGCAGCCATGTAAAAAGCACGACAAAAAAAACAGCAACACACCGACTGTTCATAGTTGAAAGACGAACTTAAGTTGTCGCTAAAAACGAAAAAAAAAAGGAAAAGAAAATTACAGGTATGCGCATTATAAGCCACCAGACAATAAAAAAATTGTTTTACGCTCCGGCGTCGCTGAACGTGATGTACATGCGCTGATTCTTTTTAATATTTCCATTCTTGCTGCTTCCACAAACAGCGCCATTGTTTCTGCATCGTTCTTCTGGGGCACCGCCTAAAGCAGTAGTCCGGTGCCGTGTGTCATCAGCGCCACTCCTTTCTGCAAATGGTCCCATTAGGCGACAAAAGGGGTTTACTTTAAAGTACTTTACCTTTGCCCGTGTGTCACGGGTATAAGCTACCTTTGATTGATTGATATGTGGGGTTTAACGTCCCAAAAGCACTATATGATTATGACATCAACAAAAGAACTATCAGAATCTGGCGGGCGGTAGCATGCGACAAGTATGGCTTTGCCGAAAGGAAGGGACAGATTAACGCACACTAGTTCAAGGCTACAATTCATGGGTACTAAATGTGAGGCTAATGTAGCTTTAACGAGAATATCACCCACAAATGGCTGTGTAAGCCGGCGCATCAAATTGTGGGCAGTGGGATTACTTGAACACGGCCGTCGATCGAAACACTAGCCGAACCGGAGCACTTCGCGCAGGAGTGGTGGTGGTAGTGTTAAAAGAAGATGAAGGCGCCTAATTTCTGTAGCCCGGTAGGGAGCATGGCGCAGCACCTCGCGGAGAAGTACCCGAGCAATAGCTCTGCTCTCGTAGCTTTTTTTTTGAATGAGCAGGTATTTTACAAAAAAAAAACAAAACAAAAACAAAGTGAAGGTAAATGCCATTCGGCCTGACGTGCCTTTGCTATACGTGAAATATCAGAAACGTTCAGCAAGCTACATCGAATAATAATTTTCAAATACAAGGAGCAGCAAAATAACAGAACACAAAAATAGGACAAACATTTGAAAAATACGTTACATAGACATACAAAGTCAGACATTAAAGTTGTTTCTATTACCTAAAAAGATATTCAAAAGACACACACTTACTGTATTGAATTACATATGCATTCATTCATTTATTACAATCATTTATTCATATATACATCTGCACATATTTACATACATACTTCTGTATACACGCGGAATATGAACGTAAAAGTGAGACATATATGTAGACCCTAGCCAGGAGTTTAGTGATGACGTATTGTTCGCTTTATTTCATTAGGAGCAGACCTTTGATGTGATACTTGAACTGCGTTAGTAACAGTTTAAAATTTAATTGTTTGCCTAAATTATTTAGGAGCTGTGTGGCGCTATATGCGATTGGGGCTCTATTATGCCCAGTCCTGGTAGCAGGAACGTGAATCAGTTGCCTACGGAGCCACTATTGAAGTGCGCCTTCCTATATTGTCATAGTGTGGATTTTTTTTAGATACTTGAAGTGATATCCTATACACCTGTCTTAGCGGACTGCTGGACATCTTGCGTGGGTTACCATAATAATCTTCGAATAGACTGAGGACTTTTTTCTGTACGATTTCCAGTTTGTTTGAATTCTTCTCGCTTGCAGTGCCTTATACAAGCATGCTATAACTCAAACGCCAATAAAAAGAGCGTAGTATATCTTTTTTTTTTTTCTCAACCAACAATGTATTAGTGATTTAGTTCTAACATACGCCCAACAGTCTTGCTTAGTTCGAATGCGAGACTATCGACATGCTTATTTCAAGACAAATTTAATTCGAACCACACTCCGAGAAATTTTTGTGATCTAACCTGCTCCAGCCTTTGGTTTTTGAAAAAGATGGTATTGTCGTCCACGTAGGGCTTGTTGATAGGCTGGAAAACGAGGTACTTATACTTTTAGACATATTAAGCATGATATTATTTGGATGAAGTCATTTTTATAATTTTTATAATTACTCATTTACCTCAGCTTCAAGGTGCATGGGTATTCTACCTGTAAAAAATATGTTAATGTCATCAGCGTAAATAATTAACTTTGGGGATCGTGGAATGTCACACAGATCATTAATATAAGTTATGATTAGTAACGGTCCAAGGATTGAACTACGCGGTACACAATTTTTTGCACTGTTTATTGGGTTAACGGGGTTACTCACCTTTACATACTGTTTCTTTTTTTTTTTTGGGGGGGGGGGGGGGTGCGGTAAGATAACTTTCTATCAGTTTAGCTGCCAGCCTTTTTCATTGCCACAGAAAGTATACAGTTAGCTTGTTGGTCACAGTTACCTGGTTTAAAGCAGACTTGCTTGTTTAAGCGGAGTAACTACTTGTCAGTTGTCACTTTTGAAGTCTACCAATGATGAGAGAAAGCATAACCGATCATGTAGCATGTAAATATATGACAGATTGATTGATTGATTTTTGGGGTAAACGTCCCAAAACCACCATTTGATTATGAAAGACGCCTTAGTGGAGGGCTCCGGAAATTTTGACCACCTGGGGTTCTTTAACGTGCACCCAAATCTGAGTACACGGGCCTACAACATTTCCGCCTCCATCGGAAATGCAGCCGCCGCAGCCGGGAATCGAACCCGCGACCTGCGGGTCAGCAGCCGAGTACCTTAGCCACTAGACCACCGCGGCGGGGCGTGAATATATGACAGAGGACAAGGGAAGGGACGAAAAGAGGAGCTTACCTCGAACAAGATTTATTTCGAAGAGCGTACGCATAGATACTCTCCAAATGCGAAAAACAAACAAAACAGTAAAAAAGCCCACAACATCGAGTAACATTAAGCTACAGAACCACGTGTTAGCCAGTCAGATAGCAAAGAAATTCTCCGTCCTCACACCTCCCTTCAAAGAAAAAAAATAATCTTCAAGAAGTATTAACTCCTTTCTCCACCTGCGCCCCCCCCCCCTTCTCCCGTGAGCAATATGGCTTGATGCGAACTCGTGCTAATCGTGCGAGTTGGTTTCCGTATTTTTTTCCCTCGCAAAATTTTGTTCATGGGCCGCTTTTGCACACCCCGTACACTCATCAAAATCCTAGGCAAGGGGCCTAGTCAGCAACTCTAAGGGCGGCCCAGGGCGACTATATAGTCAAAAGTCTTAGCTGATAAGATAACCTGCAAGCCCCAACCGGGAAACTAGTCCTGTTTAAGGTGCAAAATGCCGCACAAAGAGATGACTAGCACAAGCGCTGAGCTTGCAAGCGCTTGGAGGAACTTCTAGGAAAAAAAAAAAACTTGACATGACCTTCGAGTGGTAACAATAGCTTGGTAAGCTATTGTGGCGTCACGTGACCCTACTGAAGCTCGTCCAATGAGAAGACGAAGACATTCCAGTTTGTCCGAGTCAAGCAGTTCATACGGTCAGTTGAGTTTGCGAGCCCTCCGAGTACGCCTCAGCAGTCGACTACGGTGTCTCGGAAAGACAGAGGAGTACGGCAAAAACTACGTCCACGACGTCGTCGACGCCAAGTGGTGTGTTGGTCTGCCTGCCCGAATCGACGAGAGTGCTCGCACGTTCCTCGCTGGATTACGGCCGTTGTCGCTTAGCCACATCGTTGCCCTGTAGAGGTGAGTGACATTTTTCTGTGGAGCTGATCGCAGGTGTTTTCAGCTGGTGCTTTTTTTTTCCCGACATGGGTCGACTATGCAAAGGAAAGCTTCGGCAGAATGCCTGGATACGTGCGTGTTCTCATAGTTCAAGTTTTATAGTTTATTTCAGCACGAGGAATCAGTAACATTGTCTGTGCCTGAGACACGTGTTAGCCGTGCGCTGCATAACGGCCGTTGTTAAATTAACCTTTCATATTAGGCGAAAATATATTTTGTTGCTGACGGCTTGTTTGTCAACCGGTGTACGTATGCACAATTTCCGAGACGTGAGCGCCGTGTTTTAGGTACAGGAAGGAAAAAAAAAGAGTGTCCGCTATGGATATCAATGAGAGGCTTACAGTTAATCAAGGATTATTCCCGGGAAAATCTGGAGGCAGTGTAAAATTAAAATAGCAAGCAAATAAAAGAAAGGTATTTTCGAACCCATTTGTTATTTCTGCAGCATGATACCCCACCGGGTTAGCCCTCCTAGTCTGTCTTTTCTTCTCTCTGTCCCTCGTTTCATCCGTTTCCTGTGTCTGTATATCAGACCCGTGTTGCCAATTCAGTGGTTTTTAGGCTAAATATAGACAGTTTTCATTATGTTTATCGGGTGAAATTGTTGCGTTGCGGGAAGCCAAATATTTGGCGGTTTTTGGAGACTTGCTATGGCTTTCTTTCCGGTGTCTTTTTTTTGTGTGAACTGAAAACACCAAAGTGAAGCAGTTTACTTTCATTCAAAACATGCGAAAAATCACCCCGGCAATAAAAAAAGAAGTTAGTTACGTAAGAAGTCGTGGTCGGGACACCCAGCAGGCAGGACACATCGCGTATTGAGTTTCCTTCTGGTCGGGCCATTGCGCTCAATAACTCCAACTTGCTAATTTCAGCGTCAAATCGGTTGCGTTCTTCCGGCTGTCACATCGCTTTCTTTGGTTCTGTGACTACCTGTGACCACAACGGTGTTTTTAATCATCATTGATGGGAAGTTAGCGTCGAGATGACGTATGACTAAGCGTTAACGTTGACGCATTCACCTTGCGTGTTGTTATAGCTATAGAGACCGGCTTATGCAAATACATATTTTTTTTCTTGCTTTCCTTTCGTGACACTTTGCTATATGCAGAGGAATTAAATGTTAAGAGCTTGTAAAGTGTTTTTATAGTGCCTATGAATGCCTATTTTTGACATTTGTCATGAAAATCCTATATGTGCAAAATAATGCATATTTTCAAAATTGGTGCCAAATTGAACGGTATGTAAGGTCAAATTTTGTTTTCGAATACTGTTGGATACCGTTGTTCTTGTTACCAGGCAAAACTGAGCTTTCGGAAATCAATATAGTGGGACCTATACTCGATCTCAATAAGTTCCTTTCATCACTGTCAAGGCTACACGGCCCATTAGCCTATAGGAACCCCGAGCAGCCTCTACACATGTATTCATTCGCTTCACGTTATCTGCCCGCAAGCGTAAGCAACAGAACGTGCTTAAGTGCAGTTTCAGGACGATAGAGAACAAAAACAAATTGATGGAGTGTCATCAGGGGAGCGTAGAGTTAAATCCAAAAAAGAAAACACAATGTCCACGTGGTTTTAATTTGTTTGTGATTAGTCCTTAAACCGCGCTTAACTAGGTCACACGATAAATTTTACTTGGACACTGGAAGTTGTTGCCTGCCCAATGGAAAGCTTTGTACCAGTAGAATTTTTAGAAACGATAGTCTTGTTTGGATACCTCGACGCGAATATTTGGGTCTGTCTGCTTGTCACCCGAAACGGCTGTAGCGCCCACCAATATTAGAAGGAAATATTGCGCGTATCTGAGGCACGAACTCACGACGTCTATATCTGTGATGTGTTTCTTTATACTATAAAAGGCATACTTATAAGGAACACAGTGTTTATTGGTAGTGTCGATATTGCCGGCAGCCGGTAGAGTATATCGACCGACCGGGTGCCGGCAGTTCTTTACTATAGGAGTGTTTCAAATGATCAACGTTCTCTGGAGAGTGTGCCGAACCTGGTCTGGTGCTGCCGGACGGCGAGGAGCTGCCCAGGCGAGAGGAATTACGCAACCTAGGTGTAATATTGTCCACATCAGAGATGCTCGCCTCACGACATGGAGCCCACTTGAAACAAGCGGCACTGCGAGCTAGCCGCACACTGCCGTGACAATGCCTGCGGGGCGCGTTAGTTTAGGTTAAGATAGGGAAGCTGAGGTCCTTGACTATCCTGGACAATAGTGATCAGAGTTGCGAAATGTTGGATAGCAAAAATAGCTAAATGACGCTTTAAAGCTAAAGATACAGCCAACCGGCAAGACAGGTTCACCAAAAACATGCCGGCAGATAAGTCATGGCCCATATGGGCAGGCAATAAGAGAAAACTTCCGGTAACTTGTTTTCCGGGTTAATATGCCGGTTGCCGGCACTATATATCATCATCAGCAGCTGCATGACTACGTCCACTGCAGGACAAAGTCCTCTCCCATGTTCCGCCAGTCCATTCGGTCCTCTGCTTGCTGCTGCCAATTTATACCCGCAAACTTTTTAATTTCATCTGTCCACCTAACCTTTCGTCTGCCCCTAACACGCTTGCCTTCTCTAGGAATCCAGGTAGCTACTCTTAATGACCAGCGGTTATCCTGTGTACGTGCTACATGCCCGGACCAAGTCCATTTCCTCTTCTTGATTTCAACTATGATATCCTTAACCCCCGTTTGTTCCCTAATCCACTCTGCTCTCTTCTTAATTGTCTGTTAAGGTTACACCTACTATTTTTCTTACCATTGCTCGCTGCGTCGTCCGCAATTTAAGCTGAACCCTCTTTGTAAGTCTCCAGGTATCTGTTCCGTATAGCTAAGTACCGGCAAGATACAGCTGTTATATACCTTCCTCTTGAGGGATAGTGGGAATCTACCCGTCATAATTTGAGAGTGTTTGCCCAATGTGCTCCACCCCATTCTTATTCTAGTTACTTCAACCTCGTGGTTTGGCTCCGCGGTTATTACCTGCCCTAAGTAGACATGGTTTTTTTACAACTTCAAGTGCACTATTACGTATCTCGAAGCGCTGCTGTCTTCCGAGGTTGTTGCTCTCCTTGTCTAACTCCGTAATCACAAGTCGCAATTTGTCTCCTGAGTTACTCAGCAATTCAATGTCATCGGGGAAGCGCAGGTTACTAAGGTACTCTCCATTAACTCTCATCCCTAACTGTTTCCACTGTAGGATTCTGAAAACCTTCTGTAAGCACGCGGTAAATAGCATTGGGGAAATATTGTCCCCTTCCTTACAACCTTCTTGATTGGTATTCTGTTGCTTTCTTTGTGAAGCACAATGGTAACAGTTTATCCCCTGTATATTTTTTCCAGGATGATTATATATACTTCATCGATACAGTATCGATATATACTGATTACGCAGTGTCTGAACGACGGCTGATATTTCTCCTGAATCAAACGCCTTTTCGTAATCTATGAAGGCTATGTATAGTGGTTGGTTATATTCTGAGCATTTCTCTATTACGTGATTGATAGTATGAATGTGGTCGATTGTTGAGTAGGCTGTTCGAAATCTTGCTTGTTCGTTAAGTTGATTGAATTCTAATGTTTTCTTTACTCTGTTAGCAATTACCTTTGTAAATGGCTTGTATACTACAGAGAGCAAGCTGATCGGCTTGTCATTCTTCAGGTCCTCGTCATCTCCTTTCTTATGTATTATGATGATGTTAGCATTCTTCTAAGAATCTGGTACTCTTTCCGTCAGGAGACACCTCGTAAACAGGGTGGCTAGTTTTTTTAACACAATCCGTCCTTCATCTTTCAGCAGATCTGATGTTACCTGATCCTCACCAGCAGCGTTGCCTTTTTGGGTACTCTCCAAAGCTTTTCTGACTTCTTCTATCAATACTGGTGGGGTGTCATCTGGGTTACTGCTAGTTCTTATAGTATTAAGGTCGTAGTTGTCCTGGCTTCTGTACTGATCTCTGTAAAGCTCCTCCGCTATTTTAACTATCCTATCCATATTGGTCGTTATTTTGCCTTCTTTTTCCCTTAGTGCATACATCCGATTTTCACCTGTCCCAAGTTTCCCCTTCACTGCTTTGACGCTTCTTCCGTTTTTCAGAGCGTGTCAAATTCACTCCATGTTATACCTTCTTACATCGCATACCGTACGCCTAATAATCAACTCCGAAAGCTCTGCCAGTTCTATTTTGTCTGTTGTACTTGAGACTTCCATTATTTGACGCTTCTTCATGGGATTCTTCGTTTCCTGGGAAAGCTTGTCAGTGTCCCGTCTAACTACCCTGCCTCCAACTTCCACTGCACACTCCGTAATGATACTCGTCAGATTATCATTCATTGTATCTGCGCTAAGGTTGGTTTCCTCACTAAGAGCCGAGTACCTTTTCTGAAGCTAGACTCTGAAATCCTGTACTTCACCTCTCAGTGCTAGCTCATTGATTGGCTTCTTTGGAATCAGTTTCTGTCATTCCTTTTTCAAGCCTAGGCGAATTTGAGACCACACCATTCTATGGTCACTGTATCGTACCTTGCCAAGCTCTTCCACATCCTGTACGTTGCCTGTGTGCGCACTCATTTAAAGGCTATTTTGTTCTTATTTTCGCCATTACAGGGCTCCTCCATGTCCACTTGCGGTTTCCATTTATTAGTTTCTCTAAAGTTTCGCGTTTGTCATTTAGTGCTGACAGCGTTCCATGATTGCTGCCTTTTCTGTTTGAGCACAGCGCTGATTGTCTGTAAGTATTTAGCTATCTCTCTGCGCTCCGGTCGGTCTACGTTCATCGGCGAACTAGCGGTTCATGTCTTGGCTTCGGTGCCTGTGAGCGCCACCACGATAAGACTTTAGTGCATGGTTACTACACGAAGTATCCAGCATCATTTTCTTCTTCAGCGTATGAGTTTTCGACCAAGCATGGCCTAGATATATAGTATAATATCCCTGCGATGCATTTTCAAGCTCTATATTTCCTGGATATTCTCCTACAATCTTACGAATTATTACGTATATAATTACAATTCCTTGCCATTGGAGCTGATTGAGTATGTTTGCTGCGAACAACAGTGACGGAATATGTCCCTTTGTATATGAACTATTCTGCTAATTGTATTTCTTCCGCTTTTCTCACGGAAAATAGTGATGGTAGATAAGCCTAAAGTGCGCATTGGTGAACAAATGCACTGTAGATATTCGGTGTCTACTGAGACAGTTGCGTATTACCTGGTTATGAAAGCTATTTTGTAGCGGTTTGTGCATTTAAACTTTCTCACCTGCATGACCTAATGCGGTGCAGTATTATATCGTGCATGCAGTAACCCTTTCTGACGCCAGTTGTTTATTTAGCCCGCGCAAGCGGAGATACCTGTGACTGCACAGCTCCTGGATGTAGAGAATTTTGCATCGTGGCTCGTGCAGGTAACCTCGAGGCCCTCGAATCCTCTCTTCTCAGCGCTCCAGGAACCCGCATTAGCCCATACTTTTGCGGGGCAAAGGCCACGAGAAGAGCCTTGATCGCACCCAACCGTAGACGGCCTACACGAAGACGTCACTGCCATATATAGTTACTGCAATGTCGCAGACATGGTTCGACGGCAGATTGATGCCAATCATTCTTCATCATCAGTATGTGTTCGTGTTGCCATCGCAGCAGGATATTGATCCAAACTGGATTCGCTTGGTGACCAGAATGGTTGACCAGCGTACCCTTGTTGCTTACTTCCTTGGCCTGATACAAATGCTCTGCGGTGCCGATTTCCAGAGGGTGAGCAGCAGCTTTTGTCCTTCGTGCGATCATAAATTAAAATAAGGTAGTAAAGAATGCTCGTAAATTAACATCGCAAAATTCATCCGCCCCAAGGTGTGCAGTCCCATAGCGTTTACTTGCTAAATATTCAGCGCACACAGCTTAATATAAGCAAGTTACTACAATACTGTGATGTTAGATGTGGGCCTACCGAGTTTACTTTTTTTCATTTACACATAAACTTCGCAAGGAATTTCAACAGTTGCCTGACTTTCTTGGAGGTATTATGATTTAACGAAAAAAAACAAAAAGGGCCCAATGGGTTTAAGAAGGCGAGTTTTAAGAAATGGGAGAATTTTTACCGCTCACAGGATGCAGCTATCGTATTAGCCCCACATTTTGTTATATTGCATGACAGAGACGAATAATTTGTGGGGCTTAACGTCCCGAAGCTACCATATAATAATGAGAAACGCCGTATTGGAAAACGCCGGAAATTTTGACCACCAAGGGTTTTTTAACTTGGGCGTGCAGCATTTTCGCCTCCATCGAAAATTCAGCCGTCGCAGCCGAGATTCGATTCGACGACCTGCGGGCCAGCAACCGAGTGCCTTAGTCACTAGACCACTGCGGCGGGGCAGCATGAAAGAGAAGTCGAGTGGTGTAATTTTTTTTTTTGTTTTCAACCTAGCAATGGGAATCCGTGAAGCTATGATTGAAATTAGCCTGCATCTAGCAATGCTAAATACTACTTTTCAGAAAAAAGCATTTGTTCTCATATTTTCAGTAACTTTAGTTTTCTTACTACGAGTAAAATGAAACCCGAAGTGAATCAAGTAAATTTTCAGCACCCTTCCAATAATGAGGATCTGTTTTAAGAGCAAAAAGATGTTAAACAGGTGTGCGCGTCTAGAAAGGGTCCTCAAACAACATTGTATGGTCAAAAAATGTTAAATATGCATTTACGGCGAAGGCTGTTAGCGCAGTGAATGCAGAATAATCGCAACCTTCTTGCCATATTACACGTGCGTCATAATACGATTTTTTGTTGTCACCTTTAGGTGCATTTAATTTCGTCGCTTGTGTGTTTCTCGAGTTGATGTGTATCGTTCGTGTTAGCCAGGCAAATGAGGTCTAACTTTTCGCAGATAATTTTGTGGGGCGGGTGGAGGAGTGCTCTGTTTGCGAACCTTTAGTTCACTCGTTCACCTTATTGTTTGCCCATCTAATTCTCCGCTGAGGTACATCCTTATGCGTTTTTCATTACAATTAACTACATATAGACGCACTTGCAAGCCAGTTTTCTTCGCATAGAAAGGAACTGTCCATCCTACACTATAACTGTCACGTGTATCGCAATGATATTTTAGGGCATCAGCGGCGTATTTTATCTCAATTTCGTAATTACAATCTCTGCTGTTAAGAACGTAGCTGCAGTTATACGGTCTAGCCCTGTCATTACCTGTACGTACTTTATTCATATCTACGCAAGCCATCGCACTGGCTAATTTAGAAGTGATTTGGGTGTCTTCCCTGCAGCAGTGTGTTTTCATGTTTAATACGTACACGCTGCGGTATTTTTGTGGCGTTGCAGTGGTCTAGGTAACGCGTTTTCAAACTTAATTTTTCTGTTATATGTACGACAACCCTCAATAAAGCCAAGGGTTCTTGATAGTCTTCAGAGAGGTATTCTATATAAAAAAATCACCGTTCAAGTACTCCGAACAAATGGTTTAACCAGTGAGAGCTCAAACGTGTGGCACTGGTTTAGCGTTTCTGAATGATAGCGCCTGATAAGAAAAGTTTGCGATGGTTTCAGTTGCAGGAAATACACGGCGAAGCAGTCGCTACAACTAGAAATGCGTGCGTAGCCTGCCTGCAGGTTTTCAAAATTTAATTGAACTGGAATTATGTGTCCGATAATCGAAAAACGTATTAACAAAACAACGTAAATAAATTCGGAAGTACTGCGTACCGTCTACACGCGGTCATGCTTGCGCTAAACTTTCGCCTGTGCAGGCTAAGTTTCTGAAGGCTTCCTAAAGAAACCGAATGCTTGGCCGGCCCGATAAGGGTGTTAACAACAAATTTAAAATCTACATACCGAATTCATGGGTACTGAAGAAGTCGAGAAGCTATTCAGGACAGTTAGTGCTGCTGCCCTAACGCGCAACCTAATACTCTGACCTAGCTTATTTGGAAAGAACTTTAAAACTGCTTAAGGCCCTTCATGCACCCAAAAAGCTTAGTATAACACCACCACCTCACGGGACGCGAAGCAGTCCTTCGACCTAAGTGTTCTGGGAGGTTGCTGGCGGATGCACAAGCTTGTCAGTGCCTACAAGATCAGGGTGAATTGAGCAAATACACAAAAGAACCTCGAAAGACCTTCTCAATTGCGCCTGAATTGTGCCTTCTGCGGTGGGTTTCAGACTACAATAATTAGAAAAAAATGTCACCCACTCGTTTTGAAGGCACTAAGTATAAAATGCAAAACTCAGTCTACATCTACATCGCCAGAAGTTTGCCCCGTCACCATGTACAATTTTAGGTCGCAGAGCACAGCCAATGACGACAGCCAGTGACACCGACGCCGAATGGTTTTTCGTTTCTCCTAGCCATATACAGCTTCCCCTGTTAAACAGTCCCTGATAGTGGTTCAAGGATGGGAGTGACGTTTCGTAGAAGAAAATTGTCACGTTCGAAGCTACGTTCAAGCTTTCAAGAGGACAAGTCCCTTTGTCGAAACGTGCACTCGAGCCCTGAACTTGTGTTTACGAATTTTTTCGTCGCAAGCTTTCATCTTCAACTTCTTGCCGTTTGTCAAATCATATTCTAGGTTCTTGTAGCGTGTCTAGCATTTTTTAAACACATATATACATATATATGTGTCAATCGAGCTTCACGCTGACAGCTGTCATTTTTTTTTCCCGCCAGGTTTTCAAGGATGCTTTCGAGGAGGGTCTATATTTGGAAATTTTGAAGTTGAGCCGAAGGGACGTACGCATCCAGTTGAATCGCCTGACGACTGACTCGGAGCCTGCTGCAACTAAAGATGATTTCCACGCTCTGCTAGGAATGCTTCTCTGCATATTGTCTTGCCCGAGCGGCTCTAAGATGAACCGTCGTTGGTACGAAAGCTGCGCCAATAGCATGTATCAGGCCTTCCCGGGCGTTTCGGAAGAAGGGTCGGCGTCAATGTGGGAGAAGACACAGGGACACGTCATCCGGTCCTTTGCAGACAAGTGGCCTCGAACCCGGACAGCTATCTGCAGCATCATAGCGAAGAGATCGTTCACGGTACGTACTCTTTTACGCTAGAATCTTCAAAGTGAAGGCAGTTGCTTTGCCGCAGCAATTTTCACTGGGAACATTGTCTCCAAAAGAATTCTGGGACGAATTCCCATATTTGAAAAGACTACAAAAAAATAGTGCCTTCATTTACGCTAAAAAATGGCACTTCATTACTAGCGGATGAAATTATTGTTGAAGTTTCATTTTTAAATTCTTTGCTGAAATATCCACACGTGGTTTTCACTCGTAATTGTTTTCATATGTTAGCGTGCTTGGTTCAATTAAATTTACTGAAACATCGCTTGCAAGATTTGTTACATTCACAGGTGTCATTTTACTTCATTTTTATTGATTGTGAGCTGCGTACACCTCATTATAAACGCCTTTAAAATCTATGATGTCATAGTGTTTGGTGGGAGAATCTCAAGGCGGCGTTTCCGCCCGTATTTTGCAACTCGAGTGCTTTAAAAATCTCGATTCGCAAAAATTCCAGCGTCAGTGTCGTTCATTGTGGGCGGAAAATCATCATCTTATTTATGTCAGACCAAAAAATTTAGAACAATTCAAATAAAGTAAATAATAAAAAAACTCTGGGTGCATGCTGGGGACCGAATGTTTGGGTCCGACTGGAGAACGAACCCTGGTCGTTTGCAAGGCAAGCGGATGGTCTAACAACACACGGCCACATATTCTTCTTGTTTCTTTAATGGTATTTATTCATCATGGCTGCAAACGAAAATGCACGAAGAACTAATATGCCCATTTTTCTCATGCGGCGCCACAATGGTGAGCACGCAGCACTCAAGAGTTCACCATCTCTAGAACGGGTATATCTAGCAATGCCCTTTTCTTAAAATATCCTATATAATAAGGGCAAGAATAAACAACCTCACTAACACAGCATTATATTCAGGTTGAAACTCCGTTTCCTCGTAAATATCGCATAATTGAATGATCCTTCGAATGAAGTGGGTTGCTGAGGAAACCATTGGCTCCGCATTTCTCTGCATGATGCGAGTCTTTCACGGGATATGCTTTCCAACAAGTGGAAACATGTCGAATAGCACACTACTGAATCTCGCTGGCAGAAGATAACGCACAGAATGTGAATTTAGCACAAAGTCTTTAAAAAAGAAAATTTGACGGCCACACACCTGCGTGGTAATACTTTAATAATGACTTTCTCTGCTTGGAAATGCCGTGGAAGTGAGGCATTCTTTATAAACAGACGCGTCCTGTTCATGATTCACATTACATCATGAAACATTGCAGCAATAATGCGTGGTACAAGCGCTCATTTGAATCGGACTTCAGAACATGGGATTATCAAATATGATAATTCCATGATCTGACGATAATGCCACGTTCTGAAAGATGGTGACCCACAACAAAATGCACACACGCTATTGAGCCTGTTTCCTCAAGGCCATGAGTGGGTGCATAACTACTTCGAAAAGGTTTCATGCACTAACCCTCGGACTCAGAAACGCTGCTTGACTTGAGCTTGACTTACCAACGGCCTCAATGCAGCACAAACGCGTTTTGAACGCGCTGTCTTTATGGAATACTAAGGCAGCACAAACGCGTTTCAAACGCACTGCATTGAAAGCGGTTCCAAGTCAAGCTAAAGTCAAGGAGCATTTGTGAAAACGGACGTAAGTGTTAGAAGTAAGTGCTATAGGAACAGAAGATGTCTTTCAACTCCTAAAGGCTAACCTTTAGGGTCCCCTGATTTTTTAATTTTTGGCAGTTTTTAGCGCTTACCAAGCGCCTTGTTAGGATAAGACTGGCGTTTCTGGGATCCCCAAGTTCTTCTTTAGTAATTGTTTTGCTCTTTAGTGTTCCTTCAAGACCACTGTCTCATTTCCGTGTGTAGAAAGAAGGCTGGTCCACGCATGACCTTTACACCACTGAAATGTAAATCCGACGACGTCAGAGAATGCGGAGAATTTCAGCCAGTCGCCATCATAACGCCATAATCGAAGGTTGTCTCTATACTTCGCGGCCTTCATTCTCTAGCGACGGTTATTTTTGGGAGCGCAATTATACGGACACCCTCGGCTGCTTTTTGCCGTCGCTGTTGCAGCGCGCAAGAAAGATCTTGGATTGCTGCAGATTCCCTGTTTGCGAAATAAGAGAGAGCACGCTGGGGACACTACATAGTTTGATTGCGGTTATACTGTGTATACCACGTATCCGTTTCGCGCGTCCGTTGATTTTAAGCAGTGCGGTGAGACCGAGCTGCAAGCGTTGTAGGTTGGCGCTCGTCCCGTGTGAGTTATTTGCGTACGTCGTTTCTTGAGCAGCGCGCTGCACGTTTTCAACTGGTTTCCACGCATAGCGTTTAAATTTGTTGCTACAAAATTATTTACTTCGCCCTTGTGGCGACACTGTGCCTTTTTACTATATTGTCTACCCCATCTTACCCACTGTTCGGGTATATATTATTACCTACTTCATGCCAACTTGTTATGTTGCAAAATACCGCGGATAATTATTAAAATCGCGATTCTGAATGTAGCCTTGCAAGTGTGCTACTTTAAACATATGCCTTAAGATTTTCTCACCTTAAAATCTGTTAATAGTACTAATTGGAGCTTCGTCCTGATTTCGTTAATCGAAAAACACTTAGTTGGCATCACGTAGCTGCATAGCTTAATTTAACCGGATAACAAAGCGTCTTAAGTGCGTAAATTACGACGGAGAATATTCTACTGGTGTGCCATGTGTATTCTTTCATCACGGCTTGCGAATTATAAACAAAATTCAGGATGAGAACTTCAGGCTTTATTATTTTATTATTGTCCATTTTGAAGACGACACAATACATACGTTCTATTTTGATGTCATTTCTTGTCGACGAGAATTCAGTAGGGCCGACATTGTAACTAATGTTTGTTCCAACTGTTCCTGTCACCCAGGGCCCCATGCTACGAATAAAGAGTGTTGTCTCCTCGTGCTGGAGCTCTGCATGGATGGAAAATGCGCAGCGCATACTGGGACACATTCGCTCATATCCCAAGATCCTGGAAGTGATTCCCGAGCTGCAATCTGAGGCTAGTTTCTTGCAGGTACGTATTTCAGTTAAAAGGTTGCGGGACAGGAATGCAACATGGAATTCTGCTTCCAGTGCACAATGCAATGCTAATGAGTCCATATAATCACATTCTGATGTAGCAAATGCTTCACACAAACGAACGCACATTATTCTTCCCTCTCCCCGGTTGAGTTTGTTATACCGTAGATTTACTGCAGTGGCTAGACGGACAGGGCTTAGAATGTAGACAGACATACATAATTTATTCAAAGACTGGGAGGTCGGCCTGAGCTAGTTCGCCACCAGCCTGTACTCTGCATAGGAGAAGAGGGACAAGGCTGGAAAGAAATGAATCGAAACAATTTATGTGCATACACATTAACTAAGCACCACTCTGGGGCTTCGTTGGAGTCTATAGCGTTCAGTCCTGTGCTCTTTAAGAGACATATAGCACGTGGTAGAGCTCACTGCTATTCAAGCAGCGAGAAAGGAAAAGAAACCATCTTGCTCTGCCCGGTACCGTATAAAATAAATCCGCGTATTGAATCCCTGTGGCATTATCGTGTAGTGCACTCGGTGCATGGATACAAGTATCACACTTATTTTGTCTGTATAGCGGTCAACCTGCTCACTCATTGCTATACATTACCGTAAAGCTCGTGTGAAGTGTGGACAATCATTGAATCTTTCGAATTCCGTGGTGCAGGAACTCGTACGCCTCTTCAAGCGTCTGGGAGGTGACGCCCTGTACATGAAGCTGCTGTTCCTCCCCGAGGAGGAAAAAGCGCCACGGGGGCAGTTGGCATTGCACGCGGCAGCCGAATACGCGCTGGCTGTGGTGGATGACCCGAGCGAATTCTGTGGTTTCCCCCTTGGAAGAGACGAGTTGAAGGTCTTTGTGGGACTGACCACGCTGTTGAAGTTTCGTAAGAGATGGCCCCGCGAGGAACCAGCCGCAAGCCGGTAATGACCGCGGTATCGGACGACGTCGAGGATCGACGTCGTCCTCAACGGAACCAATCCAGCAGCGCCACAGATAACGGCGGCAGGCAAGTGAGATTCTGGAAGCTTGACTCATTGTACACATAATTTGAAGTGCACGAGATTGCCACATTGTGGTCTTAAGATGCACAGTTGCTCGCAATTCTGTGTTTGTTACAAGCCAGTACTTTTTAAATGCCAATTAGGTGTGCTCCGCCGTCGTGACACCGGTCATCGAACTGCTCTCATGCGTTTTCCAGAAGCTTTTCAACTTCCTAGCTCTGCTTTGCATCGTCGCAGCCCATGTGATCGTTGCTGGTTATCACTATCACAAGGATTTACAAGACTCTGAGATGGATGTTGCCCACGGAGTTTCTGGCACTGAGTAAATCTAGTTGTCTTTGAGCAACCCCATGAATGCCCTTTCTGTAGCTTGAACTGTGCGAAATAACGGAGAATTTCGTGAATATCGTAAAGTCATTTTTAGCTGTTTAATACTTAACTCTTTCTAGAGAGTTGACCTGTACACCATAAAAAGCACTATAAAGGTCAAAGCGGGAAATAGGTCAACCTCCTAAATATTGAATCTTCAAAAATAAATTTAAGGAATATCGCAAAGTATCGCTCAACAACCTTACCTTGATAAATAGGCGACACAGCGAGATGCACCGGGGTGCCATTACTTTTTATTCCGACACTGAGCCGGAAAAAAATGCCAGAAGGCCACGAAGTGCTGAAAGTCAAATTCATTCGAACTCAAGTCAGATGGTTATTGCTTTTGGCTAATAACGTCCCAGAGTGCGCGGGTTCGAAAACCCACCTGCGGCGGCTGCATTTAAGATGGAGGCGAAAAAGCTTTATACGCCTGTGTGCTCAGGTTTGGGTGCACGGTAAACAACCCCAGCTGGTCGACATTTTTGAAGCCCTCCACAACGGCGCCTCTCATAATCATGTGGTGGTTTTGAGACATGGAACCCCACATATCAATCAACGTTCCAGACTACGTTTGGGTCCTCGTAAGCCGAGGGTCACGTGCTGTGTGGAGAGCTCTCCCGCGGATGCACTCCGTGTTCACGAGTGGCTATAGCTTACACCGAGATCCCGGACGAACTCTGCGAGTAGCATTTCCAGATCAGGGTGCACGAAATGAAGTTTATTTATTTATTTTTTCTGAGGGGTGGGGGCGGTTCTTGCAAGATGTGATGCGCTGCCTTTGGCTCCTCCGGTATCGGATGGTTTTGTTCGATGCACAAACAGCACGTTGTGTCGCCAGGTTGCTGTGTGCTTCGGCATACACGATCACGTTTTGCAGCGAAAGCTGTTATGAGATCACAGCTCTGGTTGCATGCGCCGTAGTTGCTCGCTGCCACCGCCGCTGGTGTCCGTTACCACTATCACAAGAAATAATAAAAAAGCACAGTACATAAACAAACACCCAGCGTGTGAGCCCAGTAATCTACCGCAGAGCTACGTCAGTTTTTTTTTTTTTTTGACTGAGCGACACCGCTGTTTGGGACTCCTTTGCAAACTACATGGCCTTACGCAGGCTTTTTGTCAGAAAAGAAATCGCGTTAACATGAGTAATAAAGTGCTTTAGAACAACAACGGAACAACCAGGTGTCACACTATGCGAATGACGCAACGAGTAGGTCACCGAACGCTTTCACCTTTTACATAACCTCTATCACCAATTAACAGTGGCGAACCTACTGAGGGGGATTGTGGGGATAACAAAATCTGCTGGCTTGCTCTGTAAGGATTATGCTGCTGATGGCGCAACAAGATTTTTTTTGTTTTTTTTATGGAACCTTGTAACGTCTTTGGCAGAAAGCGTTCCTTGAGTTTCCCACAGTGGTACTTCTATCATTTTTTATCTCTGTCACTGACGTGGCTTGGGTGTATACAACTGCCAACGTCCACCAAATGATTTAATTCCCGTAAAACAACCGAGTGCAGGTTGTAGGTTAGGTTGCCCTTTGTCCTACGTTCAGGCCTTTGATGATCTTCGCCCTTGTGTGTGCAGGTAAAGCCCGCTGCTCCACCTGGACGACCAGATAACCTCGAGAACCATGTACACTCGGAGACAACTTTTCTTGGCATTGGAGCGAAGGCTACAGAGCCATATCGCGGGCATCCTACCGCCAGTGAATGTAGTTCCACAACAGCGCCCGTATTTGCACCGTGAAATTTCGAAGCTTCCCTTTATTATTGCGATAGCGATTATATGGACAATCTCGGCTGGTTTTTGCCTCCTGCGTCAGCGTCATGCATGGTATATTTATACGTATCTATATATATGAAAACGCAAGAAAGAAAGTAAGAAAGCCGCCCGCGCTCGATACTGCAAGTCGCGATGCGCCAACGCGCGCTAATCTCCCACGCGTACTTTGCCCCGCGAATGGGAGGGAGGGGGGGTTAAACGTTTGTGCGTGCACACTTAACTTTCGGTGGGGAGAATCGCACGCATTCAACTTTGACCGGAACGATTGCGTTTAGTGGTCGGGTGCGCAACGATCACTTCACTCGCTGGACAGGCGCCGTTTGCGAAAAAAGCGCGCTTTTCAGACACAGCGAAGAACTGGGACACGTGTTAGTTTGCACTCATCTGTACCTGTGATTACGTTTGGTGCATCGTTTTGTTTAAACAGCGCGTTGTGTCGAGGGATAAACGTTGTTAGTTCGCTCTCGTCCCGTGTGTGTTGTTTTCGTGCGTCTATTGTGCGCTCACTGCACGTTTTAATCTGCTGGCCGTTCTCAGCGTAACAAACCAAGCTGCTGATATTGCATTCGTTGCTCCGCTCTTGCGGTCAAACTGACTTTTTTTTCTACGCGGAGGTATTTGAGACAGGGCGCAGCTCCCACCATTAAGATAGTGGTATTTACTTTAATTTCTTCGTTGTGACTTCGCGTTTTCGAAGGGGCGAGAAAGTCCTCCTGCCTTTTTACGTGCACCTCAAGCGTTAAGCGGTGTCTGCATCTACATGAACTGCTGATGTTGCACCCCCGTCACTTTCCATAGCGTTACGAGACGTGCGCCAAATAGGACTTCTTCGCGTAGTGGTACAAGGGGAGAAGCTACGCATCCGTAGCCTTCCTTTCATTGCCAAGAAATGTTGTCGCCGAGTGTAGTCAAGGAAGGTGCAGAGACACGTCCCGTGTCCACCGAAGAAGGTTTTGCCTTCGTTGCAAGCCACATGCGGATTCCTACCTGATCCATTGGCATTCGCCTATGGTTTCCAGCCCATCACTCCTGAACTCTTCTCCGTCCAGTGGTGCAATAACAAACTAGTCAGCAACTTTCCGGTACCAAGGGCAACCACGCTCGATTCGCCTCATTATACCCGCTTTACACATCGACAATGACCAGCAGCGACTTCTGACGTGCTACAATCCGCGAAGTTTATTGTGCCAAGCCTGTACAGAGACCCTTGTTCTCCTCTTTCTTTTTTTTTTGCACAGAAGTTGTCGTTGTGTTGACGCATAGATTGCTAGAACAATTATAAATAAATTCTTGTTTTTGTGCTATTGTACAGGTTTATGGCGTTTTTTTTTTCGGTGACTGCTGGAAGCAACGGTGCACCACATGCCCACGGCAGTCAATCAGACCAAAACATCTTGCCCGCGCCTCTGCACCTGCTCCTTCCAATGAGGAGGACGCTGCATATTTTGCGGCGCAAGCTGTGCAATCACACCAACTCAACAACCGTGCTATAGTCGTACGCTGCCGCGCTGGAGTACGTAAATGCTATCACGTGAAAGAGCAAAATAAAGTAAATAGAAAATTGTAGAAGTAATTACAAGCCGAGTGAAGCATAAATGCACGAGGCCAGGAAAACTTTCCGAAGTGGCCATGGAATAGATTTACGAAAGGAGCTCAGTGCTTCACGTATTGACCACTGCAATTATTTTTATAATCAGTTCAGTCGGTCCGTACGTTACGAAAAGATTTTACAAAGATTCGTCGCAAGCTACAATTGGCTCAGTCTTTCTCTAATCCCGACGAAAGCTCTGCGGGATAAAAACTTCGACTACAGATCGGATGTGTTTTCGGACCATGCTCAAGAAGTGTGGCAGGTCCCCTTTAAGAAACTTCGAAGCTAGGTGATCTCAGGAGCTTAACGTAACAAAGTAGTGTTGAGACGGAAATCTTTATCGTGTCATGCTATCAAACCGCCTAAATAGGGAAATACAGGAAAAGGGAAGGTGCGTTTACACTTGGCCTCGGAGAGGGTGAAAGTGACAGAGCCGGCTGTGTTTACAATTCTAATAAGCAGACTTGGGCTCCTATTTGAAAGCGACGTTCCTTATGGCGTATCCCGTTATTCCTCATTATAGTTTGTAACCACCGGTGGCACATACCCGACAGTGTGGGTATCTTCCACAGGGGATAAACTTTTTGGGGCGAAGCTCCTTAAACCATGGGTCATGCGTCCTCGATGTATGAAGTTAGTAACCACCTCTCGTTTAGTTCTTTGAATGTCCACTAGATGGCGGTACTTGTATATAAATAATACATGATGAAAAGATGCGAGATGGTGGTACTTGGAGTGTTCACTAAACGGACGGACAATAAGACAGAGACGCCCGGACGGACATATCGGCCCATGGTTAGACAGATGCTTCGCCCCACACATCATCATTCAGTCCGTAGATATGCTGTGATTTTTTTTTGTTGCATACGCGTCGTTTGCGGAATTCTTCATAATATTTAAATGAGCCCAGACTAATGGATAAGAAGTGGACACTACGATCGCTTGCTCGAACCTGGCAGGTTTATCATGGGGAGCAAAAAAAAAAAAGAAGTGACCCAAACGAACTGCCCAGTCGCAACCGTGTTCCCACACAGACAGGTAAGTAATAAAACACAAAAAACAACACCAGTAAACTGTTTTTATGGCTTAACAAAAACTAGGCAGCAACAATTTGTATGAGAACAAAAATGAAGCATATAAGCCAAAAAGCGTCTATATACCCCACCTCCGAATAACTGAGAGCTGCTACAACTCTCTCCATGGTTCTTATCGACAAGTGCTTTCATAACTTCGCGCGCCTCATTACCGTTGTGCCTGAACATAACTGTAGTATTCTGAAAAAATGACGCCATATCCACGAAGGGAATTATGATGAAGGCGCATATTCCGGAAGATAATCCCGGTAAACCATCAATCCTCCGTAATCTACTCGAGCGTCATACGAGGCCGTTATATTATTATTATTATTATTATTATTATTATTATTATTATTATTATTATTATTATTATATAATATTATTGCGTAAACGTCTTATCTCAGATGTCAACCTTCTTAGAATTTTCCAGGCTCTAGTAGAATCATTTGGTTGCTTATTCGCACTTTTCCCGCCAATATAGTCACTTTAGTGATCATCAGGTGGACAAATGAACTTTTGCAGTTCTCTACTAGCGACTATAGCGAGTTTGTCGGTGTTTGAGTATTTTAGTTCATAATGCATGCGCAAGATTCTCCACCAAGGGGGTAAAGCTTCATCCCAGCGCCCCCTCCCAGTCATTTAGGTCAGTGAAGGAGGTAGACTCCCCCCTCCCTTTAGGCGACTAGGGGGGGCACGGCCGCAACCCCCTGACCCGCACCAGTGGCTGAGTATTTAAACATAGATTGCGGACAATTCAAGCAACCATTCGGACAAACGTACGCGGAGGGAAATCACAAACAACGTTAAACATGGGCTCACTCTCAGCCGAATGGAGTGACGACCATGGAGACAATTTTATGAAGCAGCTATACAGTGTGTCTTCGCTCATAATTGCTCATAGTTATATTGTTTAAACAAAAAGGTAATTTAATAGCTGACCTTCGTATTTCAGTTTTTATAGCTACAAATATTATCAGGAATGCAAAAGAAATCATTTTTGTTTCGCTTGTTTAAGAGCTTCTTTTGTGATGAGTACTCACTTGGTTACTTGGTAGAATCTGGCAACGCCTGGTAGAACTCGCTGCAAACCTGCTCGCTTTGTCGCTTCACGGACCGGAAAACCACGCCGCGAGCCCGACACGAAAAATCAGTCCAACACCGAATTTCTTGCTGGGTGAGGGCGGCTTATCAGCTTCACGGTAAGCCGTACGTACTACGTAGGCTTCACGTGAAAGCCACGAGAAGAACGGGGTGCTGTTTCATCATGACAGTCAGCGAGCCGGCAGTGTTTGGATAGCTCATGGCCTCTGCAAGAACGCGTTCATCGAGAGCCTGGTTCGGATTAAGATTTCTATGACCACTGGAAGTAGAAGATGGGCCTTAACGTATATGGCGATTGCACAGCAGGCCGAATCTGCCGGCATGGCCGCTCTGCTGGTGTATCTCCCGAAACAACGTTTGAAAAGGTAAAAACTGTCTCTTTTCAGTACTTCTCGTGCATAGCTTGAAGTCAATACGAAATTTCATGCTCAGGGAACAGGAAAATTGAAATTAATTTACGATGTGGCAAAGGGGGCACCTCCTGCGGCAGGCACGTGGCGCACGCGGCCATGCATGGTTTTCCGGCCGCTGCGGCGTTTTAGTTTTCGCTTCGATTCTCTGGGGGAAAGCGCCATTCACGTTGCATAGGCTTCCATAGCAAGGTCGAGCTGTTGCTCTTATTGTATCTGGGAATATGACGGTGCGTCTCCTTTCGACACTCCACTGCCGCCACCAGTGCCGCCCCCGCGCTCTCTGATTGCATCTGTGCTGCATCGCAATGTGACTGTTTGGCTAGCGGGGCTTCTCCCCCCCCACTCCGCAAGACAACAACAGTCATTTATATATAATGCGCTATGCGCATTATATATAGATATATATAATGCACACAAATTCTACTAGTAGAAATAAGTTATCGTCGAAATGCTCAAAAGGCGCTGCTGCCTCAGCGTGCAGCTCACGGCAGTTCCCGCGTATGAAATGCAGATGTTAGAGCAGGCACGCTAAAATACCCATGCAACGTTTACGTGCGAAAGCGCATTGTCTTCAAACAGCTGAGAATGGGCTGCTGTCACTGACACGCGTGTACTACCCGACACAAATCAGCCAAATTTCTCACAGCACACGCACGGGCGAGAAACATACGCAGGTTTCGACAGCCGAACACAGCCTCGTCCACGAAGTTTGGTGTGCGTAATCACCCGCAGTTCACGGGGAAGCACTAAAACGACGCACAAACACACGTTAGTTGTTCTTGCGGAACGGCGCACCATGAACCGAAGTCGGAGCCGAAAGCGCTCACCGTGGTTGTCTCCAATTCATGAAGCCTTGCAAAGTATTCGCTGATCAAATGCATGCACATGGCACAAAAACAGTTCAAAGATCGCAAACGGTTTGCAAAAACCCACTTGGTAGATATATACCCCGCAAAAAGGCTCGCCGTCATGCGGTGTCGCTGTGGTGCAATTTTTTTTTTCAATGTTCTTTGAAGGATGTCCTCCCCATTACAAGCCATGGCATTTGTTTTCTCTGTGTGGATGAGGACGACGGCATACCATACGACATGGTTATGTTAATTAGCCTTCACAGCATCTGGCAGACCACTATGGCTTACAGACATCTTGACCAGAACATACGTCCTGTCCGGGAGAACTTCATTGCAAATATGCGGTATATCACTGAGGTGTATAAACAAGAAGAAGAATCTCCCAGCTGGCTAACAATGTTAGAGGAATTGTGCAACCTGAAAAAATTGTAATGTGAGCACTTCGGATCAAATATTGGTCCAAGTGTATTTTATCATTCATGTTTCTGTGTGAACACCTGTAAAGAAAAACAGGTAATAAAGAAAAAAAAGTCGCTGTGGTGCAATGTTTAAGACATCTGCTTCGCGTGCATGTGGTCCCGAGTTGGATTCCAGGGCTGTGCTTTGCATGGTAATCTCGCAAATTAAGGTGATTGTGATACTAATCGTTTTGTAATTACCTGTAGTCGTAATATCCGCCGCATTCTAGGCGAGAAACCGCTCTGAAAAGCGTAAATATCATTTTTTTTTTTCTGCCACCACATCGGGGCCGGGCCGCCTACGGAAAGTCTTGCCTAACCGTAGGCCGTATCTTGCGACGAAAAATTTGGCCTAAAATCCCGGCTAATCTTTGTCCCTGCTATTTTGAAGGCTACTTAAAATCGAGCCGGTTTCTTTGGAACACGGCTACGGAGCCGCCTAGAGCCGGCGATAATTTGACTTGATTTCCTGCCTGCGGGCGTTTACTCTAGGCAGGATTTGACTAAGAGTGTAAGCAACAGACGATGTATTAATGCATTAAAGCGTCTGTAGGCCGCTATGCCGGAAAACGTCTGAATAATTTTTGGGGCCACTCGGCTAACGTTGCGGAAGGCGCTTTTTCTGTATATGGCAACATGGCGGCGCGTGGCTTCATCTGAGAGGCGCCTCCTCCACTCCAGCAAATTTTGATCAAACCTGTAGACTATGTCAGCCATGCGGCAAGGCTCGCTGCAATGCCGGCAAACACATATATGCTACCGACGTGGCTGAAAGCACGCATTACAATTTCAGATGCTCTATTCAGACCCAAATTTAACTGCGAAAGGTATAATGTCGTACAAGGCCTTAAACGAAATTCTGTTTAGGTACTTCATCTCTTCGTCGAGGGAGATGTGGTTCATGTCACGGCCTCCATTTCACCGTATAGAAATTAAATGGAGCTTGCGGAAGAGGGAGTGTGGGGATGTCCATATGGGATCGATGAAGTACTTCCGTTTTCACATAGCTTCTGCTACGAAGAAAGCCACGCTAACAATTCACCTAGTAATTTCAACAAGAGACTTTAAGATTGTACTTTTGTTCGGTGTAGCATTACGCACCGTATAGTACAAGTTTCTGTCCTATTTTTTGAGGACATCAGTGTCTGTCCTCTCTACACCAAACGCTTTGCCCAACCACCACCGGCAACTGATCTGTCGTATTGTTTGTTTATACAAGTGGGAACGCACGCACATGCACAGTGAACTTTATTAACTTGAGTTTTATTAGAATGGGTGCGAAAAAAAAGACACACGTACGTTGCTTTAAAGGCGACTACATAAGAAAAGAATGGGACATTTCGACAAACGCAGCAGTGTCGTTCCTGCCCCTAGCGGCTATACCGTCGAAAGCTTTCGCTGAGCCATGTAGACATGTCACAACTCCATTCTCGTCAAGCTCCGTTAGGGAGTTGAATGCTGAACGGAGTTAAACTGAGTTCTGTAATTGTCGTGTGACCATGGAGTATAAAGTAACCACAGATATATTTCCATTTTGCCCATGTACCATCAACAGCCTCCTCTTCCGGCCATCCTTCACGCGGAGTCAGCGTCTGCCACCATTTTCTTCCTCACTTGGAAGATTTACGAGGCCACGTGCGTGCGTCTACATGGGCCACGCATTTTTCCGGCTGCTAAGCGACGGGTCTTTCTCCTCCCACGAACACCCCTACTCCCTTCTCATCAATATTGAATGGCAATGGGTTTCACTAGGTGCTGGAAAATAGTTAGAAAGAACATGGCTACCAAGAAAAATTCGTCGGTTGCAGTCTTGGGCAAGAACTGGTTAGTGGTAACGCATTGCGGTAACTATGGTTCTTTCAATAACATGTAAATAGTTAGCTTGAAGTTAGAACAGCATGTAATAGTAGCACTGTTACATTTTTACCCAGTAACTGTAACATACAATACCGTTACAGTTGCTATGGCCTTTATATGAATAATAAAGTAGCAAGAATAGCCATCTCAAAATGTCTTCATTTATTCGAGCTTTCTTATTTACCATATTTGGTCTACATTTTTGCTTTCCACAAAAGGGTTCCATGGTGTTCCTAGTTTACAATATGGCGCTAAAGAGGAATATATTACGTGCAGAAGATCGTATTCGGAGCTTACTTGCTTACTGCAAGTCGTAAATCAATCACGTTGCAGCTGGAGAGCTTCTCAGTTGCCGTCTTTTTCTTTTTTTGTGGGGAGGGCATGGGGTGAGGGCACAAATATTTTTTATGACTTAGTAGAAGGAAGAAGGGATGGCAGGAAGGCTCTAGCTGTGTTCTTGCAGTACGGGTGGAGCATTCTTTCACGCGACGATACGAGCTAATCGTGTTTAGCAGGTCGTTAGAACACGAGAGCGAAACAGATGAACGTCAGAAAGCTCCGAACTAGCGCAGGAATTTCGCAAAAGTTTCTGTAACTGATTCACATTGGACTACATCGAGCTAACACAAAAATTCTTAATAAGATGACTAATGTTTCACCTGATATCAACCTCAATATGCAATAGCAACTTAGACAAAGTGAGGGAAAATGAGTGGATGTAGATCAGTCTATTATTCACACATGTCCTTGCAAACGTTTCCGAATGTCCCTCTTCCATCTTTGTTAAGATTAAAGTTATGCTCTGCGCAGCAGTGTTAGACAAGCTCTGTCTAAGAACGTTTCGCCAACTTTAGCAACATTTCCTTTCCTGGTACTTGTCTGCCTGTTTAGCCATTTTAAATGTGTAGCTTCCTAAAGCCCTTCATCGTTCTTGTAGATGATCCCGCACTGATAGTCCGTATATCGAAGGTCGGCCTTTGGGTATCGCTAACACGTGTCTTAACGGTTTGTAAGCTGCGGCAACGCAAGAACTCTCGGAACCTGGTCTGGCATATCTTGAAGTTCATATACAATGGGCATTCATAGTGAATGGACATCGTCTCCACTAGTTACGCACTTTTCGTATCTCTTCATACGATTTCAATGAATTATTTCCATCATTTGGTACGCAGCCCATTACTCACTTTATACTGTGACGGAAAAATAATGACGTTAATTTTTCACGGAAGCTAGGTTACAAGGTAACTTTGAAAATTTCGTAACTGCAAGACATATTTCTGCCTTAGCTAACTGCAATACTGTTACGTTTTACTGGTAACGTACCCATGACTGGCGGTGGTGCTTCAGTTATTGTTGGTACTTAAGAACGAAGTGGGAAAATTGAAAGGCATTATGCAATGCATACGTCAGACTGATATGACCTTCCGCACCCGATTTGATAATCATATTTCACATGTTATTTCGCTTCCGGAAACCAAACATTTCATTCCATGAAGGTTACACCCTAACAAAATAGTTTTTGCAGTTCAAGCGAGCGTGTACCAGGGGAATAATATATGATTTATAAATTTAATAGATTGATGGCTAGACTAAATGTTCGTTGCGGCATACTGTAATCGATTCGCGCTGTGGAGAATTCAATATACTGACAACCTTAACTGAAGCTCTCTATTTTCTTTTTTTTTTCATCGGTTATCGCCAGGAGCACGTGTTCGGATACGAACCATCTACACCCGGATTCCGAAAAGGGGAGGCAGCCTGTTTAATAATTCTCCTTACAGTGAAACCAGTGCTCCGACACTCGTCCAGCGAGTAAAGTGTGTGTCCCTCCTACCGGCGAAAATGCGAACGAAGGGGGAGTTTCTTCGGAAACAGCATCATTGTGCCCACCAAGACCATCTGTGTACATACATGTACATATTTTTGTTTGTTCGCCTTTTTTTGTCATTTCAAGAAACACGTTTTGCTCCAATGTCGAAGCATAGGCACGTTGTCCTTTGGCGACTCCTATTTAGACTCGCAGACCGGAGGACGATGATATAACAGCGCATCGATGTCTGGTAAACTTAGTCTTTGCGTATAGTATTAAAAGTATGTCATCTTTTGGTGTGAATAAATAGCAAAAAGGCGCACGAATATAACAAAGTTGTTTATTGGTCAAAGTTCTTCCAACTCTGGCGCTGTTCATAACAAAATAAACCTGCTGTGATGAACATCTGTATAGCTGTTTCGGACTCGCGCGACGGCTGCCGCTCCGCTCATGGAGCAAAATCGCTCGCATTCTCGAGGAGAAGCTCGAGGAGAAAAGCCTTGCAGATGGTGGCGCATATATATGTAAATTACAAGACATTCCCCCCTGTCGTAAAATGTTTTCGCATGCCACAGTGGAAAAGGCGCGAAGACACGCGAAGCATTTCTTAGCGTGTCTGTGAGGTCTCCTAGCTAATAGCTATCTATCCAACCGCTACGTCTGGGTGCTTGCGGGATCACATTATTAAATGGCCCCTAGACCATCCTCGATATCTTACCAAATAAAAATTCAAATAAAGACGCGCATTGTGTGCAGAATGCCGTCCCAAATAACGATTGTACACGTGACATCTCAGGCTTCTGCGTGACATCGCGAAGTTAAATCTTGGAGGTCCGCATAAATATGATGTTATTGGTCGTGCATAATCCGGCTTCGGGTTAGTATGTAAAAAGCAGTCCGCATGGCTTGTTGTTCATCGTGTTGTCCACGTGTGCGCTTCTGCGCGAATCAGCTACTGCGGTCCCTAACACAGTCCATATCGGCTCGATTCGTATAAGCCCCGGCCGGCAAGGAGGCAGCGGTTCGTCAACAAGTGCGCAGTTTGCGGAATCGTGACAACTGGAAGTAAGCTGTGTTTCGAGCAGCGCGTCGTCATTGAAGATATAATGAAAAAAAATGGCCACCATAATTTTCTGCCAAATCGAAAGAACAAAGGGTTGAAACCGATGAACACAACCTTCATTATAGGCAAAAATTCAAGCGAAATGAAGGACTTATGAAAGAATTTAATTAGTTATTCGCTAATCACCTCCTTTGGCAGTCCCAACTGCGGTTAGAAGTGCTTAGAAAGAGGCGCCTAATTTCTGAAGCCCAGTAGGGAGCACAGCGAAGCGCTGACAGGCTGCAGGGGGTCCGTGGGGTCAAGTCTTCACACTCCCTGGAAACAAGTATCCCTAGAATGCTATAGCGGCCACCCGCATTCCTATCCGCGCCTCTCAGCCCACCCAGCCAACAACTTCAACAATGGCTCAGCTCCCACTACGGTTTTTAGAACAACTGCATCAGTGAACAATGCTTCCGGCTGGGGAAAGGCGTTGATGTTTTCGAGACAGTTGTAGAGTAAGATCAAAGCAGAGGTGGAGAAAGGAACATAAACAGGTGCATGCGCCTAGGGGAATGCCTACGTCACAGCTCGCGTGCAGCTGCCGCCCACTGACAAATATCACAACGTGGACGTGGCCAGCAACCGCGGCGGGGCATTCAGAGCCGTCTCGATGGACATTCAGGCCACAGGCGCTTATGGGGGTGTCTGACCAGTTCTCCAGGGCCAAATAAGAGTTAATTTCACTTCGCTTCACAAAAATACACAAAACTGTTCAATAATACACTGGTGTTCGTTAAACTTTACGCACGATGGTAACTTGCTTGTTTTTGTGTGATCATGAGCTTCTGGTGTTCTTATTTGTACTTATGCCAAAGGGAAGTTTTTGGAATAAAAATTGAAAAAAAAAAATTCGCTGACTCTACGTACCTTGAGAATCGATATTATTGAAGCATGCGGACGGAAGGTGACTGTCTAGTAATTTTTATTGAGCTAAACCTTACAAGAGGAGCTAAATATATGTCGGAATGCCCGCATATACATGAGTTAAATAGTTGCTTGTTAAGGCATAACCAGCGGTTTACATTTGTGTATCGATACCACACATATTCTAGCAACACCAGAACAGGTAAGCTGACCTGAAGCGCTGGTGCTTGCGAGGATGGCTGCCATGTACTCCGATACATAAATAAGCTTCAGCGGATGGCACATACCTACAATTGACATTAACCCCATGTGATCACCGTATCATAGAAGTACATATATACAATTTATAAATGTAAGAAGCCAGCACTGTAACCACAAATTATGTTAATTCGAAAAGTATCTAGTTCCGAGACCTGGCGTGGCTCTGGCGTGGAATACTTTATTGCCACGCAGAATGCTCGGGTTCGATTCCTGATGGTACACAGACATGCATCATGTCTACGCTACCGATGTCATCTTTTTCTTATACACATGTGTTAAAATTGCCCATCTTTATTCTTGCCGTTCTTGTAAGGGTAGTAATCAACATTCAATCACTCTTGGCACACGCCCGCCCCCGATTAAGGGCGCCATATCGGGTGAAAAGGGTTTGATTATGTACGCAATGGGACTGTGACGTTTATTCATGTCATAACCAGCGGGTCACATTCCTGAAACCAGCGTACAACTCACCCCCCTATCATTCTGGACGTTCGCGGCTAAATCGATAGATATGGAAATATATGCTCAAAGGGCCTGCAGTACGCAAAGATAGTCTTCAAATTTAATAAACAAATGGTGTTTATCAAAACAGTGATGCCTCTTAAATAAAATTTCGACGTTTTCCTCGGTTTTTTTTTTCATTTTTGTTCAGCCTCCCTTCACCCTGGGGAAGTTGAAAGTTAGGAGGGGTATAAAAGGTTTTGAGAATTACGAATGGCTGGTCAATACATGACTGATGTGAAAATGTCATCGCACATGACGTCAAACTACTTTCTCCAGAGACTTGGGGCACATAACCATATATAGATGGCAGAAGCTATGCGGGTATACACCACAGTTCCTTGAAAGTTAAAATATAAAGGGTGAATGTTAAGAGAAAATCGACGTGGCAGTGTCAAAATTTGGCAGTTTCCACATACTATCGCAATCAATGCCATACGAATCATGTGGAAGAAAGGTGACAATGGGGGAATTTTTTGTTTGTTTGTTAAGCGAAGCGTTAAGAAATGTCAATAAACTATGTACAAATGTTGTATACGCACAGACGTGCATGTCGAAAAGTCGCGTATGTTTCATGTAATTAGTTTACAGTTGCATAACGATGACAAGAGACACATGTGTATTACAAACATCAATAATTACATCAGTCACCTTTCCTCCGCATGAGATCAATTTCTATGATGCCTGGAACATGCCAAATATTTTGCCAGGTAGTAATGTAGTGTAACCAGAATTTTATTGTTATATGTGTGAATAACTATATCAGACGGCCGCAACTACTATATCTAACTTTGCTAATGCTGAGATTTCAGCACTGTTAGAAGATACCGATGGTTTCGTTGGTGTTTGCAGCTTGCACTTGCGTGCTTCATTTGACATTTCTCTTGCTCATTTGAAAAAAAAAACTCTCATTGACAAAATAAACCGAGGGATGTAGCCTCTCAGCATTAAATTTCAGTGGCCTTAGAGAAATATGCAACGAGAGAGGTCCATGATGTGTATGTTGCCCAGTTTATAAGAACGTAATTAAAATGAAAGCGCACAAACAATGAGTAAATTTAGCATTCTGACTGAAACTTGGTCCTATGTATATGGCCCGAAAATGAATTTATCTCGCAAATAACTACCAGTCCGTCTGCAAGGAAAGTTACAACATTTGGCCTTCTGAAAAACTAAGCAGTGATAAAGCAGAGGTCAGACATTATCTTTCTACGTTCAGGAAAGCGATATATAAGTCTTGAAAGGGATGTGCCAAAACCAATGCCTTAACTGTTGCGCAATGTCCAGAAAATTAAACTTATACTAGGCTACTCATCTCTTTGAATAATTATAGTTGACCTGCCTTCAGTTCATCTAGTTCAGATGAACAAAAAATCAAAATTTTCAATGATACATATGTCAAAAGGTATAATACCAAAAAATGGCCACAAAAACTTTCGTTGTATAATTCATGAGGTGCTACCCATCTTGACTAACAGCCACATGGTGACCTCACTACAGCTAATGGGGACAATACTCGTGGCATCTTGGGTCATCATACTGATAATGCACTTGCATTTCATGCTGAGAGCCTGCGGTGGTTGCCTTAGGAGCAAAATTCTAGATAAATCGTCATATAATAGCTTGAATTAAGAAGACGTTAAATGGCAGTAATCATTGCCATCTGTAATTGACAGCTTGCTGTCATTCTGACGGTAAAGGTTTCTGAATTTCACAGCTCACGTGTGTTCTGAGTTAACGAAAAAAAAAAGCATTAGAATTATAAACGAATTACCTCGTCTGCAAACAACGACCTTTGGTTACTTTGACGGTTAATTATCAATTTGACAGTTGGCTCGTATCTTCAGTGGGCAGTAAAGACATCAAAATGAAAAAAAAATTCTGCCATCTTTTGAAACAGACGGCCAGTCTTCATTTGGACGGTCACATGCTTGGAAATATATCAGGCTGTAGGGAAATTTCTCGTCATTATGATAAAATGTTTTACAGTGTTGTTTTTCACAGATATACTTCTAATGCACGAAATTCGAGCTTTTCAATGATATATAGGTCAGCTGAATAATACTGGGTAAATAGACACCAGGCAAGTTGAAAAAGTGGCCAAAACCGCGCGTTCGTGCCACCGCGGAATGAGATCGCCGCCACGTGTCACTTTGCAAAACAGCGTCCCCTTACGCATGCCTAAAAAAAAAAACACCTTGAAACTTTCTTCTCCAGAGCAATGTTTTTCGACGACAGAACCTCTCATTCCAAGGCTGCTTTCCCAGCTCTAAGCAGGATAACCCCATAATTCCAGTGAACGTGTGAAAGGACCATAAAGGCTTTTCAAAGCACACCTCCGGAATGTCTCGCCTCTTTGTATGTTCAGCTGGGGAAACGAAATAATGAAAGCAGGGTTTAGAGATGAAAGGAAATGAAACTTGTTTGTCTGCTAGATTGAGGTCGCGGGTACCTAAATGATAGCAAACTTGCTCGTGCATGCCCCGCACCTATTTTGCAAACTGTCCATTGTCTTTTCTTACGCCGGTAGATCTACAGCACTAAGATATGGTATAGTTTCCCAAAACAGTCAACTCCTTTTCACCCTTACCTGCCCACTTACGGCCCACACCCGCTCCCTGTGCAAAATATGACTCATTTGGACATTATGACTCATTATGACTCATTCTGGTGGTCAGCTTCCAATATGGGGTAATTTTTCCTAAGTAATCTCTTCTTCACAGGCCTCACACTCGATCCTTTGTTTCCTACGCAAGGGGCTTTGTCAAAATGTAGGGAATGATAAGAAGTATTTCCGAGGATCTTGTTTGTGCTTATTGAGGAGATTTATTTAGCGTAAGAAAAAAACGCAGTACAGATGGGATGTGCTTGTACCATGTATGTCTTTTTTGTGTGCTAAGTAATTCTCGTCAATAGTGAACAACCGTCTAGCCGCCACCGGGAAACTGGTGACGCTACCATGTGCTTGGAGGAATATTGGTGCCAAAGAAAAAGAAAAACTATCTCAGGTTTTAATTCCCGGAACCATGATATGATCATCAGAGATGCCGTAGTGAAGGGCTCCAGAAATACTGACAATCTGGTGTTCCTCAACCTGTGCAGACATGGAGCAGTTTGTGGACCTCGATCATTTCGCCTTCACAGAAATCCGACCGCCGTGGTCGAACCCGCGACCTTCGGTCTGACAGCGAAGCAGTTGAGCCACTGTGGCAGACGCAAAAGAAAGGCGGGAATGGTAGGAAATTGATTGCGAAAAGCAACAGGTCCTGCTTGTCGAAACAGGACTGATCAAATTTGTTGGAAGACATTGTCAAGGTCTCAGGCATGGTTAACTTTCAAATTATGCCTGTGAGGAAAGAAAAGCAGCAAAGTTCAGAAATAAAACCCACGTGGTAGACAGGCAATGAGGGCAGATATTTTCTTTCCGTACTACAGCAGTTAGAGAAATAGGTTTTTCTGCAAGATGTCATTACCCTTTCCTTCACCTGCACCCTTCACCCAACCCTCCCCCCCCCCCCCGTGTGCAAGATGACTTGCTGATACGTACAATGAAAGCGTTGCTAATCCTGCACTTTCCTCAGGGTGGCGGGGGAGGGGGGGTCACTTTTCACAAAATTTTGGTCACGGACCGCTTTGACACACCAGGTACACTGATTAAAACCAGAGGCAAGAGTCCTCGTGAAAAGTCTCAGCTGATCGCCCACGTGCCCCCTACCGTGAAACCGGTCCTGTTCTTGGTTATTGGTACTTGACAGAGAAAAAAAATTGACACGGCCTGTAAATGGTCAAATAGCTAGGCAAGGTATTGGGGTGTCACGCGGCCCAACTCAAGCTCGGCCAATGAGGAGACGTTCTATTGTTGCCCAGAGTGTATTTGTATACAGCGAGCAAGCAGTTCCTTTGGTCAGTTGAGTGTGCGAGTACGCATGACCAGTCGACTACGGTGTCTCGAAAGGAGTACGGCAAACTACGTCCACCACAACGTCTGACAACGGCACTACGCCCACGTCGTCGTCAGCGCCCAGTGGTGTCTTGGTCAGTCCGCCCGAAGCTACGAAAGTCCTCGCACGTTCCTCGCTGGACTACAGCCGTTGTCGCTCTGCCACATCGTACAGCACCCTGTAGAGGTAAGTGATATTTCTTATCTGCAGCTCCTCGTAGTGTTTTCAGCTGGCGTTCTTTTCGTCATGGATCTGCTGTTAAAAGGAACGCTTCTGGGGAACGCCTGAATGCGGCGTACTTTCATGTAGGCCGAGTTTTAGCATTTGTTTCTGTTAGAGTAAGCAGTAACATTATCTTTACCTTTTCCACGTGTGAGTCGGGTCGTATACCATGGAGACTGTTGAAAAACCCTTTAATATTACAAGAAAAAACATGGCGTTGCTGTCGGCTTGTTTGTCACACGGTTCCGTAGGTATCTTCATTTGCCGAGACGTGAGCCCAGTGGTTTACGTAAAGGAAGGGGAAAAAAGGAAAGTGTCTAGTATGGATATCATTAAGAGGCTCTCTGTTAATAAAGGATTATTTGCGCCATATTGTGGAGGCCGTCCAATATTAAAGTCGAAAAACAGCTGCAGCGTACACGTATTGCTGTCTTCTTTTTCTCCAGGCCCCCTTGCCTCCTACCTCCCCCATTCACGGAAGTGTTAATGCTTCCTCACGATGGAATAAGCCCTCCTGTTGCGTCTCACCTTCTCTGCTCGCTATCCTTCCCTGTCCCGTGTCACCACCACCACCGTCATGAAAACGGTGGTGGTGGTGGTAGTGGTTCTCGGAGAAGAAAGAATGTACCTAATTTTTGACTGCCATAGATTGACACGGCATCGTGCCTATCATTTAAAAAGGTGGCTGTAGTGGTTAGAAGGAGGCGCCTAATTTTTGCAGCCCGGTAGAGAGCACGGCGCAGGGCCTCATTTAGAAAGGTATGAAAATACGGCACGGTATTACGGTTGTTGGCCTTTTCGTGGTGGAGGCAGCCGAACACGAGATCTTTTTCAAAAACTGCTGTGGGGTTGTCATGCCTCGCTGTTGGCCTGTAAGCCTGCGCATTCTTAACGAGGAAACTGTCATCCGAGGGCACACTGTCACAGAAAAGGAGGAGCGCGACCGTACAGCGCTAGCCGTAAAAGACCTTATTGTTGGCTTGCCCTTTTACGGCGTTCGTGACGTGAAGAAATGTCACCTCCCTTCATTATTTAACTTCATAATCAATTCAATGTTTTCCTGTATAACTCAGTGTTCTATATATCGATTTCACCTCCCAACCTTTTAATTCAGCTGAACATCTGCCCGGAAATTCCTTTTAAATGCGAAGCATTTCTTAGCGAACTTCGACGACTTTGAGCGTATCTATCTATCTATCTATCTATCTATCTATCTATCTATCTATCTATCTATCTATCTATCTATCTAGCGCGCCTACGACTTTTAGCTCTCCTGGCTGTTTGGATAATGGTACCTATACCAAACTTGGTATAGCATACCATGACTGTATGAGGAGCATGTCTGAGTTGTCATAACATGAAAATCATGGTATGTATGTCATGATTTACATTCCATAGTCTTGCTGCTCGTGCGGTGGTCTCGTTCACATGACATGTTGCAAAACTTGTATGGTATAACATGATTGCATGGTGAACACAAGCGACAGACCTCAACGCGTAAATCACAATATGCATGTCATGTAAGTTATAACTCATGACTACACCCCACGCTCACAGCATCTCGCAGCGTCTCGCTAGCTAACATATACCGAACTTGGCGTTACGTGATGCGAATGGATGATGAAGGTATGTGAGTGGTGCTAACACGACAATCATGAGATGCGTGTCATGCGACATTATGACTACAAGCCACACTCATGATGCCCTCACAGCCATTTCGCTAGCTTCACATACACCAAATTTGGTATTAAGGGACGTGAATGGAGGACAAAGGGATGTGATGGGTGCAAGCATGATAATCATGTGATGCGCGTCATGTAGCGACATGACTACATGCTACGCTCATGATGTGCTCGGGGCCGTCTCACTAGCTTCACATGTACCAAATTCAGTATTACGTGACGTGAATGGCGAACGGACGACATATGTAAATGACGTCCAAACATGATAATCATCACATACGTTTCATGTAACAACACTACTACATGCCACACTCATGATGCGCTCGGGGCCGTTTCGCTAGACTCAATGTAAGCCAAATTTGGTGTTACGTCGCGTGAATGGATCACGAAGGTATGTGGCTAGTGCAAACATAATAATTATGAGATGCGGGTAATGCAAGAGCATGACTACATGCCATACTCAAGGCGCCAATACACTTAGACGGGACCTGGTGTGCGTGTGTTCCAGCTTTCGTTTCGTCGCGTCATGCCGGTGATGCCCCGTCATGCGCCGATCTGCCTAGTATATCTCGCAGGCTAACGCCGCAATGCGTTGCTTTGACGCATGCGCGTTTGAGCAGGCCCGGCATCCCTTCGTCACAAAGCTAGACGCGGTGCATTATGGGTAACGTAGTTGGTGCGAAATGCAGCATGTCGCATTTCGCACCGGGCTGCGCCGACAGACGCTGGTCGCGTCTGGCGTCACACTAGAGTGTTCGCGTTTTGCTAGCGTAGCGTCGCTGTACCCAGCGTGCGCTCGTCAACGTTACGTCGCAGTATATTGGGCCCTTCATGATGCTCTCCCCGCTGTTTCGCTAGCTTCACATATTCAAAATTTGGTATTACGGGACGTGAATGGACGACAAAGGTATGTGACTGGTACAAACATGATAATCATCAGATGCGTGTCATGTAACAACACGACCACATGCCACGCTCATGATGCGCTCGCGGTCGTTTCTCTAGCTTCATATATACCGAATTGGTATTGCATGACGTCAATAGAAAGCGAAGTTAAATGACACGTCCGAACATAATAATCATGATATGCGTGTCATGTAAAACAGGAATACATGCTACGCTCATAGCACGCTCGCGTCCGTTTCGCTAGCTTCACATATAGGGAACCGTTCAGTCGAGTTTTCCCGTCTGATCACAGCGCCGGAATACATAGCCTAGCGGATAAAAAAAGAAACCTTGAGATGATGATGAAAAACATTTATTATAAACGTTTCGGCCTAGAGTCTGGCCTTCATCAGGATGAAGGCCAGACTCTAGGCCGGAACGTCGAAATAAACCACGTTGTGACCGCTCACGGAGGATCTACTGGACTATATGCAACGCTACGGCCAATCAACCACAATGCCTGCCTATATATATATATATATATATATATATATATATATATATATATATATATATATATAAATATATATATATGTGTGTGTGTGTGTGTGTGTGTGTGTGCGTCTTTTGTGGAACTAACAGAAATGCTGCAACAGCCTCCTAGCATTTGCTTGTGTGATTTCACTCCAGGGAGTGGTGGATAGAAACGACTCCAGAGGGACCACAGTCCAATCTAGTCCAGAACATCATGGTTACCATGGCTCCCAGAACCACGGTGTTCGCTTGCTGCCCGAAAGATTTCGACCCCTACTTGGTTCGTCTAGTGACAACAGGTGGTGACCCGGACGCCCCCGTCGCTTGCCTGATTAGCTTCATCAAGCGCTTCTGCGGGGCCGAATATTATAAGGTAATAAAGCTCAGTATTTAAATATTTTATTATGGTGGGTGGGGCAACTAGAAAAAAGAACATCAAGTATTTAAATGGACGCCCCTTACGAAATCTGAGTATAGACAGGGGCCGGGGTCACTGACTCAAAATCATTATTTCAGTCTCGTATGCACCGCCATGTATATAGGCTACTATATTTTAGTATAACATGTTTTTTGTGTATCACACAACTGTTGGTTTATAAGACGTACTAGTTCGGACCAGGTGTTATCTATTCATCGTCGTTATGGCGCACCATTTCGTCTTCTAAGTCATTCTCTTCTAAGTGGTGCACAATCGCGTAAGATTTAAGAGCAGAAGAAGATCTCGGTGCTAAACATGTCATGTGACAATTGCAAGAAAAGAGAGTCAGTTCAACTAATATTACAGCAACGTGTCCCTGGTTATAGTTTTCGCCCTTTAATAATCTTTGTCTCCCTATAAAAGTGTAATGGAGTGAAGAAATACACCCCTTTGGCCGAATGGAATGGGATTTCGTACAGTTTTGTAAAAAAAGTCACCACATACGCTTCAGCCGACGTGACGACGAAAACCATCTTTTCTCTCTTCCTAATCGATGTTGGCCTATGAACACTCCCGCACTCGCCTCCGAAACCATTCTAGAAAACTAACATAATTCTGATATACGTTGTGTAACGATTACCTTCTAAATTTCTGGGCCTCAACTGGTTGGTGCGTCTTAACTCAAAATAAATAACGGTGCTTTCTCACATACGCATAAAAACAGACTCACACTAAGCGCAATGTTTGCGCTTGTGTCCGCTCATCTCGTTTTATTTTAAGGTAGAGTAGTCATTGTTTTGTGTTGTTATATGTGGCGTCATCACGATGTCACAAGTTCAGACGATCCATGATGACGTTATATGATGACGTCAGTGCGTCGTGATGATGATTTCTTCAGTCTCTCTTGCTGACGCGGTAAACTAGGGTCGCCGGGCAACTTATGCGTTCTAAAAAGCGTGCCAGGATCTCGCTTTACTAACTTTAGGAACACCTTGGTATGATCAGTGTTTAGTTTACTGAATGAATAACATGGGTGAGTTAAGGATTACCGCTTGAAAGCAGAGAGGTAGGGATTGATCGATAGAATATGTATTCTGCTGACTATTGTATGAAGTGATTTCCGTGGAGTTGTGCATGAAAGAAACGATTGAATGTACAACCCAAGAACACGGCGATACGATATTGCATGCATGCAATTATTGGGATAGTATCTTGTATTTGTATATCAAACACTTCCTATCGAGTTTGTCTAAAATGAAAAGAATCAATTGTATTTTCACCAACCGAGATCGAGGTCCATGTGCCATCACGCTTTTACGCAAATAGCCGCTCAGGTTTGACCTGTAAGGCAAGACGCCGAGAGTTAAACGCGTCGAAATCTTCTCTTAATTACACGTAGGCTCTGCAAGACAGCGACGAGGATGATCTGTGGCTGGAACAGGTGGCGATTGACAGCATGGTGGGTAGCCGGGATCTGCATATCGGGATGGCTGGATCGGAGCACGCTGCCACGATAGATGACGAGTACGTGCTGTTCGGGGTGCTGCTGTGCAACCTGAACTCCAAGACTCGCACCATCTTCAACCAGGACTGGTTCCGAGACCGCGCAAACGACCTCGTTGCGCTTTTTCCAGAGGTTTCTATACCACCACCAGTGCCTCTGTACAGTGAGTCCCAAGCAGCTGCACTTGCCGCCTTCGGAAAACAATGGCCTCACACTACAGCACACATCATCCGCATTATCATCGAAGGCCATTTCAGTGTACGTATCGTTTGATGCTAATCTGTCATAGAACGAATCTGTTGGCACCACGTGACCCCACATGAAAGGAGGCTCGTATCCGTGATTACCTAATTGCTAGAGATATTCAATAATGATTTTGATACGGTTCACTTAGTTTTATATTCGGTTGTGGTATGCTTGTCTACGAAGTTTAAGCTTTGAAAAGCACTCGCAATGCACTGAAAGCATTGCGAGTGCTTGAACTGTTAATTCTACAAGCTGTAATCGAACAATTCATGTGCTTCCAAGAATATCATGCTAAGAAGTACCATTGTGAATGTGCGAATCATAATCGTACGGGGTGTCCTTCCCAATTTTTAGAAAAACCATGTAATGCAATGCACGCAAGAAGACAAAATCTCCTGGGCAGCGATCGTTATCAGCAAAGTGGTTGACCTTTTTCAAATTCGCTTAATAGCAACGTTAGTACCCTCTGCACCTAATGCTAAAGCTTAGCTAACTTTGTTATTGCGATCACCGCTTCAGTGTTTAGATTTATCACAACCGAATAATGAATAGTTAAGCTGGCAATTTCCCTCTTTCAAAAAAACACAGCAGGGATATTACTATGTCCCAGTTGAGAAAACGTAATGTTGGGAGCATACTGGATCGAATTATTTGCAGCCATGGTGTAAAATTGTGGATCTTCCTCTTACGATATGAAGCCAATTGCTGCAACTGTACAATTAAGAACAAAGCATAAGTTGAAGAAGAGATAAAAGAAAACCGAAAGGTCTGGCGGTGTGTTGGTATCCTTGTTCCGCTTGCATAAGGTGGATGATAATCAGAATCCAAAGGGCCAGAACATTGTTATCCTTATCATTTAAGTTACGCATATGTTACTCTGTGAGTTCCTTCCTGCCATATATCCTTAAGACGCCACTGCTACTTTGAAAAATTAAACAAAACACTCCAAGGACACGTTCACATTAATTCCCCTTTTTGTTTTCCGCCTTTGTAGTAACATCTAGTGCCAGCCAGAACTACCTCATTCACGCGTCCCCTTTCCCATCACACAGGGTCCACTGAAGCGACTTCAAGGATATGTCTGCGCACAGTGGAGCACTGCCGTTGTCATCGAGACGGGGCTGGTCAGCACACTTGAAAATCCAAAGAACATCCAGGTTCAAGGGGCAAATCAGCCAGGAGCAACCGGGCTTCTTTTCCGGGAACAGCCCTTGAAAGACATGGCACCCGTGGTTGCCACGGTGCCACAAGCCCCGGACGCTGCTCACTACAAGGTTCCTGTGGTGCAATGCCCTCTGCAGAACACCGAAACTAAGAAACCTCTTCTGTCAGCGCCCCTGGAACCCGCCTTATCCCATAATTCTGTGGTACAACAGCCGCGACAACATTACAAGTCCGACTCCACCATTGATGGTCCACACAGAGACGTCCCACCCATAGCTACCGTGGTGTTTGTAGATTTGGACCTCCGCACGTTCAAGTGGACCTCTATGCCCGGTCAAGCGGTATTCGTGTTCCCGTCGCCACAGGACATAGATCCAAACTGGATCCGCCTGGTGACGAGGAATTCAGACCCGCACACCATCGTTGCTTACCTCCTCGGCCTGATTGAGATGGTTGGCAAAGCTGATTTCCAAAGGGTGAGTTTCAGCTTTTGTAATTTTTGTGGTCATAGAATACGATACGGTAGCAAAGTATGGTCATATTATAAATATCTTTAGATTTATCCTCCCCAAGTTATGCAGTCCCAAAACGTTTATTATTGTACATATTGAGCTCACCACAATAAGGTTGCTGTGATTTTGACAGGTTAAATCTGGCCCTACTAAGTTTTTTTCAGTTACACATCAAATTGACCAGCAATTTAAGCAGTTACCTGACCTGAAAGTGAAAAGGCACCGACAGGCTGTATGAGGCAAGTTTTAAGAGATGGAGGACTCTACAGCTCCAAGGCTGGCGATCGTACCACCCATATTTTTCGCATTATTGCATGGAAGAAAAGACGAGTATATAGTGTCAATTTCTAGTTTCAAATGGCTACGTGAATCTATCAAGCAATTATCGAAATTATCTAGAATCTAGCATTGCCTACTTATTCGTTTCAGAAAATATATTGGTTTTTATATTTTCAGTAACGTTACTTTTCCGACTACGGGCTCCTATGCGAACCGAAGTGAATCAAATAAATTTTGAGAACATTTTGAGTATGAATTATTTATTTTAAGCCTTTTTTCAGACACAGATGTGTCTGAAAAAACGGTCCCCGAACAAGATCGCACGATTAAAAAAATGTTTTGCGCATTTAAGGCCAGTTTTCTCGAGTTTATTTCAGGTTGCTTGCGTGTAACTTCGCGCGCAAGCAACCCGAGGGAGGGTTGGCATGCTGTTTTATTGTTTTTTAAGTCAGTCTTTAATTTATTGTTTGCCTATCCAATTCTCTGGTGGGGTACGTCATCCTGCATTTACTTATTACAATTAACTACAACTAGGTGCACACCAAGCAAATTTTGGTCGCATAACTGTCTATCCAACACCATTACTGTAAAGTCAATCGCAGTGATGTGAACGGGGCATGAGTGCCGTATATTTTGTTTATTTCGCAAATACAGTCTCCATCGTAATGAACTGAGCCGCAGCGAAATAGTCCAACCCTATCAGTACACGTACGTATTTGAATATACACGCATATAATCACGCTGGCTAATTGAGAAGTCACTTGCCTGTCTTTCCGACATTACTGTGTCATCGCGTTTTACACACGCGCGGTTTGGTGTTGTAAGTGGCATTCCTTATGTGTACGAGCAACTTCAATGAGCTAGGTGTTCATGTTAGCAGTTTGAGAGGTATTCTATATAAACATCCATAAATATCGGTTGCCTGCTCGAGCCCGCATTTGAACGAGTGAAATCGCCCTTTTCAAGGTTGCGTTCTAGCTTGGAAGAGAACAAATCCAGTTGTATAAAAGTGTGCTTGAGCACTGATCCTCTCTTCACGATTTTTATCGCGAACTTTCATCTTCAGCTTCCTGCCGTTTGTCAACCGGTATTCTAGTTTCTTGTAGCGTGTGGATCGTTTTTCCGAACTATCTTAGTGGGGCTTTTATTGCTTGCTTTACACAAAGCCTATCTATACTGAGAACTTTGATAACGTTGAGGCAATCGAATCGGGCGCTGACAAATGGCGATTTTTCCTCTCAGATTCTGAATGCCGCTGCAAAGGAGGGCTTAAAACTGGAGCAGGTACGACTGAGTCGGAGGGATATACGTCTAGACCTGAATGGCCTGTTGACTGACTCGGAGCCAGCTCCGACGAAAGATGATTTCCACGTGCTTCTAGCTGTTCTGCTCTGCATTCTGTCCGGCCCGCGTAACATCGACATGAACCGCCGTTGGTACCAGACCCACGTAAAGGACCTTGTGGAAATCTTCCCGGAGGTTTCGGGCGAGGTGGCGGTGCCGCTGTGGCACAAGGCGCAGGAAGACGCCATCTGCGCCTTCGGAGACAGGTGGCATTGTACCCGGGCAGCGATCCGCAGCATTATTCTAAAGCGGACGTTCACGGTACGTACTTTCATGCTATAATCTTCAGAGTGAACGCAGCTCTCTTGCAGCAGCAATTGTTTCTGGGAACAGTCTCCAAAAGAATCTTGGGACAAACTGCCATAATTAAGAGGCACTCAAGAGAAACAGTGACTTCCGTTAGGTTGAACAACTGCACTCCGAGCTGCGCTCCATCCGAGCTCCATTGATTAGCTGCACTCCAAGAACATTCGTGCAGCATGGAAAGATAACTTCATTGACCAAATCGAGGTTGAAGTGTAATTTTCAAACTTTGCAGCCAAAATCTGCGTACGTGACGACAAAACTTCAACATGTATTTTTCATATTGTTATGACATATTCTCGGTGAAACGTTTCTTCTGAAACCTCGTATGCAAGGTCTATTACAATGACAGGTGACAATGTACTTCATTTTTATCGATTAGAAGCCACGTATGACCAGTATGAACGCTTTCTGTGACTTCGAAGTGCTCTGTGCACCAAAATGTAGATCCTGTGAAGTTGGCGGGTGCGGATGAATTCAGCAAGACGCTACTGCAACGCAATTAACGAACATGTTCTGTACTTCTAGAACTTTACTCAGTGTCAACGGTTATTGAGATGGTAATTATAGCTGTGTTCTAATTCCAGACGGCACCGACGACGGTCTACTCTGTCAGCTGAGAATAATAGTTCACTATATCTCGAAGACAACATCAATCCAATGTTACAGGGCCAGTATATTCTAGGCACTATACCCATGTTGTCCGACAAATAGAACTTGCCTGGATGGCTTCTACGTGACGAGATGCCACCTTTTGTCGAGAAGAGAAAGCTACAATAAGCAAACATAACTGTAAATTTTGTTTAGCCCATTTCAAGTTGAAATCTAGAAAAAAATGACTAGTTGCATTGAGTGTTTGAAGAAGCGTCTGCTTGAGCGCAGACGACCATTCCGGTGATATCCGACCTATCCGAGGAATTCGCCGAGTCGTCATCTAGCTTGGAAAGCAAAGTAGCGTGCATCGTTTTCGTCGCCGATGCCTTCTTCTCGAAGCTGTCAGATGGACGCTTTTGAAACACATCGCGGTAACAGTTGCGACACAATTATTTTTCGCACATCTTGTGTATACTTTATGTTTAAGCAGCGCGTTGAGTGGTGAGTTTTAAGGTTGTTAGTTCAAGCTCGCCCTGTTTGTGTTCTTTTCAACGTTCTTTTTTCTTGAGAAGCGCGCTGAACACTTCGATCTAGTTCGTTTTTCGCGTTTCAATTTCTTTGTGTAACATTCATGTCATCAGTCTTGCGGCAAAACTGATTTTTTTATTATATTTTGAACATCATCTTCTCCACTAATCGGCTGAATATTATTGTGCATACAGAACGCTGTCTCGTTATATTGCGAAGTACTTTGGGTACATATTACAATAGTGATGCTGTGTTTAGCCTTGCGCGTGTTCTGCTGTAAGTGTTCCACTGATATACAACCCAGAACCGAAATCTTCAAGAAAGTAACAATAGTACGAAGAAATCTTGCCACTTTAGAATCTGCTGATAATATTCATTAGAGTACTTCCTTATTTCATCTACCAAACAAGCCTTACCTTGCCTGACATAGTTTGACAGTTTGAATACCAAAATTCAGCCGCAAAACAAAGTGACCTAAATGTTCAATGTTAGATGGAGAATATTCTACTGGTGGGCTCTTGCTATTCTTGTTTCATCACTATTGCAAACTGTAAACATCATTAAAGATGAGAAATTGATGTCGTCTTCTAGTTTTTCTATCGCTAGTTTTCAAGATGGCACCACCTATACTTATACATTTTATTTGATCTCATGCACGGCAAGTAGTCCTTTCAATTTAACTAATACCCGGTCCAACTCTCCCATTTATGCAGGGCGCCATGCAACGACTGCAACGTTATGCCTCCTCGTCCTGGGAATGAGGTCTGGACGGAAAGACGTTCTGCAAAGCCGTCTAGTCAATGAAAGTGCAGAGACACGTCATGTTGCCAGCGAAGAAGGATTCCCTCTTGTACTGGATTAGGCGAATGGGCATTCGCCTATTCTTTCGGGACTATCGCTCCTAATCTCTCTTTCGCACCGGGGTGTGATAACCAGCCAGTGACCAACTTTTCAATGTCAAGTGCAACCATGCTTGATTTGCCGCAATATACTCGCTTTACGCATCGACAATGACTGAGTTGCCTTTGCCTTGCTATATGGTTGAAGAAAATAAATTCTTTTTTTTTTGTGCTATTGTACAAATTACTGCAGGCATGTTTTCTTAACGTCTTTTCGGTGGCTTCTGGAAGCAACGGTGCACCGCATGCTCACGGCAGTTAATCAGACCAAGACATCTTGCTTGTGCCCCTACACCTGCTCCTTCCAGTGAGGAAGTCACTGCATATTTGCAGCAAAAGCTGTGAGATCCGCCGCCACAGTAGTGTACGCAAAACAAAGAAAAAAATAAATGGACTAAGTACAAATGGGAGACGTTTTACAAGCCCAGTGAAGCCTACATGGGCCTTATCATGCTTTTCGAAGTGGCTATACTTAGCTTGAAGAAATGTAGTGGCATGACCGTTGGGGCGCACCCGGTTTTGCGGCGCATGGCCTCCGAGATTGCGGGCGTGCGGTCACCGTGCGCCCAGGATTTCTGAGACCACGAGTGGCGTCGCTATACGCTCTGTGTGGCTGATAGGGTAGGTAGGGGCGCTACTGCTCCTCTTCATACCAAGGAGCCTTCATGGTTGCGCCGCCTCAACAGAGGTGGCACGCATACAAGCGCTGACTTTAACAGCTGAATTTTATGGTTATTTCGAAGGAACATGCAGGTATAAATATGCCGAATTATGTATGCGGATCAGATATCGTGCATCACATATGTGAATGAGATATCGCACCACTTACTCAGCGAGAAATCAGAGGTGGCGGTTCTTTTTTTCCGCTCCCACTAAACTGTCGAAGATATGCAAACGCACTTGTCCTGTGAATAAGAATGAAGGCTGCAATATAAGCATAGCAACCCATTACCAGAGCGTGCTAAACGTGTGGTGTATGACATACCCCTTTCATGTGGAGTGGAATACGGAGGAGAAACGGGAAGATGACAAACTGGGATAAATGTGCGTCAGCTAGAGCATCGTCAGAACACATTGTTCAGATTGTTGCTGTCGAACTCAAATCTTTGGTGACACTGTTGTAATAGCTAGAACATCATGCGGGAAAAATGAAAGGTTGATTATTGAAGCTGCGGCAAATGAAAAAAAGCGATTAGCAAACCTTTTATTGCGTTATCCACAAAGGAGTTATCATTCCTGCGGCGAGCAAACTACGTCGCACGCTTTAACTAAGTGATTGATTACGCGTTGTCATGGTCACAGGACGCTTTCGAGAGTATGCACTCGCGTATGGGCACTTCTGCATATTAATACACGTTTCTTCAAAATAAAATTCAGTTTTTAGTCAGCGCTTTTTTTTCATGTGTCCTTTTTTCATCAGTGATCTGTGAGCTAATGTGCATGATTATTATGCGCACATCAAGGCTACCTAATTTCATAGTGTGTGTGGCAGCGGTTTGGTGCGGATGGCTGCGCTCAACGTGCACGCCATATTAACGCTGGCTGCAGTCTTGAATGTCTTCAGTGTTGGGAGCACCCGTTGTGCTTTAGTGCATTCTCGCGTGGATCGTGAGTGTCACGCGTGCAACCCATGGCATGGCGAAAAGGTTGACATACTGATTGATATGTGAAGTTTAACGTCCCAAAACCACCATGTGATTATGAGAGACGCCGTAGTGGAGGGCTCCGGAAATTTAGACCACCTGGTGTTCTTTAACCTGCACCCAAATATGAGCGCAAGGGCCTACAACATCTCCGCCTCCATCAGAAATGCAGCCGCCGCCGCCGGGATTTGAACCCGCAACCTGCGGGTCAGCAGTCGAGTATTTTGGCCACTACCCCACCGAGGCGGGGCAAAGCGGACATACTCGCATTAGTGCTTCGCTTCGGGTGTTCGCACGGGCTACCCGAACGGGCCAAAAGCGTCGCTGTTCGCGGCGCACCGAAGAAGGACGACCTCCGAAAGAAGTGGGAGTGCAACCTTCAAAGGAAAGATAAACCTTCCAGCATTTCTACGGCAGTATGCGAGCACCACTTTTAAGTGCACTTCGTTCTGCGTGACTAAGTTCCCATCATAAACGGCAACGAGGTGCGGATTCCGAGAGGAATTAGCACTTAGTTGCCGTTTATGATGTGATCGGATGTGTGGATTTCCGCGAGGAATACGCAATTCCGGATCACAAGAAAGAGCGCAGGTTTCGCAAAAACCGGTTCCTCCAAAAGTCATTTTACACTACGCCAAATTTGGGTGCTATTGATTCACCAGCGGTCCAGCTCATTCGATCACTACTACAAATGTGTAAATAATGAGTAATTGCGTGTGTAACATTGCTCTGTGCAGATAGCAGCGCCGATAAAATCAAAATTTGCATTATTGCGTGATGAAAATCCGCGACAACCGTAGCCTGGTGCGCCGTATGAAAAGTTGCATTGGTGCCACCTCGTGTCATCCATGCCAAAAAAGGCCGCCTGTGCCAGCCGTTCGTGCCACTATAAAGGGGCTCTCATAAGAAAACCACTGTGAGTTAAGCCCTTCGCCTAGGAATTTAAAACCTGCCATTGTTAACTACTAACAACTGGTTCGACAATAACCGGGACACGCGTATATTTTCACCTCCCACACATCTCTTCCTTATTTTCTTTTCATTCACGAAACACCTTTTCCATCTTCACTTGTAGAATTCGTCACACAGCCCCCCCCCCCCCTCCTCACACCCAAGTATCCAACGTTGCCCCTCGTCCTCCATTGTTAGAATGAAGGAGAGGGTATGAAGTGTAGACACGCTATAGCGCTAAAGAATTCAGTCCTGTTCGAGCGTTGAGGAAGACAGTTCCGCGTGTCGGAACGTCAGCTTTACAGTACCCCTGTTTGCGGATTTTTCATCAGAAGCTTCCATCTTCCCCTTCCTACCATTATGCGGTACCTTGTCACTCAACTGCTGTCTGTCTATGTGTGCCAGAATACAAGAATCAAAATGCCCATTATACCGACGAGTTTTGGCAGGCATAGAGTGAATGGCCTATACTATGGCCAAACAGCATTTCTTCCGCAGTAAGATGGCAAAGGAAGCATTTCAAGTCCCACTGTAGAGAGCTCAGCTGAGGTGACATGCAGACTATCGTATGTCTGGAGGAAAATATATCAATCCTATATTAATCAGGGCAATCTGTTAAAATCCAGCAACTTGCATTATTATTTTCAGCCACCGCCTTTGTAACGTTCCCTCGCTCAGCAGCACAAGAGTGACCACTGCATAGAAGTCCCGGCGCTCGTAAATAGCTTAGTCTTTTTTTTTTCAATAGTGGCCGTATAAATATGCTTTGAAACCAGCTCCCAAAGTGCGCCGTAGATGCTCATGTTGACTCGATACCAACATTCTCGGTATTCATTTCCTTGGAGGCAGCTCTGACATTTTACTTTATATATAGGAAACAGAATGCACAACTCCCGTCGTCGTGTAACGTAAGCGCAAAATGCGACCGCTGCGTGCGGATCTAAACAAATCAGCACTCCTACCCGCGTAGCGCCGTCGCGTAGCAAGGGCGGCTAGAGTTACTGTATGTGCTACCTTTAGGTATCATATACAGTATATGCTACCATATATGCTATATACATGTATATGCTAACTAAAGGTAGCATATACAGTAACTCTAAGGGCGGCCCAGGGCGACTATATTATGTCCCTCACACTGGCTTCGGGCGAGATGGCAGGCCACACATGCTGTTCGCGACCGTAACCGCACTGCTGTTAGGGCTTGCTTTTCGGTGTTAGGGCTCTAGGGAAAAAGGAAGCGCCAACAGCACTCGCTTTTCCCATGGAGTTCTTAACAAACAAAGTTGCTTGGTAACATAAATAACTGTCTCAAACAGCACTCGACAGTGAAACTTCAAACTAATAAAGTTAATATATGCGTTAAATTAAAAAAAACAATAATAGGAACTTATGGGCGCTTAGGCACAAACACCCAAAAAGGCATTTATAGGGACAATAAAAATGCCATAAATGTCCTTCTTAACCTATAATTCGCATTCATATATCAAATTTGCGCGATAGGAGAGCAAAGAACAAAATAACCATTTGCCTGTAATCCGTCCTCCATGTTATATGGTACATGCTCCATCGCTGACCCGCAGGTCCCTAGATGTAATCCCTATCGTATTTTCGATTTAGGCGAAAAATCTCGAAGCCCGCGTGTACTTTTATTTAGGCGCAGACGCACAGTGGAAAAACTTCCGGAGCACCCACTATGGCGTCTCTCAATCAAATTGTAGTTTTGGGATGTTAAACTCAATCAATTGACCATTAACAACAACGTTTTTAAGGCTGTTCGTGGATAACCTCAATCCAAGAATAACTTCAGTTAACTTTCTTCCTTGATTTTCAGCAGGCGTCTGTGGTTGAAACTGCACATTCAGCTGAAGCCGTCTACCTTACCGGTAAAGAACAGCGAGAATGCCTTTCGGCCGGGCTTTCGGTTTAAAAGAGCAATGCCGACAAACTTTTCATTGGTTGTTGTAGCTCTCAGCTTGATCTTTAGGCATCTCAGTGATGAAAAAAAAATTGCCCGCAGCTTCCCTCGCGGGAACACTGAGGAGGATGCGGAGCATATAATTGGTTAACGGGGTGTTAAAGTGCGACTTACTTGGGTCGATGGCTAAATTGGTTAACGTGGTTGTGAAATGGGGTGTTAAATTGCGACTTACTTGGGTCGATGGCTAAATTGGTTAACGTGGTTGTAGCAGGGGGTGTTAAATGAGTGAACACGTACACACGTATGCGAAAGGGCGGCGCTGGTCGAAGGGACGTCGATCATTGTGTTTGTGGATTCGTTGGAATTCATTTCACCGCGACCTTGGACGTCGACGCGCCGTACAAACCAACCGACGAGCGGACTCTGAGCGAGCGAGCGCCGACCTTGAGTATATATACAGCGCGACGGCGCATGCACTGTCAGCTGTTGAATGTTCTCGAAGCGCGACGGCGCATGCGCGTCGACTGGAGAATCAGGAGAATTGTAGAATGTTCTCGAAGGGGAGAAGCGCGCGCGGCACAGATGGAGGGTGACGGTGCATGCGCGCGTCAGCTGTCGAATGTTCGAGAAGGGGGAGAAGCGCAACGGCGCATGCGCGCGCGTCAGCTGCCGATGTTCTCGAAGCGCGACGGCGCATGCGCGCGCGTCAGCTGCCGATGTTCTCGAAGCGTGACGGCGCATGCGCGCTACATTATACAGCTAGCGAATGTTCGTGAAGAGGAGAAGCGCACGTGGTGTGTAGAGGAGGAAGGGTGCACAGATGGTGGAGGAGTGAAGCGCACGCGGTGTGTAGAGGAGGAAGGGATGCACAGATGGTGGAAGAAGGAGGAGGATGCTTGCGCACGGCGCCGCACTACAAGCCTCGAGTATTAGATGCTCCGCATCTAAAAAGGGCAGCATATCCACGGAGTGAATGATGGAGAGTGGGGCGAAGAATTCGTCCGTCCATTCGTTCTTGCTTCCATCCGTCCATGCGTCCGTCAATGTGACCGTCCATGCGTCCATCAGCCCGTCCGTGCGTTCGTCTGTTCGTGCGTCCGTCCCTGCGTTCGTCCATGCAGCCGCCCCTGCGTCCGTTCATGTGTCTATCCATGCATCTGTCTATGTGTCCGTTCGTCCATCTATTCAACACTCCAAGTACCACCATCTCACATCTTTTTATCATATATTCACCCATATAGAAGCACCGCCAACCAGCGGACATTCCAAGGACTAAACGAGAGGTGGCACACGCACACTTTCTTACGGCTTGCGCTTCGGGTCCACTTCCCACCTTTAACCACCTCGAGTTCATGGTATATACTAGTTCACTGTACTCATGGCACTGCGGCCGAACGCTCGCTAAACCTTTCGAAAACCAAGGAGGTTACGCCCAGCGAGTATGACGTAGCAAACTTTTTCAGTCAGATAGTGCTCAATGTACATGCCAATGGCTGCTAATGGGAAATGAGAGGCGGAGAATTCGGCTTTTACTTTCTTACGGCTTGCACTTCGTATCTACTTCCCATTTTTAACCACCTCGAGTTAATTCATGGTATATACAAGTTCATTGTATTCATGGCACTGCGGCTCAACGCTCGCTAAACCTTTCTAAAGCTAAGGAGGTTACACCCAGCGAATATAACGTAGCAACCCTTTCTTGTCAGATAGTGCTCAATGTACATGCCAATAGCTGCTAATGGTGACCGCAGCCTGCGCGTTAACTAAAAGCCGAATGCTACTGTCTCTCATTCCCCATTAGCAGCCATTGACATGTACATTGAGCACTATTTTTTATTGTTCAACAACGCACAGAAGAAGTCTCTCACCGGCACAACCTTGGAGGTCAAAATGTTATACTTGCTACAGACTATGAGGGACGAACGGGTGTCGCTATAAGAAGCTTCGCCCCTAAAAGAGCGTTTCGCTTCATATGTGCTAATGGGCAGGGTTGCCAGAATCTTTAGAAGACGGGACATGCCTGGCGAGAATACTGGGCAATTGTCAACCACTTGCATCGCATACATACTGAGTGTTTCTCGCTTCACTCGCTTCCATTTAGCAGCCCATACTGCTAACTCCCCTTGCAATGCCGAAGTCGAGATAATGGTACAAGTCAGCAAAGTCCCCGGCACTGGGAAGAGTGGCAGATTTAAAATATTCTGCGGCAGAAGGGAAGAATGTGCCTTTTAAAGCGATCATTGAACTGGCTCATTAAACAGTCCAGGAAATGCAGAATTATCGAAAGCCTAAAGCGCTCTTCAACGCTATACCATTGGCACGTTACTTCGATGAAGATGCCTACCTGTGACATGCGGCATCCTCATTTCGACAAGTGCGGCATCAGCAGCCATTACAGGGGCATAGTATGCAGCACCAACACCAGACTCCTGCATCTGGAGCATTGCATTTTCAATGTCGTCACGTAGTCGACATGCATCAAGACGAAGGCCAGGTCCAGAGAGATAGACAGAAGCAATCTCGAATGCGGAAGCGTTGTAGAGAGTACTTTTCTACTATAAAGAGCAGAGGGACGAAAGCCGCGAAAAAAAAAGAAAGAGAACATTACATGTTTTTGCGCGTATTTAAATTTTGTAGCGCATATACGCAGCGAAGAGGGTATACTTTTATGTGAGTATAGGTATAGTCTGGTCCAAGATGAATTTTTGATTGAGGCCAAGTGAACAATGATTGCCTTGCCCTCAAACTTCGGATTGCAGGATAAAACATCTATGGTTGGAGTACTTCATTGCTATCAAAAGTCTCAGTGCAACTGTAATATCAACCAAGGTTGCGAGAAACTTGTAAAATGTCATCCGACGAGAAGAAAAAACCGTCTTCAGTCCCCAAATGAGAACGGAACCTGATTTGAGCCGGATGGTACTTACTGTGTCGTTCAAGCCACCATGCAGGAAACATGTGTGCACATGGTCAGCATCATTTCGGCAAGCTTGCTGACAGTAGCAGTCAATGAAATTGGGCGTAAGGATTGCAGGCTATTTGGAGACTTTCCGGGTTTTGGAATAGGGACGACCACTAAGTGTTTCCAATCAGATGGGATGTCCCCAGTCTCCCATACTTTATTAATAGCCTGCAGCAGTGCATGACGAGCTTCAGCTTCGATGTTCTTGAAATCTTCGTAAGGAATAGCGTAGGGACCATTTGTTGTTCCTTGGAGAGAAGTTTCAATCACCACTATTAGTTCGGCCATGCCGAAAGCACTGGATATATCGGATTGGGCACTTGGGTCAAGGTTATAGAAGATGCTGTATCATACTTCGGGAAAAATGCTCTCGCAGCCTGCTCTGAAATTCTTGTGGCGTACATTGCATCGACAACCTAACGCTCGCTGCAGGGTCAAGTTGCTTCTGACCGCGTTCCATCGACCGGAACGTATGCCAAATGGCCCTGTTTCCCATTCCATATCCATGTTTCTCACGCCAATCATGCCACCGCCGTCGAAAAAGCTGCTTTTCGTGCCGACGTGCCTCATCGAGCACGGATTTCCACTGCGGATAGTAAGACTTATTTACATTTTTCTTCACAACCACGCATTTGCGATAAGAGTAGATGGAAAGCTTGAAGGTTGCTTCATGTCCAACGAAGGTGTTCTGCAAGGATCCGTTCTGGTTCCTCTTTTGTTCAACATTGCTATAATACTTCTATCTTGGCAAGTACACATAATTCCAGACGGGAATTTTCAGATTCACGCTGATGATGTGACTTTGTGGTCTGTGCATAAAGACGTCTTAAGACAACCACAACAACTTGAGAAAGCACGTGATGTACTTTACAAGTATACACTCAGAACGCAGGGTCAGAAAGTCCGCCCGAAAATCAAGCTATGTTCTGGTGGTTAACAAGGCAGGATGCAGAAAGACTAATCAATGTCCTTTTACATTTACACTATGTGCAGTGACCGTTCCTGAGGATTCGGAGGTCCTCATACTAGGTCTTGATATTCACCAGTCCGGCAGTGGAGTGCACTGGCTTCGCAAAGACAGAGTTTTACAACAACGCTTCATCTGATTCACCGCATTTCATCGAAAGCAGCTGGAGCTCGTACACATGTAGCTCGACAGCTCATCCACACAGTTCTGCAGCCAAAAATTATATGCCAGACGCAATTTCAACGCTTAGCATTGGCACAGTTGGCGACTATTAACCGTGATGCTATATGCGCACTATATATAACAGCGTTATCTCGCATCACTTCCACACCATCTTTACAGGAGTACGCCCAGCTTAACACAATCGCAGAGCTAATTTCGCAAAGAGAAAAAGCTCGTCATATTAAAAGGCAACTTGTGCCAATTGTTGCTGCATTGCATGCTCACTTTCAACGCAGCTCTCGCACTGACAACCAGCCCGAGTCTATGCCTGCCTCGGAATTCACCACCTTCACATCTAATAAAACAGCAAAGTTAAGTCGCTCCGATACATGATCTACAATTGACGAACGCTCCATCATCGAGGCACCGTGCGCTAATACCTGCAAACTATATACAGATGCTGCTGTCCTACAAAACGGTGGAATGACATCATTCCCGAGTACTACGCAAGATTTTGACAGTGGCCACAAGCGTTGTCTATCTGCGGAAGCCACTCCTATTGTGATGGAACTTCAAGCCATCCATGACGCAATCCAGGATACCACCTATAAGCTGCCTACAATTAAGCAGATTGCCGTATTCAGTGATCCTTTAGCAGCTATTAAAGAGCTCAAAAAAGTTCACAAGGCGGTAGAGATCTGCGAGGCATTCGTAAAATGAACCATAATACATATTCTTGCGTAAACGTACATTGAATTGAAGGTCATGCTGTGAACCCACACATAATTGCTACTGACCAGCAGGCGTACTGCCCTCCATAGACCTTCCAGCCATTCCCGTTCTACCTCAGCCCCTAAACTTACTCCATACCTGTAAAAATGTTCTCCAGCAGGACACACGTGCTCTCATTCCACCGTGTGTCTGCTCTCTCCTCCCTAATCTTACTAGGGTGGAAGTAGTTGTGCTTAGGAGGCTCCGGGCAGGGGTGGTCCTCACATCGGCCGTTACATCATCATGAAACTGGTCGCATCTACCAGTTGGTGATACGTGGCCGTATTGTCCCACTCCAGTGATTCAAGCACATGCATACCACCTTATATGGACATGTCAAGGATTATAGCCAGAACGCTCCCGTCTCCTTCTTTAAGACGGCCTTCTCTACAGTGGCACAGCCAGTTACAACAGCTGGATACATGGCAACACATTCCACAAGACACTACTTCACTTCATACACAACACCGGCCTAACGGCACACATTTAACAAACATACTGGCAAAAATGTTATGCCTTGAAGGCAAGTCTTTGTCGCAATAAAGAAAAAGAAATCGTGTTGCCAACGTGCAGCATAACTTACAAAAAATTATTTATTGCATATAGCAAGCATGCTTGGATGCACGCAGTGATGTAAAAAAATCACAGCATATCCATGAAGTGAATGATGATGAGTGGAGCGAAGCGCCCATCCGTCCGTCCGTGCATGCGTCCGATCGCATTCGAGAATGCAGATGGAGCGCGGGTAACACCGACGAGCCACGGAAGCCGAGCGCAAGCCTCTTAAACGCGCCCGCCACTCTGCTTCGTCCATGCCCCGTCAATGATCCACGACGTATGGCGGCTACCTATGAGACTTAGAGAGGCACTCGTTCTCCGCGTATCTATGCACAGCTCGCGCAGCAGCCAATCAGAAAGTAGCGGCACAGCACCATCTAGAAAATCCTCACTCACCTGCAGTTTGTATGTACTTCTATGAGACGGCGACGTCTATTATACCGTTCGGGACATACTGCCTTCTTTTTTTTTTCTCGTCTCTTCTTCTCTATGTTACGCGTGACAAGGTTAGACTAAGAGGAGCTTCACTCCTAAAAAATCACAGCTGCACATCCACGGAGTGAATGAAGAAGAGAGGGGCGAAGCTTCGGAGGGTTTTATTGGTAAACCGTGAATCGTTCACCTGTCCATCCGTCTGTCTGTCTGCCCGTCCTCCTGTCTATCTCTCTGTCTGTCCGTCCATCCGTCTGTGCGTCCATCTAGTGAACACTCCAAATACCGTCATCTCGCATCTTTTCATTAGAAGAAGGAGACCGACTCGGAGGTGTAGTCACAGATGTATTTACAGCCGGTTAAGCGAGCAGCGCCAGCCACAGAGATTAGCTCGCGCCAGTCTATATGCTTTTCTTCTTCAACTCCATGCACTGACACGTAGCAATGTATTCATCATATACAAGTAGCGCCATCTAGCGGACATTTCAAAAACTAAACATGAGGTGGCTGCCTACAAGCTACAACTACATATACGCACGACCCACGGTTTGAGGAGGTTCGCCCCCCAAAATGTTGGCTTAAAGCTATCACTGCTTCAGGGCTGCTTGACATATATTGTTTAACGTAAAAATCATTCCCGTAGGCACGCAGTCACAAACGCCGACAGTAATAAATTCGCTCAGTAAAACTGAAATGTAGTTATGAATGTACAAAAACATGCTGCGTATATCTCTCATTCCACGTTGTAAACTGAGCCATCCGTGAAACGCACTTCGCTCTGAAAAAGACTACGCCATATGCGCTTAACAGAGATTAACGATGTCTTCTCCGATTGGGCGGGTCGTCGCAACGACCCCCCCCCCCCCCCAGCTAGCTCTGCCGGAAAAAAATTTCTGGCTACGCCCCTGTTATTGCAAGATGAATTTGGCGTCGAAAGATGTATTCGCTATGATCTACGCATTCGAGCAGAGCATACACCAAACGAAGACATTGAAAACGAAACTTGGCACGTCATACTTATCCCTGTATTGTCCTGATTGTCCTGTTTGAATCCGTGAGTACTGTACGAACAGGTCTCTGAAATTTTTGCGCCGGTAGATTGCCAAATGAATTCCCGTGCATTGCTGTGCTCAGCATTGTCACTTTTTTTTTGATGGTGGGGGTGGGTGGGGGTTACTATTTATCGTTGGTTCAGATCACATCTTGCATTCATCGGGAATATTGGAATCGCCAGTATTTCTTCTTTTTTTGTATTCCCAGCCCGCTGTCATGGCTTTCTATTTCGTCTGGCTGACACGCGCTTTCACGAGTTCGAAGCTGCATTTTTACGCTTGAAACAGTAGCGGGAAGATTTACACAACAAAAATCATTCCTTGTCGCTTTACCCCTCAAAAAAAACGCATTTGAAACGCGCGCCATTACACGTAATACATCGCTTCTACGAAATGAGTTTTCAAATAAATAACACGTTACAAAATAACTTCAAAAACAAATAGGCACGCTAAAAGTTTTAGTTTTTATGCAAAGTGAACAATGTTTTGCTCGAAGTTAGGGCTAAAACGTTCTTACGCTCGCAACATTGGGTTGTCGTAAGTGGGGCAGACCGTCGTCATTGAAATTTTTGGCGAAATAGCGGATAATGATACGGAATCGCTGAAATACTTGGTGTTATTATGAGCTTAAAGAGTCTTCTAAGCGAGCTCGTTGCGAAGATTGCCTCGGGTTCGTTCTCGACTTCGTTCAACGCGCTTGTAGAAGTGTCCAAGCTCTGCCGGAAGGACTCCGCAGCTGTTTCTGAATTCTGCGCTCTCGGAGGAATATCGGCGCTCCTCGGGCTCGTGGAAAAGCCCAAGTACTCGGATATATGTCTAAGCATACTCGCTAACTGCTGTTTAGTCGACAGAGCCCGCGAAGAGGTACGCTTTGACTGCAGTGTCTAGCGGCCTTCCGCTACCGTTGTTGTCTGTTGATGTTTTTATTTTTGCTTCCTTTTAAGGTCATCAGGCGGGGCGGCTGTCGAAGCATTGGTAAGAACCTCTCACTTCATTTTCTGTACACGTCCTCAGTGCATTTTTTCTTCGATTCGCGTGGGTTTCGTACTAAAAAAAGGAAGCTTTTCTTCCAGCACGAATCTTGTCATGCATCGAAAAGGAGAGCGTTCGGAATCGAGCTTGCCGGGGACTCGCCAACGTAGCGATGACCAGTCGAGGGGCCAAAGAGATTCACAGCTGTAAGGCTGTGGAACACATAGTCACATTCCTCACTTCACCGACGTCGTGCGAGAGCCAAGTCACAGCGCTGCGCGCAGTAAGGTAAGTGGGCGGTGGCCATCCGCGCAACGCGCGCTTTTTTAGTTTCGATTTCGATGTTCAAAGCGTGCGTGCGCTTGCGTTGTATCGTGCGATACGATCCCGTGTAAACGCCGTAAACGCTTGCAGGATCCTCGCCAACACTCCCGAATGCCGCGACGACCTAGTTGCCTTGAAAGCACCTGCTGCTGCCGTGAAATCCCTGCAGAGCGAGGCCCTCCAGAAGCATGCTGTCCAGGCGCTGGCATCGTTGACGCAGTCCTGTAGCTTGGAATGTGCTTTGCAGGTAACGTAAACACAGCTATGCTATCAGCCAGCGGCAGAAGTTCTGCCAGTTTCAGGGAAGATGTTTAGGCGTGGTAAGAAATTGTTCGGCATATCGCTTTAGAAGTTCGCGCATGGTTATACGATGCACTTTTCAATCGCGATCTAGCCCGATCGGGATCGATCGTGATTGGCCGGTTGCGATTGGTCTGTGCCGATTGCCTCATTTGCACTGGCTGAGAAAAAAAAAAGCCAATCGACGTAGATGAAGTCGATTGGGACTGGGCTCAATTGCACTGAAAGGTGCACAGTACACGGTACACCGATATTGCGATGTGCACGTACACTACGTCGAGCGCTGTTGTATCACGTGTGCCAGCAATCAGTAATGGCCAATTTTTCATTCAAAAACTTGGAACTCACTACAATCTCAACACTCAATAGTGATGCTGTAAAGAAAAAAATATCAATAAATCAGTCAGAGTGCAGTGGCGTACCAGCTCTTTCGCGAGTGGGGGCGCGCAGACCTACCTCACTCATCAGCCGGTATATATATATATATATATATATATATATATATATATATATATATATATATATATATATATATATATATATATAGTGGGAGTAATAATTTAATGGGCCAGTTAGTCTTCGTGAAGGTATGGGATATGGCACAACGGGAGCGTTGTCAACAAGGATAAATATATTTATTTCCCAACAGTTTCGGGAGGGGACCTCCCTTCATCAGGGGATGAGTTATACTGTTATACTGATGAGTTATCACCTCCCGAAACTGTTGGGAAATAAATATATTTATCGTTGTTGACAACGCTCCCGTTGTGCCATATCCCATATATATATATATATATATATATATATATATATATATATATGTGTGTGTGTGTGTGTGTGTGTGTGTGTGTGGTGTGTGTGTGTGTGTGTGTGTGTGTGTGTGTGTGTGTGGGATGTAATATTATGGGGCCCCTGTGTTGCGCTTGCCTCCTCTGCAATACTATACAGCGCAAGACGCGAAAACGTCGCATAGGCGACTTGCACCGCAAAGAACCTAAAAAAAATCATCATAGCGGAAATGTTAGCAAAATTTCACTATGTTGTAACATTGCCTCGTAACATTTTCTTTCTACCGTTAGAAGATAATTGAGTTATTACTGTTGTGACAGGAAACATCGCCTTACTTGTTGGTTCCCCAGCCTGCAGCCAAGAGCGACCTCTGTCGAAAATGTGGGGGCTCAGACTCCCCAACTTTTCCCAGTGGGGGGGCTCGTGCCCCCCTTGCCCCTTCGGCTGGTTTGCCTATGTCAGAGTACACCTGCACTGGCTGTCGATGTTGTACAGGTTCCAAAATGGTCTTTCCTACTTAAGTTGCACACAACTTGGAAGTGAGGATTGATAGAGAGGCATGATTTTTGGTGTGATGTTTGCACGCACATAAAGGTATGTTCTATGACAAAACCTCCTGAATGTGATGTGCATGGCCCCATTACAGAATATGCAGGGTTATTGAGCTTGCATCAACGCATGTGTTCATGCGAGCTCAATGTTCCTGCTTGTCCTGTAATGGGGTCATGCATAATGAGGTCTTCATCATGTATTGATGTGATATCACATCAACACATTATGGAGGACATGCTAAGCTGAACGTGAACAGAAGTTGAATATTGCTTAGATATTGTGCTTGCTGAAGTTAGCGTGCACACTAAACTCTGTTTACTGGCTGCCAAAAATGTTATAATGCCAGCCACATCTTCCAATCTACCCTCATTTTTGACATGAACACGACCGAACTTGGATTGATCACTTTGGAAAACCCTGATTATGCGGTATAGCCCTATTTTGTTAAACATATCACACTAGTTCATTGATTGGCTTGCTTTGCCATTATCACACACTGCCTGCAGAATTGGTATGCTGATCTGTGATTGGCTGTTCCTCAAAATAGTGCAGTGCTGAATCGCATGTAAATATTTTTTGCACCAACTAGGTATGGTGTGTATGAAACCATGCAGAAACCCTGGAAAATCAGCATATTGTTTATAAAAGGAATTTTGCTGCTGATAATGAATACGTTTTGCACTAAATATAATTTGGGTACTGCTTATGATTTACTTTGAATGTATACAGAGACCAGCGTGAGCAGCGAGCTGATCTGTGGAGGCATTTCGTGTGGGAATACATGTAAACCTTGGGCTGCAAACTTGACTGTTCACTCATGGCTGGGCTTTCTCGCAGGCAGATATACAACGACCGAAAGCTAGCCAGGAGAACTTGCTATGAGTCGCACGCTCTGCACAACGCATTTAAATTTTTCTCATTCGGTCTTGTACTAAGAGCATTAGCAAGTTCCATTTGCCTGTTTCGGATAAATTGCTGAATTCCTCAAAGCATTTATGTGCAATATTTAAATCCATCACTCGCTCTTTTACTCCCACTCATTCACTTAGTGTCCTAGTTGATTTCATTCCTTAGCCGCAACTAAGTTACATTTCTCAAGCCAAAGCTGGAATATGAAAATTGGGTATCCTTAGTTACTTCACCGATTGACATACTTCACATCTCATATGCTTGCAGATGCACTCAAACCTCATTATAACAAAGTCACACTTGCCGTGAAAATACTTTGTTATATCTGAAAGTTTGTTATAAACATGTGTTTGCAGTACTGTATCTAGGACAGTTATTCTGTGTTTACATCGTTATAAGCAATAATTTGTTACATCTGAATTAGTTACATCCAGGTGTGACTCTAATATCATTTCTCTAATCCAACACTGCCATCCTTAATTATATCTGCAGATTAAAGATGCTGATGGATTCAAGGCTCTGGAGGAACTTCTTCAAGTATCGGACAGCGCAGTGCTTGAATCAGCTTTTGCAGCTCTTGCCAACCTTTCTGTAGTAGGCGATGTACGGCCAGACCTCGGTGCTGCTCAGGCTATCTCTGCCCTCATAAAGCAGCTCACTGACTACAAGCTGGCAAAACCAAGTGAGGCTCTGTTTTGCAGTTCTCTTTTTATTTTTAGCACTTCACTTTCATAACCTTGTGTGTAAAGTTAGTCTGTTAAAATTGCCAGAACTAAAATAAAATGTAGTAAAGAACACAGGTGTGGTTGCCACTAGTCAGGGCGGCCGATAGGGGTGAGGTCGCTGGAAACGTGCTACTGACAGAAATACCTCCTGTGTGTATGTTTAAAAACAAAGTGCTTGTTGTGGTGGATTATGTGCCTGTGATGGCCTTGGTGGACACAGGTGCAACGATTTCCGTGATGAGTGCTTCCTTTAAAGACGTGTTAGGGTGGAAAGTTGTTTTTACCTGGGATGAAACTTTGACGTTCTGTGGAGTGAGTGGAGAGCTGTTGCGCCCTATTAGTGTGTGTAGTGCTGAAGTATTTTTGGGAGACCTTATCATAATGACAGAGTTTGCGATTATTCCTTGGTCGACACATGACGTCATTCTCGGCATGGACTTTTTGCGAGAATGTGGTGCCACTGTAGACTGTTGCACGGGGAAAGTCTTTGTGGGTGGCCAGATGCCGTCAGAAATTCTCGAAACTCTAGTGGACGACCAAACTACGCTGTGTGTCTGTGGCAATACGTTCATACCTGCATTCACCGTATAAGCTTCGTTGTCTTCGTGCATGTGCGCAGCATTGTTATTTTTTTACGTATTATCTTGGCAAAATCGTCTCTTGGGTGTATGTGAGCAACTGAGAGATTGATAATCGAAACTTAGACTCTAACTACGCCTTATTTCAAATGAGCAACCCCTCATCCCTTATGTAATTTCCTGTTTAGGGTCCTTAAAGGTTAATAAATGATGATAAAATTTATCTGCTGGAGTAATATATGTCTTATAGTGAAGCTTCTGTTGCACACCATCTTTGGCTTAGCTTAACATGTCTTTGCTTGTGCTGAATATTGTACACATATAGCACACTTACGACATAGTATTCAGTGTATATGGTAGTGTTAACCAGCCATACGAATGTGCATCTGATTAACTCCGTTGTATAATGCATCATGCATTGTTACAAGGAACAATACCTTTTTTTCTTTTTTTCCCTTAATTTTCAATAGAACAGGCTATTTCTAGTGCTTGCTTATTGTATGCTATTTTATTTACTGAGCGACATGTATTGTGGTAAGGAGAAGGCTCAGCCTGAGTCAGTGTTTACTTGCTATTCACCACATAGGATGGGAAATGGGCTTTAAGAGGGAGGGAGTAAAGGCTTTAACCCTTTCAGAAGCCACCTATGAAGAACAGTCTGTAAATGTGTCAGATCACTACAACGTTACTTAAAGGCACTCAATATTTTATTGTAACAAAAATAATGAGATAATTGTTGAATTTATTTGCATTATAAAACATCATTATAATTAAGCTGCAACTAAATGTCTTTATTCTGAAGTCATTGACTATTACTTTTGGCATAAACAGAATCAGACCTCAGGCTAGGAATATTGTGCAAATTTATTTTTGGATATGTCAATTTTGAGCAAAGAAAGACCGCTTTTTACATTGTTTGCAAAAAGCGGCATGTCGCACGACTCTTTAAACGTGATAGTGTCTTCAGAAAAGTGATCATATGTATCAGTACGGCGCATATTGAAGTTAAATAAAGACAAACTAATTATGCAAGAGGTTCAGTTCATCCGAAGTATGATATATCTTGCTCTTTCTTAGCCTCTACTTGATGCAGATAACAAAAACGAGTGGTGTACTCAATTGTGTACATAGTGTGTCAAAGGGTTAAGTATAGTGTTTGGCAAAGGTAGTGGTGACTAAACTTTAATAGCCAGAAGCTCTTTGAAGTGTAATAACAAGACAGCTCTCCCAAAAGTATTCAATGAAACCCTTGGCAGTATCACAGCTACACCAAAGATCAGGCCAGTGTCTTAGCAGAACCTTTCCAGATAGTATAGTAACTGCTGCATAAACTTCCACAAATGTTCTGTCCATGCTTTCATTGCTCAGCGTATTGCGAACAAATCCACAAGATGTGTGCTATGTTCTCTGGGTATTGTAATTGTCGCTATCCAGACTGTTTGTGCAGTCAGTAAGGTGTAGTAAGCCACTAGCGCCAAGTGAATGCCACAGTTTTAATGTCACAACATAAGAATGAAGGGTGCCTTATGCAGAAGAGCGAGCAGGCAGTCCAACACTTCCTCAGATTACTACATACGACAGTAAGTCTTTCATCTCTTTTTCAGTATTATTATTTATTCATGTTTTAAATTATTTCCTAATTTGTTTTCAGGTTATGGAACACTTTTTTCGTCTTTGTGCCGCTACAGTCAGGAATCAGTCAACAGGATCCGTATTCGAGAATCTGGAGGCCTTGGTCTGCTGGTACAGACACTGTCGGACCAGAGTAGGAAAGAACTGTGGTCTTGTTGCGTCTGTGCAATCCTTCAATTTCGTTACGACGAGCCGAGTCTTGCCGTCCTTTGGAGCCTCGATCTTGTTCCCACTTTACTGGTGCACATCACAGACTACACTAAAGATCACCAGGAAGATCAGCATTCCACAGATTCTTCACCAAATGGAATGGAGGACCAAAATTTATCAACAGCGTCGGGAGAAATCAATGGCATTGGTGATGGCTGTTTGGAACTGAAGTCAACGGGCTTTAGAGGTTCAGGCGTAAAAGATGAAGACGTTTCTAGTGATATGGCTGGGAACAAAAGCCCAGATAGTCGCCAGGTTGTGCCACAGATTTCCACTTTGGAAATTGGCGATGAATCTGCAGACCAGGAGAACAATTACGTGTGTGAAGCATATAAAGCCAGAAGTGAAGCCACAGATTATGATGATGCCACCGAGCAAGCCCTAAATCAGAAAGCTTCTTCAGAGTTGAGCAGGTATCCTAGCAAGAACACGTTTTGTATTCATAGTCCAAGTTACCGAGAGATCGAAAAACAGAATTTAGCGCTGGACGTTGGAGGTTACTGCTCTGACTTGGGCTACCACAGCAACCCGGTGTCACCTGACCAGTCCAGGCGTCCAGTGTCACCACTTCTGGGAGCATGGAGCCCGAGTTCTACGGACAGCGGGCTGTGGTCACCATGCAGTACTCCACGCTGTGACTCGCCGGTGTCAGTAGCATCGCCCGAGCCTTTCCGCAGCTTCTCTCCCATCTGTTCCGAGAACGACAGTGACTCGGAACAACCCATTCCCTCTTACGTGAAGAACATGGTAGAGTCGGTGTGCAAGGACATTCCGAAGAAGACCGAGTTCATCAAGCGAAAACGCTCTTCGTTGTGTGACGACCAAATCACAAAAGCATCTGGCCACTCAAGAGGCACAGAGGACGACTCCCCTCCGAGTCGCGCCAAAAGAAGGCGTCGACGAACTTTGTCAGAGTCCGTCACGTTTGCCTACAAGGACTCACAGGAGATGCTTCTCGATGGAATGTTTAAGATCCTGATGGTGTTTACTCTGATAGAAATGCCGGAATACAAGTTGGGGTCCACAGGTCTCTTTGAAGGTTTGATGCGCTACCTGTATGACGTTCCAAGTCCCTTGCAAAGGGCTAGCCATATCATGTCGAAGATAACATCCAATTTACACTCTTTTGAGAAGATCGTTTGTAAAGGAGAAGTACTAAGACTTATAGAAAGCATGGTGGCGTGCGGTTTAAAGGGATGCAAGCACTGTCGACAGTTTCGAGACCTCGGCAGGCACTGGTTGTCCAATCTGACTCATGTGGCAGAGTCTGGCTATGGGAGCGGTGTGCTGGCACACTGCTTGCTGACGCAGAGCAAGGAGATTCAGAACTGGTGCTGTCTCACTATACCTTACATTGTTCGGTGAGTGCTCTCTTGGCAGTTATTTTTAGGTTTTATTAATATGAGACCATTGATCACACTTTGAAAATGCAAATACTGCAGGCTTGTTCCGAGTGTCGGTTCGATACAGGTTGTTTCTTAGCAAATGAGCTTTCTGCTTCTACTTGTGTTTATAGCTTCATGAACACTGATATCAGTGACGCTTGCATAGTCATGGCTAGGTGGGTTCTCGTTTGACTTTCAGTCAGGTTGTGATGTCCAAAATAGGAAAACTTTAGCATGCTATTCATAAAATCAATTATGTCTGAAACACAAATTCTCTTGACAGGCAGCAACTGTTCGGCCGATGTGAATGAAAAATTCTTCACTTAATAAGAAAGCCAGATTTTGTTGTATGTTTGTTGCAACTTTCTTTAATATGCTAAAAATTTCTTAGGAGCGACTGAAATGGATGGGTGAAAATGCACTTGCAGTCTTGAAATGCGAGGTAATGTGCCTTTAAATTGTAGACGCACTTCTACACCTTTCATCGCAGTCCTTGCAGCGTCTTGTAGAGTTGTTAACAGAAACAGTAAATGCTTGGACTGATCAACTAGAGCTGTAGTGGCTAGCAATTTGAACCGGCCCCTTAGCTATTTAAAAGCTAACAAACAGCCACAAGAAATCCACCACCGCATCACACCTTGTTTTTGTGCAGGGCGGAGTAGCTTCTTCCAAAATTGAAAGGCATCATTCAGTTAGTGCACAGCACTTATCCTTAGCATAGTGGTTTGACATATTGGAAGCTTTACACTAGCACTAATGCTGCAGGGGCAGCAAAAGACTATGCAATTGGTCTGGGCTCCATCAGGCCGCTGTTCTCTGTTTTTCGGAGTGAATGAATGAAAAGAAACATTGCACGGTGACATAGCATGAGCATGAACAATGTACCGGCCACACTTTCATATTGAAGCTTGCCTTACACAGATATACAAAAGTGTTAGTTCAAATGCTTGTGTTGACCAGGTGTTTTTTCATGTCCACATCATTTCTGCTTTCTTAAACCGAATCATTTTGCTTTCATTCTTGCAGTGATAAGTCCATTCTACGTCAGCTACTGTTTGACTGCTTGGCGTTGGATGCACTGCTGGACATCTTAGAAGAAGGCAAAGGTGCGACAGACAAAACATTTCGCCAGGCGGTCGATAGTCTCGCCGCCTTGTGCACGTCGATATCAGAGAAACGAACACTGCTTAAAACCTCTTCAGAAGGTGCGTCTGGTGCGAGCGACACCTGCCGCCTCGAAGCGTTCACTATGGACGTGCAACTGCAAGCCGACGACGGGAGCAAGGTGACCGGCAACAGGCACCGGTTGAGCGAGGTAAATGACTACTTCAGGACAATGCTCGACGGACACTTTGTCGAGAAGGACCAGAAAGTCGTCGCGTTCCGCAGCGCCCGTGGGAAGCCGCTGAGCGTTGTGATACACTTCCTCCACGGTTGCGACTTTCAGACGTGCGCGTTTATGAGCAGCGAACTGTCGGTAAACGTGCAGCTGGACGTTTTGGGTCTTTGTGACCTCATGCTGCTCCCTAGTTTGCAGAAGGAAGTCGAGGTCAGGGTAAGGCAAAGCCTCAAGTTAGAAAGCGCATGCGACGTGTATGGCCGAGCTCTGGAGCTTGGCATGACTGGCTTTCGCAAGGCTGCATTGTGGTTTGTGTTGACGGAGAAAATGGATTCTAAGCGCCAGTGTGAGTGCCTCTTTGATCTGGTCAGTGAGAAATATGGGGGCCAAGTTTTGGACGACATTACAAGTTTGGTCCGTCAAAATGTGTATGTTAATGACAGTCCCAGTACCACGTAGCCAAACCTGTTTCGGGTTAGTTTTTTTTTTTGTTGTTGTACATAGACACTGTATATAAAGTTTCTATGCTGCTTCCAAAGTATAACATTAGAAGGAAACTGAAGGAAAACTATCGAGAAGAGTAGGGTGGTAGTTTGACAGAATTCCTTAGACAAGGTCATCAGCTTGCTTCATCTGGACCTAGACCATGACGGTTTGAGCGTTGTTGAAACGGGTGCTTATCTGAGCGTGTGAATGATGTGTATATCTGCGTATCTTGTGTTTAGAGTGGATAATAAAGTGCACAATTAAGCAAAATTTTCGGACTCCATTTTCTGTTTAACTCTTCAGTTCCAAATAGTATTCATATGGCACAGTTAGAAATGGCCATCAAACATTTGTAAACTGCACGCAGTTAGGAAAAGGTCAACACAAAGAAGCTGCACAAAACAAACATCTGTTTGGTATCTTCTTTCAAGCTATCTTTTTAATTGTGTGCAGTTCACGGTTATTTACTAGAATGCGCCAACTGGTCTGTCAAGATGTTTTAATTAGTAATGGCTACTTGCTGGTAGCTGCCACTGCCAAGAGTACCTCGAGCATATGGGTAAGTTGGCTAGTTAACTCCAGAAACTTTGAGGAGCCAATTAGCACTAGAGTAAAGCAAGTTATCTGTACTCACAATTTCTTTTTTCTTGTTTGCAACAAAAATGAGGGTTGGCAAAGGTGTTTATATTTATACTTTAGTTGTGCTACATATATATAAATATGAAACTTAAATTTCTGCACAATATTATGGCAAAAGTGAAAGCCTTCCGTGCTATTAGAAAATAAGAACCAAACCTCACAGATAGTGAAAAATCATTACAATTGAATCTTTAAGTAAAAAATAGGGTAAGTAGTATGCTCGTGAACACAAGAGAACTGGTCTGTTTCTTTTCTCTTGTGACTGTGTCTGACAAGTTTCAATCATATATTTTATTTTTAAAGAAAGGCTCTACTTGGTAGCTGTCCTTACGTCGTCCACCTTGCAGATGAATGGCAGCATCAGGAAGAGAACATTCTGGCTCATTCTTTTCTTGAGCCAGTTCTTTTTGAACTTCTTAAGTGACCAGACTGATGCTGCGGTTTGGGATCAGCAAGCTATGAGCGATAGACCCCAAGGGTGGCATAGAAATAAGCAGGAGACATCACCTCAAGTTCATGCTCGAGATTTGACACACGCAAGTCGGCGTGTGATGCTTTACGTGTGGCATGTTTCACTTGTGACCTACGCTCGTGCAAACTTGTGCAGCACGCATACACATTGTGCCAGTGCACTTTGTTTCTCCCAATCAGGATAATGCAACCCGTGCATCTTGCCTAACAATATTGCCATGCCGGGTGGCACATTCGTGTGGACACTTGGATATGTGGAGTCGGGTGCTGGGTTGCACAAAAAGTCTTGAATGTAGTCACTGAGCCTCACTGCTTGCGTTGGAAGCACTGAAGGAGTCCGCATTAAGTTCTCGGCAATTTATGCAAGAGCTGCTTGTTTTTCAGTAGTGTTAAGCAAGCCTAGTTGGTATAATAGATGCATGAACAGTGGAAAAAACAAAAACGAGAGGCCTATGCAGTTTTTTGTTTCTGTGTCCTATGCAGTTTTTTGTTTCTCATGTGTTTTCGCACTGTTCATCTATATGCATGCTGGTGAAATGCACGCTTGGTGGCACACACCATTCCCATTTCTACAGCTGTAGGTATTCTCCGTAATCCTTTGCACGATACTAAAAAATCGAAAATGCCATTTCATTTGTAATGTATTTATTCATTGTAACTTATTTTTAGCGCACACTGACACACGGACAAAAAAAGGAAGGGAACAACACTAGCGCTGGTGTTGTACCATTTTCTTTGTGTGTCAGTGTGTGCTAAAGTTAAGTTACGAGGTATGCACCAACTTGGTCGTCTTACAATATTACTCCAGTATATTTATTCTGCTCACATCCATGCAGCGACCCTAGTGTTTGCTTTTTTTTTTTTTGTAGCACCTGCTGACGCGTTGTTCAGGCCAACACCTGTGAACACTGCTGTATTCTATGATACTGCCGATTTTACTCGTGTCTGTAATTTCATGTCTGAAGAGATTGAATGCCACACCATCAGAAACCATGAGTAGTCTGGCTCCCCATACCCGAATTTCGGAATTACAAGTTGACAATGCAGTTTCCACACATTGATGGTGTCATGTCTCTGTAAAACTACAATTTCCTATGATAAAGTGTGGATGCATAATGTGACATTAAATGTTGTTACTATTACATCTAAAGACAAGGGCACGAACCAAAATCAACTGGCTCAAATTTTTCTTGTGAAGCCTTGCGATAGACTTCACACTTTATAAGCTAGGACAGAAATTCTACCTTAATGTTTGGGAAACTGAACCTACAATTGAACATGCAAGAATAATGCGTGGCGATTGCAGACGAACATTTAAAAGCTGCACATCAGTTGAAGCATCTACATACAAGCTTCACTCATTTTACGGAAAAGCTGAAGCTAGGAGTCAGCAGATTAGACATTTAGAAAAGTTGGTACTTGTGAACATTTCCATGTGGTCATGAAAATGACCAAAACTATAGCGTAAAAACAGTGCTTTCCTGTATTATTTCCCGTCCTGCTTTTTCATCGTTAGCACAGCTACATCAGGATGTCCTGTCACAGTATGCGTTATTTCTTGAAATATGTAAGCCCAAACCTTTTTGAATGCTTCAACCTCTTTGTGTCAGCACTTCTATATTCTTCACATCTGACACACGTCCCTCCATACTGCTTGCTTTTATCAACGTTGGCATTTGGCTTCGCATTTCGATGGCCTAGTAGAGCTGTGTTGTTGGCTGTTACTGATGATAGCTCTTCGCTGACACCGTGCCCGGATAAATCTCACCAAAGCCTTGGCTAGTTTAGGACTGCAACACAGGCTGTGTTGCTTGACGATGAAGTCTCATAAACTAGTTGTAGAATAATTACAATGACCTTTGTTTTTACTACAACTTAGTACACAGCTTACCTGAGCTGTTCTTCAGTATGGTTACTATGTTGCATGAGATATGTTATAAAAAAAAAAAAGAAAAACATGCCGAGATATACTTGTTGCAGTGCCATTTAGTGGCATCAGCAGTTTAATTATCAATTGCAATTTTTCGTTGTTTCTTGGCAATACTGTTAGGTGACTTTCTGAGCCATCTGCACATTTTTAAGTACACTAACTTGCAAACATTCAATCACACTTTGATAGCTAAAATTGCCTAAGTAGTAAATGGAGTTTAAGATTTGACCTGTTTCAGTGCAACACATTTTTAATATTTTCGAAAGATAAGAAAAAAAATCCTACCAAACAATGTTATCAGCCCACATGGTAATTTGTGAGCATGTGTGAAAGGAATGAAGAAATGATCAGACCTAGACTTCAATAACTTGCTCGGTGAAAGTGCAGTTTGCAAATTGGATAGTGCATTTACTGCTGTTATATTAAGGTAAAAGTCTTCAATGTCTCATACTCATGGTGACCGGCTGCATCTGGCTGTGCAGTGGGTGCTAACACGCACAACCTCAATGAGTTTCCGCACTTGCACTAGTATTCTCTTTTGGCTTTGTCAGCATATATAACTTGGGATAACATCAACCACAGCATAAAATGCCACCCCTTGAAGGCCTTTAAGTGTGTTTAATATCCTGCTAACGTCACCAAATGCAAACTATAAAGCACACATTTAGAGATAGTGATCCAAATGAAAACAGTGAAAACAGAAGGCACTTCTACAGACAAAAGCTCCTGATAACCCGGACTGCACCTTTCAGCTTCGCTGGTTATTCATCTACTAAAATCTCGAACAGTAAGATTAAGGCTCTCTCCCTCTTGAACTCTCTCAGCAATCACATGACGGCACAGCGGCATGTGCGCAGATGTCACGTTGCAGCATTCGAGTTGGTTGGATGGCTCTCACACGCATGCGTCTCCCCTGTAGCGCTGCCACAATCCGACCGCTCGTACAAGAAGGGTGATTCACCAAGTGTTTCATTCTGATTCACCATAGGCATATCAGCCGGGGGGGGGGGGGGGGGGCAAGCCCCTTTACTTTTGGCAGTGGTCACTCTTCGCTGCATGCTGGGGAAACCCACAAGTGAGGCGTAGTTTTCGATCACAACAATAATCACTGAAATATGTTCTTACGGAGAATGAAATTGTTGCAAGGCTATGTTACAACATAGTGAAATTTTGCCAACATTGCCGCTGTGGTGATTTGCCTTGTAGGTTCTCATATATATATATATATATATATATATATATATATATATATATATATATATATATATATATATTCCAGCTGACGAGTGTGGTAGGTTTGCCGCCCCTGTGACTGACCCTCATCTCAGTGAGCACAAGCTTTCACCGAACACATTTTAGAATTTACAAAGTGTCCTTCAATTGTTCGTCCTTCACATGCCATCATATTGATCCAAGTGCTAGCTCCAGTGAATTGCAATTGCACAATTTCTTGGCAATTACAGCCCGTTATGCTACAAGGAAATGAAATAACACACACCCAGTAACAAACAAAGGCTTCCTTTGTTAGGCCTCGACATTACAGTCACAACGTGAAGGTGGTAGCAGCTTTCGCCAATCGGGAAAAAAAAATAGAACACTGATAGTGAACAATGGTGGCAGCACTAAAAATTGCACAAATTGCTTCGCGTATCATCAAAGACACACACATACACAGACTGTTCAGCCTTCATTACAGTGTGAAAATTCACAACACAACTTCAACATGACTTAGCAACTTCTACAATCGTGGATGACTTTTACGATGGAGAATAGTGCTCATTAGGCCTAGCACACTCAGCAATATTACTAAAACACATGTTGTTATTACACGAAGAGAGAATCGCACCAAAGTTCTTGTAGCATCACCCTGCGGTAATGTATATATAATGTATATAGTATGTATACAGTATGTATAAAAAGACTAATAGAAACCCCAGGCTTAAATATTGTGTCATCACCCTGTGTATGCAAGTATAGCGCAGTTGCCAAGACATTTGTATGTGCCTTGAGCATATCCGTGCAGCAGGGTTACCACGTGCTGACTGCACCAAAATTTAAAACACGAGTGCGCTACAGTATACAATTAAAACATGAAATGATAAACGCTAAACAAGCCTCGGGCGCACAAGTAATCCTCACGATTGCTAGAACTGACTCCAAAGTTTAAAATGTCCTACATGTGTAAGTGGCTGCCAAAAGACTGAATCGCGTGTTCTGAATGGTGCAATTCACATCGTTTTGCCATGACATTGGGGCAGTGTGTGCCCCGCACAGACCACAACCTTTTGAGGTGCACACAAACACTTACTTTGAAAGGAAAACAAGAACCTCAACACTAAGAGAAAAGAAAAAAAATTCAGGTACCAGCCAACTTAAAAATGAGAGTAGTGTGTCAAGTAGCATTTGTCAGTACGTGAGCCTTTTGTGTCGTTAAAGTCATATGTTGACTGAGCTACGCTTTCGTTGGGATAGAGACATGAGCAGTATACATTCCTGGAAGAGTAGAATTCGTTGGCACAATGTGTTGCTACACTAGACAGATGATACAGTAAAATTACCTTATACACAGAACCACCAGTGAACTGGTGAGAATAAAGTATATTGAGTACAAACTGTATTGCAAACTTAATAAATGCAGAACTGTGCCAAATACCAATTTCAGCCAAGGCTGCCAACAAGAGGTGTTCTTATGTTCCTTACATTGCACTGTCATCTCAATCTGCAAACTTATCCAGCAACAGGACCTAGGGTCACATTATCAGAGAACTGCCAAACTCCGGAATTTCATTCAGCGGTTACAGAAAAGACAAGGCTGAAAATAGCATCATGAAGCCTGTTGCAGTCTACTTTAAGGGTGTTTGTAGTGCATGGCAAAGATAAGATTGTTTTATGTGCCATAGAAGGCACCAGAAATTGACCAGAGCATTATATGTCGCTGACTCAGTAATTCAAGTATAATTTCTTTTTTGCACTGTAACACTTGCTGTAGCAATGCGACTTTTTTCATTTAACAATATAGATACCATTGTGATCTCTGAATGTGAAAAGACTGTGGTGGCTCAGTCATTTTGCTGACAGCAGAGATATAGCCTTCTGCTCACTGTAAATGTTCAAATCGCTCGCAATTTCTGCTTTAGGCACTCTTGTAATCAAACAAGATGAGAAAAAGTTGTTTACAAGCAGCTTGAAGGCAGGACAATAAAGATATAATGCATTGCACATGTATATACCGACAAAAAAGGGGTAAAGAATTGTCATATAGCATCCATTCCCCCCACCCATAAAAGGACCACATTTAAAATACCAACAATAAAAACATCACGGAGCGCTAAGCCTGTGAAGAAACATTTAGCTAAAAGGCAATGTTCTCTAAATGAGCCTAAAACTTTGGGTAGCAAACATGCACATTTCACTAGAATTGCAAAATTATTTTGCAGAGAAGTTGCACTCGAAGCAAAACATGGTTTCGACAATGTGCGCATCTGTTCCCCAACAGATGGGCGAGGCTGCTATAAGATTTTTCGCAAGTGCAAATATCTGCCAAGAGTTACAGTTTTGTTAGGCTAAAGCCACAGGCTTGCAAAATATACATCACGATGAACAATTCTTGCAGCCCGTAAACTCTACTCATGGCATGCTGGAAGCATCGGCGAGCCAGTCGCAAAAGAAGTGTTGGACGACCTACTGGGACTTGTTAAGACCGCTACATCAACTAATAGACGGCCCAGTTGAAGCATCAAATGGGGACAGAAACTCCCAGTAACAACACAGCCTTCTCATATTTGACGCAAGTTGGTTGCGAGGCACGACTCCCACATAACATAAGGAAGGAAGGGCTATTACACAGTTACCTATTAACTAGTTGACAGTACAAAACATAACAATCATTGTCGCAAAAAAGAAAAAAAAGGAGAAAGTACAGGCTAAAAACTTAACATTAGCCAAAAGAAAATGCATCAAAGTACCCACCCACTTTCTGCAGTTGAGTAACTGCTGCTGCTGCCACTACTCCTGAACCCAACAGGCAAAACTGTTGTAGTCGTAGTCTTGTCATGTTTGCACGTTCCAGTGCCCCTATAGTATGTCCTTCTAAAATGTTGCGCACAGCGCACGAACAGCCAGTGTTATTAGAAAGTACACGCGGAAAGTTCAAGCAGAACAGTCACAACAACACTGCTCCAAACTGAGATGTAAACTGAAGAGAACCAACTGGAAGTAGCCTACTGGCCAGTACACGTGTCGCCTTTATCTTTGTCTGGCATGATTGCACAAATTAAGACAAAAATGTGGCATAAAGGTACAGTGGACGCAACAATTCGGACTCTTTGTAGTGTTACAAAACAGTCTTCAGTGCCAGTAAAAATCAGAGGAGATAGGCTTGTGAGCAATTGCTTGGTATACATTCTAACGTGTCACACATAAAAATCAGTTAAGCATTTAAAGAGCTACAAACAATCCACAACTTTCGCGATGCAAGCATTTTCACAAATATCTTCGCATTTTACCCCTTCGCAATTTGCACCTCCCATGAAAGCAGCAATTGTTCTGAAATGGAAGGTTCCAACAAAAGAAGGCAAGTTGAGTAGACAAGCTTTAGGCCCAGTCCAAGCAGAAGTCCTTCAGCACCACGACGTGTGGGCTGGGTGACAACCTAAGAAATCAGTACAAGTTTTGCCTGGCACAAAAAAGCATTGAGTCTATCTCAAGTTCCTTGATGCTCAAAACTATAATTGACAAGAGATACCCTGAATTTTGAAAAATAAAATAACATTTAATTGGAGTGCGACATCCCGAAGCAGCACAACGGCTACGAGAGATGCCACGGCTGGGATCATCGAATAATTTCAAGCCATTTGATGTTTGCTTATGTGCAAGAGTGCTTTTGCATTCTGCACCTGCCGGAACCTGCTCGCAGCAGCAGGCAGTCAAACCTATGAGCTTATGCTAGGCAAAAAAGTACCGCAGTCACAGAGACCACACTACAGGTCGACAACGAAAGAAATCACTTCTGGCCACAACCGATGCCGAAGCAAGTCTCTGAAAGCAAACAATATTTTTGTGTTTTTTCATGCAAGAAGCACGAAAATTATGAGCCACATCGTAGTGATGGATATCACTTTAACTTTGACCACCTGGGGTTCTTCGACATGCACCAAAATCGAATTATGCAGGCGCTTTTGCTTTTCGTCCCCACGGAAACTTGGCCACAATAGCCGGGAACTGATCTCGCACATTTATGCTTAACAGCACAGCACCTCGCCTGTTAGAGCCTTCAATGCAGGCCCCTAAAGCAAGTTAATACACCTAGCTGGTATGTCTGTTTGAATTCCCATTCCATAGTTTGAACACTGGCTTATTATTACACTGCATTCTCAGCTTGTCATCGACTACAATGTTCAGTAGTAGCGGCAGCGACGCCATCTGTGTCCAGGTGGTGGGGCTGTAGGAACACCTTCGGCCGCAGAGCTTCTTAACCGAAAAGCTTCTCGAAGCAGGCGTGGCAATACGGCTTGTCATTCTGCTCCTTGAAGGTGCCCTTGTTCAGCTGGCCGAGGCAGAAGGCACACACGAAGTGCTCAGGGTGGTACTTGCGGAACATGGCCGTGATGCAGCGGCCCGTGATGGGCTTGTGGCAGCCCGCGCACAGCGAGCCCCGCTTGGCGTGGTAGTGTGTCTCACAGAAGGGCTGCCCCTCGTGGTCGTAGAAGCTGCCGCCGTTGAACGGTTGCCTGCAGTCCTGCACGTGACCAGAGAGAGTGACGGCGGCACTTCAGTATAATCGCAGGCAAAGAGGCAAATGGACGTGTTTCACGGTACTGTCACGATCACGCAGCCCGCTACGTTCAATTCGTCCTAAGGAAGTACGCACCCACGTGACAACTGCTGCGACTAACAGCAGTATGTTCTGCGACCAATTACACCCCAACAACTATCATGAATTATAAGCCATTTCCACATTTGATGTACGTGTAATGGCTGACTGCATCTTCTTTGAAATTAGTGTTTTATTATGGTTGTTATTTCAATATTACGTTGCATCCGATATGTTTATAATACATTATAGAATACTTTTCTATACTCCCTTACACCATGCTCTAACCAGAATCTGTAAGAAACATTATTGATGAGAACAAGACAATAATGTCAAGGAAGGTGCAGGGGTTGTCATTTGTGACATGCACCCGGAAGGGACCAAACTTACAAATATCAGAATCCGAAGGTTAGAGGTGTGGTCCCTGCTGGTGGCGAGTGTTCTTTTTGCCCAGTTTGCTTTCTTCCCATTAATATCACAGTTACTACAAATAACTCCTACGCCTTCTTGGCATTATTGTCTTGTAAGCTCCAATTGATATTGTGTCCGATACAGAAAAAAAACAAGTTCTTAGGAATTTTCCTTTCATTCAGAGGGAGCAAGGTATGATAAACACATAAATAAATAAATAAATATATAAATATCAGGTGCCACATAGGTATCATGGATGTTCTACACCGAGTGGCTAAAGCTTGATTAACATGGCCTGTTCAAAAATCCTTACTGATTGTTGCACACACGAAAGGAACAAATTATTCGTTCCTATAATCGCAGCAGTCACATTCTGCTAGTGTCAAACAACTTTTTTCAGCATGGCAATGACTGCCAGCAGTATTGCTCATTGCAGCAAGTTGTAGCGGGCTGTCAGCCCTGGCCCCTGTGTCTACGAGTACCACCCCCCCCTTTTTTAAAATTTTTAATTATATAAAAGGCTAAGCCTCTAAGAGTCTAGAAAATGTTCCGGTAAGTGTGAGTGTGGTCAGAAAAATTAATGACATGTTTAAAACGCAGTATTGGTTCCTACTATACCCTTACGTCATGCCACGGTAAGATTTTTTTGATCACATGCCTGTACACGATATCGTGACGTTTTCACAGGCGCCCCTCTCCGCAGCTCTGTTGGTGATCCACGAGTGGCTTTTTTAGATGTTTCGGTACCTGAAGTCACCGCAGCCATACTGGTGCGAGAAACCGCAAAAATTGACAATGAAGCTTAATGTCACACTAGTGTAAATGTCAGTGGGTGCACACTGTGGAAATTTAATGTTATGTCAAAATAACAACTTATCAGTAAAGGCCACAATTTCAGGTATTAAAGAAGCGTTTTTAGGCACCGAAGATAGGCAAACAACATTTTAGGTGTCAGAAATAGGGGGGCAAAACACATTTTGAGGCTCCAACGTCTTAAACGTAGGCCTAATAAATTTTTACATCAGTACAAATAATTTCAAAACGAACGACTTGCGCGAGCTGCATCTGTGATGGGAAAGCAGGAAACCTTACTGTTTATCGCAAGGGCACCAAAAGTTGAACATCGCCGGGCAATTGTCTATTGTGCAACACTGTTTGTGAAACACAGTCTCTCCTTTTATTCACTAGCATGCAAATCAAGCGTCCACAGTCGAATCAACACACTCCTGGGTCTTTTTCTTTTTGGCATGGCTGAAAAGGGAAGCACAGGAGCAGTTAGCCACACCGCTGAAAGACCCGAGGGGAGGTGTTGAATGTTGTTGGAGGGCTCCTTCAGGAAGTAAATTACAAACAAAAGAAAAGCTGCGTGCCCATCACATTTTTCTTTATTTCGATTTTCGCTCTTCTTTACCCCGACGGCTCTCCACGGTTTCGCAATCGCCAACCATTCGCGCCAGGTCAGCGCGGTGGCTTATGTCTGCCGGTGCATCCCTCTTCATTGCTGTTTGCGGTTGTTTTAAGAAAGTTGAGAGAGAGAGAAAAGAGTGAAAAGCTGAAGATGTGAGCCTGGCTATTCACCTGACATGCTACTACGGCTGCTGGTTATGACATATACACTGATATTCACCTGACACATACAGCTACACACACAGAAACGACACTGTTTGCAAAGATTGGTTCAGGCTCGTGATCCTCGACAAGTTCAACAACTCTTTCGTGGTGCATAACACACAGACGCTGCTTTTCCGTGGACCTGGAATATGTTTCAGTTCTAAGCACACGGAAGGTGTGAAGCTGCCTTCAAAGACCATCCCTCTGATGAGCATTCCTCGCCTGCATTCACAGAGGACGTCCTTTAGGTCCTCTGAAATTGTGCATTGAACGAACAATGGTGAGCTCAACAGTTTAATCTTGCTTTTAAAGTAGTTTGTATAGGGGATGTTTAATCTGATGTGGTGCAAGCATATTTCCTCTGGTCTGTAAAGGTCTTGAGCGTGTCGAAGCCGTGCCGTGGATCAATTTTATAACGAGGCCCGTGCTTGTGACTAGCATGTCCAGAGGGACCTGGTTCCAGAAGTTTGTGAACCGGAGGTCCATGTTGAATCCCATAGAGTTCCAAGCAGCGACAGAGGTCCATGTTGAATCCCATTGAGTTCCAAACAGTCTAGTGTTTTCCAGTAACACCAATATTGGTCTCAAAGTGAACCCAAAGGCAATATTTCAGGTTAAACGATCTTTATATAGGCACTGTTTTCAGAACAGGCATTCATAGGCTTTAAAGCCACTCTGTGCACAAACGCAAAAATATGCATCTATAGGTACTATAAAAACATACTGTAAGAGTCCTTCTAAACACCTAATTCCCACTTGTATATTGAAGTGGGGTGATATGGAATGCAAGAAACAAAGTAGGCAATTGCCTAAAATCCGGTCTCATCTTATCAGAATTTCTCTAGCTTTACACAAGCTCAGTTCTATCTCAGCAAACAGGAGATTTCCATGGTGGAATAAAGCCAGGCTCTCAAAAGTGGTGTCAATAACTCTTTAAAGCATGGTACTCAACTTGAAGTTGAAAATGTGCGCTGGCAGCTCGAACAAACTTAGGTTTCAACATGGTGTGCTGACTGCACCAGGTCTGCAAAATTGCTGAAACACTGTTCTTGCTGTTTATACTCGATTAAAACTTAAGAAAAATATCAGCTCCACTCAGAGCTATCGATGTCTCTCCCACGAAAAAAAACTTGCATACATAGTCTACTCAATTACACTTTTCAATTTTCACGCAAGGTGAAAAAAAAAAAAAATACAAGGGAGCGCGCTTACCATCCACAAGCGAACCTCCTCTGAAACTGCTAGCTCCTTGTGTTTGTGTCCAACTTACCGTGATGTTTCTGTTTCATTCTTGTTTAGCAGGCTCATGGCCAAACAACAAAATGTGACGAGCGGGTGCAGCCAGCGTCCACAAGCCACTACCCCTCCCCCCCCCATCATTCTCGATGCGCAGGTCACAATTCCCAGCATGCTCCTATTTCATTTTTCATGGCTGGGCTTCAAAATTATCACATAGTGCTCCTAACTAGCCTTATTTTGTGATTAGAACAAGTGTTAATGATTTATAGCACTTCATACTCTACTATGAAAGGGCAACAGCCATCCCGAACTGCCGAACTGTGAATGCATTTGCTGTTCTGGAAGAGTAAATCCATTTTCCGTCAGGTTTTCATGACAGGAAGCGATTTTTGAGTGTATAGTGCTTTAGATAGCTGAATTTTCCAATACAGACACACACTTGTGATGCTGGTTTTAGGTAACAAACTTTAACATCCTAGTAAGTTTCGCCAGGGATTCTGACATTGCTGTTTAGCCAAACCTAATGTTCTATGAAGCAATGGTGAACCTTCAACTCTTAAGGTGTGTGGCATTTACATTAGCTGAGAAAAAGCACTTACGGCTTAAGCGGAAAGTAGCTAGCACAACTGTCTTTCGCATGTGAAGGGTTGGCATGCGCCACAGTTCTATCTGCTGAGCTTGCATTTTTAGTTCATCACAAACGAGTGTGGACACTTGCTGAACAACTGCACTGACGAGTAAAGATCGATACAAGCGGTACTTACGCGGCAAACAAAGCATTCGGGATGCCACTGGCCGTTCAGGGCCGAGATGTAGTTCTCCGTGATCGGCCTGTTGCAGCCACCGCACTTGGGCGCGAACAGCTCGAAGTAGTCGTCGCGGCAGTAAGGCTTGCCGTCCTTCTCGTGGAATCCTCCCTCCCCGAACTGCGTCCCGCAGTGGGCGCAGAAAAAGTGCTCTGGATGCCATGTCTTGTCCAGGGCGGTCACACATTTCTGTGCAAAGGTGAGGAAAAAAAGAAAAAGCCACACACGATAATGGGTGAAAGTCTCGTTTCGTCAAACTTCACTATAAGTGGAAGCGTCGAGACTTGCACCGGTCTGGTCGGTTAAAAATGCTCTTTTGTACGCCTGTATGCACAAGGGTGCCATAACCTGTTACAGCAACTACACAGTGGCTGGGGTATGCCTGTTGCAGGCAGTTAAAATAGGTTCAGATGCTCCTGCTCAAGTTTCTGGTAAAGGTTGTGAATTTGAGACATTACTACATAAAAGGTGCAGAACAGAAATTCTATGAACATGGTTGCATTAAGCCTATTTTATAAAGTAAATGTTCCTGAAAACTGCTAGACTAAGTACCTGGTTCTTTCAGAATGCAGCGTCTTTCTTCCTGACTGACAAACAACTGAGTATTTACGCAAATCGACGGTGTCAATGTGTAAGACATTATGGTAAGCTAGCTGGGAAAAACAGTGTCCCTCACTGTCTTTCGTTTTTCTAGCTTTCATGGCTAGACCGAAGTCATTATTTCCCACTTTTTTATTATGTCAGCTATCAGGTCACACACACTGGTTCACAAAACTCTGCAGGCCAAAAAATAATATTTGAAAGACTATGCAGTCAGACGATTTTTCACTACAGCATTATCATTGAGCAAGGCATGGCGCAACACCAAACTGCACTCACATCCAGTATGGGACCGTTGCAGTAGGCACATCGTGGGGAGAAGATGTTGTGGTAATCTGTCTCGCAGTAGGGCTCATTGTCCCGCTCAAAGAAGTTCTTGGTGCCCAGCTCCTGGTTGCAGTGAGCACACACAAAGTGCTCGGGGTGCCATGTGCGACCAAGGGCGGTGACCACCTGTACGGGATAAACGAATTTCAACCCCACAGCACGCGCATTCACCGACAATTGCAAATGGAAAGGCATGCCACAATTCCAACAATGCAAAAGTAGTGTGCACGAGTGAAATGTTTAATATCCTGCTGAAGAAAGGGTTTATAAGGTAGACAAAGGGAATTGGGTCTTGAAAGCCTTTTCTTGCTACACGATTAGGCTTAAATTAGGCTTAAAGCAGTACTAAACTGGCTTAAAGACATCATAAAAGGGACGCTTTTCATTTCCTTGGTATGCAGTGTTAACGCCCTATACACACTAGAGCCAAAGAGCTTGTATAAAATATTTTACTTAGACTTTAATGTCTTTGTTGCTCAGCATTCGCAAGATAGCCTCACAGCAACGGTCATTACCCTGATGAGACAACACAGTTCCACTGAGTTTGCAAACCCCTGCGTTCTGTATGCAGCTTAAATTGCAAAAATTACTGTCGGGATCATTGAACGATAACTCACACATCACCGTTTATGTGTGCCATATGCAGATGATGGATCTGTCACTAGTATGTCACAAGTTGCAGTCTTCCCATGACGTCACAGTGAGATTACACATCAGAGAGAAGCCGCTCCCAAATATCAAAACCCAAACTGAGTTGTTTTTTTTTAAAGTAGCAAAATCCAAAATACATTCTCTGCATTCCTAGGCACCACAATACTTTCCTTACGGTTTCTTACATCACTGTTTTTAGCTAAAGCAACAATCTGAAAATATTTGTCACTACTCTAACACTTCCAAACTGCCCAAAAGGGATGCCATAGTGGATGCTTCCAAATAAATTTTTACCACTGGATCACCTTTAATGTGTAACTGAAGCACAATATTCACCCATTTTTTTCATTAACACTCAGAAAGCACGACTCTGCAAGTAAATTGAATATTCAACCTGTTGCCACAATTGGTGCAGTCTTCACTCGTATTTTCCAATATTCTCTGGTTGGAAAACGTGGATAATTGGCAATGTTGCCAGGTTAAAAATATTCCTTTTTTTCTCTTCAACTAATAAGCTTTCCGTTCTAAAAAATTTCATAAATTTCCTTATGGCTTCATGCTAACAAGTGGTTGTCAAATATAATGCTCTCATAACCTTTTTTCTGCCCTCGTGGGATACTGCAGAACTCATCTGCAGTATTTGTGTTTAACACGCTATCGCATTGCTAATGCGTGCACTTGAGTGACATTTCTTGCTACTACATGACCTTTCATCAACATGTGGATACATTTGCAAGCCGGCATATCAACACTCCGCTAGACTGCTTGGTGAAGAATAACAGCTCGTGAGCTCTGAAACCGTGCGTGTACTTCCTTCATTGTGGCTAACAGCGAAAAGAGCGATATATAAAGTAGAAGTGGACACGGCACAGAGTTGTGCCGTGGCCATTTCTACTCCATGTCTGGATTTTTGTGCTGCTAGCCACAATGAATCTGCACCCGTTTGTCCAATTTTCCACCTCGCACGTACCTGGCCCACGATGGGCTTGGAGCATGCGGAACAGTGTCCCTTGGCCGTCGTGGTGACTCCTTGCTTGGTAAGGTCCGACTGAAGGGTGCCTAACATGGAATCCAGCTTGTTGCCGGGCGGCTGGTTGGGCCGGTTCAGCCGGTGGGGCTTGGCGTACGCCGGGTCGCTCACGGGAGTCGGAGAGCCGTGCAGCTGCTGACGCTGCTGGGACTGGATGGGTGACTGAGCCTGTGGCCCGTTCAGCTGTCATTCGGCAGAAAAAATAAAAAACAAAATAAAACACACTAAGCAAATGCAAAGTGGTTGCAGTTTAACAGCTGGCTGTGTCAGGTGGCTCTGAATAGAAATGTATTTTTACAGCTATGTCAAACTACTGAAGAATGAAGAGCCAGCATAACAATGGACAGTCATGCTCAACGGGAGTTATATGCTGCTCGCGGTCAAAGCGGCGCTAAAACTGCATGGTGGCATCAACAAAGAAAACAATAAGTGGCATAAACACCCATGTGACTACTGGTATTTGCGAAACTGATTTTGCACTTGCTGGTGTTACAGCATATGCTTGAGGACCCTTTAACCATTACCTTCGTGCTTCAACTAATATTAAACGCCACAGTCCATTTCTGTGCTTGGCCATGCCGTATGGGAAATATCATGTAAGCATAATAATTAGCGGGGCTCTGCAACACTTTTCCACATAATCCTTAAATGAACTTGCTATAGGAAGCTATTGCATCAAGAATCAGTTCCTGCAAAAATATATGTAATCCTGTCAGCCACAAAGTATGTTACAGAAATTCGTTGAACTATTTAAGCATTTTTTTGCTTTCCTTTTGTTTCGACCACACAAGGGGGAGGCTGAAGAAGCAAGAAACTACGTTAGTGCATATCACAAATATGTTGGGTGCCTCATCATATTTTTAATGACGATAGTCTTTCTTGGGGGCCTTAGACGCAAACATTTTAGTCTGTCTGTCTGTACGTTTGTCTGTTTGTCAACTCTTAACGGCATCCGGTACTTGAAACGGCCAACCCCATCTGCAGTGCCCACCTATGTTGCTCAGGGTTGAGCGTTCATGCTTGTGCAATCGTCAATTAAAAAAAGCAATTATTGCACATGTTTGGGGCACCATAACAACACGTATATATTCTGTATGTGAGTCTTTTACTAGGAAAGGCATACATAAGTAATCTTAAGGACCGTAGCGCTTATCACGGTGCGCTGACCATGCAATGCTTGCATGGAAACACGAGTGTTTCCAACGCTTTGCTAAAACGAGATAGTAGTGGCACCTACCTGTTGCCTTGCGTTCTACATTTTAGCACCTCTGAGATGGGCATGCACACCTGTCTCGGAGCCACGCGCTTTGTTTTCTAAAGAAACTGCCAGATGGCGCTTATGTCTCACGTGTGACGTGACTTGATGCGCTTGTTTGCCTCCCCTGCACGCTCGACGCACTTGACGCAGCGCCTCCAGAATACCATTCACAGATTTTCTTGCGCAGAACATCAAATAAATGTCTTGTCACTCTCTCCACACGCAAGACTATCGTCTTTCGACGACATTTGCAGATTATATGCAGATACGGGGCCATCTTTTTTCTGTGAATGCATCGCCTCACTTGCAGTGCGATCACTAGTGCGCCATTGTCCCAAGACTGCCTTCATTTCTAGCTCACTACAGAGCCGGCTGCCGACACGTGGCGGCACCATGTGGCAGCCACAAGAACTATCTTGCACAAAAATGCTCAAATCGGCCAATAGCCGCATATTTTCTTCTGCTGATATAGTCATGCCCGAAAATGATATAATTTGCCGAGAGAATAGCGAGTGATTTCTAGCTATCTTTGAAACATAATTGTTATTTTCCCACTGCATGAAGTGCTATATTTGCCTCGAATGCTAAGAGCCTCAACTACTGAACAGTAGCGTTCTCCGACTACAGTAAAAAAAAACTCTGTAGGACTGTCCTAACATCTGAGATTTGCAAGGTCAACATCAAACAAAAAATAAAATAAAGAGAAATATCAACACATCTATATAAATTTCTTTCTAGCTTTGCGCTAAAAAGAAATAAGTAATAGTTCTTTATTTTTCTAACATTAGCATCGATTGGAACTTTTTATGAACTGATTTTCTATTTTTTGCTACATACTTACCGATAATCCACATTAAGGCCATGCAGTACAAGTTATCTTAAGCTTTTTTTTTTTTACTTCAATCAATAAATACTTGAGAACAACAATCTTGGCAACTAACTGTGACTTCTACATCACTACTTTTTCCCTTATGCTGCTCGCCACAAACTCCAACAGAATGCAATGAAATCAACCAGGATTTGCGCATAGAACAAAATCAATCCCCAATGCAGCCTGCGCGGTGAAAATAATGCGACTCAGTGAATCGAAATCGTGCAGATCTGGCGCTCATCGCATACACAATTGCATTACAAGTCTACACTTTTAGAATTTCGAAAATTAAGCTGCACTTTGGGAAGACTGCCTTGAAAGCACTGGAGTACCTAAAATTTTTCATCATGTACTCAACTCTATGAAAAAATCTGGTCTTTCAATTTCACTAGACTGTGGCTGCTGTGCAGAGTGCTGAACATACAAGCTTTCACTCAATGGCAGTGTTTGACAGTTGCAGCAAAGAACAGAACACCAGAAAGACAAAGCTTTAATTACAGCTAAGCTGCCAGGTTAGCTGTTTGGATCACCAGATTTTAAACACAATACTGAATGTTTAATCGTTTCATGCAATATGTGTAATCATTTGCGAAAACTGCATGTGCACTAATTTATTCCGGCTATCTGGCTCTCACAAAATCCTACTGATGAAAGGGCAGTAACATTTTACGACAGAGCTAAACGCAGCAGGACTGTTGACGTAAGGTGGCTTACAAACAAAATACATTCCGAATATAGATCGGTAAGTCAACAGCACTCATCATGAGACAGATGCACAATACAATCTTGACAGATGCAGAAATGAATACCAATTCCACTTTACAGCATTGAAGGAAACCTTTACATTGCCCTCTATGCTCAAATCAGCTCATTATCAAAAAATGCTTTATTTGCAGGGTGCAACGCCCTGAAAGAGCACAGTGTGTCCAGAGAGATGGCATAGCAAAGGGGCCTGGACTAATTATGACTACATGAAAATTTTTAACGCAAGTCCAAAACTCTCTTGCGTTCCTTAACTACCAGAATATGACTAAAAATAGAACCCAAGACTTTGCTTTGCAGAACACCTTACTCACTTAAGCATTGTGAAATGTATTCTGAAGCGCAGTCACGTGTCATCCTGACTCTAGCAAGGCAGTTAAAGCTCCACTGTGCAAAGAAGATGGAAACTAAATGATGCACGCAAGAAGATATTCTAAATAAAAAAAAATTAATGTAGGCTGCACTGATATGTTTGTCTAATTGGGAAATTGAATATAATAAGAGCGAATGAGAGGCTGCATTCCTGATAGGTCAGTACTCTTGCATGTCACAACATTGAGTGCAATGCCTCACTCAAGCTTGTCTCTGCACATGCAAACAATGAAACGTGGACACAAGAGTGGCTCAATAGCTGCCATATCATTAAAATCACGGTCAGAGTATACGAGGAGCATTGAATTTTCTATTCCACGTGTAATACATTTATGAAGTGGGACCCAAGCTTCTGTGTGAATAGTAAGGTAACCTGTACAGACAGAATGTAAAACCAAAAACAACATTTGTTATGAGGTACTTAGAACGGCAATGTACTTGACTTCTTATCTCATAGAACCATGTGCTATGCTGTTAGTTCCCGTGCTACCTACAGCTAAGGAAAAGGCTAGAACTGCTGCTCGGGCAAGTTGGTTCATGATTAAGATGATAGATTTTTCACAAATAAATACGGAGCACTGGTAAATCTAAAAAAAAAGGCCTCTCCAATTTTCAGAATTTATGCTGCACAGGTACTATCTTAGCATTTTTACTATAATCCAAAAGTAACATAAAGTTGTTAAAAAGTTAATTTGCACGAAGCAGCAGTATACAAACATGTCTGAACTGTAATCTTCTCACTGTTACCGCACCAGGAAAGCATCAAGAAAGCAGAAACTTCAGAAACCAACTTATCCATCGGGCCAACCATAAAAGCCTTTGCACACTTGCCTGTACTCTGTGAACCTTTCTTAAAAATGCTGCACATAGGTAATGCCTTCCTGAAACTCACACCAGTTTTGTGAGCACCAACTACATTACAAGGCACATCCAGTGAGAAATCCACAACACACCCCAGAAGAGAGCCGACGATTCCTTGTTTTCTTCCACCGACCGAGGAGTCGCGACGAGTGAACAAGCACTACACTCTAGGCACAAACACACACACAGATGCCGACAGCCCGGACCGTTCCTTCCAGAGCCCGACGCAAGAGTGGACAGTTAGCTCTTATGATGCCAGCAGATGCGAGAGGTGGGAGCGCCTCTCCCTCCCACATACTAGGCCGAGCTGCCAAAACGAACGAGAAGTAATAAAAGTGGTATGGCACACTACGATGATGATGCGCGCAGCAGAGGGGGAGGGAAGTGTAGTGTGTGCTCAGGCACTCCATCGAAGAGGGGGAGACGGGAGAAGAACTCAAAAAGGTGTGGGAAGGGGAGGTCAGAAACAGGTGATGTCAGACGATGACATAAACCCAATGAGTAAAGTATGCTGCCCACCACCTTGGGAGTGGCTGTGGAAAGAAAATAAGCAACATTTTTTTTTCTTCTTCTTCCAGGCCGGGGGGGCAAGGACAGACCACCACCGCAAATGTGGGGCACTCCTCTTCAGTTTGCGTGTGCGCTCCTTTCACCCCCGAAGGCCGGCTAATAAACAAAATTATAAATAAGGGAGTAAAAAAAGAATAAGAAACGGGGAGGGGGCATGACAGGCAAAGAACAAGACCAACGATGGGCAACCTGCCAAGAGTAGCAACAACACGTTGCCGCCGCCGCCTCCACGGCGTGACCGACCGAACAGCCGGCCGGCATCGGAGTGAGAAAAAAAGCCGCACTTGTTTTGGGTCCGAGCGGCATGAAGGTAACCTGACCCGCTGCCTCAAGAGTGGAAAGACGCGACAGCCCCTTTTTATGTGAATCTGGGTTATAATAAAAGGTGGTGTCTCCGGCCACAACACTGCTGTGTTGAGTTGCTGTTATAGAGGTTAGCCTTTGCAAAAAGATGAGCGCTGTTGCTCGACATGAAGAAGCTACAGCATTTTACGAATTCATTTACCTCATAGAACACGTCACGTTTACAGTGAGATTATGTCCTGTTTGAAGCTCATGCTTCACACTTGACGCGCCATAGTGGAAAACGAAATCGGCAGCAAGAAAACACTGTCCTGTTCTGCTCAGCCAACTTTGAGGATAAAAGCCCACCATTACCATGTTTAATGCGCAGCAGATTAGTGCACCATTTATTTATTTATTTTTATTCTCTACCTGAGGAACTTTCCTAAAATCATTGGCTACAGATACTACAGTGAAACCCCTTTATAAGACACACTGGTGCGAGAGACAAATGGGTATAAGTAATCCTAGAAGTAGTTTTACACTGCAAATGCAAAGACAAACCACACAGAAAGAGACGACACACACCAGTATAAGCAACATTAATGTTCCTACATTAAAGTGGGGGTTGATTAGAAAACCCATACGTGGTGTCCTGGTTGCAAGAGACACTTCCTACAAAAAATAAGAATTGCTGTCCACCCAGTGCATTTCTCTTATAAAGGGGTTCAGCTGTGGCAGTGAATTCTTACAGTCCAAAGTGATTTACTTAGAATGTGGACATTATTCACCATACAAACTCCAGAAATGTGTAACTAAGTAATTAATGTAGTTATCATATTTAACAGTTTCTCTGATCAGCAACAGTTTTGCAAGAGCAGAACGAAAGTAAGTGCTAGAAGCTCCCATGCCTATTTAGGAGAAATATCTTGACATTAGTTTTCAAACATCAAAACTTGAATTCATGCGATAGTCACGTGCACACCTCTTGTCTGGTTTGCAGTTTCCGAGACAAGCTTCATGAGAACATAATAAGTGCCAGTTAGCCCCAACATACTTCTCAGCACACTAACGTAATCTGAATTAAAATGGCCGATAAAAGAAATTCCAGCAATTATCCGAGAGCAGACTGCTATTCGTCATGGAAGCAATTGCTTGCAGAGGTAGCAAACTTGGCAGTTGCAAGCGAACTTCAGCTCAATACGCATATAGAAGATGAAATGAAAATGACTCACATTGAAGTCTGAAAGTGATGCCATCAAGTCATCAAGTTCTTTGGTTGCGGAGGACGCAGTTGGAGTTGGAGCGCCATAGCTGCGAGGTGGCTTGGGGCTCTGTGGTGTCTTTGGACTGCAAGTGGCATGATGACAGAGGTACATGTGCTACTGGCTCGTTTATATTGTTGGCTCCTGAAGGGAGCATCAAAGCTTGACCACTAAAACGTGAAGTATGTTTAGCGCCCATGTAAAACATGTTATTAAAGCAGGAAAGAAGCGCACGACATTATCCTGCAAAGAACACACATGTCTGATATACTCCAGCAACTGATACTCCCTTCAAACAGCAGCAATTGTTTGACTGCCCACAACGCGGACATAGGCACTCAAAAAAAAAAAAAATCTGAATGTTGAGTCGATACCTGTAGGTTGACTTGTTGCTCCCTGGTAAGAAATTAAAAAAATACCTGCTTCATTTAAATAAAAAATGAAGAGGAAACTTTCATTTTATACTTCACAGTCATAAAATGAACTGTAATGTCATAGATTTCAAGGTGTCATAGCTTATTTACTTTTGTTTGCATGTCCTCAAAAAGCGTAGACAATTATCAGGCTGAAGTTTCTGGAACGATAAAGAGTTCATCAATGTTGGCCTGATGCTGCCAAAATCTACACTGCCACAAGAAGCTGTTGCAAACAACTCAAATGGCATCAGCATCTTCTTTTACTTCTAGGTCTTTGCAGGCATAACCAGTCCTCATACAATGCATGTTCTGCAGTTCCAGAAGCAAAACCTACATTGTAATGGTCTCTTCAGCATGCGCTTAGTGCATATAAAGTGGGAATATCTTTAAAGGACACTTTATTAAGTGCACCACCAAATTAGCAGATGCCCTGGAGGTTACAAGGTGCTGTTTGTTTTGAAAATGTACCAGCAGGAGGATTTTTCAACTTTGAATAAACAGGGTAAACTGGAGATATTTGTAAGAAGCCTTTGTCCTGTAGTGAACATATAGATAGGCTGATTATTACTAATCTTATTTATTGGAAGAGTTAGGAGAGACTTAACAGTGCTGTTACAATGGCAACATGGCAATGTGGAGCACAACACAGTAAAGTTCACAGGAAACAGCTATGCTGAGTGATGGTGTAAAAGATGTTTTCTTTTTTTTTTCTATGTGTGAGCCTATGTTGGTTTCTTATACTATGGCTATCTGAAGACTGTATGCGGCCATTTGTGAATCTTACACACACAAAAATATACTGGACAGTGAGATGACTGTCAATAATATGCCTTATTAATAATGGCAAATGATTACTAGATTGACGATTCTGCACCCACCCTGACTCCATATGGGGTTAAATCTTGGGTTAAACCTTTGGTACTGAACTTATCTGAAACCTTCGCACGACAACCATTTGCCACATCGCCTCCCAATCAAACGCAGCTCCCCAGTAGGAATGTCACGAGAAATGATCCGATTCGCCAGTGCCGCTTGTAACTGCCGAAAATAACAACCTCACTGGCAGCACGCCAAGACAATACATCTATTTGGCACTATAAAAGTGAGACATCTAGAGTCAGTCAAATCACTTTTTGACAGGTGACGGCTGGAAGAAAGCTCTACTGCCCTGGATTGCAGTGCTTGTAAGTGTGGCTGTCAGTTTGAATGCCTCCAACTTGAATGAAAATAGGATCGTTGAGCAGCGTAGGGCCTTATGTTGGTATTCTTTCAACTAATAAATGCTTGATAAAAGTAGCAGGTCATATGCTGTACACCACACCGAAAGTAGTGCCAAGTTTTCTTATCACACGTATTTGTACATTCGCCTTAGAAACCCGAAATAAATGAAGCAACAGGTTGCTTTTGCAGATACAGACAATATGCTGACATTTTGCAGTAATTTTTGTGCTGCATTAATTGATAATGTAAATTGTCAATGTTGACATACTAAATAGCGAGAAAAAAGCAACAACAAAAAATCTGTGTTAAATTATTTTTAAAGTAAAAAAAAGGAAATTTAATATCCCATGATTCTCTCTAAAATGTAAACGGAAAAACATGCTAGGTGTTTAAGCTGTTAAAAGAAAGTTTTATGTTTCATTTCCGGAGGTACTCAGCAAGCTCTCGACATTAAATAAATGAACTAAGGCAAAAAAAAAAACCTGTCCCCGTAATGAAAACTGCCTCTTTCAACTTTTATTATACCAGTGCCATAAGAGTAAATGAAGGTGATCTTGCTGGCAAAAAAGAGCATTAAGAAAGCATTTCCTTTTCTTGCAACCAGCTTAAAAATGCTCCAATGCTATGCAAAAAATGAAGTCGAACCGGCCTCAAAAAAGTCATCAAACCACCCATATCTAAAGTAGTTTTCTTAGCTTAAACATCCTTTCCAAACTCTGCATCCAGGAAGAAAAACGTCAACGAAAAAAGAGCGGGGCTCCACGCAGCTACTTTCATAGCCCGCTTTAAAGCGGCGTAGCGAAGTCAAAACAGATTTCGCAGCCGCTCCTCGTTGGCAGCACAACAACTGTGAGAGACCCGTAAACCGGCGACCACCTTCCTTCAAGGCAAAAGAATGAGACAGAAAACAAACCGACCGGCGCCGAGGTGAATGTGCCGTGCGCAAAGTGTGGAGGGGGAAAGAAAGAAGAAAAAAAAAGAGTGAGAGAAAGAGGAGAAGGAGGAAGTGCCAAAAAAAGATACACCTGCCTCTTTTCCCCCCCATGCGAACTCCCTCGCAGCCATTTCTCTTTTTACTCGATGCCTGCCGCCGACGTTGCCGGGTGCCCTAAACCCAGTTCGGGATCGGGGTGCCAGGCCTCGCTCCATAACTGCCAGCCAACGAGCGTCTGACCTCCACTTCACTCCAGGGCCGTGCGCAACGTGGGAGAAGACCCACTTCGAAGCAGCGGGCTTGACACGTGGAGCCGACAGCCCGCCTCCACCCACTTAACCACTCCTTTTTGTGGCAAGTTAAAATGGTTTGCCGTCATCGTGACGGCGCGAGAGAAGTGACATAACAAACTGATGCGCGGTGAAGCCACCAACGTGGCCGAGCGTGTGTTTAGAGAAACAAACCTTCGGAGGAAACGCGGTTGAGGCAAGCAGTTGAAACAAGGTGTAGGGATAACGGCTCACTAGTAAGGAGACGGAACGAAGGAAAGTTGGATTCCTATATTTAACCAGATCCTATGCTTCTCACCACCGACAGCTCAAAAAAAAAATGCTTGCATTAATTAAGGCACATCTTTGGTTTTGTTCTGTGAGCTGTTAAGAAAGCTGGTAAGACAAGAAAGAAGAAGAAAAATGTAGGCTAAGGATACGTGGCAGAACACAGTGGAAAAGCCTACTGGTGAAGGTTTGGTGTGGCAAGAAGTGACACCAATTTCAGACTTATCACGAATCAGCATTAGAAACAGGGCTCAAAGAGACACCAGATCTATCTGCGAAACTGTGAATGGTTAGTTCAATGGTAGCAAAGAGCTTGAGACGAGGTTCCTCACACCCGCTCGTCTGCCTGCCTTTACTGTTCCACATGTTGGTCCTTACACCATTGTACAATTGCCATCAAGTCATTATCAAGCCACTGGCGAGTAATAAGGCTTGTGTGAATATAGCTTCTTTATGCAAATGGTAATTAGTCCAGATTGAATTCAAAGCTAATTGGGATACTAGGAAAATTTGAATACTAGCAAGGTGAAAGTTACAAGTTGTAAAATGTGTTGCATTTTAAAAATTGACATAATTAGCTTATAAAACGCCATATAACACACTTTATACTTTAAGAAAAGGTTAATCAGGGTTCAAATGATTTGCATACTTAACCTTAAAGTGTTTCTTCACTGCAGTGCACATTTGTTCTGAGTGTCCAGTTTCACGGCATAGTGGCGCTATGCTGCAGTGAAACAACCTTGGTTACATTGGTTTATAATTTGTTTTGAATACTTTAAAACTTCAGGAATTTTAAATTGATGTCGAAGAAATTGAAGGGGCACAGGTGCCCCCAATTTTCCACTCCCACAATGCACGCCTGTGATTTGAGCTAAAAAAGCAAGCACTGATGACAAATTCTGTCAATATGAAATTACAAAACGGTACACTGACCGGCCGTTAGGAAATGTCCCAAGGAAATGTCCTAACTTCAGCACAAGCGTTGTTTGAGAGACATAAGCTTACCAAGGTACTGCACTGCAAAAGGATTGAAAGCTGAGTGCTTGTGTTGAGCGATTCTGCCTTCGTACATTGTGTGCTCTTCAGCTCCAAGTTCGGGGAATGAAAAGGCACTATACTATTACACTTGTTATCCCCTTCATGGTACACCCCCCCAAATTTTCTATGAGTGAAACAGACCTACCAGGACCAATTTTACTGCCCACTGCACGGCCATTATAATAATGTACTTTCGTTCGATATATGGTAAAGAAGTGCACAAAAGTTCCTTTCTGACAGTACCTTACGTATCCGAGGGTAACAGCGTGAAAGACGAGAGACCAGGCAAAGAAGGAAACGTACACGGGCACTGTTGTATGTCCTTTTTTGCCTGGACTCTTGTCTTTTGCGCTGATTCCTTCCAATATGTCATACCAACATGCCCAAGCAACCACATTACTAACTTGCACTTTTGCTATTGCAAAACAAGCTCTCTCTCTCTCTTTTTTATTTGGCTTGGCGTTGAGGGCAGTCAACAGTCCATTCAGAAATACCCATATAACAAAAAATGCATCAAACTCCTCTCACCAGCCATGGTGTGAATGTTGAACATGCTTATTTGAGTTTAGGAAAGTGTTCATCAGCAAACAAGGACTACCTTACGTCATGAATGAACCAGATATAGAGCCTTGCAAAGCTTGAGAATTTTCCCTGCACCAAAATATGCAATGACAAAGCTCGCTCATGAAATATAAGAAACTGAAATTTGGCCTTTTGTTTTGTCAATAGAAAATTAAATTACTGTATTCTTAACATGTAATTTTAAAAAGTATGAGCCTTTACGTGACTTACTGTGACACTTAACATATCATTCCTTTATAATTTCAGCCTTTAAACTCTATGAAACTATAGTGTAGCCCGGAAACATATGAGAAAGTGATAGTTTTACCATGAGGTAAATTAATACCACAAGCTATCCCTTTTCATATGACCCCTCACCTCCCCAAAATAATTATTATAATCAAACATTCTGCCAAGTGCTAGGGATGCACACTATTTTGAGCAAGAGCCAGGGCACTGGGCCTCTGTTTATGCATGTGCCGAAAATGCTGCTCACCAACACTTGGGTATTAATGATGCAACTAGTCAGCCAAGAAAACTAAGAATCCCTTCAGAAAAATGTAAAACAACACGAAACAAAAAAACAGCCAGTGCAGCACGCGGTCACGTCCTCAAAATTATATATATTTTTTCATGTTCTGTGCTCTATACCAGCCCTTGTTTCCAAAGCAAAAACCTTTTTAACGATATTCTAGAGTGAATGTCAAAAGATGTGAGTAGTTTGCGCCCTTCTAAACAGCTGACTGTAGAGAAGCCAGCTGGCAGCAAATGAGACTAAGAAATACTTCACATACTACGATGTCACATTCTTGTTGGCGAGGATTAATGGAAAGAAATGAAGACAATCTTTCTGAAACAGTGTGCCTATTCGTAATTTGTTGTTAGTACTAATATAGCCTTACTAAATAGGCCTACTATATATATAGGCTCACTATATTATAGGCCTGGGGAGTAGGATGGAGAGGAAAGGAAATTGTTCACGATTTATGCATTCATGTCATGTAAAACGTGTCACAGAAGCATGTAGCTAGCATTTTAACTTTCTTTTAAATACTTAAGACTCCTCTTGGCAAGTACAAAATGCAGCGTGCCATAAATGTAGTGTAAGGTTATTCTTTTCTCAGTTATGCTTCAGTGCTTTAACTTGCATTGCCTTAACGGGCTGTTGACAATTAACATAAGCAAGAAACACGTTCAGTACTTTGCACTGCTGCATTTAACATGCAAGAAGAAAGCAAAACATACCCTAAGGTAACTAATCATTCGAAAAAAATATGCATTCATAATATGGAATATTCATTATACTACAGAAACTAAGCTAAATAACAACTCCAAGAATGTATGAATGAATAGAACTCTAAAAATGTGGTGATTATATAGAATATTCATTAAACATCACATGGCAGAACAAACATACATAACAGGAGGGTTGAAAAGCAGGCGAGTTGGTATCGATTCCTACTGAAATATTGGCAGTGCAAACAAACAAGACACAAAAGGAGGAGACAAACAAGCGCAGCTGTTTGTCTCCTCTTTTTGCATCCCGTTTGTTTTTGCTGCCAATATTTTAGTATGACACATAAATAATTCGCAAGAAGAAAAATGTATCCATTTCAAGAAGCAGCTGCAAAGTTTTGAAGTGCTGATAAATCTTCATGCAATGAACTTCCATATAGTAACAGTATCCTAGACATAATGTACTCTATGTAAGAAATGAGTAGAATCTTTTCCAGCAGTTGCTAATCATGTAAGAAATGAGTAGAATCTTTTCCAGCAGTTGCTAATCATAGCTTCACAGATTTTGACGGTGACAAGCCAGTGAAGGCAGTGTTCAAGGCACTTAGGGGCACACATATCTGCTCAGAGTAAGATGCTTGAATTAATGCCTCGTTTCCTTTTAAAAAAAGAAAGAAAAAGAATAGGTGGGGGAGGGGGCAGAGCATGCAGGCTGGCAATTACATTTTATTACACCCTCCACACATCATAGTTAAGTAAATGGTTCAAACGGGTTTGATGAACATAGCACCACTTTCATCATGTTTGATGAACATACCACTTTCTCGGACAGATGCTGCACGAAAGCTCCGCTGGCTTGCTCGCCAGCAAACCACATCACATTTCAGATTTTTTTTATTGGTACGAATACAAGAATGTGACATGTGTTTAGTATACAAAAGGAGGTCCCAAAGTCAAAGACTGTATGTATCGGGACCTCCTGTTAAGGGCAAATTGCAGTAAAACACTGTTAGAGGCAACATAACGGAATCACAATGGAATCAGCCACACTTCAAGCATGCCTGACTGTACTCGCTTGACCCTACGTTAAGTCTTCAAGTCCAGTCGGGGCTTTGCCAAGCAGACCAGACCCTTTTATGTAGGCTGTGGTTGGGCATTGCGCTTACCAACGCCTACGCGTTCCGCATTGAGATGACCGACAACGCAGCCTGTAGCCACTGTGACAAAGAAGAAACCATCTAACATATCCTTTGTGACTGCCTAGAGTATAGTAGACAATGACTATGCCTTCGCAAGAAACTCAGCAAATTAAATAATCAACCTCTGTTCGAGGAAAGAATTCTGTTATGTATCAATATCGACAAGATGTAACTTCAAAAAAGAAGGCCCTGAAAGCGCTACTGCACTTTTTGCGATCGACCAGCCTTTCTGAACGGTTGTAGCCAGAACGCCCTTCCTATGCGTGTTTTAGTTTTCTCATGAGTGCAAGTGATTTTTTTTCTCTCTCTCTTTATCGACCCCCTCTTTCTTGACCCTATTTCCCCACCTCCTGTGCTGGGTAGCAAACCAGATGCCAATATCTGGTTAACCTCCCAGCGTTTCTTTTTCTCTCTCTCACTCTCTCTCTTTCTTTCTATCTACACCAAACGTTACAGTGGACTGGGCCTGCCTTTGTTCCAACACTCTGCAAGCTGTACAGCGGTTGTAAAGAGGTCTTTGTTGAAGCAGCATGGCTGTAAATGTGGTTGAGTGCTTTCAAGTGTGCATGAAACACATATTTGTTGCAGCCAGAAAGTTTACGTCATGTGTAGCTCCAACGCATAATTCTATAGGTGTCCTATCCTGCCTTCTTTCTTGTTCTTTTCCCTGCTCTATATGCGCCACAAATCTTTCATTAAGAAAACGGAGTGATTAAGGAGTACGCCTAAAGCAGTATGCCAGCTCCACCCTAGAGCCACTACAAAGAAAAAGCGTTATCGAGAAGAGAGAAGGGCAATCTTAACAGAGCACTTCACTACAGCATCAATTCCTTTAGACGCCCTGATGCTTTCGGCTGAGAGCACTTGCTGAAAGGCACAGATACTCGCTTACGTGCACTATGATTCTACAAGGACTTGTTTTCAAGAGACCCTAGTTTAACACCATGACACTTTCACCCACTGCCTGTCATCACAACTCCTGTAATAGCCCTAGACATTGACTGAACTTTGACTAAATATTTATTTACTGTGGGTGATGCTACACCGAGAATTCTTCATAAGCTTGTGGAAAATAAATTTGCACCAAAGGTTTTATAAAATTTGACACTACTGGCAATGGACATGCCACACAAGGTTTGGCCAGGACATGTACATGGCCAGGGCATTGGCAATTGAATTCCAACTACCAAGCACTAACCCCAAATAAGGGCAGTAGAGCCCAATGAAGCTAATTTTTTGATAGAGTACTGACACAATATTGAAGGCTATAAGACAACTTGGAAAGTTTTAAAGTGTGTACCATGCAACTGCATGAAAAACTGAGCACCTTGCGACATAACAATCAACTTGGTTCGGTGTTTACATAACTAACAACCAGCTTCGTAACAAGTTCGCATTGGCTGCCATGCTCCCTGGGTGCACTCTGCCTTGTAGTTGTCAATGTAGTGCTCAGGCGATTCCTTGAGTGATGCGCAATGCAAGTCTGTCGCTGTTTTGTGTGCGCGTACGGCTAGCAGTGTCTACCAACCAAACTCGCTGGGTTGTGCAACCTTCAGCGGTCTTTGAAATGAAAGCTGCGCCTGGGCGCTATAAAAATGTCCCCAAATAATTAACTATGGCACAAACCATTACTTGAGCAAACAATGTTTCTAGCAGTGAAAGGTGGATCGTTAGCTGCTAGTTGCAAGAGAAAAAATATGTAAAATTTTTGTGTTTAGTACTCTTTTAAAGGGCCCCTCAAAAGGTGACACCTTCGAGCTGACCAGCGCAATGCATGCACTGGGTGAGTTCGCAATCACATCCGCCAAAACTCACACCACCAAACGCCATGAAAATGGGTTAAAATTTCAAGTTGAACGCCGCTTGCCCTTCTCGCGTGCTCACCCCCAGATAAAAAGGCGAGGACATACATGATGGAATTGTCCTACGTGGACGGTAGTGAGGTTACATCCATCCTCTATGACTGTGCTCTGACATAGGCAACAGTAGCTTGTGACACGGTGAAATGATTCAAAACCACATGTGTAGTGTGTACAATTTGTTACTTATAAAGCTTGACAGAAATAATGAGATGCACAAAGGAAATATGTCTGTCTATTTCATTTTGTTCTTATGAATTGCAGCAATATGCGGAGCTGGTGTGCCTCTGTTTCTCACGAGTTCGTGTGCCCGCGGTTATCGCATCGAGCAGATGCCCACCCTAGAAAAGAAAGTAATGTTCTGGCACATTCGAGCACTCGTTAAGCTTATTTATGCTACCACATCCAAGTAAATGTTAATGCGGCACTGGCTCAGGATACCGCCACTCTCATGTCAGTTAAATGCTGCAGTTTTCGTGCTCCATAATAAGTTGCAAGCCTAATGATGGCCGAGGCAGTAAGCCACAAAATAACGCTTGTCAGCAAAACAATGACGCACACATGCTCGGGGACTTGGGCATCTTGGGCTTGCTTGAGCCTCGTAATGCGCATGTGCCCTGACATACACATGGCACGTTCCTCTCGCTCGAATGACGGAGAGGGTAGGGAACAGATTTGGCTTGCGAAGAGGGCGTGGGATAAGTCGCAAGGTTTTCAGCTCGCCTCCTTGCATTACGGTTTCACACCACTTCAAAATGCTAGTTTTCTCAGCTTGCTATGAACCGAATGAAAAAAGTTTTGTGGCACAATGCCCCTCATCGAACACACATCTGCCACTTTCTAACTAAAACTTGTTATGGGACCTGGTGAGGGGCCCTTTAAATGGGCCCTGCAACACTTTTTCAGCATGGTCACAAAATGCTACTGATCAGCAGCAAGGCTCCTGAGAACATGCGAGCCACACATTATAGAGCAGTAGATGGTATGAAAATAATAATGAATTCTGAGCCAGGTAGAAACCCCTCGCTCCTCTCTTGACTAATGATGCCATGACACCAAATGACTACTGCATAAATACAAAGCCAACAGCCATGGGTTGGTTTGAGCATCGTGAGCTACACAGTTACCGTGACCACCTCAGGACACTGCATTGTGCCTGCCTGTGCAAGCGCAATCACACTGAAAGTGAGCTGCATGTTTAACGGAAAACAAAAAAAGCAGTGCCCAAGGTCATCATGTGCGCTGACGAACAGATATAGCTTCTTGCCCCCTTGTCGTGCCCCTTCTCGCCTACATGGTCATAGGTACGAAACGAGAAAGAAACTACTTGAAGCATGTGATAAATTCCTGTAACTCATGTTTTACTTGAAAGATTAAAACAATTTTTGCAACGATCAATTTATTAGGCAATAAACTCTTTTAATGAAGCGAAGTGGTTACTTGGAAAGGTGTTGCCGAGCTCCTTAAATGATCACATGAGTCATCTGGAACTTGTGCCGAATATCTGAATATACTAGACATATTTCTTTTGAACGACAAATATTGACGCAGATATGATGCTTTCAACTCACATTCCTCGACTTGGCTGTGGAACAGCACTCTGGAGGTCATCGAGGAGGTTCTCCATTGCAGGTTCCATCTCGTAAGAACGTGGCGACGAGGGCGGCCGGTACCGAACTGGCGACGACGGCGAGAGGGACCTCCCGTTCGGCATATGAGAGACCTCGCGAGTGGTGGTAACCTCAGTCACTGCAAAGTAGGAAAGAAAAGAAGAAAGAAAGAGAACCAGATAAGTGGGAACAAGACATGCCTGGTACTTTTTTAAAAATATTACATGGGCACACAACTACTCACTCATTCACACACCACACTTTTCTTATGACATGCTTGTTGACATACACCAAACACGAATCATTATTACTAAAAAATGCCATCCTATGGAACAATTTTCTTTTTATTTTTTTTACTTCATTTGTCACACGATTGTCAGCGTCCTTTTTTGAGTAGCTAAGAAGACCGGAAGCTGTTATACCCAACACAAGCCTCCAGTCATTAGCTTCCAAGGATTTACACTAATCCAAGCATCATGACTTGAAACACCCCTGCGATTACAACTTTAGGAATGACCACACCACTTAACATTCCGAGAGTGGCTTTCGAAAAAATGCTTCCAATAATGTTCTGCGCAACCCAAATACCATGCATTTAAGCGGCTCACTTCAGATGATGCTTGCATGTCTCTCTTACATCAATCAGCTTAGAAAAACGCTTATGTCTGCACAACTGCACAAGTGGTAAGTGCAGACGAGAAAAGAAACAGTAGATTAATGGTAGTTCAAAGTGTGCAATGTACGAAGCAGAACTGATAATGTACACAATGCTTGTTTGTTATGTCTGCACAACTGCACAAGTGGTAAGTGCAGACGAGAAAAGAAACAGTAGATTAATGGCAGTTCAAAGTGTGCAATGTACGAAGCAGAACTGATAATGTACAAAATGCTTGTCAAGGCAACACAATCATGTCAGAAGACGTTATATTGAAGATATGCGATTCTTTGCGACACAGGAATATTTTGAGTCAATGACTTACATTCGCATGTTTTCAATGTTTTAACATGCTACACAGCACTATACTTTTGTATAATCTGCGGCAAAAAAAACCCGAAGTTTTTCAACTCTACAGTCACCCTACCCCCCCTCCCCCACACACACACACATAAGTAGGGAAGAGGAAGTACTACCAGATACAAAATCAGAAACAAATACTCGCATTCACAGCATCTTACTGTACCGAATTTTCACAAATGAACACTCAAGCATCTGCATGTAATGATATGTCCTTGACATTGAGACCATACGGTATGGGGGATACGTGCAAAAATCTGGCACCATAAATAAGCACCCGAACAATAAACGAAGAACAGTGGAAGACCAAGCCACCAGACCCCGACTTGAAGAACAAGTGCAGCCTCATAGAATGGGTGTGAGAGATGGCTATGGCCGCTGGTTATCTAGAATAGGGATGCTGCCCGCTTAGGTTGTACACTGCGCTTGATCAGAGTAAAAGTTTATTCCCTCTCTTCTAAGAACAAGTTTTGGTTAAGGCACCAATGATGTGTCTTCTAACACAGGATTGTTCCAGTGATGCAATCATCACAGCCAGCAGTGAGTTGAATCAGAAGTTTATCCCTGCTCTTGTTACATTTATGAGCAACGACATCACATTATAATGCCAGTTATGCCAGGTGCCACATTTTCAAACCGATTCACATGCTTTCACATATATTATGCATCATTTTACATATATAAAAATATTGCTACAAGGTACCAGCAATGAACACATTATGAAAGAAGACAATGCTTAGTGATCTCTCGTGCAGACTAGACCCTATCTTATACGTCTGCCTCCAAGTGCTGTACATACATTGCGTATATATCATGCCTTACACCCATTCTTCCCATTACAATATGTATCAGTCGTCATTCATTTGGTAGCATCATCATTAACAAACACCTACATGACTGTTATCCATCACACTTTTAGCCTGTTTGCGAAAACCAAGAACTGCGCAGACATTTCCAGAGGTCTCGCGAGGCCCGAGGCATTGCAGGGAGGACGATGTCAATGATTGCACAACACTTTGTCTCACGTCCCTGACCGTGTGCTGGTTTGTGCCAAGGCACTCGGAGTTTCAACTTGTCAGAAGCTGGATGTTATTAAGAGCGCATCACAGCACGAAAAGAAAGACAACACACACTGCTGCCAAAAATTATTTTTAGCTACACATCTGCACGACGCGCATCACAGAAAGGTGGGGAATGACACTGGAAGGGACAAGTGGAACAAATGGCAACGCCACATTAGTGACACCAGATGACTGGTCAGATCCACAGTCTAGAGAGCACTTGTGTGCACAGATGGCACAAGTAAAGATGAGGGGCTTCAGACCCTCCTCGTGGCACTTGCCGACAGAATTGAAGCACAACAAACATCTGTGAGGGCTGGAATTGACATATTTATAGAAATAGCTGGCATTGCTATCGAGGAGGCTTTGTTGATTCGACTCAAGCCAATTCGATTCCTCATGAAGGTCCTAGCTTGCACCAACACAATTTAACACTTTTTCCTTGGATCATGAACTTGGAAGCAGCGTCTGCCTCAGCAGCGCTCGCAAAAGACAGTGAGTGCGTCGAATAAACATTATCGTACACTGAAAATGAAATTTTTATCCCAGTTTAAGCAGGTTTCAAAATGACGAGATAAAATCTGTAAAAGATGACACCAGGATTTGGGCCTGTTGGTAGATCATCTAGAACTTACAATGGCGTAGCATTTAGAATAGCTGTTTGGGAATGCGTGCAGATTACTTATCCTGTGAACCATCCTTAATTGCTTTAGAGTTCTTTGCTTTTGACGAGCCGCATCCACTACAGCCAACTGCCGATTTTTCGTACACCCGAATTTTCGGACATGCCCGATAATTTGGACATCTTCGCGGCACCACCACGAGCCCCATAGAATCAATGTATAAGGAAGTCTGAAATTTCGGACGCTCGAACCACCCGGAGTCCAATTTTCCGGACTTTTTGACACGACGGGAGGTCGGAAACCACCACTGACCTCATGTGGAAACCACCACAACTGCCTCACACGCGATTACGATCGCATATATGAGCGCGCCGGTCTACTGTGGCGGCATCTGTTGCTTGCACTCGATGATCGTTAGCGGAGAAACATACATGGCCTTCAAGATTTCTAACATTGATCGTGTTTATCGTGAAAGGGTGCTTTGCTGACAATCGAAACTATCCACCCGGAAATTTTTCGGCCCCAATGATGTTCCTTTCGCTTTAGCGCTTGTGCTCGTGCGTGCCACTCTGGCTTCCCGCGCAGCGCTTTCGCGAAGCTGATTGATTTTGATTGATATGTGGGGTTTAACGTCCCAAAACCACTATATGATTATGAGAGACGCCATAGTGGAGGGCTCCGAAAATTTAGACCACGTGGGGTTCTTTAATGTGCACCCAAATCTGAGCACACGGGCCTCCTTCATTTCCGCCTCCTTCGGAAATGCAGCCGCCGCAGCCGGGATTCGAACCCGCGACCTGCGGGTCAGCAGCCGAGTACCTTAGCCACTAGACCACCGCGGCGGGGCGCGCTTTCGCGAAGCGTTTCACCACTTCAAACTAGAACTAACCGTCACACACCATGTTGGTCTGGCCACTCTGGCTATCTTGAATGTTTACCAGCGCCACCTCCGGAGTACCCAAGGCACCGTCGCCTGCCGTCGCGCCGTTTTGTTTACGCAGCCCACATGTTTAGCTAGCCTAGTGCGTGGTTGTGCGATCGTGTTGGTGTAAGTGTGCTATAAGCCTAGGTGCTTCGACGCTCGTCAGCAAACTCCTTTGTTCACATCGTGAGGATTTCGCTTGCCTGCGATGGCCCCCACTCTGCCTTCCTCGTCCTCGCCGATGGTATCGAAGCGCGGAAAACAGTACCATCGGTTAACGATGAAGAAAAAAGCGGCTGTTATTAAGTTAGTGAAGAGTGGCCGATCGTAGGCTGATATTTGTCGACGCTTACAACGAGCTCGACTTCTGGGCAGAGCTAACCGACGATGAAATAGTCAGTCAGGTTATGGCGGATTCTGAAGACTACGATGTCGAAAAAGAAGAACCAACGCCTGCGCTACCTACGACCGCCGAACTGATGCGAGCATTGCTGACGCTGTCATCGGTGTACAGTGATGATATGACCCTTGCTCAGATCGAGGCGAATGTGATCACATGCAAGCAGAACGCCGTTCAAACAAGGATCAACAAGTTTTTCAAGCCACTGCAGCTCTAACACCGGCTGCCCTGACGGCACCCGCTGTCGGCTGCATGCATTTTTTTTAACGGCTCTTTTCAGAGCGCCCCCCACTGATGCTTTGGCAGAGTTCCGGAAGTCTGGTACTTCGACCTTGACCCTTTTGATCCGAGAACTATCAATGAAATGGTGCGTTTTTTGCTAGCATTGAGAAATATTAGCAAAATTGTGCTTTCTTTTGCTTGAATTGGAAATTATCAGTAAAATAATGCGTTTTTTTTTCTTGCATTCATTTTATCGGACTGCCCGAATTTTCGAACAGTTTTTCGCTTCCTAGAGGGTCCGAAAAATCGGCAGTTGACTGTATTCCCATTCCCTGTCGGGATCGACAAGAGTGGCGGGACATGCCGCCATCACGTGCATGATTTCCGTGATGCCATTACATGCATCCACAGGTTGGGGAACCGTCTCACAAGTCGACTCACTGGAACTCACCGAGACTAGGATCGAGTCGTGAGTATGAGTGAGTCCGGGTGAGTAATATTTTGGCGAGTTTGAATCTGAGCGAGTCTGGTCACGTCTACTCAAAAGTATCTCAAAACAGTATCGCTCATACACCATTTCAATATTTATTGTTTACAAGCGTGAATTACGTAGGGGCGTGCTTTGTACTACCCTTCAACCAGCATTTCCAGGGAAGTTCTTGATAAACAAATCTTATGTTGTTATATCTCTTTCAAAAAAATGTCTTTGCTGGTTTGCAGCCACTCGTAACTCGTATTCGAAGATACAATATCAAAAGGCACGTCAAGAAGAGCACTGATTACATGAAATGTTGGTGTTAAAGAGCATTTACACCATGATCTCGAGCTAAATTTAGAGAACTCATTAGTGGACTCACTCAGATGCAGATCGAGCCGCGAGTCTGAGTGAGTTTGGGTAAGTAATGTCTTGGTGAGTTTGAGTTATAGTGAGTCTGGTTGAAGAAAATTTTCGTGAGCGCGAGTCCAAGCGAGTCCATCTCAGGAAAATTTCAATGAGTCTGAGTTTGAGTGAGTCCTAAGCACGAAACGTATTTCATTAGCGAGTCTGAGTGAGTTCCATAATTTTTGCCAACCTATGCATGCATTGCACACTGTATTTATTTCCAACTCCAGATAGATTCTACTCGTTGTGTTGTGTCAGAAAAATACCTGTCTGCAGTAACCGCAGACGCGGACAGCTACCTGACCGCCTGCTGTCAATTCAAGTTAAGGTGTGGCAACAGAAAATGCCTGCACTACGTGTAGTAGTGCTTGATAATTATGCTGTATGACATTAGTGCGTCTTATGCATCCCTTGAATGGTCACGGACGTCACCTCGAGTATGACCGGCACGGCATGTAAGTCCTCGTGCCCGGTCGTTGGCAACCTCGTTGAGGTTCAATTGGGTTCCACCCACTTGCCCCATATGTGAAGAAAACCATCTAATTCTGCTTCCGAGATTTCTCCTTCTCCCAAACTCTTTGTTAGAAATTTGGCTACTAGGCCTTTCTTGAAGCTTTTCACCATTTCACCACCGTTTTTGACTCCATACATGGGTCAATTCTTTACCCCTGACCACCAGAGCTATCGCAGCTTGTCCAGCAACTGACCAATCTTTGCGGAGTACAATTATAGCCTCCTACACCTCTCCTTTATTGGACTGTCTACGACTGCCGAGTACGCTTTTCATCCTCTGACCTAGGCCGTGTTAACAATTGCTGCCTGTTTTCCCACTCCTTTCATTTATCTAGTGAGGGCTTGTTCCCTTTGCCTTGAGTACCGTTACATTTTTGTTTTTTTTGCATACCATACTAGAATCTGAAAGATGATGTGTTACAGACAATGTTTATGTTATAGTTCAAGACCCTTACATTACTGAACCGGGTTCAATAACGGCTTTTGGGTATCACTAGCATAATGCTTCCAAATCAACAACCAAGCAACTCTGGCTACAGTTTTCTTAAAAATGTGCCAATAAAAGTTCCCAACAAGCGACTGCCATATGTAGTACGGAAAAAAATCCATTAATTGCAGCATACAATGAAAGAGAAAGCTAAATAAATAGCTAACACTGGCACACACAGCCATGCTTAAATGGAACAAAAACTTCTTATGATTTCTATCTTGTGTGCCACCACACGATCTCGTCAAACATTCGTATCACAATGAACGCTGTTGCGGCAAATAAGCAAACGTAAAGAAATATAAAGTGTGGTTATCCAGACTTCATTCCTGCGAGGTACTTTACTGGTGTAATTTTAAAAAATGTGAGATATCGAACATGGTATGGGATAGTGTGAAACAAACCTCTATAATCACGTTTGGCTGAAAACTTGTTAATGCCATTGAATGTCTTGTGCCAACACTGACATGCTTTCTAAGAAGCTGATTTTCGGTTGTACACGATTATATGACTTCTCATGTAAAATGGTGCCTATGTCTAGTGTATAAGGGGCGACACATAGTTGCAATTTAGGGCCACAAAATGGTCAGGGCTTGAATATTGTGCACGGCACTGCAGACATGATGGTAAGCAATGTTGCTGCCATGTTTACTAGGCAGTGCAACTTACCAGCTAGGTCTCGTGAATCACAACTACTGTAAAAGCTAATCAATTCGACCCCTGTTAATTCTGAAGATTGTATAATTTGGATGCACTCTCCAGTCCCGGCTAGCATATACATTGTAGCGGTTCTCAGCCACGGATGTGTTGGGGACCCCTTGTGGACTGGTGGAAGTGATGGGGGACCCCTTGCAATGGAGGGAAGGGAGGGTACGTAGGTAAATTAACACAACTGGAGCGTGATAACAGGTGCCTCTTATTGCTACCAAAAGCATCAAACAAGTGTGCCACATCACTTCATTTTCGAAAGTTCATCAATACGGCAAAGTCACGCTTAATGAAAAATGCATGTGAGAGTATCGCGGATCATATAAATAGCTTCGCAAACCCCCTAGGGTCCGCAGACCCCCATTTGAGAACCGCTGATTTATTGGAATCGAACTCTCTATAATTTTGTCATAATTGGCCACGATTCGGTTAATTGGGACTTGCCCTGAGCGTGAAGCGCTGTAAATGTGTGGTGCGAAAGAACGAAAACGACATTCCCTTACGATCAAAACGATGCAGCACAGTCCACATTGCCATCGTCCTCATTGCTAACCACATAGTAACGATAGAAAAGTCAGAATGTTTTATACCTATTAGCGTTAACTATCACCAGTGACCCCTCACTGAATGTAGGTGCTAAAAAATTACACCATCTCCCACTAAAGGGAACCATAAGTAGAATGCTAACGCATCCTTTCAAGAGGAGCACATCATGAACTCATCCCGAACAGGAGCACGCCATGCGGGTTCATTGCCACGCCACGCAAAAGCATGTGCATTCATAACGTGTTTGCAGAATCTCATTCCCCAACCCCATCATATGTTTGCTGAGAGAGATCAAGGGGGAGAGGCCGCAGCATCTTACCCAGCCCCTTAGACAGGCTGGAACGTGCTAGCACATGAGCGCATTCTTACAGTGATTGGGCGGGCTGTTGTGCATGCGCAGTAAGGGTGGTCACGCCGCACACCACCAGATTGGGCTCCCCCACAAGCTGCTTCACATCTAAAAAGTGTGGCTGACATACACACTCATGTTGTCGGCATGAAGGCTTTATCAGCAGTGTTTACTGGGCAAAAAAAAGTATCATCATGTCTACGTGGTGGTGGTGGCGGTAATCATACCGGGGTGCAGAGCATGTTTCGGGCTAATTAAGACAATGGGTGTCTTGCAGCAAGGTCACATAATGTAGTGGCATGTCAAAATTGTGGCTTTTACACAGTTCTTATGCAAATAAGAGCATCTATCGTATAAACGGGAATATGGGTCGAGATTTTTTCAATAAAATAATAAGCTAAGGTCGCCCCTCGTCTTATATAGCGGTGTCTAGCCGAAAGTGCAACGCTGTCTGGCAACATATAGCTTGCATGTGCTTGTGAAGCCAGACGCGGCCATATCCACATCCAAATCCAATCGCATTCTGTTTTCTTTGTGTTGGTGATTTGCTTCCGATCTGTTCCGAGTTTTCGCTCCGCTTGACATTGCGCTGCATTTTTAGTGGCCTTTTTTTTTTCGTTCCTGAATATGTCTAGCGGTGTGAGGAGGCAGTACTCGGCTGCATTTAAACTAGATGTTGTTAAGTTCGCAGACGTGAACGGGAATATGGCTGCTCAGCGCCACTTTGGTGTATCAGAAAAAAGCGTGCGCTATTGGAGGGCGCAGAAAGGGAAGCTGCCGATGTGCAATCCTCGAAAAATGTCGTTTGGTCGACGAAGTGCCGTTCATCCGCAGCTGGAGGATAAGCTAGCGGACTTTGTGCGGGAAGTCCGTGCGCGCTGGCTGCCAGTGACCGCAGATACCATTCGCAAGAAAGCCGTGGAACTCGCTCGGGAAGCTGGGCTCACGAGAGAAGAGTTTCGTGCACCGAACTCTTGGGTGCGTCGATTCATGCGACGCAAAGGATTTTCTCTCCAGCGGCGCACATCCATCTGTCAAAAGTTGCCGGCGGAGTTCGAGGACAAGCTCATAAACTTTCAGCGCTTCGTAAACCGGCTTCGGGAGCAGAACGACTACATGATGGGGCAGATTGGCAACGCCGATGAGACCCCCGTGTGGTTTGACATGCCTTCGTCGACCACGATCATGCAGCACGGCGCCAAGGATGTGAAGCTGCTGTCCACTGGCAACGAGCACTCGCGCTTCACCGTCACGCTGGCATGCACGGCAAATGGTAGAAAGCTTCCGCCCTTCGTCATTTTCAAACGCAAGACAATGCGATGGTGCGACAGTTGGTGCGACAACGCGACAGTTGTGATGGTGGTAGAGGGGAGCTCCGACGATCGGGATGGGGTGCGCCCAATTCGCAAATGAATGTGGTTCGGCAGTTTTGGGTTGTTTTCCTTTTTTTTCTTTTTCGGTAACCTGAACTTGGGGGGCCGACCTATATTCCCACTCGACCTATAGTCCGGTTTATACGGTACGTATTCATGATGAAAAATTTAGGTGAAAAAGAAAAGAAAAAATAATGCTTGTTCTTCCCTGCATGCCCGGCTTCAGTTCCCTATGACAAGCAGGAAAGGGCAATTCTGCTCCACCAACGTTATCGCCTATTTGTTGGCCTAATCCTTGCATACTTCATTTTCGCTGTACCGGTGCTGAGCCGTGAGATTTACCCACAGGGGCCTGGCGTATACCCGTTTTTATGATGGACCGCGACTACACGACACACTGTGACGGCAGCAGACGTCGGCGAGACTAACCCGTAGTGTGCCTCACACCTAACAACAACCTTTGCCACCTTTAAGCAAAACTTGATGCTATATAAGAGCGCATTCACAATGTGTAAATTTGAGATGAACATTTCATTTACCTACTTCATAATGTCAACAATTTGTTATGGCCGTGTTAGCAATGTTGAGATTCAATTATACTATTACTGTTGTGCCCAGATAAATGAACAGTGCAAACAAGGGAAAAGTTGAGTTGTATAAAGTGCTTGATAATGAATAAACTTTATTTTCATATCCAGCATGTTTGTGGTCCGGGCTAGGCCGCACAAGGAGGTACTACCTGGAGACCTTGTCTCTGTACAGCCTCCCTGGGCTGCTGGATAGCCCATTTTTGAACTTTAACCTCCGAGCTGAGCAGCACAAGCCGCCACTGCTCCCGGAGGACCTCAGGAAAGCTTGTTGATAAGTTGGGGCATTCTCATAATATATGTTTGTAAGACGCCTTTTTTGTTACACATAGCTTACATTTATTGTCCGGGTATAAGTGTGGGTAGCTCCTGTGGAGGTGCACAGGGTTCGGGTAGCAGTTCGTCTGTGGCTGTCGGTATTCCGACGCTTCTTGCCTGTTTAGACTCGGGTGAGGTGCAAGAAAGACGTGCCTCGCTTCTCTGTAGTGTTGCATGTATTCTGTGTAGCTTGTAAATCGGTCTTTGTGTGGTCAGGTTGCGCAGCAGGTTAATTCTCGCGACAACTCATGAGCCACCTCGTTCGGATTGGATGTATCAGTCTCTGTGTGCGCCGGGAACCATACGAGGTATTTGGGTTCATCTACTTTGTGTAGAAAGTGCTTTAAAAAATTATTTTCTAAACTTCGCATTTGAGCAAGCTTTTGATTGTCCAATTAAAAAGGAAAAAATCAAGGGTTTTCATGAGCCAAGATCATGAGACATGACTATGGGGTATGTCACAGTGAGCAATTCTAGATTAGTTACAATCACATGAGGTTCATTATTCTACACTGTCGTCTTTTAAGAAAGGGAAGACGCGAGCGTGTGGCTGGCACTTTTCGGCGGCTGCCTATAGCACAATCAACCGACAAGTAATGAAAGCATGTCTGCTTTTGGTCATTTTCTATTGGCAAACAAAATAAAGAGTCAAGGGCGTTGAACAAGCGCTGCTAGATTACGCTCCCACTCCAGTCTCGCCGCGGGCAAGGCTTCCCTCAAAAGCAGACGTTATTTTTTTAGCAGTTGTTTCATGGTGTGTTGGGCAGATGTAACTGAGCACAGGCCGCCCACTCGTGTGTTCATAAAGGATCACAGTGTATGCCCGAAATAAAGTATACTGGTGTTTTTCTGCTCTCCCCCTCCACCCCCCATAAAAATGAAGCTGCCAAGGCTAGGGGCCAAAAACACACCCTGTAGCTCAGCAGTGCAGTATTCAAACCTGCCATCATGGCAATCATAACATTCCCTTTGCAGCCACATAATTGTGAATGCAATATATTGCCATTTGTTATAAAAATCTGGAAAACACAGATTTCCTCCCCGAATGAAGAAACTTTTATGTGACACTCACTCTTCTGCATAACTGCTTTTTTTTTCTCCCTCGACCAATCTATCTCCCTTTATGTTTTTTTATTATTACTTTTACCTAGATTTAATAACTGCTGTTACATTGTTGTTTGTTGATATCACATGCTTATATTTGCATCTTATAATTTTTTAATGGACTACATTTACTGCTGTTGCCAATTAAACATTTACGTTTCTGGAGTACATCATCCTCATCATCAGCCTGCCTACGCCCACTGTAGGGCAAAGGCCTCTCCCGTGATACGCCAATCAACCCAGTCTTTTGCTTTCTGCTGCCACGTTACACCTTCAAACTCAGTTTTAATCTCATTGGCCCACCTAACTTTCTGTCTCCCCTTCGTGCGTTTGCCTTCTTTAGGAATTCAGTCAGTTACCCTTAATCACCAGCGGTTATCCTGTCTACATGCTACGTGCCTGGCCCATGCACATTTCATGTTCTTGATTTAAACTATGATGTCCTTAACCCCGGTTTGTTCCCTGACCCACTATGCTCTCTTCTTCTCTTGTTGTTACACTAATCATTTTCCTTTTCATCGCTCGCTGCGTCCTCCTCAATTTAAGATGAACCCTCTTTATAAGCCTCGAGGTTTCTGCTCTGTAAGTAAGCACCAGCAAGAAGCAGTTGTTATATACTACCTTCCTCTTGAGGGTTAGTGGTAAATTACCAGACCCCCCTATGTAGAGATAGCAGGTCAGCCCAGCATGTAATGACAAAATTCATTTCCTATACCGATGTTGGACCATTTCCAATTGTATATTTACTTAAAACGTGTGATGAAGGAATTGCTAAAAAAATATAGGTCTGGGGTGTGGCCTCATTAGCGACTATCTGCCAGTAATGCACTCCCTCACTAGAGCAGGATTGGCCACCCTGGTGCAGTACTTGTCCACTAGCTTCCGCATGAATGCACCAGTTATAGAGTACAGGAGGTGCAAACTCAGGTAACACATCTGACCTCTATCTGCATAGCCTTATCTTGCACAGCTGATTGTGATACACTTATCTTGTAGAGTTTATTGTGAAGGAATGAAAAATCGATAGATTGATTGATCAATTGATATTGTGTGAATCTAAGCCACTATGCAGAAATAGAGCCCAGAACTTCGAGCCTGAGCTGCTAAGCTGTCACGGTGGGTGTATCATTCACCCTGGTTAAATGCTCACATATCCGTATTTTAATCGTTGCATTTTTCACGTTTGCATTAGTCTTTGCATTTGGTTATCTGTGTCCTTAAGATAAGCAGAAACATGACGCCTCAATGCACAGTGTCAAGCATGGCAAGGCATAGCAAAGAGCACACGCTTATCTCACCTCTGCTCCTAGACGGTGGAGGCGAAGGCGTAATTGGGTGTGGAAACTTGGCCGTGTTGAGGTCTTCCAGGAGGTTGTCTAGCTCTGACAGGTTATTGGAAATAGGCGAGCGCCTAGGTGTTGGGGGACTGGCAGGCCCATCCAAGAGGCGACGGCTGCGTGGAGACGTTGGCGAAGCAGTTCGATTCGTAGTCGTAGTTGTGACTTCTCGTACGATGTACTGGTTCTGGTAGATGGGCTGCAAGCGTAAACGTGACAACCTTTGAGGCACTGTCTATGGTTGCCTGTGTGCTTAAAGTAGAAACGGGATGCCTCAACTTTTAAACAGGTCGCTCAACAAATCGGCCATTCTTTCAAAACTATATCACGATTATTTGGTCTTTCTACACACTACATAAGCCACACTCATTGTAATCATTTTATTAATTGAACACTCTACACATATGACAGCCCTTTCAACAACCTCATCACATGTAACATTTGTAATTCACTGAATTATTGCATCATCAAAAACTGATAACTACTTGCAAGGCCTTCCTAGGCCTCACCTGGTCCTTGTGTCACAAAATGAAATACATAACTAATATGACAGAACAAGCTTACCAAAATTAAACTATATAAAGGCCAATTTTTCATTGCAATTTTTGTACGTACACCAATATGCAACTGTCAAGTGATGAATTTCAAAGCATTTCCTTGTCTACAGGTCATTTTGGTGCAGGAAAGTTCAAGCAACTTTCAATGCTGAGATCCCACAAGTTTGGGCATGTTGGTATTCCATTTCAGTATCTAGGACAGCACAAGACAAGGACCAAAAGACAACCAAACGAAGACAGGTGCTAGCATGCTACTGGTTCGATTCTGCTGGAGCTAATACCCATCTTTGTTTGGTTGTCTCTCGGCTCTTGTCTTGTGTTGTGCACTAGATGCCAAATTGCAAGGCTGAGTTTCTGGTAGTAGTCCACGTAGTCATTAACTGATGAATTAAATTGAAGTAATCATATTCAAAATTCCTGAATGCAATGGTAAGCTGGTCTAAAGCTTAGTTGCCCTCTCTTAGCTCTATTAGAACAGTGTGATTTGATAATGCTCATCATAATATCCCAACATATAGGCTAGAAAGAAACATGCGCAGCCCTTTTCACAGTGACATCAAAAGGAGGATAAGCAATCAAAAGGAAAAGAAATTCTGAGACCCACTTACAGCACCTCACCAAAGCATTTTGAAATCAAGGCATCATTTAAACTGCGCGGTCTGAGCTGCTTTGACATCTGCATTTAATTACCATGCAAGCACTATTTGTTGTTTTTGATAGACAGCACAATAATTTTAATTAAGATTACAATCTATCAGACCAATTGACAACCGAACAATAACACCGCAATGCTTACTATTAAAATACAATAGCTAATAAATAGAACATCCTCTATTTGTTTAGCATGATAACAGTGAGGTGAATGATATAAAATGTATATACAAGCATAAGATCGATAGAATTCAGTGTGCAGTTATTCTTGAAACAACAAATGAACTTAAATATACACTGACATTGTATTAGTCAATCCCTTTCATGACCAGCTTGAAAAATACCATTTGTAGTTTCATACCTTCGACTGCTCTAACTGACCATTATCAATGTCATACTCAGCCTCTTTTTATGGGCACTGACTTCTCCCAATAAAATCCAATTTGCCCTGCCAAAAAAAAAATGCAGTACAAACAGAGAGGTGAAGCCTTCACAGAGTTTTGTGTGGCTGGAAAGCAAATATTATGGTAAAAGTGACACTAACCATCATAATCAATAAAAGTAAAGACTCGTCACTTAAAATTATGAAAGTGAAAGACGTTCTTACGTTGGTTAGAGTCACTTTTCCAATGACAATACAAGCAGCTCTGTAGCTGTCTCTGCACTTCTGTCCAATAGATCTGCTGCATACATGCACAAGATACGAGTGACGCTGGGAACGTACAGGCAAATGCATCGAACTATACAAAGTCAGATCTTCCACAAGTTGAAGAAGGTACAGCAGAAACTCACCGACATCTTGTCCGAGGAGGGTTTGTAGTCGTAGCGCTCGGTGGTGACGGTGTGGCTCATGTTGTGATCTTTGCCGAGGGTTCCTGGCCTGTTGATGCTTGAGTACATAGGCGAGGAGCCGTTGCTCAGACTCGCTGTTGTCTGCTGCAGATCGGCGAGCAGGGCGTCTGTTTCAGAGAAAAATGAAAAAAAGAACACGTGACATGACTGTTTTACCACCTCACTGCGAAGCACATATAGTTATTATGCCAAATGCGTTAAGGAGCTCGCCTTGTTGACCATCCACATTCTCATATCGCCTGGCCACTCAGTGATCAACACAGCCCCGAAACAAGGTTAGTGATGCTCAAAACCAGTGCAAAATAAACTGATAAGGTTTAAAATGAAATATGCCACAGAAATAACCGAGAATTAATCGCTACCATTCACCTACAGCCCCAAAGAACGCTTCCGACACTGCGCCCTCTCGTGACACTTTAGAGAGGGCGCCACCACCTCGGCAAGCGCGCGATTGCCAAGATAATCGCTGGATTGCCCGTGCTACGCACTTCCTTAGGTTTCGCGGAGGTGGGGCTGCTCACGCGCAGATTTTAGAAGTACACCAAGGCCTAAATTAACGTAAAATTTAGCGTGACATTTAGCTCTATACAATGATCTGCACACGAACTAGATTAGCAATAGATTAACCGCAATGCTAGCGCTGTATTATACTAGAATTAGCGCTATATTAAGACGATAGTTATAGCGCGAGAACAAAACGACGACACAGAGGCAAGAAGGACACGAAAGCCTTCTTGTCTCTGTGTCGTCGTTTTGTTCTCGCGCTATAACTATCGTCATGCCATACCAACTAGCCCAAGCTGCCACACTTCTAAGCTATATTAAGCGCTGGAATGAGATTTTTTTAAATGTCTATCTGCAAGAGTCCAAGGGCCGTCTTCTCACCTTCGCGCACAGGGCGCGCGGCCCGCACCTGGCACAAATATATCATAAGTTATGCCATATGTCTATCACACCAATCATGCTACACTGACGGCTCGAACAAAGGCTGTCGCGAACTCCACTCTGTCGGTGCGCGTATCAACTCTGAAACCTAGGTCTCCTTTCGTTTCTTTTTTATTCAATTTTTTTTTCTTCCTCCCTTCTTGCCACATATTTATTCGTGGAAAGATAGGCGAGGGAGCCAAGAAGGGATCGAAACTCCGGGCGGTGACTCAGGCACGAAAGAACGCGCAGCGTGAACGTAAACAGCACGTGCACAACGGAGTCGTTATTTCTCCGAGAAGACGGCCGCGTCCCTTTCCGTTCAAAGGCGGTCGCCAAAGGAACACGCCTTTTCGCAAAAGGGGGCGACCCACGCACCGAACGAAGCCCGTTACGTTTTTTCGTAACCGAAACCAACGCGAGCACTGACCATCTCACGCCAGTCGTGTGTAGTTATAAGCACACACAGAACCACCAGGTTCAGCGCGCCGTAAACTTCATTCCTCGATAAACAGAACAGACTGAACTTTGCAAGCCACCCGCGCAACCAACCATTGAGCAAGACATAACGGGACAGGAACGAATAAAGCGAGAACCCATTAAAACTGCGCAAGAACGGGGTTGGTTTTCTGTTCCAGTTCCGTCTTTTCGTTCAAGGTAACCGCACATTCGCAACACGCTCGCCCAAAGACACCAAACGGCGTCGCATTTCAATGGCGAAGAAGAAACACCATTAAACGAGTAATCACGAGTGATGGGCGCACAGCTGTCATAACATCTGCAAGATATGACCCAAATCTGGCGCCTTCAACGCGGGCACGGCGCGCGGTGCCGTAAATAAACAGCTTAAAAATCGGTTCACTAAAAGCGTATCGAGTGTCAGCCTCCGAAAAGATACGTTTTCCCGTCCAAAATGAGAAAACATGGCACGGGAAGCCCTCAGCGGCGGTTTCCTGTCTTGCGCGCCCCATCCGTATTTTCTTCCAAGTACACCTGAAGTAGCGTGCCGCAGCGCTCGCGATATTCGCCCGAAAATAGAGCGAAACTTACCTCGAACTTTCACGAGAATACCGGCGCAACCGAACGCTCGCCCGCGGCCGAAGTCGAAGTTTCTGCGCCCCCTTCAAAAGTTATACAACACTCAAAGTCAGGAAGGGGAACCACCCATGCCAGCCGCAGGACCTCTCCAAAAACAGAGAAGCGCTAAATACGGCCGACGGGATGGCTGGCGCCGTCTATGAGGAGCCGATGGAAATAGACGCGCAGGGCGCCAGTTTCGAACGTTCTGTCAGCCTCCATAGAGCGGTCATGGTTGAAAAGTAGGTCCATCGCATGTATCACGAGTAAAATACTTCTGAGTGTATAGCCCGTACATGTGAAGTACGAAGTTAGTGTCCGTAAATAATCAATCGAAAGATGTTGATATCCTTCTCCACAGCGGTGACTTCAAAATTTTTATGGAGGATAATCGGATTTTCGTGCACTGACACAAAAACGCAGAAAGGCGAATGGGTCTTTGATCAGAAGGCACAGGTGATCTTTAACACAGCACAACTACTATGAACTATAAGAAGTGGTCTCCGCAAATGAAAAAAAAAAGTTAAGGCCACTAACTTCCGATTTTCCGAAATTGGGACAATGATCCCGAATAGTACACTCAGGACGAGGTACATACAAAACGTTCGGTTCAAGAGTAATGATCTCTACTACATCACGCGAAGAAAACACGTTTTAATGCAGGTTCACTTCATGATCACAACAAACGTAATACCAGAGTCCTTCAATGGTAATACCAATTATCTGCCCTGATTCGGAGCAACCAACTTATTTGGAACGGCAAGGAGATATGAGAACATGTCCACTGCGAGGACAAAAACCGATTCTTTGAACGATAACTGTTTAGTGTAAATGTTGAAGAGCATGCTGCTGGAGCACGAATTACGAACATTCCGAGCCCGGACATTCCATGCGTTCTCGAACGTCACGGAATCCATACAGCGTTCGGGCATATCATCGAAGATGAATACGCTATGGACATGTCACGCCTTCTGCACAGCAGGAACTCTTGGCAGAGCTGGTCGTACCGTACTGCATATACTGACTGGTATTGGACGTTGATTGGCCTGTTTTCCCGCGAACAAGGTTCGAACGTTATCCAGAAAAGCGCGTGCAGGCAAACAGTAATAGTAAAACATTCATATAGAGGCCCGCTTAGTTTACGAAAATATTACGGGATAGTTTGCCAAAATTAGTTCATTAATTTTTTACCAGAAAGTCCTAGTCTACGAAGCGAATGTCAGAGGAGATGACAATCACCTATCGAGGAGGTACAAACGAAATTGCGCAAGTTTTACATACACACCTTTTGCCCTTCCTTAGAAGGGCTGTATCTTGACCGCGTGAACTAAGCCTATACATCAAACATGGATTTTCAGAAGTCGCTTAGAAGTAAGGCTGCTCACCTCAGTTCGCTAACACGTACAATCAGAAACACATTCAAATAGATACGCAGTACATGCAGCAACGCAGAGCATCGAAACAAAGCATCCAAAGTTCTCGTTTGCTAAGAACGTGCAGGTTGTTGCACACGCGCCAACAAGACGTCCACAAACTGCGAGGACACACCAAAAGCAGCTCCAACTTGCTCCGCCTGCAGAGCGTGGCAAGCGGACGTTATATAAAAAAAACAAGAAGGTGACGGGACTGAACAGCTGAGCGCGTGGCCCACGCCCTCTCAAAGGCAAGCACCTCCGGCGTACTTACTATTCAGGGTGCTTCCTTCCCCCCGAAACAGGGAACGGTGTCAGTGCGAACACGGCGCCAAAAACTCGTTCGCGCGAACAGAATGCGAGCGCTGTTCGCAAGACAGAGGCAGCCGAGAATAATGGCGACAATGTTCCGGCCAAGCGAGACGTTATTCCTTTCTGGACCCCTGACGAGCGCCACGACCACAGAGCCACACTGAACCACCAACGTCAGCCGGAACAACGCATATACGTGTGGACAGAGTCGCCGGTCGGAAACAGATGGGGCGCAGCGAAGAACTGAAGAGTGAAAAATAAAACGAAAGTTTCAAAGGCTCGGGTGCGAAGGCGATTGCGCATCCTGGTCGTCAAATCCGGCGCCTTAACTTGCGTGTTTCCTTCTGCCGGCTTTCTTTCTTTTGCGTACGTGCTAACTCCTCCCGCCTTGCAGGGCACTGCCAACGGTGCGAAATCTATAGCGTGTCCGCTGTGTAGGGTTTCGTAACCACCGCGTCAAACAACGGTATACCGCGCCCCCGAAGCGTACTGCGGATCTAAAATAGCATCGCAGGATTCAGAGCAGGAAAAGGAAGATGACACAATTGCAGGTAACCGAATGAACAGAGTTAGTGAGTGAGTGAGACAGAGAAGTGATGTACACGCGTGTGGAGGTGATGATGAATTCGACATTTTGTAATTGAGCAAAGGCAGACTATAACAAATAAAAAAAGATCTAATCCCCCGTTAACGGGCAACATCTGAGCGATGAATAACAAAATGTAGAGAGAGAGAGAAAGAGAGAGAGATGACAGTAAAAGAGCCAAGGAAAAGCACGTTTATTGTGTGTACAATCTGTATACAGTCAATAAAATCATTCCCATTACTCGCGACGCATGCTACGCATGTAAAAGATGAGTATTGAGATATTGAGAAGTTATAAAACTGCAGATATATAGCCTCTGAACAAGTATATAGCTTGTTCACACATATCTGAAGGGAAAAAAAACGTAAAAACAAACGTGCCACCCGGGAAAACGTACAATCCAATTTAATCACGCAGTTTCGTTTGATAAAGATAGCGCGAGCGTTGGCACCCGAAAATAGTACGAAATGGGGAGAGACGCCGCATTCGACGAATTTGCCTTCATGCTCTCGTTTACTGACGTCCGTGTCGTCAACGCGAGGCAGCTCGCTTTTTGTGGCGAATATATTCTAAAATGGGCTCATCAATATACATCGACGACATATACATCCAAGGAAAAAAATCACAGCATATCCACGGAGTGAATGATGATTGGTGGGGCGCAGCTTTGTCAGTCTGTCTGTCTATTCGTTCTTGCTTCCGCCTATCTGTGTGATCCTTGGTGCATCCGTCCGTTTGTTCATTCGTCTGTCCGTCCGGCCACCTCTTTTTGCGGCCATCCCTCTGTCTGTCCATCCGTCCGTGTGCCCTTCCGTCTGTCCGTCCGCGCGTGTGTCAGTTCGTTCGTCCGTCCATATGTCTAGAGAAAGCTCCAAGCACAGCCATCTCACATCTTTTCATCATGTATTCATCATATACAAGTGCCCCCATCCAGCAGACACTGTAAGGACCGCTATTTCGGGTATGTGCCACTGGTGGTTACGTACTACGAGGGACGCACAAGCCACGCCATAAGAAGCTTCGCCCCTAAAAAGAACGTTTCTATACAGTTTTCAGAGTACCGTACTTCGGCGTGTTATATACGAATACTATCACTGGCGGTACTATTCCTGCGGTACACTATATATATACTAACAAATCAGTGAGATGGCAAGCACGGGCGCTGCAGTCGTGCTGCTCGTTAACAGCGCAAGCTGCCAACATTTGAGGCGACGGTTTGGCTCGTGTGAACGTCTTAGACGGCGCCGTGCGCGTTGCCAAGGCCGTGAATCACCGAAGACTTTTAATGCACCGTAATTTAGAGGCGAGCCAGGGAATCGACTCGCGTATTTCGAGAATAGAGATTATCTGTTACCGACGAGCGGCTTGCGTATCCAAACTTTTGCGTTCTCGTGTAATCTCCTCGCGGCCGGCAGGCGAATTGACTCCAGAGCTTGGGCAAGGAACGGCTTGGTGTCCCCAGAACGAAAACTCTGTAGTGTTTGGTTTCCACGGTAATCAACCCCTTCCAGCATAATGAAAAAAATATAAGAACACAAATAGGCTGCGTTATAATGATCTTTAAAGAAATAATTCACCAGATGACGTTATTGGTGTCGCTCTTTAATACACTCGCGTTCCCACTCTGCGACTTACTGAAGCAACATTTCGGCCGTCGCAAGAAACGCCATGGACACGCATCGCGAAGACATTTAATGCTACTGTTAAAGCAGGTCGTACCGTAATAGCCTCGGAATTTTTCTGGGAGCTCGACTCAACGCCCCCTTGTGTTTAGTCTATGATACCCTATATATAGACTCAACATCTGCGCGCACTTACGTTTCATATCCGTTCAACAGCACCAATTCACGCGCTGGAGGCATATATACACGATAAAGAGTGCTTAACAGCGCAAACGACAGGAGGGGATAGAAGAGACGAGACAGAGCGCTGACAGAAACGTCAAGCCAGTTCATGCCACGCTATCACCTAGTCGTTACCTGTCGGTCAACCGTGTCAGATTGCAGACACGCGATAACCACGACATGGACGGACGCGTTGTGAAAAACGTAGATGAAAATGAATGCCACTGTGAATCATTTTTTGAGACGACAGACACTAAAAAATGAAACAAGAAGTAATAACACGAGGGAGATAAACATGATAACGATATGACGCCCTATACCACGGTGTTCTTTACTGGGCAACGGGGGGGGGGGGGGGGTGATATATTGAAATATAAGGGAGAAAGAAGAGAGATGAGCGGCGTATAAGCGTTTTTTTTATTGAAATAGAAAATAAACGAAGTAGTTGTTGTCACCGTTACTTGGCGACTACTCCTTTCCACGTGATTGTTAGAAATAAAGAATAGAAAAAATAGCATATATACAAATATACAGTACTACATAGGTGAGACTATTTTAAAGGTTTCAGTGTCGCCATGTTGGGCTGTTAACCTTTGCGTTTCGCATGTTGAACAACTAAACGAACAGTCTTACGGTAGAGGCATACACACGAAAACGGTTGGGTTGGTGCACACGATGTTTCGTGGCTTTACTAATTTACATCGCAATCTACAAAAACAATAAAACAAAAACTTGACAGCCCAAGATGGCGGCGTCTACATGTATTAGGTAAACCAGAGTTGCCTGTATGTGTATATGAGAGGCACGCACCCGTGAATTCACCACAATGTTTATGCACCCACCTGCCAATAACCTAATGATCCACAAATACCACACAGTACAATTTGCACCTGTATCTTATGGTACTTATCCCTTCGGCCACCTTGTTGGGATTCCGCAGAACAGATTTGCAGTAATAGATAACAGTTGATAATACAGATTTCTGTAAGCTAGATAAGTGGGCCGACGCACTTGACCAGCTGGTATATAATGCGGAAAATCGATTATTGATTGATATGTGTGGTTTAACGCCCCAAAACCACAATGCGATTATCAGAGACGCCGTAGTGCAAGGCTTCAGAAATTTCGACCACCTGCGGTGCTTTAATGTGAACCCAAACCTGAGCACACGCGATCATGCGGTAGAGAGCGTAAACAAGGAGTAGGAGGTGTTTTGACTGCAGTTGCAAGAAAGCCGCATAGTTACCTAAGGCGCACTCATTCATGATAAAGGAGGGCGCCTTTGAAGGCTTCTTACTCCAAGCCCAACAATCGGGCTAGAGGGAGAGAGATAATAAAAGAAGTGAAAGACAGGCAGGGAGGGAGGCGAAACAGAATTGTAGCATCGGGTTGGCTATATTCTACACTGAAGGGAGAGCTAAAAGAAGAAAAAGATGAAAAAGAAAGCTGAGAGAAAAGCAGACGCGCGAGAAAGAAACAAGTAAACAAAAGGAAGGTGCAGAGCGGGAACACTTATTAAATCGGCCGCTCTATCGCAAAGTTCAGTAAAGTGCTTTACCGGCGGTGAATGGGTATCGCTTTCACCAATTTTTTTTTTTTTGCCTTCCGAATAGGCACGGAAGACAGTGCTGCTTGCGACCACAATAGGGCAGCGATGAAACGACAGAACACGTTTTTCGTCGCTGTCCTCGCTACAGCAGGCACGTAATAGCGCCAGCTGCTGTGTTGGCCCGCCTTTACGACATACCTCTGTCTGAACTTATCACGATCATGCTGTACTGTCTGCGAATGTGCCAAATTTTCTTAACATAATTCCAAGGCGCTTAATATTGCGTTTCAAGAAAGAAAATTAAGCAATGCGTCGTTTTGTGTGAGTTCCAGAAATTAGTCGCGATTAGGATGTACTTAAAACACCTCGTCATTCTGCAGTAAGCCATGTTTCATTTTGACATAAAATATAATGAAATCATATAAGCTTCGAATGTGAACGCATTTAGGTTTTGGTTGTTCATTTGAACAAAGGCGAAGCAATACTACTGACATTGGTTCTGGAACGCGGTACGTCGAAGGACTCACAGCAAATCGTACCACCTAAAAAATCGGTTACAGTCATACGTCGCACACTGAATTTAAATCTAGTCGTATTGATTGTGCAGGAGGTTCAATTCATTCAACTAACGAGGTATCTTGTCCTCTTTTTGGCAATAAGTTGACACCACTAGCATAGACAAGTTGCGTATACACAAACGTAGCTAGCCATCGCCCCTGAAGGGGATAATAATGCCGCTAAGAAATGAAAAAGAGCGCGAGGCAGAAAAAAAAAGGGGGGGGGGAAGGTATTCAGAGACGACAAAAATAGCAAGATGATAGGGAACAAAAAAATCACAGCATATCCTCGGAGTGAATGATGATGAGTGGGGCGAAGTGTCCTTCCTTCCTTCCTTCCTTCCTTCCTTCCTTCCTTCCTTCCTTCCTTCCTTCCTTCCTTCCGTCCGTCCGTCCGTCCGTCCGTCTGTCTGTCTGTCTGCGTGTCCCTTCATACGTCTATATGTCTATGCGTACGTCCGTCCTTGCTTACGTTCATCTGTGCGTTCGTTCATCCGTCTGTCAGTCTGCGTGTCCCTCCATCCTTCCATCTGTCTGTGAGTACGTCCATCCACCCGTGCATCAGTCCGTCCATATGTCCGTCCGTGCTTCCGTTCTTCTGTACGTCCATCCGCCAGTTTGTATGTGTGTCTGTCCGTCCATCCAGCCATCCGTCTGTCTGTCTGATACTGCCGGTTACACCTGACGCAGCACAAGGTTAACCTAAGAGGAGCTTCGCCCCTAAAACAAACGAATGGAACAGGAAATGCGCGAACTGGAGATGAAAGAGCACGAGCTGAAAGAGCCTGGCCTGCAGTGAGCCGCGTACGGACAAAAAAAAAAGTACTTCTACAGTCAAGGTTAGACTTCCGCGTCCATGCTATTTGCTACGGGCACTCAAGGTCACGGCAAAAACGCGCGCCACACACGTCGACCAAGGCGACGGTGCAGAACGGGAAGTCTCGCACACAAACAGAACAGACCCGAGAACGGGAAGAAAATGAATAGGGCGGGGCAGAAACCGACGAACTACTTTCTGCTGGCTAATAGAAATGCGCCTGTAGTAATATAGATCTGGTTACATCGATTGTTATGTGAATTTAACGTCACAAAACCACCATATGATTATGAGAGACGCCGTAGTGGAGGGCCTCGGAAATTTTGACAACCTGGGGTTCTTTGGGGTTTGACAACCCAAATCTGAGCACACGGGCCTTCAACATTTTCACCTCTATCGGAAATGCAGCCGCCGCAGCCGGAATTCGATCCCGCGACCTGCAGGTCAGCGGCGAGTATACATATATATGTAGAGTTAAAGGGCAAACATAGAAACAGCAAACACGGGAACACGTAAAAGTAATTTTCTGGGCGCAATGTACCAATCCGCAATGTGACTGCCACGAACTTGTTGAGGACTTGCAGAGGATTGCAACTAAGCCGTCTTCGCCGCCTCAGTGCAAGGCTCCGTAGAACGGGTCTCATGTTTGGCCGACCACCCGACCTCGACCGCTTGATCCGGGTACCTTATACCACCAATCGTAATTAGATTTCATATACAAAGCAAACTTGCCTATGTGTTTTTGACACTACCAATTACGATGCCTATAGGGGCAGGCATAGTATTTTTTCTCTCAAATGTAAGCACGAGTCCGATCACTTTGCCTGGAGACTACTACAGTGTAAGAATATTGTAGCGAAGTGTCGGGGTTGTTCAAGTTAGGCGCATCGGACGACCAGGGAGACGAATAAGCGTGGGTGAAACTCCGCTGAGGCAATCGATGAGACGTCAAGACGATGATTTCGGGGAGCACTCATTGGGGGTTTATTTAGCTAACACAACTTATATTTACAAAATGCACTGGGTCACAAAGACAAAACATAGAAAATGGTGGCATACCCCTCGGCCGGCATGGCCTGGTCTCCGGTGGTGAGATCCGCCGCTTACTCCCGACTCCGCTCCGCTCACTTTTCAAGTTCAAACATCCTCTTTTTAACCCTTGGTCGAACAAAGAGTCTTCACAAAAACCAATCACATGTTCGGACTCGCAGCATCTCAACCAATCACAGAAACACTTTCATAAAAGGCACTACATTTGTAAAAACCTCCTTACCAAAATGAAAACACGCAAAGGGAAAGGTCCTCCGCACGTGACACTCTCTCCCATACCAAGCCGTGCTGCCTCCTTCGGCCGACTACCGTCGGCGGCCGTTCCCACGCTCGGGCCCCGTAAGTTCTTTCGTTAATTGTTGCTTTCTAGAAGCTTCTTTAAGAGCGATGGGTGCATTATTGCTTACCAGGTGTACATGCGACAGCGAGGCGCCCCGACATCCTAACAAGAGCGCGGGGGAATATGGTCGTTTGCCGGCCGCCACTATGTCTCGGTCAGGCTAAGTGGTCGCGTCCCCATGTCATTCTCAATGACACGCGTGCCTGTTCACAATGGCTTAGACTCAGACGGTGGCGCCGGACCGGCCTCTTGCTAGACGCTTTTCCGTGTAAGCTTTCCCCTTCGAATCCCGAACGGGGGCGACCTTGACTGCTCCGTTTTTAAGCCGTAAATGCAGCGTGTAGGCTCCTGTCCCAGGCTGGAAAACACGATTTACCCCACATTCCATTAAAGTCAAAAGCCGAAGCTCTGTAATGGCCAGAAAAACAAACCCAAAGGTAGAAGAGTACAAAGAAAGACTTAAAAAAGAAGCAGAGGAGTTGGTATTGCACAAATTTCCTGAGAAGATACGGAAGCTGGAAACCTTGCTCTCGCGACAATATATACAAACGAGAGAGGGAGAGAGAGTGTGTGTGTGAGAGAGAGAGAGATTAGAGATTTCGCGGATGTCGACGATTTTACGCACGATCACTGTCAAAAGTCTGCCCTACAGGATTCTGACATGTCACCCCACCCCACACAATTTATGCAAAGGTTTTTAACAACATGCATAAATGCATGTGGTTAAAACGTTTCGCTCTCACGGAGATGCGTCCTGCGCACGTTACAGAACGCTTACGTTAGATTTACTATGTTAGGTCTCGATACTGAAAACACTGCAGAAGTACACTTAAGCACGATTCACTGCTGCGAACACACTTCAAAAGATTACGTTAGCGGGCATACTCTGTGCGCTACATCATTAGAGCGCAAAGGGGTTAGGATTGAAATTATGCAAAGGTGTCATTTGTAACACAGTTCATGTTCCTGCATAATTATAGTTAATGTAGCACTTCTTTGAACAATCAAATGATGCAAGGATGAATTGGCTGCATATAGAATATCGGCTGAGGACTTTTAGACTACGTTGAATAAAGTGAAACGACGGAGCACGTGGACAGCCGATATTCTATATGCAGCCAATTCATCCTTGCATCATTCGATTGTTCAAAAAAGTGCTACATTAACTGTAATTATGCAGGAACATTAACTGTGTTACAAAAGACAGCTTTGCATAATTTCAATCCTAACCCCTTTGCGCTCTAATGATGTAGCGCACATGGTATGCCCGCTAAAGTAATCTTTTGAAGTGTGTTCACTGCAGCGATTCGTGCTTGGGTGTACTTCTGCAGTGTTTTCAGTATCGAGACCTAACATAGCAAATCTGGCGTAAGCGTTCTTTAACGTGCGCAGGATGCATCTCCGTGGGAGCGAAACGTTTTAACCACACGCATGCATGGTCGATGCGGCGAACAGACAGGCAATATAGCTCTTTACACTCTGTATAGTAGCCAGCTAGAAAAGCAAAGACGTCCAGAGATCAAACGTGCCGCAATGAAAACAAAACGCCGCCTCGACGCCTCGTTCACCCTTGAAAACATCTCGGGCAACAAGTCAAGAAGGAAGAGCAGGCGCCGTGCAGACGCCGCCTTTTACGTTTAGCGTTTTTTAAAACCCTCGGGGCAGGCGCGCGCCCAAAAAAGTGGCGCTCTCCTCTCTCGTTTGTACTTTCTCGGGAGAAGCGTTTTATTGAGGCCAATTAAGGCGAAAACGAAGTCGCACCGGGGAGGGTCGTACGAGGCACGCGCAGCTGCTGCTATGGGAACCGCCGCCCATGGAGAGCAATCGGACAGATGGCCACTTGCCGGCCGTCCGAGCATGGTGGTCTATGCGGCAGTTGCCCGAATAAGTGTTTAGATACGGTGCGTGCGTCTGTGTATTCGTGTGTATTTGTAAGCGTGCGTGCGTGCGTGCGTGTGAAAGAAAGAGAAGGGACCATCCACTTGTCCACAACGAGGCGCCACGACATGTCAAAAGTCGTTTTTCTCGCGTGTTGCCCAAGACTTCGAATGACCTTCCTATAGCCGCAACGCTTTGACAGTGGAGTCTGATCAATTCGAAGTAAAAAAGAAGGCTTCATTTTTCATTCCATTTATCTTTGAAGAGATGAGCAACTCCTGTTGCTGAACCAGGAACTTAACCTTCACAAGACTAACTGATATAAGTAAGCATGCATATGCATCTTAGAAGTGTGGCAGCTTGGGCTAGTTGGTATGGCATGACGATAGTTATAGCGCGAGAAATAAACGACGACACAGAGACAAGAAGTGTCCTTTTTGTCTTTGTGTTGTCGTTTTGTTCTCGCGCTATAACTATAGTCATGCATATGCACTACTTACATGTGCACCCTTTCATTAGTGGTGCGTGCGTGCACACCAATGTAACACATCTATGCACCTATAGACCACCAAAACAAAATAAGTGCTTCCAAAAAAAGCACGCTCCCGATTCCCGCTGAGGCTCATCCTTTTGTGTGGTTTTACTTTTTATAACTTTTATTTAGTTCTGTAGATTCATATTCCGATCAGTTATCTCGTATGCTAAATGATACGCAATTTATCAGTAGCGCGAACGTCGGTCGCCAGACGGCGAACATGCAGCGGACGAAGCAGTGCGGCAATATTCCTGACGTCACAGCCAATTGGAACTCAAGCGAAAAGGCATTACGAAAGTTTTAATCCTTTTCTAACGCTGCACGTCTCCGGGCAGGCAGGCAGGCAGCAGCAAGGTGGTGGTGTATATTGTGCAACGCAATCGCGCGCGGCCTTGGCAACTGTGTCGGCAAGGGACGGCCTTTTTTTCGAAGGCTGCAGAGACCACGTGAGTCGCGAAGGCGCACAACAATGGAGCGGCGTCGTGGACACCCCGCCGATCATAAAAACCCGTACGCGAAAACGCGCTTGCGATCTCCGGCGTCAGCGTATAGCTCTGGCCGACTGGGCTCGCACTACGTCACCTCCTGAAGCCGACGACCTTCGACGACAGTGTAGCTCTGACCGACTGGACTTGCTCTACGCCATCTACCGACGCCGACAAGAGCTCTTGCAAGTGTGCCCCGTCCTCGTATACTCCAGTGACCGTGCTTCCATCTTTCCTATCACTCCTATACCCTCAGTTTGTTGTCGCTTTTTCTTCCTCTTTTCTACACCTTCACTCCTACCCTTTTATCCCTCCTCACCCCCATCTCTTGTGAGCTCTGTGGCGGTGTCGCTCACTAAAGCAGACAATAACGGGGCTCACTTTTCTTTTCCTTTCTCTTTCTAAAGAATCACTCCCGCGACGCTCACTCTGACGCGCGCGTGCGACAGTGAGCACTTTCGGTGACGCGCCCAGGTCTCAGTTTTTTTTTTTCAATTTCGCGCAGAAACACCAGTAGCTGAAAGTGTGACGTCACAGATGAATTTCAATTTTTTTTTGTAATTCATGGCAATTCCAGAATCAGTAACATTTCTTGAAGCTTGCTAAACCACTGAGCAAGAATTTGGTGCGGGGCAGAGAATAGACAGCAGCGTAGGACCACGTATTATTACATGTACCGCACGTATACTTGAGGGTACTTTCATGTCCCGTGTCGAATATAGCGCCGGGTGGTTTAGCATTATGAACCATGCAACTATCCGAGCAATAAACGCCGTCAATATAGATTACCGAACGGCTTGGCATGCTACGTTTCTGGATCCCTAATTAGAATAATATCTGAAGCTTAACGTCCCAAAACTGTATATATATACGACATGATTAAGAGGAACGCCCTATTGAAGGGCTATGGAAGTTTTGACCATTTTTAATGTTCTTCAACGTGCGCTAACATCGCAAAGTACACCGGCCTCTAGCATTCGACCTCCATCGAAATGCGACGGGTGTCGAACCCACGACTTTCGGGTCAGCAGCCGAACACCGTATATAGCCACTACACCACCGCAGTAGACACTTTACGAGAACGCAACGAGGTTCCAAGGTTGTCGCAGAATTGACGCATTTATGAGCGGCTTTGAGAGGGAAAGGCCGCAAGTAAAATACCGTTCCGCAAATACTTTCCACAGACGGTGAGCACTGAAATTAGTACACGACGCAGGCTATATAGGTCAAACGAGGAGATAAGTCGTGGTTAGACAAACCATTAACGTCACGCCAAATGTGCGTATGTTTATTTGTACTCCTGCAAAACTGATCCCGAAACGGATCACCAACGAACACGAAACGTCGCTATGATGTGGCGAGCAGCTGCGTGGGAAGTAGCACGTGCAAAATATTAACACGGCTGTCGATGACGCTAAATATAGGTACAAATGTTGTAAGCACGGGATTCGTTGAACAGTCGCATATGTTTTAAATAACCAGTTGTTTACAGTTGCCTAACGATGCATGCCAACAGTAACATGGGTGTTAGCAAGCGGTAAGCTGATATCGATAGCGCTTGCGCTCGCGAGGATGGCCCCGAACGCTGCTACAGAACAACCGGCTGGCATGACGGCTGATATTACAACGATAGCCGATACAAGACAACGATTATCAGCATTTCCCCAACACTATGGACATTAGTCAAACAACGTATCGCTACGCTTTAGCAGATATTCGAGAACAGTATAGCGCATCACTAAACATTGGTAATCATTTGCTTAGCGATACTGAGCCTACACTAGTCATCGCTCAGCCAACACTAATAAACATGAACCAGTACTAACAACTAAGCATACTGAAAGAGTAAATACCACAAATCACGAAAGGATACAGTCAAACCCGACTATGTCTAGTCGAACCCACTTATTTATATTACGATAATTCTATTGTTCAAACCAATAATTGCTATAAGCGGGTTGCGAAAAAAAGCAGTACACAAAGATCGCGGGCTGTTGTGAAAAAAAAAACTATTGGATGAGTTATGCCAATAAACATCAATGATAAGGACAACACAGCTGTTCTTTTTTGTTTTTTTTTTTGTGGAAACGCTTGAAAATTCAAACGCTTCCACAAGGCCACGACGAAGCCAATGTATGACAGTAGCTGAAATTTTGGAAGCTGGAACTTTTCCAAGCCTCAATTTTTTACTCATACTGTATGCCCGAAAGTGCATCAACAGAAGGCATTACCGCTAACATGCTGTAGCCCATTTGAAAAATCAGCTTTGCCGCAATGCTATAATGCCGTGCGATGAAGCATACCGCAAATTCGAAAGCACACTGGGTGACGTTGGGGTTGAGGCCGGGCGTTTCAGCAGCTTGAATTTCTCGTTTTCTTCTTTCTGCTCAAGAATTTAGCGTTCCATTACCTTTCGGCACGGACAACCAACGGCCAAAGTTAATTGTTAGAACCGATAATGCGGCATGCGGGGATTGCTGTAAGCGGGTTATTTCACCATAAAAACGTACAAAAGTTGACGTCGCCGCAGCTTCGTTGTTATAACCAATATATTGTTGAAACCGGTAACGTTATAACTGGTTTCGACTGCGTTTTCGAAGATAGAAAATGTTTTAGCGTGAGTACATACGAAACTGTACGGTTACATCGAGCAAGATTAGCCGGAAACACGCATCTAAAATCAGTAAACGCGAAAAACCCAAAGAACTCGGCTTTCACTCAGAGAAGAGGACATTCCCGCATGCATCTAGGTTGAATGAGCGGTGTGATGGCGGACGGCGCCGCGAGGAGCGAGTAGTAACTACCATGGACTTGCCATCGCGTGCCTTCTCCGGTAGGAGGCCACCTCATCCGTGGTTCCTCGTCGCCGTGCCCATCGGTCTGACGTGACCGGTTATGCAACGTTCGGTTCTCCGCGATTTTCCGATCCCTTCGCCAACATGTCGCTGCCGCAAAACGGAAGAACCTGCCATTCCAAGGCGTAGAAAAGAAGTCCGACGTTACCGCTGCTTACAGCTGATCGATATGAGGGGTTTAACGTCCCAAAACCACCATATGATTATGAGAGACGCCGTAGTGGAGGGCTCCGAAAATTTCGACCACCTGGGGTTCTTTAACGTGCACCCAAATCTGAGCACACGGGCCTACAACATTTCCGCCTCCATCGGAAATGCAGCCGGCGCAGCCGGGATACGAACCCGCGACCTGCCGGTAAGCAGACGAGTATACCTTAACCACTTGACCACCGCGGCGGGGCCCGCTGCTTATAGCCAACATGAGACATTCGGACAAAAGACATCAGGCGCCTGACAAATATTTCCAGCTGCGCGCACGACAATGTTGGGGCGCTGTTCACTTCGATACCGCATTTTCTCGCTTGTGAACCACCAATGCGTATGGCCAGCACCCACAGGCGTGCGCAAGTGGGGCACAAGTCTGCCCCGTACTGTGTTTACTCAGTCAGACCTGTCCCATAGTTGTTTGAGAAAAGCAGGGTTTTTCACGATAATGTGGTGGCCGCAGGCCCCTAATACTGAATTTCATGAACTGTTAAGACCAAACTGTTGTGAGAAGGACGTACGTGCTTATTTCATCTTAATTTTTTTCATCCAATGCCAATGTTGTCTTCCGAATTCGACCGACATGAGCGGGAGTAGAGAGGGGGAGGGGAGTGTTGCCGCAAAGCCGCCTTCCTTACATTATCGCAAAGCAGCGTCGTGAAGCCATATATTACTCGCAAAAACACGGTAACTCCTTTGGATATCGAACTATACTCGGCGACAACTTTTCTTGGCACTGAAGGGAAACCTACGTGGCGGAGCTTCAGCACGTGTAGCACTACGCGAAGTAGTCCGATGTGGCGCGCTTCTCGTAACGCTACGGAAAGTGATGGGAGAGCAACCAACAGCGTTTCATGTAGACGCAGACGCCGCTCAGCATTTGAGATACACGTAAAAAAGGCGGGACTTTCGCGCGCTCAGAAACGTGAAGTCGCAACGCGTAAATTAAAAGAAATACACTCTAAAAAAAGAGCGAGTAAAAAGGGCGTCTTTTTGTCCCACAACAATAATCGTCATCTATATTGCGTTCCATCCTTGCGCTATCGCCCAGCGGCCAGTACATTCCGGTCCCGATCGACATGCCCATTATCTGGGTTACATTGCATTCTCGATAGGAAAGTGGCCAGCGCCGAGTTTTCAAGAAAGGAAGCGCACGCAAGCCTGATGACGATTATTGTTGTGGGACAAAAAAGACACCCTTTTTACTCAATATTTTTTTAGAGTGTACGATTATCTTACTAGATAGCTCCACGAAGAAAATAACGGAAGAATTTTTATATTTCACGTTGAAAAATACGGGGGCTATTGTGAAACTACTTTCACTGGCGGTAGGGTGCTCGCGATTTGGCTCTGCAGCCTTCGCTACAATGTCAAGAAAAGTTGTCGCCGAGCATAATTTCAGTATTTTTGTTTTGTTCCTTTGAGTATTCTTTATACGCGGGTGCGCGACTGCACACGCAAAAGGTATTCCCTCGAATACAAAGCAACGCTGGGAGACAGTTCGGTCGTGAAAGGCGCCCATGCAGCAGTCCTTCTCGAGTAGCGCGCACACGCAGTTTATAACCCACGTATACGTATGCGGCTTCGCCAACAGTGCGCTCACCCACCACCATCCGGCACCAACCAACGCGCGGCCGTGAGTGGTTCTTAAGAAAGAGAAAGGAAGAGAAAAGTGAGCCCCGTTATTGTCTGCTTCAGTGAGCGACACCGCCACAGGGCTCACAAGGGATGGGGGTGAGGAGGGATAAAAAGGAGTAGAAGTAAAGGTATAGGAAAGAGGAAGAAGAAGCAACAACAAACTGAGGGGATATGAGAGACAGGAAAGATAGAAGCACGGTCACTGGAGTCCGAGGACGGGGTACACTTGCGAGAGATGTTGTCGGCGTCTGTAGATGGCGTAGAGCAGGTCCAGTAAGTCAGAGCTACACTGTCGTCGAAGGTCGTCGGCGGCAGGAAGTGACGTAGGGCGAGCCCAGTCGGCCAGAGCGGCCGTCCTTCGGCAGATGCCAAGGATCAAGCGTCCTCCGGCGCGGTATGTATATATGCACACTGCTGCGCATACCAATGGTTGCCCAGCTAGACGCGCAACTGTACACCCGCCTCACCGTTAATTACATCCGCCTCGCCGTTAAGAGCAAGAGTGAAGTTCTTGTTGCAATTAATTCGTGGGGACATAAACATCGACACGCCAAAACTAATCTCTTTCAGTAGTTCAACATTGACACGTTACAGGAACTCTCAAACGCTTGACGAATACACTTCTAACTCTAATTGTTTTAGATATTTATACTCCCCGCAAACCACAAGAGAAAGGTACCAACTGAGTCCTACTGTTACTAACGCCTCATATTTCCACGTGTTCGTAGAAATGATAGAAGCAAATGTACAAGCTGTGTAGTTTCTGTGAACCTAATTATTGTTTTTTTTCTGTATTTCTATCTCCTTATGACTTGTAGTATGTGTGCCCTCCCTGCAATGGTCTCATTTCAAGATCGGCAGTATTGCTAAATAATAATAATAAAATAATAATAATAATAATAATAATAATAATAATAATAATAATAATAATAATAATAATAATAATAATAATTACTCCCCACATTTCTTGCGTGAAATATTTTCCTTTCACCTTTTGGCAAGCTTCTGAGGAACCAAGAGGGACTCAATTCGGGCCAGTTTGGCAGGCACCCATTTCGAAGCTAAACAGTATAATAACCAGCGGGATAAAAGAAGAGCAAGAACGGAAGAAGAAGCGCCATGCTTCCGAAATCTCTGGAGTTATTTTCCTCGTGTAGTAAACGTCACTGCAGTTTTGTTAGCACAGGAACGATGTAATAATTACAGGGGGATTTATGTCCAAAAACCACGATATGACTATGAGAGACGCCGTATATAGTGACGGGGCTCCGGCAATTACGACCACCTGCAAGGCGGTTGTTTTGAGTGCGTTTAATACGAGTACAAAGGGCCTCTTAGCATATTCGCCTCCATCGAAAATGCGGCCGCCGCGGTCGGGATTCAATCCCGCAACCTGCGGGTCACCAGCCGAGCACCGGAACCACTATAGACCACCGGGGTGGATAACACTGAAGTACATCCACAACTTCGACCGTGCATGGACATATGCATGTGTGCAGCCCCATTTAGGAAACCTTCAAGTTTCACTGACCTCGTGTTTTTTACAGACGCACGTTCCGAGGTGTGCCCTACGTCTAGCTGCCGCTGTTGTACATATTTTGTTGTTGTGTAATAAAAACTTGGTCTCCGCAAACGAAAGATACTTATTTATGACGGTTGGAGGTATGCTTTATAGATGAGGGCTCAGACATGACAACATGACCCGGTTGATTTCTCCACCTATTCGCATCTTTCAAAGTTAAATCAATTTCAATCAAATGCATTGAGGAACGGCTATGTCGTAAAATATTTTAGAGCGCAACGAATTAGATGCGGCCAGAGAAGGGAAACCGCGCTGTGTCCCTTCTCCGTTTTGTGTCGCTTCTCTGTCCGTATCTAATCCGCTCCGCTGTAAAATATTCTACGATGAACATCCACATACTTGCCGAACTCGCGATTCTGAATATAGCTTCGGTTTATATGAGAACACACCGTTTATCTTGAAGATAGATGCGACAGCACAGTAAAGCCAATAGAAATCAAACTAAGAGCAAATGGGACCGGGCGACACTGTGTACAGAGCATGAGTGTGTGTATATACCTATCAAACTCGGTCAACAACCCCCCAGCCTACGTGTACAGTTCAACCCCATCTATCTCGTTCGCATAAATTGCGGGCGCTCGAGATACCGCCGCACTGACAAGCACGCCGACAGCTTATCATTCGTTTGCTCGCTGTTATCACAGCTGCGCGCTTAAATGGACCCCGAGCACCAAGACTATAGAATTGCTCCCGACGATGCATACAGCGTCTAAGAACAAGACGTTGCCTTTCTCTGCCTTGTGGGTAATCTTACGAATACTTTCAACGCAAACGCACTTAGAGGGCCCCGTCACCAGGCGTCATTACGAATTTCGTAGAGTAATTACAGCGCCAGGAAATACACGGGACAACGAAACGAATGAAGACGAGCACTATAGTTTTCGTTCGTCTCGTTGTCTGTAATTACTCTGCGAAATAGAATACGAACTAGCCCCTACATCCACACTCGCCCGCATTACGAAAGTCGGTTACACACTGGAGTTCTTAAACAGCAGTCTATCAGTTAACGATGCTTTCAGAAGGCAAGCTTCCCTGGCAAGTGAACCCCCTCCGTTTGGTCTGACAAGACATTCGCAAGTGCTATACCTACACTCGGCTGATGAAGTATAGAAGGAGCGCGTTGTAGTCACTTGATGAGCCTGGCGTCACGGTCACTTCACGTGTTTTGGGGACTCTGGATACATTAACTTGCGGGTCTACACTCCCACAATCACGCATATGATGGAACCACCAGGAGTTTATATAAGCGCGAGTGTTCGTGCATGTCGATTAAAAACGCGGCCGAAGATCGAAGTTACAGCGCGAGAACAGAACGACGACAAAGAGACAAGAAGGACACAAAGAACACGATGTCTCTTTGTCGTCATTCTGTTCTCGAGCTATAACTATCGTCATGTCATACCAACTAGCCCAAGCTGCCACAGTTCGAAGATCGAAACAATGGGCAAGTAAAAAAGTGCTACATCGCGTTGAAGGAACACTAAAACGGCCTTGATAATTTTGTACAAACACATTGGAACGGTAGAACAAGTTCCAGGGTCATTTAAAAACCAATTCGAACTCTCTGGGCAAACTGTGTTTTTAATTACAACGCTTTAAAGCTGTGAATGACTGCAGATCGCTGCGACTCGGCAAAACGACTTTTCAATCGCCCATTCACAGAGCGACATGCTCGGCTCACTTGACGTCACCGCGGTTGCTCATCTGATTGGCTGCGAAACACGCGGCACAGGCCCCGTGAAGGCGGAGCTTAGCCCCGAACGCCGCAGGAAGAGTTGAGGGTGAAAAGAGGAGCGAAGGAGGAGGGTAGTTATTCATTACTCATAGCTCCGTTAATAAGGGGTGTTTCGATTGAATTATAGTGTCGATGATTTGTTCCAGTACTGATCAAATCAAAAATGGAATGCGAAAAAAGCGTTTCGGGGACCCTTTAAACTATAGTGCGCCGGATGCAAATGGCAAGGAACACAATCTGAACAAAAGAATAATGAAAGGGAAACAATTGAATCAGAGAAGTTAAATTGAATTGCAGTGTTGGTTCTAAAAGAGCAAACAGCCAACATATGTCATAATATAACCAACCCTGGCCCAAAACGCCTGGCATTTGGAAACACGTAGCGAACACAGTACAGCTGCTGCATTAAATATCATTCGCCAACCTTTTTGCAAAACAGAAGAACCAGTGGATCGTGTTGGTAGTATGCGAGGAAAAACGGTATTGTGATTCGGTCAGGAACATTCATCGTGCCCCGTTACAGAGAGTAGGTGGCTGGGGCGCAGGAAGACACTGCCTCCGATAGACTTCCCACCCAGCCGGCCCAGCGTGAACGGAACTCCCCCGCTACCACGAAACGAGGTCACCCCCGATGGTTCGCGAGGTGGTACGCATATAATATGTATACAGGCTACGTATACACGAGTCTTCATTCGCGGACTTCCGTGGTCTCTTCTAGGAATACCCCCCACTGAGCTGGGAGAGACACTTCCTCATTAGCGATCAACACTCGTCACTTAAGTATATATAGCGGGCACGAACGGATCGCCGGATGATGAGGCCCGGTAGCCATCCATTACACGAGCGCGGGACATGGAGCAGGCGGTGATAGCTTGAGAGAGTGTGCTGCTTGCGCGAAATAGAGATGGACAACCGTGAGAAAGGCAACTGGCACGAACACGTGAACGGTGCGCTTTTTGGTTTCCGAACGGTGCGTTTTGGTTTACGATACCTTTCGAAGACCTACACGACTCTATGAGCTGGCACAACATCATCATCATCATTATCATCATCATCAGCCTGACTACGTCCACTGCAGGACAAAGGCCTCTCCCATGTTTCGCCAGTTAATCCGGTCCTGTGCTTGCTGCTGCCAATTTATACCCACAAACATACTAATCTCATCTGCCCACCTAATCGTCTGTCTCCCCCTAACCCGCTTGCCTTCTCTGGGAATCCAGTTACCTACCCTTAATGACCAGCGGTTATCCTGTCTACGCGCTACATGCTCGGCCCATGTCCATTTCCTCTTCTTGATTTCAACTACATCCTTAACCCCTGTTTGTTCCCTAATCCACACTGCCCTCTCTTTGTCTCTTAAGGTTACACCTACCATTTTTCTTTCCATTGCTCGCTGCGTCGTCCTCAATTTAAGCTGAACCCTCTTTGTAAGTCTCTAGGTACTCGGCTGCTGACCCGCAGGTCGCGGGTTCGTATCCCGGCTGCGGCGGCTGCATTTCCGATGGAGGCGGAAATGGTGTAGACACGTGTGCTCAGATTTGGGCGCACGTTAAAGAACCCCAGGTGGTTGAAATTTCCGGAGCCCTCCACTACGGCGTCTCTCATAATCATATGGTGGTTTTGGGACGTTAAACCCCACATATCAATCAATCTTTGTAAGTCTCTAGGATTCTTCTCCCTAGCTAAGTACCGGCAAGATACAGCTGTTATATACCTTCCTCTTAAGGGATAGTGGCAATCTACCTGTCATAATTTGAGAGTGCTTGCCGAATGAGCTCCATCCCAATCTTATTCTTCTATAGTTACTTCAGTCTCCTGGTTTGGCTCCGCGGTTATTACCTGCCCTAAGTAGACATAGTCTTTTACAACTTCAAGTGCACTAATACCTATCGCAAAGCGCTGCTCCTTTCCGAGGTTGTTGTACATTACTTTCGTTTTCTGCAGATTCATTTTAAGACCCACCTTTCTGCTCTCCTTGTCTAACTCCGTAATCATGAGTTGCAATTCTTCCCCTGAGTTACTCAGGAATGCAAAGTCATCGGCGAAGCGCATCATGAGCGGACACTAACCCGTAAACTGGCACGAAGCGCAGAGAGAGTTGAACGGAGGAGGAAGGCAGAGAGTTTAACCAAGCTATAGGCTCGATTGGCTACCCTACACGTGGAGTGGGGGTGAAGGAAAATATTAGAAAAAAATAGAGAAAAGAAAGTACCATAAAAGGAAAAAAAAGAAAATGAACAGTTAGTGAGAACACACACACACAACACGGTTCGTCAATGACCTGACGTCGTGGAATATTACCTGGCAGAGTACGACCCAAAACAAGCTAAATCAATTCGAGTTTATAAACTGTAATGCGAACGGTGCTTACAGCGAGCATTTTTGTTTTCGAAAATGTGAAATATACGCGAACATTAATTATTTGTGTGTGAGTGATGATAAGTCGTTCGTACTAAGCGACGTTACGCGCTAGTCACCACTGCACAGGATGATAGCTTAATCCCGCACGGTTGTTCAGAACCATCTCTTCAGATACTATCAACACGTACCGATCTTGTTACATATACCACCGCTGAAATATTTCACTGCAAACAGAGTTTATATCCTTCGGTGTATTTTTTTGACACACCTGCGCGTACTGTACATGATCTCCACTGGAGTGTGCAGATTGTTACATTAAGCACCGACTTTGTCACCGTTACTTCATTAGTCTTAAGCTTTGGTCTGATTCTGTATACCATTACAAAAATACGATTCCATCGTATATGGCGACGATACACTGCATATCTCAGTATAACTTCTTTTTTTTAAGAGGTAGCCTGTGCACATTTCGACGTCCAGGCGGAAACAGCCCAGGCATGAGTTATGAGAAATGTGGAAGTGTCCGCATGATTTTTGACCACGTCGCGTTCCGTACCATGCTCTTATAAAGCGTAGTACTTGAGTATTATGGCGTTCCTCGTCACAGAAATTCGGCTGCATCGGCGGACCATGGAATCGAACCCGCGACATCGAGCCCGACACCTGAACGCCGCAGTCATTGTGTACATTATATACTCGCCCTCCATCTTGCCGAGCTGCTACACAAATAACCGAGCGGTGTATATTTAAACCGATATAACGCCATAAAATGAAAATGGTCACGAGCGAAGTGGTTGCCCCGTCAAGACTGCATGCGGCAATCGCGACGTTCGCGCGATTTCCCGCGCTCCGTGAACTGCATGCCTGTCGCCACGGTAACCGAGATTCCAGCGCACGAGCACGACTTACGCCAAGACGGCTCACCGCAAATGAGCCGGTTCTTCACTCAATTACTCGGCAGGAATCAACTGATTACCACACATGTACGTCGAAAGAGTTCGAACTCACTGCGTGGTGCAATGCGTTCCACTTCTTCCTTCTCCTCCACCTCTCGGGTGTAGGTGATGTGCGCTACCATCGTCATGGCGGACAGCTCTCTTTGTCTCCGTCAATCCCAAAGTCAAAAGAAACGTCAGCCTCGAAGCACTCGAGCACGTACAGCCACTACAAAACTCCGCGTGGACACTGCAACTCGCCGAATCGGGTACGCCACGATCCACTCGTTGCTAGCAGAAACACAGAGAACTCCGCAAAAATGTAGGGGGCGCACACTAAGAGGACGCTTGGGACTGGCGGCACCATGAGCTCGTATACGGCGGAGGCGAGAGATCGGCGCAATCAAACGTCGCCAACACAAAAATCTGTGTGCCGTGCGCAAAGAACAGCGAGGAGAGAAAACAAACGCGCCAGCGTACGCAAGAAACAAAAAAGACAGAAACGAAAGAAAGCCTTGGGACCCAGGGTATCACCTCCGCACCCGTAGACCTCCACAGCTTCTAGCTACGCGCAGCTTTCGAGGTGTGGGCTCCCGTCCCACGCCCGCCGAGATTCACGACAGACGAAGCCGCAGCCTTATTTGGATGAATGGAAAAGGCGGCCGCCGCAACTGCTTCGTATGCCTCAAGCGAACGCGTCTGAGGATTGAGTGCTGCAAACGACCCCGTAACCAAGGTAAAGAGAAAGGAAGAAAGGGAGAGAGAGTGTCGCATGAAGAAACGTATGAACTACACTAGTTCCCAGGCCGGGGAAATACCATGCATTTGTGCGTGGCACGAGCGAGTTGTTTCCGTGCGTTTCGACGCATGCGTAGTACGTACAGGCAAGGACACTTAGCGCGACCCACGCCGATTGCGCCACGTGACTGAAATGCCGAATATGTGCGTATGAGCGGAACGCGCGACAAGGTGATGACAAAGACGTGTTTGTCTGCTGCGTAGAAGACTCAATGGCATTGCGTACCTGGACCAACAGCCAGTTCGTGTATGGAGAAATCGGAGCGATCATCAGGACTATCCACAAAAGGCTATCGTGCGACAAACTCGGCCTGCCACGACGATGGACGGATTACGCCGGTTTCACGTAGGGTATGCGGCCACAAGAAACAGGTACGCGTGTGTACAGTGCTTCGCTGTGAATCATATAAGAGGGACCAAAGTAAAAAAAAAGAATTGTGTACATATATGATGCGATGTTAAATGGGGCTTTAGTAACGAACAATTTTGCGAATTTATCCTGACTTAAGCGCTTAATGCATAGAGACCAGGCAACGTCAAAGTGAAAGCCGGCGCATTAGGAGACTTGTTCGTGTGTATAACCTTTCAATTTGAGGATTGACGCTCGGTTCAGGTGGCGTAACGAAAGTGCTTTAAGGCTCAACATGGGCTGTATGTACATATGAGGCACGAAGCAGCGAGACTACAAATTAAGTATATTTCTCGCCATCCAAAGGTTCACGGTACTAATACACATCCAGGCGAAATCGTTTCTTACATCGCTCCAACGGGATTGAAGGCGCGGATCGAACTTATCGGAATTCGCGGTCGCGTATATATTACGGCACGCGAATCGCAGCGACGGGGCTCAGTAAGAACTTCACATTAACGCGCGCGTCGTGTGCGCATGTTTGCATAAGAAAACAATGACAGGCGACCCTAATACTTGAATTATAATAGGCGTTAGGTAGTGGCACACACACCAATAGGTGTCCACGCTCTCTGCATGGCGCATTCCTTGCGTTAGGTCTGTGGTTCATCGCTATGCCGAAAAGAATCTCTGAGGCAACGTAGAAATAAGCGCGTGGTTGAGGTCTGCTCCACCAGATGCCGCCGTGATCCCAGCTGCTCAATAATAATAATAATAATAATAATAATAATAATAATAATAATAATAATAATAATAATAATAATAATATACTTGTGGTTTAGCGTGACAAAACCAGGACATGGTTACGAGAGGCGCCGTAGTGGAGGACTCCCGAAATTTCGACCATTTGGGTTCTTTGACGAGCGAGCACCTAAATCTAAGCACACGTGCCTTCGAGCATTTTGCCTTCCATCGAAAATGAGGGCCGCCGCGCCCGGGACTGGATCCCGCGACCTGTGGGTCAGCAGTCTAGCAGCATAAGATAGCCACTAGACCACCACGGCGGGGCAGATAGCAGTGAATAGACCACGAATAGACCAATGGATTGGCTGGCGACAGCTTTTCCGTCTTCAGCCAGCAACTACTCTGGCACAAAACGTTAACTGCACGCGAGGCGCTTTTCGTTGCGTATAGTCAGAGCTCGCCGAGATGACGAGATCATTCCTTGAGCCGGGAGACGTAGGCTTAAAGTGGGTTAATTACTTGTCAAGGCAGCAAGCAAGCTGCGCGCCGGATGCGCAAGCGTTAGTCGTGTCGGTGACCTCGTTTACTGCACGGTTTCTTGTATGTTTTTGTCTGTGTTCTTGTGAAGATTTTTCATTATTTCGCGACAGCAAGAAAACGAGTGTCTCTCTATAACAGGCCGCAGCAAGCACGAAGCTATTTCCGTGCACAAAACGACAGCTTGCAGGCCGCAGCCGAGACAGATGCACTGCGCCAGCCGCAGCAGGAGAAAAATGGGTCACTAAATAGACACCAGTCGTGATGCTGTTTGACTTTCAATTATCAAGAAACAAGAAAAATTTGTCCAGGACGCAAAGTGAAAGTATGACTCAAGAAAAATGAAGTAAACTCAAGGAAAAATGTATGTAACTTTTGTTACACGCTTGGCCGCTGCAAGAATTTATTTGGAAATTATATGCGAATAAGAGGAGGGAAACATAAATTGAAATTTGACTGCTTATCACGTTGTAACAGTGTAATGTGAGCAGCTTGTGATCTGAAAGGAGGTCGGCTGTGGTCGTGGGAGGAAATGAGCAAACCGCGCGCCCCCCTCCACACATAGAGAGAGAGAGAGAGAATAGAGTATTTACAAGACGGTAACTTGTGAAATGCACCGCAGAGTACCATAATAGAACACGTTGCTGCGCTGCTTGCTTCATATTTGATAAGCGCACAACTACATGAACAGGACAGTGAAGAGAATGAAGAAGAACTTGAGCGGCTTTTTAGGAATACTGCCAAACCTCCCTACCAGCACATTGGGACATTGAGACCGGTTCTATGCCTGCGAGCCTTCGCTTTTTTATGTATAGCACGCAGTCTTGGTCCAAGATACTCGATTTGATAGAAGCGTACAAGAAAGAGAAGATCACTGAAGATATACTTTTTTATGCAGCAGAGATACTAAAAAATTGCCTCATACGCAATGCAAGATGCGCTCCATGGAATACAGTATTGATGCGTTATGTGATGTGCGCATCTTTACTTCTTCATTATTGTGGCGTATGCTAAGACTAAAACGTCCGTATATCGAGGGGATTTCACATAACGCCTGTACTGTTAGCCAGTTCTAGACATTCTGGAGTACGTTTTGTTGCGATAGAAATTATATGGACACAGCTGCACATCTTCGCTGACTTTTACCGTCGCCGTCATGTTCCGCGCATATATATATATATATATATATATATATCAATTGCAACATTGATTGATATGTAGGGTTTTAACGTCCCAAAACCACCATATGATTATGAGAGACACCGTAGTAGTGGAAAGCTCCGGAAACTTCGACCACTTGGGGTTCTTTAACGCGCACCCAACTCTGAGCACACGGGCCTACAAAATTTCCGCCTCCATCGAAAATGCAGCCGCCGCAGCCGGGATTCAATCCCGCGCCGTGCGGGTCAACAGCCGAGTACCTTATAGCCGGTACCACGACGGGGCGCCATTTACAACATGTTTACTGTCAATGGACAAAAACATTCTTGAACAAACCTCGTACACCTCGTTTGTAGTTGTCCAGTTATGCACTTGCACTTATCTCTCGCGGTGGGTGGGAGCCATATATGAAGGAACAAGCAACAACACTCTGGGGTGGACGTTTTGGTGAAGCGCATTGGAACTGTATGTTTGCTACCATCACCGATACTGCCGACATCGACTGACAAATGCCGGACAAACGCCGGGAAAAGATGCTGTATACCGTTTGGCCTTAGTGTTGCCACTGCATGTAGCATAAACACCTGATAGTCGCGTTGAAGCAAGGCGGGCTTGCATAAATATACCCAGACACGGGAAGAACGTGCCGCTGCGCGTGCGAAAAACGCCGCAGCTCAGCGCACACTCGACCATGATTTCATATGGTTAAATGTCCTATAGCCTTACACTTCGTATAGCAGTCGTGTTGCTATCGCATTCATTGCTTCGGCTTTGTTCCGACACTGTGTGTGTGTGCGTGTGTGTGTGTGTGTGGCGACCCACTCACTCAGACGACGCGTGTTCACGCTATAACGATGCACCGAACAAGGCAACATTCTGTACCGCCAACGCGTTATTTACTAGAACCCAGGTGCTTGTCACGGGTTGCCACAGGGGCGTCACCGTATTGAAGTTTTCCGTATACAACGCAGAACCCTTACGCAAAACATTTGTCGGGAAGAGAGCATGCAGGCACTTATCTGAATCATGGCGGAGGCCACCATTGCTATGGCATCCATATAGCTTTGTGATATATATACGCAGAGGCGCTCACATTTGTGTCACACAAAAATGTGAGCGCAGCGCACTACATAAATCATATTTTTCGCCTGGCAGCGGGAGTCCAACCATTAATGACGCGACCTGCACATGTATATTTGTACACGAGTTCCTCATGCAATATGGGCACTGAACTGTCATCAGCGTGCTTACTTTCCCGGTTCAATAATTTTACGCACGGATATGTACATGACTTCGACAGCAAAATTGAGGCAATTGCGCGAAATGAGCAACGTTGGACTCGGCAGTAGAGAGATACATACAGGATGGGTTTGAAGTGCCTCACATTCATAATAAATACATTGAGCATTTTTGTTGGTACAGTGGTAATGACCAATCAAATGAAGATACCTAGATTAAAATACGGGGTTACAGGAGAAGCATCTTTATATACAACAATATCTGCTGACGGACATGTGTCCGTGATTTGTGGCAGCACGAGCGAGGTTCAAGTTAGTGTAGAAAACCGGTCGTTAGTATACGTACAACATAACGTTTGGATGAGCCGCGATGACAGAAATCTGTGACAAAGTAAACCAGCATAACATGTAACAGTGTCCATGGAACTTCAGAAGTCTCGGGACGGCTTTAAGCTCTCCCATATAGTAGAGTACCCTGTACTCTAAATCGTTACCCTCTTTTTCTATAGGTGAAAAGGAGCAGAACCTGTGTTATATATATATATATATATATATATATATATATATATATATATATATATATATATATATATATATATATATATCACAGGTTCTGCTCCTTTTCACCTATAGCACTGTCGTGTTTGCATGCGTGCTTTCGCGCTGTAATACGCAAACGGGACCAGCTTGCAAGACCCGGTTCGCGACCTTCCTAGCTTCCTTTCCAGTCGCTTGTCAACGTTCCAGATTTCGACGCTGCCATATATAGGCAACCTCGGCGACTCTATTACGCGGGTCATGAATCAAAGCAGTTTTTTCGATCCCCACGGCACTCCTTCGTCCCTTGGCGGTGACAACAGCGATAGCGGCGACACACGACGGCGCACGCATCGAAGCGCGAAGGTCGCGATGTAAGCGTAAAAAAAGATGAACGAAAGGAAGATTATAAAACGATGGAGAGAGAGAGAAAGAAACCAAAACCAGCGCAGCAACACCACCAGCAGCACGTTTAGGCAGGCGCATGCAATTAACGCGACGCGCGTATCACGCGCGTATCAATGACGTTCCTTACTTCGAAAGATATATACAGATATTTGTGAATGCGCAATCTTATACAACCGCGTGGTGGCTACCGCCATGACTTGGGGAAACCCATTAGACCGCACAGGTGGTGTTAGCTCGCGTGGGTGTCGGTGACGAAAGCGCTGGCCAACGGAAGAGGGACGAAGAACGAAAGAACCAGGGAACACGGCCTTTCAATCATCTCGATAACGAAACTATAGAGTTTGCGTGTGAACGAGCGAAATAATGGCGCTGTGGCACGAATGCAGACCTTGGTGACCGGTTTTAGATTTAACGAGCGGAGACCAGTTTTCCTCGAAGCAAAAAGACATTAAGGACGAGTTGAGTGTTGATCGTGGTCACACCTAGCCGTCTTTCGATAAAGGATAACTTGGGCCTCACTTTAGCTCGTATACGATGCATCTGTTCTCGAAACTATAGACAACCGACCTTTACGCCAGTTCAAGACAGGTAGAGAACAGAGATCGGTAGACTTCTATAAAGGAACTATAGCCCACCGTTCTAACGAATACGTTGAATAACAAACTCGGGAATATAGCCTTGTATAAGGACTTTAGTCATATTAGCATTAGTGCTGCAAGTGAATCGTGCTACGGCAATAGCAAAAAAAAAATCCACTTTTACCGGCTGAGTCCATAATTGGCAAATCAGCAAAGCACTTAAAAGGAGTGCTTACAGTTAATATATGTGTCGTTAAAATACACAGAATCACAATACATTCTGCGGGAGTTGTCAGCTGGGTTACTTTCCCAATAAGAAAAAAAGCGCGTATACAAAAATAAACACCGAAAAACATGACGTCAGGGGGACACGCGTATTGGCGGTCAAATAGGAGCGCTAATCCGGACTCTCAGAGATTAAACAAATAATAAAGAAGAAGGTGCAACGGTGTGCGATCCGTTCACTCTGCCGTGTAGTCTAGTAATAAACACGCTCAGGTCAAAATGAGTGAAGAAGTTAGATTTAAAAAAAAAGCAATTTACGTTGTTAATATAGAGTTAGCTTTGGTACTTACTGTGCTCTTATTAAACACGCCCATCCTCAAAACGAACGCAGACTTTTAGAATAATGTCAAAGTGCAGTGCATCGCGCCTAGACCTTCACGTGTACCACACGGTCGCTGAAAAGGAAACGCGAAATATTCACAAAGTGTACTGGTGATTTGTATACGGATGTACGCACGCGAGCGCTTGAGCAAACAAAGGCGAAAGCGTTCTCGGAGGACTCGCTAAGCGCAAGAATATATGAACACCGTGCATTCCGTATATATGCACTGTCAAGGCACAGCCTCTCTGGTTGGTACAAGCCAGCCGTCTAGTCACGAAGTCAGCTATTCTTTTCTCTACGCGCATCGTTTCAAAATGTTCGTTTAAGCAAAACGGTACAACGTCTCGCCAGATGACTGCCTCGCAAAGAACGCAAAGGCGGCAACGGAAAATGAAACAGAGAAAACCGCAACTTCGAAACACAAGTCTGGCGACTCGTCTGCACTGCAGTAGCAGCAGGTCTTTCGCAACGGCGCCACCAAGCGCGCTGTCGCGGCGTCCTTAACGAAGTATACGCATTTCGAAACGGCCGCTAAAGTTGGAATACCTGCAGCACAAGGTAGCATAACTTCAGGCCCCGCTCACCCCCCCCCCCCCCTCTTTTTTTTGTAATTTTTTTGCGTCAGATGTCTGCAGCCAGAGAAACAATAATGATAATAGTAATGATGCGAGATTTGAAGGAAAAAGGATTTCGCTTTAAGTTTAAAAGCACAGACATTGGTTCGCAAAATGACAAAAAAAAATAAAATAAAAAAATATGCTCGCGTCGGTCGTCATCAGCAGTATGAGTATAGCAGCACTTCGTCATAAACAATCGTAAAGCCAGTTATTTCGACAGCCCTTAACGGCGCGCAGACTGAACGAAAACAAACAACACGAGGAGCACGGACCACCCTGGGGAGAGGTGGGCGGGTTAAAAAATCCTCGCCAACGTGCCCCCTTCGAGCGACAAGACAAGGGACAGAAGAGGAACCTGTGCAGTTCCCTCCACAAGTTCTTTCTTTCTTTATTTCTTTCTTTCTTTCTCTTCCTCTCTTTTTTTGCTTCACTACATCTTCCTTTCTTTCTTCATAGATTTCTTTCAAAGCAGGCATGGCCGCCTCTGGCCCAAACAGCCTCCCGATCGTCACTCAACAATCCATCCATCAGGCCTATGAACTGACTGACACGCCTCAGCAAAACACGCGGTTTAAACAAAGAAAAAGAAAAAAAAAGATGACAAGGATGGCGCGACAAGGAGGATGCAGACGGAGCCGCAGGGTGTGCGCGGATGAAAGGCCCTTCCACTGCACACATGCATTCGCAGTTGCACAAGCCGGTGTCAATACACGACCCTTCCTCCGCAGAGAGCATCGGTCCTCGTGTGCTGCCGAGTGTACAGAGAAACCCGTCCAAGGCAGCCAGCCACCGCTGTTTACACGGGCTATCACATCCACAGCACTGCCGAACGGATGAAAGGAAAAAAAAAAGAGCAGCTAGTAATGACTCTCCGTCAAAACATCGGCAAACGAACGCACACCTGCGGTTCTTTTCTTTCCTGGACAGTTCCGATAGAATACGGAAAAAAAATAAAAATATAAACCGGGGAGTGTGCTCGACAGGCTAATGTAAGACCAGTTCGGCAATTCATTGTTATTCTTCCTCTTTTTGTCCTCGCTTTGTACTGGCGGAATATTTTCTTTCGATTCGTAAAAGTCCGCCTTTAGGCGTATAATACAAGTTTTGTGCTTCTTCAGTGAGAACGGGTTTGTGGAAATAAAAAGGTTTATTGTACGTGCACAAAGCTAGCGCATCTATTTTGTTTTTTGCATTAATCCGATTAAGGAGTGGCAGAAGGATTAAAAGGCCACGCTGCCCTGAGCTAAGCGTCATCCATCATGCTCAGAGCAATAGATTATATTTAGCTCAGCAAGTAAGGACCAAGGTTTCCAACATTTATTTTCGGTCTATACGTAACATGTTTGCAACGGTTCGTTACTTATTTCAAAAGACTCGCCACGTCAGTCTATATAGCGGTTATGGAGCCTGACTGCTCATCCGAAGGTCGTGGGATCAAATCCCCGCCGCGGTGGCCGCATTTTCAATGGAGGCGAAAACGAAAGAGGCCCGTGTAATTACATTTTAGGCGCATGTTAAAGAATCCCAAGTTGTCGAAATTTCCAGAGCCTTCCACTATGACATCTCTCAATCGCGATTGTGCGAGGTTGAACACCAATTTTTATTTTATTATTTCATTTTAATTATAACGTACTGCGTCTATTAAAGAACATCACTTGTTCACACTTTTTTGCGCTTATACTTACAAAAGAAGAGCTGACAAAAGAGAAAAAATTGTCACACATCTCGATAGATTCTCTCTCTCTAACAAACGGACGTAAATTATAGCCGTATACTGAGTGGCACCGGTGTATAGGGGAGCGTGTAATCGTTCGTCTATTGTGGTTAGAAATAGGCCTCGCATAGATTGATGATTGCCCTTTTCGCTTCAAACGGACCGCATCCTTTTAAAGTGACCGTTTTATTCGGGAAAATATATTGCTTCACCAGCGCCCCCATTCACGATCATGCCCTTCGCACTACACCACAGAAACTCAGTGCCTCATTCCAAGAGTTTATGAAAGTATACATACTTCAACTCGCCAAGAAAAAAATGAAGCAAGGGCCGAGCCGGTGAAACAAAAGGACAGGGTACTATTTTGTTCTTGTTCACTTTCTCTTGCAGCTCATATCCAGTGTACCAAGTGGCACTTATTATTTTAATTATCCGTCACCCGATACGGCAGTTAGAGTATACGACAAACCGCAAACCAACACACCCAATTATTAAGACAAAAAAAGATAGCTCGTAAATTGATAATGACAAAAGCGGAAGCAATACTACCAGGAATACATGACGCCACAGCCACGAGGCCAAACTCGCGAGTAAAAACCGAAAATAACACGCAGAGTTGTCAGCATCACAAGTAACTCGACTAAAGAATCAGAAAATAGTAATAACATGTGAGGTTTTACGTCCCAAAACCACGACGTGATTATGAGAAACGACGTGGTGGAGGGCTCCGGAAGCTTTGACCATCCAGTGTTCTTTAAAGTGCACTGACATACACTAGCCTCTATTCCTTCATCACCATTGAAACGCGACCACCACGGCCGGTATCGAACCCGGGACCTTTCCATGGGCCAGCAGCCGAGCCCCGTAGCCACTGTTCTAGCAATGATGAACGAGTCAGAAACTTAAGACCACCACGAGTTAAAAGATGCAGGGAGTGGTTTCTTTATCGCCTTCACCATCTTTGGTATACGGGTGGTATAGCCTCTCCGCCACTCATTTATTCACAAAGCACGTGTACAAATACAGCACTAGGCGTTGAGTCTGTAGAGATTTCGAGCTAGTCCGCCACAAGCTGTTTATCTCAGTTTATACGCATGCAGTCGGAAACGGACGAAGTGAAATCAGTTGGTCACCCGCGATAGTCGTGCGATACAGGGGAAAACGGTTGGACGACAGCACGGCAAAGCAGGGTTTACGACAGTTCAAAACTGATACTCCGCCTAAAAGGATCGATCTGCAGGTTCTACCTTAACTAATACAATACGTTAATACCACTTCTGGTGTCAGGAAGAGCACCTATACGACTTTTAGCTCTCCTGGCCGCTTCGGTGATGGTGTCAATACTAAAATTGGTATGGCATAACATGACTGTATGACGAGCATGAGTGAGTATGTAGTCAAAACTTGAAAATCATGACATTTCATGAATGCCATGATTTACATTTCATGGTCTCGTTGCGCTTGCGGTGTTTTCGTCCACATGACATATTGCAAAACTGGTGTGGCATCACATGACTGCATGGCGAACATAAGCGACAGACCCTAACTTGAATATAATGACGTGCATGTCATGTAAGAACATGACTACATGGCACGCTCATGGAGCGCTCGCGGCCGTTTCGCTAGCTTCGCATATACCAAATTTGGCATTACGTGACCCGAACGGACGACGAAGGTAAATGACAAGTCCAACGTGATAATCATGTCATGCGTGTCTTGTAAAACATGACTACATGCTACGCTCATAGCGTGCTCGCGGCCGTTTCGCTAGCTCCACATATACCAAATGTGGTATCAGGTGGCGTGAATAGATGACGAACGCAAATGACACGTCCAAACATGATGATAATCCTGACATGGAAGTCATGTACGGCATAATTTTCGTCCACCTCGTAACGTCGTGTTGATTTTAAAGTGGCATACCAACCTTCCTCAATCGTGCTTCGCATATCATAGGTTCTCAGTGTAGGTGGGATCTGCCATTTTTTTTTCGTATTCTTAGAGGCTGTTTCAAAAGGAACCTCAAAACCACGCGCCGCCCACAGTGGGCACGCATGAGCTGGTGAGGACCAAGAACAAGATGGTGTGAAGGCTTCGGTGTCGAGTTCCACTAGCAGTCTGGTATTCTTGCCGTGTATAGTTTTCACAATAACCCCCGAAGTACAAGTTAAGCGCAAATGTTGCGTCCCGTACATTGGTGTAAATCCAGATTGATTGATTGATTTGTGGGGTTTAACGTTCCAAAACCACCATATGATTATGAAAGACGCCATAGTGGAGGGCTCCGGAAATTTCGACCACCTGGGGTTCTTTAACGTGCACCCAAATCTGAGTACACGGGCCTACAACATTTCCGCCACAATCGGAAATGCAGCCGCCACAGCCGGGATTCAATCCCGCGACCTGCGGGTCAGCAGCTTTGTACCTTAGCCACTAGACCACCGTGGCGGGGCTTGGTGTAAATCCAGAAAGATCACAAGGACCGACACACAGCTCGATACGGCAGTCATTTTGTTTTCGTACATGTAGCTTTCATTTTACTTACGCAAAACTTGAAATCACGGCTAAAAATAAAATTGAAAAACGAACGTGGGTTCCCAGCTCACGTATTTGCATTGTTATGTTGAGCTTTTTTTTTTCTGAAATCGGTCGAGCGGCAGTTGCGATTTCAATACTCTCACACAGCTGAGGGGTATGCGGGGTACACGCTGCCAAAAAGAAAAAAAAATTCAGGCATTACATAAATTTAACGCGCTATACTTAACTGTAAAATCATTCAGATGGCACGCTTGAAGGAGAAATTTCGAGGTGTTCATTGCAAGGGGTGTATTTCCCAGCCTGAGCGCAGAGCCTCCCAATCGCCCCATGATTTAGGCCACTGGACTCGTCAGTCATCTGAACATGACTTCGCTGAGGCAAAAATTCGTTTCGTCCGATTCTATTCCGTTCTTATCACCCATGAAGCCTTCACGAGAGTGGGGAGAGAGAGAATTTATTAGAAGGCGGAGAGTTCCACCTGAGTTACCATACACTTCTTGCTATACTCTGCTCAAAAGGAGAAAAAAAAAAGACCGACGAAGCAGGATGAAATACGATGATGCAGCCTTGGCAAAGTTCAGTGCACGACATTGGCCGACATTGCGAGTACGCATGTACAAGCATTTTGACTCTGGAATTACATGGGACGTCCCGCGTACACGTTACACAAAACGGGACTTGGCATCACGCTTGACTTGTCCACGTTTCGCTGTACGAACGGAAGGGAAGAACCGCGTAGTGCCTCTGGAGTATGCAAATACACGAAATGCGTCGACGGACGTGGGAAAGGCGTTAGTCGGCGCGACGCGTCATTCGATTTCTGTCCGAGTCTGACGCATGGACGTACGATGCAAGAAAGGAAGCACACGGAAAACCGCACGAACACCGTCGTCTACAATATACTATACTTCGGGCGGGGTGACGAAATGCTCACGGGAGCACGACACACAGAGAGGAATCATTTCCGCCGCGCTAGGCGAGCCTGCCGCGAGCGAAGAAGCCGACACCCCCCCCCCCACCCCCCCCGTTCTCCGAGTCATTCGTCATATACGTCACTGCATTCCACAAAAGATAAGATCCCCGACGGGAGCTTCAGCACGCGGCTTTGTCACCGTTATCTGGACTCAGTCATGCACTGCTTAGCTGACTCGATGGAGGATAAGAGCCAGCCTATGGAATCAGCACACGGCTGAAATTTCGTCATCCGGGCATTCCCTTCTTTGTCGTGCCCACCACGCAGGCGACAAAGAGGCCAAAGGTCAAAGTCCGCCTGACGAAGCAGTCGTAAGAAACAGTTAATCATTTGTTAAGAGCAGTTTTACCTTATTAAGTCATACTGCGCAACGCTTTTGGACAGCAGTTTTCGATATTAAAGAACGAAAGTTCGCGCAATGAATTTATTGATCCCGGATGTGCAGACACGTGCGCACGTTACCCTATAGGGCTCGACCTCATCTGCCGTTTTGGGGTTGGTGACAGCTGAAACTAATTTGGTTTGCATACAGTACTCGCAATCAGTGCAGATGAATATGATCTGATGATAATCATAGTATGATATTTTGTAGCTATTGATTCATTCATAAAAAGATAAGTATGTAACGGATAATAACACGAAGCGCAGTGGGCGGAACGAGTTGCAGCGCAACCCATATATAAAGCCAACGAATAAGCTATTTACGTTTCAAGCACGTATCAAAGCACTGGCTTCGTTCCACCAGGATGTGAAACATCGAAAGATCAACAGAAGCCCATGACGCGAAGTTGGCTACCGCGCGATAAAGTATACACCACGTTCGTCAAACGAATTGCGAAACTGTCGCAAACAAAGAACGCCGGATATTGTGAAGGGGAAACCACCTTGCCGTTGTGTTTCATTTGATCAGACTGACGACACAGGCACTACAGTCTAACTTTCCTATAATGAACACTGACGTATCGTATCAGTTTGCAGCGAAATAAATAGGAATTCTTGTTGGTCCCGCTTCGTTTTCGTAACATTTGTTGCTTATATAGCGACATATAAAACGAGATAACTACCATCATATCGACTATAACGAAGAACTTTTTGGTTCGAGCGGAGCTCGCAATTCTGACGGTGGCATAAAAAGCAAAGCACAATCTTGAAAGAAAAGCCCCAACCACACATATTTAAAAAAATAAATGCGGTTGTGAATCGCTTTGAAATGTTAGCAGGCGAAGATAACACCCTTTTTTCAAATAGATGCGAACGCACACCTGTATTGTCGGACGAACTTTTCTTCTGCTGTATTTCTCTTTCTCGAGTTCCGCAGTTTATCTCGTTTAATCGCCCCAAGGATACTGGCGAGAATAACCTCAATTATATAATTTAGAGCCTAGAATTACGTGTTCTCGTATATGTGACATCGCGAAAGCCAGCTTGCCGTGCCCATTCTTATACGTACCGTTATAACGAATACCAAATACAACGAACTAATTGATAGTCCGTAAGTTCGCTATTCGACTATATATTTGAAACAGCGCAGTACTACGGATGTACCCCTTCTCTTTTCACGACATGATTCATTGAGGAAGTACAGAGCGATATTTAGTTGATATACTTTCCTTCAACCAGGCAGTGCCGGAGCCTTCTTTGATACCACAAAGAACGGCCTGAAAACGATGGTTCCCTGGGGACAAGACCGCGATGCGGTCTTGTACCCTGGGAACCGTATTGATACGGTTTCGTATCAATAAGGGCTCACAAACACGCTCTTGTCAGCAGCTTGCTCTTGGGCGAACAACAAGAGGCTGCAGCTGCTATCAAGGCTATTCAGTTAGACGGGCTCGCTTCTGGGGCCAGCTTGTGATGCATCACGTCTCACGCAGAGGGAAGGAAGCAAAGGCAATAACAAAGAGCACCACCTCTGTCCCGTCTTCACTCATTTTGAGCTGCGTCAATGGTGAAAACCTAAAAGGAATGTACCCGTACCAGGACCAGTTTTAATGGGACCCCAGAGAGAAGAGCTGTTGTTCGCACAATAGTGAATCAACGATTTCACAGTACCGGGAAACTCGGAAAAAAGACGCCGCCCCGACTTCATGGATTTTTTTTTTTTTTACGGTGTCCCCTAGACCATACCCACAGCTTCTAATAGGTTAAAATTGAGAACACTATCCTCGGTGAGGGTCACATACTCAATAATTGGCGGAGAGCACGGGGGGATCGGGCCTCCTTCGAGCTGCATCATGGTGGCCAGAGCCCAACCCTGGCGCTGACCCGAGATGTTGTTCAAGAACTTGGCCAAGGCTCTCACCCACCGCAAGCGGACTGTTGGCCCTCCTGTCCAGCAGCTATTTCACAGGAAACTGTCCATTTCCGTTCCCTTTCCTTTCAGGCTTTTCAAGTTCGGATCATAGGGTAGTGACCAATAGGGAGTCGGGTGCCGCGGTCGCATTGACAAAGAAGATGCAGGATGATTAAAACTGCTGTATGTGCGCGGCTCTTGTGCGAAAAAGTGGGGAGGGGACGCACAAATAATTTGAAATTCTTTGTGCATCAGGCATTTGTTTATGACCTTTATAATATCGATATACAGGGTGTTTCAATAAATGTGTTCGATATTATTTAAAACACGGAAAGGAGGCATCTGCGCGCTACCTGCAGCGTTCCCTTTACTTTGACAGAAGGCATCTTCTGATGCGTACAAATATTATATCAGTAATTAAATAAATTAACACAATTAACTTTTTAACCAGAGGAAATGGCCGATAGAGTCCAATGGGCGAAGTAATGTACACCCTACAAATAGTCCATAGCAGCTTTAAAATTCTGGAAAAGCGGCTACTTACTGGTAACTAGAGGTGCCTCTTTTGATCAAAAGTCCACTACTGACAAAGATCCAGCAAATTTCGATCACGATATCCACATTTTTCGAAAACTATGAGACCACCACAAATTGCTCATGTTGGCGAAAATGGTAATTCGGGTGGATCTGATGCCTCTGAGGACAAGTTGGGCCATCCTTCACTGCAGATGAAGCTACTTGCTCCACTATCGCAGCACTCTGACCTCCTTTATGGTACGAGAACTAATAAAATGCGTAACGCGATGTCAAGTCTGAAAACGAGATGCATCAAGGAGGCCGTGATTGAGTCATAGGGGCAGTGCGAGCGCTGCATCTCAAGCTTCAGGGCGGCATTGTATTTCAGCTGAGCAATGCAAGAAAATATCTACTTTTTTTTTTTCTTTTTGCAACCCGAGGTGTTGCTCGACGAAACGAACAAAATGCACCAAAGAGGACATCTCGAGCTCGAACTGATAATGGGCACTGGTCAGCGTCAATAATTAGGCGATATGAACGTTAGCGAATGCGGGCTCAATGATTCATACCTCCCCTGACGCAATAGCAGCATTTGTGTTCTGTGAGGCACTTATCCTGAACAAAAGAACAAGAAAATCTTGTCTTATCGCAATGGGTGAACGGGGCCTTCAAATTGACCCATGATGCTTTTGCACACGACAAAGGGTGCCGTTGCGCAAGTTATAAGCAGCGCTGGACTACTGTGCAGCGAATTGATAACAAAAGCAATAGGTGAATATATGCACCGAGAAATTTTTCAATATGCACCCACTCGGCTACTAGCGCAAATGTTACGATGTTGGACGTCCTCTGGTCAAAACAGTTTGACCGATCAAGCAAGACTGTTAAAGGGTGTGTGACAGGTGGCGAGCTCTCCACATCGCCGCAGCAAATGAGTGAACAAGCCCTGACACGACTGCAGCACCTTTCAAAACGCGTAAACAAAGTGCAACACCTTACGCTTGAGCAGCCGTCACTTCGGCACTGTTTCTTCCCGACAAGTTTCGACTTCTGAATGTTGTAAGCAGCAAAATATGCAAGCGATCGCTTTAGTCACCGCTGAAAAACATGCGGTCGCCATAAATCATTTGGACACAGAACAAGGGCGACGAAGTGGTCGACAAGGTGCTCCCGTACGCCGTAGCACTCAACAAGGTCGCCCAGCGGCCTTGGCAGTGCGCTCGACCGCACTCCCTGCCAAGCTCCTAGCTGGGACCCGAGCTCTACGGACAGCCGTCACGTACTACACGCATCTCAAAGCAGCGCGAAAGAAGGAGCGCGCGCCAGAACGTTGCACGCTCGTCTCGAAAACCAGTGCGCCCACAGGCCAACGCACCCGCTTCGCCGCTCTGGCGGGGGCCAGTCGAGTTGAAAGTTAAATGAAGAAACCGTCAAAAAACGGCCGGTTTTGCTCACCCAGATCCTCCATCGCGGATCGTTGCCGAGGTGTCGCCGGCGTAGGAGTTTGGAGGGCCGCGCGAGCCGAAGGCACGGGGTTGAACACCGCAAAATAGACTCAGTCCGGAGCGTTGCTCCAAAAACTACCTTGGCACAGCGTCACGACCACCTCATGCAGTCAGGACAAACCACTAGGCAGGGAGAAAGCACTCCGAGAGCGAGGGAAGGCGACACGGCCGGTGTGGTGAGGTGCTTGGTGGTCGTAGTTGAAGTGGTACAGTTGGTTGTAAGTGCACCACCGCACCGGTGGTAGCTAGCTGCCTTTTGCTTGTTCCCGGCTAGACGTATCTCTTTTTTTTCTTTTTCGCAGCCTGCTACCGTCTGCGAGCCGACACTACCAGCACACGGGAAAGCGTTGTAGAAGAGAGCTGCACAACGGCTACGCTACACCGCGCAAGCGAAAGTGGCGTACGGACGCACAACAGCATGCAAGCAGGCAGCTCAGTCGCCGGCCCAGTGTTGTGGAACTGCGGCACGGAAACGACTGCCGAGCGAGCCGCTCTGGCACTACGAGTTCTGGGGGATCTCCGACGCCACTGAGGTCACGCGGGTGACCTCATGGGGCGCCGTAAACGCGGAAGACTCGACGGCGACCAATACGAGGACAAAGAAAAAATGAAGCAATTCTTTGGGGACGAACGCACGTGACGAATTGGCGCTCACGAACCAGCCGCGCGCGAGCGGGCACGGATTCAAATACGCATCACGTAGGGAGTGTGGGGGAGAGCGGTACAACGTGCGGGACGTAAAGATTGCTTTTTTTTTTTTAGAACCCGGGAAGTATCAATTATGTATCGCTTCGGCGCACTAAATCCTCACAAGGGGCACTCGGTGGCTACGATCCAGTGTTGTTGGAAGCGACCCAAATGAACGCTAGCAATCTTCGAGCATATGCAGATGTCCTAGCCAATTTTTTTTTTCTTGCGTACAGTAGTTGCGCTGCTTACGCCACATGCTCCGCTTTCGTGCTCAAATAAGTTTATTTTTGTTCTAGCCGTTATCAAGAAGGTACACCAAATTAAGCAGGGGTACAGATATTGTAATGCTTACTGGTGAGCGGTTACAATGATTTCTCTCAAGAATCTGAAGAGCATCACTCGTTGAACGACGAAAGCAAACAGAGACTGCGTAATCATATTTGTTACTTCCATAACACATCGCACAAAAAAATGCTGGCTCATTTTTTAACAAGAAAAACATAAATTGCCAAAATTTGCACCTAAAGCTTGAAAAATATCTAGTGGTCTGAAACCAACAACATTTAATTTCATGCAAAAGAAAAGAAATAGGCTGGTTACACACCTGCTAGAAAGGGCACTACTTGATGAGTTTAATAACTGTGTTCAGTATTGTCCTTTGGAGTAAGAGGGTAAGTTGGGCCAGTTGGTTAGGATACATCGTGAACTTACAGCACAACACCAGAAAAAATACAGCCAATTCTGGTGTTGCACTGTAAGTTCACGATTGTCCTTTGGTCTTGGGCGATTCGAACAGTTAAAAAAGATCCTAGCGAAAGCTGGACAATGGCACTGCGTGAAGTTCAATGCTTAAATACAACCATATGGGAGTGGTTGTGAATATTTCTATGAACCTTGGTGTGGGCATGAAGCAAATAAAAATATAACTGACTTAATAGTTTCAAGAAAGGCCCAACCGCATCAAAAAAGTAAGGTATGTCTCAGTAGGCTTCCAACAAGACACTGGCTTCATTGTTACGGCTCGTGAAATGCAAACCTCAATAATAAAAATATTACCAGTTAGCTGCAAGAAGTACCTCGTACCAAGTGCACAGCAATAAATAAGCTTCAAGTTCCATTTTCAAGATTCAGGTGCACAAAGGGTGCCTGCAAAGCAGTATTTTCACAAAGCCCTGGCTAATGAGCCCAGGTGATACTTCTTTTTATAGAATTTGGTGTTATTTTGGTGTTTTGATCAAGCTCTCTCGTGCTGCTCAGCTGCGCGCAACCTTTAGCTGTTACAAAAAAAGAAGAAGCCTGAAAGAGGAGCGTTCTCAAACTTGCAAAAGCACAGATGAAGCACAGTGCAACTACTGCAGGGCACCCTATACAAAAGCAGGAAGAAAATATATTTGTACTTCGAAGGAGACTCGAATTATAAATGCATCAGATACACTTTCTTGCTTTTAGAAAAATGATAAGACACTTTTACGACAGACTAAGTCCACCTTCTTGTCACACATCAAGCGACACGGTCACATTACATTGTTGTACGCGTAGGTGAGCACAAGGTTCCCCTTCACGGGCTGGGGGGGGGTGGGGGTGGGGGGGTGACGGTTTATCAGTGTCCCCCCCCTATTATGACAATGTGTGGGGCTGGCTTTGTACCCCCCTAACCCCTTCCCCCCCGCCGGTGGACACGCCTATGGTAGTAGAACTTACTAAGAATATCAAAGGTTGCAAGTATCTCATAAGTGGTGAAAAGTGCTGTAGTGATGAAAAATGAAAGGAGCCTTTTGTAAAGAGAAAAACTCAAACTTGTTTATTGCACAAAACATTCACAGCGAACAACAGGTGGCCAAAGTACTTTGAAAAAAGTGCATAACACACGTACACGCTAACAAACAAAACAAAACAAAATGAGAGATAACCATGATAATGACTAGATAGCCACAGAAATGTTACTGCACAACACCTAACTTGTGAAATGAAAAATTATAGGCATGGAAAAAAATGAAGACTGCCTATGTCTGCTGCTACTTCTATGAATGCAATTTACAAATGAAAGGTACCCTTTGTGGAAAACCATTATATAAACACAATGCTGCAAATGTATGGCTCTATAAAACATTGCATAGAGTGATACAAGTTGTGTACCTAATTAAATTTGAATGTTGCATGAATCGGGCAGTTCCTGCAAAGGTTTGGTCGATGGTTTAGGTGCCGCATCAGAGCCTTCTGTATCTAAATTACTCGTACATCTGAAAAAAAAAAAAAAAAGGACAGCCATATTTCTCAGAAAAGTGTCAGAAACTCGAGCTCTCACTATGCTTAAGCAGGTATATATGCAAGAATTCAACACCCACTCAAAAAGTTTATGTACACTAGAACAATAATTACACTCAAACCTTTATATAATGAATCCAAACATAACGAAATATAACAAAGTAAGTGAATACTGGTATTGCACTAGATAATGTTATAAAAATGCCTTTATGACAAGTTTTTGATATAACAAACTTATTTTCGAGTAAGTTGCAACTTTGTTATAATGAGGTCTGAGTGTATGTACAGACGAAGCAGTGCTCGTACAAAAATTAACGACAACATGCTAATGAGACAGGAGTAAATATACAGAATAAATTAAAAAAAAAAGTTTCTGCCAATGTTTGACCTAGACGGTGATTAGTGCCTAGGCGTCTGCAGACTACATAAGCAAAAGCCAGTCCTCTATAAAACAATGCCAGCTAAAATGACAAACCAGACGAGGAGGAAGACTTGTACACAAGATGCAGTAACAACTGAAACTTTATTCAGCATTTGCGCAGAATAAACGCTGCCTTCCCAAAATAAACAGAAAAAGCTTAGACGACATACATTCGGACTCCTCTACAACCCTCGCTGCTTCAACGAAATTTCCACTACAAGAAAAAATTCTCGATTTCCTGTCAGCAGTTCACGGGAGTCCATGCATACATATTCTCGCCACAATGTACACTCTTTCTTCTGCCGTTCCAATTCAACGAAATTTTTCCCCGTGCCCCGTCAGTTTCGTTGTAGCGGGGTTCGGCTGCACTACAGTGCATCATGTTGGTCCTTCCAAGTGCACAATGTAGAAAGCTTTCAGGGTGCTAAAATTATTTTCGCTATGGGTATTGCTGCAAAACATTTGAGTTTTCTTATAGCTAAGAGAAGGAAATCGATCCGCGTTTGTAGCACTAAGATACAAGGAAATCAATGCAGATTTCTCAGCAAGGAAGCTTCATAGCTGCCGAAAACTTCGTCTTGGTCCAGGGACCGAACATGAAACCAACGCCTTTTCAGGGTGGTCGCTCCTACCACTTGTGTCAACTAGGAAGCTAGCACATGGCGGTGCGAAAGTGAATAAATGATCAACTCAAAGCATGCCGACTGAAATTATTGCAAATCAGTTCTTTGGAATATTGCAAGGTGACCGAACTGTGGACTGCCGCGGTTTGGCTACGTGGTAGAACCTTGGACTGCTGTGGTTTGGCCACCTTTCAGGATTCTGCACAACTGATTTGCAATAACTGACAGGATCCCGTGCAAATGTGTACATAAAAAACAAAGAAAAAAGATAGGTGGGGTCACTCACACGTCCTCCGACTGTCATGACAGCAGAAAGGCATCATACTCAATGCATTGACGAAGCACTCCGGTGAGGATGAATTCGGCTGAATAGATGTCTGTAGAGGAAAGAGATAGAGAAACAGAGCTCTTTCAATCTAAAGTTAAAATATACTACAGTAGACTCTCAGTAAATGGAGATCTGTTAAACGGAACTATCGCCTCGGCAATTCTTGATTTTGTGCTTGTATTCTACACCCATGTTCATCTCTCAGTAAACGGAACTCTTGTTAAATAGAACACATTCTCCCGGTCCCTTCAGGTTCCATTTATTGAGAGTCTACTGTAGTAGTAGTACTGTGAAGCATTGAAGAAAGCCTTCGACGTGCCATTCATATGGCAAGCATTGTTACAGGGTACAAGTTCTCCTACCACTCAAACAAGCAACACAGCTTTCATTTATTCAGAAAAAAATGATGAACCATCGACCTACAAACCGTAATGACCAGCGTGAACAGTACCTTTATAGCCGAACACAATCCTAAATATTCAAACAAGATCTCTAAGGAGAGCTAGTGAGCACCGCATGCACATTCCTTAATGCTGCAATGCAATTCACTGCCTTTACAAAGAAAAGTGTGCAATGTATTGATGGTTACAGTGCCATTTTCTGAAGGGGATTGGGACTTGCTTGCATTTAATTTATGTTACCACTAGTTGGTAAAGACACTTAAATCCTACATTTTGAACTCAGATAAACACACAACTCTCATGCCAAAGCCATGTTGTCAGAGAAGTTGTGCGATGGCAATTTCAGCTTGCGTGCTGCTCTTATACAAAATGAAAACTAAGACTTGCAGATTAATTCAGTGAGCAATATTCATTCATAAGGGGTGAACTGCTCACCCAGGCTTCTAAGAGAGCAAATTTCACATCTTGAAAAGCGACTTGAACACAATGAGCTGGATATAACAACAGTTTTTTGTGAAACCATGATGTTATATGAATGGGTTCGATTGTATAACATATGTCATCAAAGTCAAATAGGTATAAATTGATGTTAAAAATGATAGCATTGATTTTCTTACTGATGTTTTTCGACATGTATTCCCGGCACAGATGCAGGTCATTGTCGCAGGATATGACTATGAACTTGGTTCCTCCCTGCACAGAGAGAGGAAAAGCAAAGGGATGTTATACATTGAGCAACAGTTTACGTAGACGACCAAACTCGCATTTTCACATCTCAAGAACACTTATGTCTCCTGTGAAAATACTTTTGTGGACTATGGGGCACATTTAAGAAGCAAAACTACAGCAAGCAAAAGTACGGATGGTTCTACAGTATATGTAGAACCACCTGTAGACAACTGTTAGACTAAATTAAAGGAACACACTGTGCTTTAAGGACAAAAATAACATGAGTGAGCACAGTTATACCTTTTTATAGGGTTTTGCAGAGCAGTAGATTATTCAAGACAAAACTTAGGTCTTTTAAAGAGCTTTCACAAAATAAGCTTAATGATGGCATTTTCTGACTGGCACAACAAAATCAGCATATGGCAGCACACACCAGGCTACGCAAAGGGATGACACAAGCGCTGAACTTCAACTTATTTTGATAACGGGAAAGAGTCGCTTAAGGAGGCAGACTGGTCTTAGACATTTTTTTGTTTATTTCTTCAGTGATCTTGACCAAACTGCACAGGATTATGCAGTTTTTTCCTGCTGATTTCAAATATTTAATTAGTTTTCCTGTAACTAATCTTGTTCCTGAGATAACTTAAGTTCCCACCCTATTGTTTAAGACCACCATAGAAAAAAAAGTGCTTAATTAGAAGTGATATTTAGGATATGCCAACATAGACTAATAACTATAGATTGAAACTATGGAAGAGTTTTCTGTTTTAAGGCCTTTCTTGGTTATTTTACAGCAAACTGAACGATCCATCTTCAAAAGCAGTTGGAATTGTGTTACAATTTTGATGACTTGCACTAATTTAAAGGACTTGCACTCTAAATTCTGCTCCAATACTTGCATTCTACACACATAGGGTTTCCATTGCAAAAAAAAATATTGTTGTACCTGCCCTAGCTGCAGAGATATTGAGGCCTCAAAATTGAACAGTTCTAAATTTACTTTTTTGAGAAAAATAGAAAAAACTAAAAGCACACAGCTTCTTCAAAAAGCAACAGTCAAGGTGCACATGTTTTGAAATCCTCATAAAGGTGCTCATAAATTCGTAGCAGAGCTTCTAACACAGGTGCCGGCCAATCACAAGGAAGCCTCAAGGTCGGTTCCCCATTATTTTGCAGGGTCTGCATGTTAACAGCACCAAGAATCTGGACAGTTATAATGACATTACAAAAAAATTACTACTTCCTGGTGTGTGAAAATTTGCAGAGAGATAGAGAAATACTTGCATATACCAAATATGTCAATTTTAAAAAATGAATTTTTTTGTCGCTTTTTCGTCCCAAAGACCAGTCTGCCCCCTTACGTAGACGATTCCTACCTGTAATAAATATCAGTTGAAGTTCATCGCTTGTGTCGTCCCTTTGAGTAACCTGGTGTGCCCTTATGCTGTAATGCCTCACTAACTAGCCCGCCAATACATTTTAAACAACAAAATCTACAAACAACTTTAACAGTGAGCAATTATACAAGTGCACAGTGTCTTTCCTTTCCTAATTAGCTTCTAAAACCGTTTGAATCTCACATGTGATTTACCTGTGTGACCGATGTGACCTGCTTGAGTGATGGCCTTCTCTTCAGGTACACCATTCCTCCCGAACACTCGACAATCCCTTTCAGAATCGGGGGTGACGGGTACACACCAGGCGTGATGAAGAAGATCGTGCCCTGCAAGCGTAAACATCGTCAAATGACCCACACATAATTTATGGCTGGCCCGGGAAAATAGGTGCACAAAAATGTGCGCCCTATTTTTGGCATAATAGTGTAAATCTTCATTTGTGAACCTTCAATCATCTGAAACTTCACAATGACTCCTATAATTTTGGGGGTTTTAGAGGGATTCAGGCTCCTCAGTTCTCATTAATATTTTGTCCAACAACAACAACAACAACAAAAAAAAATGATCCCCTAAGTTTTACACTTATTTGCTGCATATAACATGTCTTCTGAGCAGCACCTGTTCCTGGGTCTACTACTTGCCTTAAACAGTGGTGTCCGGTCCGTTCTCTGCAGAACCTGATCAAGGCTAAAGCCAAATGTCTTCTCTGCATCGGGGTCATCCACCTGGTACGGCCGCTCTTCTGCAAGTCAACGAGCAAGAAAAAGAGATGAAAGGGAAGTAAAAAAAATAAATCCTAAAGTTCGTCCATCGTAGCAGCATGAAAGAAGGCAAGCACACAGGGAAGAAATGCACTGGAGAAGAATGACCCCATGCACTTTTTTTTCTGTTTTACTATTCTTGTATGCTGCAACTAAGAATAAGTTCCAACTCGACCGTCCCTCAATTCTGGCACCATTCATTACGACAATGTGCCACTCGCATAGAAAGGAAGCAATGGGAAAGTATAATTACCTAAAGTAACTGCCTAAGATTAGTACCATCATCATCTCTTCCTGTAGATGCGCACTTAAATGTTCTCTCAGTGATACTATCTAGTAGCTCCCGTTCATTTCAATCCCCTGAATGGGTCGCAGTTATCCATTCTATAGAGTGCATGACCCGGTTCGTTCAACATTTCAAACTCAATTATATATGTAAATTATCATTAGTGGCATGCAAATATACACATAATTAAAATTTCTAACAAAGAATAAAAACTTTTTCTAGCAACTTCACATTCAACTCGAAAATTCACTGCTTGAAAACATTGGATAGTATTAACTTATCTTGAAACATAAGAAATAACAGTACTTATTTAGTATACCTAGGAAAATAGACCATAGGTTTGCCAATTCACTGAAGAGTGACCAATGAGTAAGCTTAACGAATCGGCCCGAGTGTAGTATTTTGTTAATTCCTAGTGAGGCATAAGCAAAATATATGCTAGCATGTATTTTGTGAGCAAGTCTGAGTGGGCTCTGTTAATTATTTCTTTTTTAAACCTATCCGAAAGAAGCTGCGACCAACCCGACATTAAAAGAGCACGCGTCTTGGCCTCAAGCTTCCCCCTTCCCGTCATGTTTCTGGTTTCCTTCACTTTCCTCCTGTCATTTGGCGGCATTCTGCATATGAATTACCATATTATCACAGCTTTATTAACACATGTGAGGCAGCTATATTTTATTAGTTGCATCATTCAATTAACAAAAATTTTAGCAATCGCAGCCCATTGGCAAGGTTCAAAAGGTACCTTGACATAACAGGCAGAAAGAACTCCCACCGCATCCCTTACCAACAAATCCGTTGTTAGCGACGCTGTCCTTGATCCAACGTGGCGTCACGACAAATTTAGCTGTCCCAAAAGCCGAGAGAAGTTTCACCGTTCGTTGAATTCTGTCTGTCACCAGGTGTGTGCATTCCTTGGGCGACTTGGCCAGTGCGCCGCCAAGCTGAAGAACAGCCTACATTCGGGAGACACAGCAACAACTTATAAACATGAAGCTGCGACACCTAGTTAAAGTGACTGATTGATTAGACTGGTTTATTCAGTCCATAATAGCAACGCTCCTACTTTTTGGACAAGCCATAGGAGAGGACTGAAGCTTTGCAAAGCGTGAGAAAATGAATATTTAGCACAGTTTCAAGTTAATGAACTATAGCTGTCAGCATTGAACCTTCAACCAGCTACTCTTCTTTGAACGATATTTTCTGTTTTCACAGTGGAGTTACGTGATTGCAAATGTGATGCATCAAGTTTAAGATTTGCGATTTGCCTCAGGCCACAAATTGAATATGAAAGCCGTGATAAAAACACCAGGGCTTATATTCATGAAAGATTCCTATGCCATAATTATTTGTAGGACTAAATGCACTTGACCGCTGGTCGAGGCCAGACAGTTCTTACATAAGACAACCTTTATTAACTGAGTCCCTGCTCTACGGTCACTGGAACACGTACTTTTCTCTCTGGTGGCGTAACTTACTTAATTAAAGATGTTAAGGCATTAGTTCTTCATTTTTCACTTACCTAAGTGGATAAACTACATAAGGAATTCATTTACAGTATACTTCCAGGATAACATTTGCCAATGTCCACACAAACTTCCATGCCACCTCAAAAACCCCAGCATTTTTGCAGCCAAATTATGTACCACAAAGTTCTTGTACTCGCCACTTGGCACCTCCATGAAAATAATTTGTTCCTAATGATGCAGCGTAATAAATGTAGCTACAAGTAGAGTGTAATCTTAAAGCCAGCAGCCAACCCCAAGTACTTTTCTTTTTTCCAACAACAGGGCTTAAAGGAAAACTACGGCGATTTTTTGACCATGTCAGGATAATGGTGCTTTTATATTCCTGAGACACTCTTGTCGCGCGCCTGATAGTTGAAATGCTCAAAAAGCTTGAAAATAATTTTTAATTACCGAAAAACTGTAATACCGCAACCAAAACCCAACCAAGTGCGCTTCCACGTGTGATCTAATCATTTACCCGAACCTGCCTGATTGCGCATAGTGCCCGCCAAATGGCACCACCTGTCTATGCCGTCCCCCGCAATCACCTAAAATGCTTATGCTGCTATGGTGACTATATGGCGAATCGTGTGTGGCTCACAATGCAACACCACTTACCACCACCTATTGCATGCCCACCAACACGGAAAAGTAAGTCGCACGCTCAACCGAAGAAGCACCGGCCAAACCCACACAGTCTATAGCAGACAAGCAGACACTGCAGTGGCACATCGGTTCAGTCTTTTCCGCCAGGCAAAACTCAATGTAACATGCACAATGTTGCCATTAATTCTGGCAAGCAAGGTGAGCGTGTCGAGGCGAGTTATAAAATTCTTTTGAAAACAATCTGCGAAAATCTCACGCTTGCGATTCGGCATGAATTGCACAAACGTGCAAATGAATGTACCCAGCGAATTTCATTGAGATCCATTGACCCCGAGAATCGCCGCAGTTGGCCTTTAGGATCATTATTAGAGCAGCTGAGTGAAAAGGCTTAACAAGGTGATGTAACTAGGCATAAAACAGTAAAGCTAAGCCTAATCATTTTTCCGTTTCTGACAATAGAACACAGGATCTTCCGTAGAGCAACTGAATGACAAGGTGATGTGTTTCACAAGATGATGTGATAAGGCCTAAACCAACGAAGCTTAGCCTAACAATTTTTCTTTTCCGACAACAAAGCGCAAGACGATTAGTAGAGAAGCTGAGAGAAAAGGCTTAACAAGGTATTGCAATTAGGCAAGAAACAAAAAAGCTAAGCCTAGTAATTTTATTGCTTCTGGTAGAGTGTACTAGAAGAAGGGGAGTGCCCGGAACGGCCGCAGCACCAATGGATTAAAAATGAAGCCCAAACAGGGTCAATCCGCTTGTGGCGCAGGGATCGGTAGTCTGCAATGTGTCGTCGTTTTAAGAGCCGCGTGCAGCTCCACCAAAGTGGTCGAGGGATAGAATGCTCGCTTCGCACTCGTAAGACCCAGGTTTGAATCGCAGATGTGAACAATGGATATTTTATTTTTTTAATTTTACTTCCACAGCTGTATTGGTTGGCTTTTTTTAAATCTGGCTGCAGTTGTTACGTATTGTTACAAAAAATCAAACAAAATATGACGGTGTGCTTTCATCGCAGGCTAGTGAAAACACACCGTCTTTCTTATTCGCCAAAATCTCGGAAACCATGCTTTAAAGTTTTCGTTAAATCCCGTGCGGTGGCGCTGCAAATACTTGCGCTCATTGCCATGTTTTTTTTTCTTTACTTCATATTTCACGCGATATTTTGTAGCAATATGTGGCAACTGAAGCTAGATTTAAAAACAAAGCCAACCAATACAGCTGTGGAAGTAAAATTAAGAAAAAAGAAAATCTATCGTCCACAGCTGCGATTCGAACTTGGGTCTTTTGAGTGGGAAGCAAGCGTTCTACCCCTCGACCACTTCGGTGGAGCTGCGCACGGCTCTTAAAACGACGACACATTGCAGACTACTGATCGCAGCGCCACAAGCGGATTGACCCTGTTTCGGCTTCAATTTTTGGAGCTCGGTCTGGGCACTCCCCTTATTCTAGTACACTCTACTTCTGGCAATAGAAAACAGGATGTTTGGTAGAGCAGCTGAATGAAAAGGAAATAAGAAAAAGAGATAAGATTAGGCCTACACAAAGATGTGCAGAAATCAACACTTGCCTTTTTCAGATCACCATCGTCTTTCAAGCCCGTGATAAGAACTTGCGGAGCTTTGTCATCCGGAAGAGTTGTGGTTACGGTCACTGGTATGTTCTCTTCCTCTTCCGGTGCTAGTCTGCACAATAAAAATTACAGGGTTTCTGGACCTGGTTGGTGTGCTTTGGCGTGTTACGTGTACATGAACACACGAACACACGAACACAGATACACTAACAAGCTCCTGCCATAAATACTGCTGAAGGTGTTGCTACGATGCAAGAACGCTCAGGTAAGCAGCATTCGCAACAAAATGAGTTCCATCCACAAAATTTCAGTGTACCTTGAGGACAGCAAATCGTTTTGGAAGGTGGCCATTTGGTCAAAAAAAACAGCAAATTAAGTCACGCATTACTTCACACCCGCAATTTCTTCAACAGAAACAAGTTTCCTACCTCGCTCATGAGATCTGCCTCCCACTTATTTCACTGACTACCAGTTGAAAACCATTATGATGTAACAACCACAAAGAAGCTGGAATTGCAACCGTGCAGTTCACACATCCCAGACATACTATATTGAGGTGGCAGTAGTACTACTGAAAACTTCAAATTGTTGTACAAGATGGCTCTTTCAAAGTGCAGGTGTATGCACACAAGCAAGTGAAACACCCTTTTCAAAACGGAGCCAACCTGCAAACATTCTGATGCCACTTTACAGTAGACTTACAACAAATGGAAATCTGTTAAATAGAACTACTGCCTATACGGAACTATTGCCTCTGCAATGCTTGGTTTCGGGCTTGTATTCTGCATCGATGTTCACCTCTCAGTAAATGGAACTCCTGTTAAATGGAACACATTTTCCCGGTTCCTTCAGGTTCCATTTACTGGGAGTCTACTGGATATGTATGTAGCATTTCCAAGCAAGGTATGTATTCTTTCTGCCAGAGGAGAACAAAACACGAGCGTTGTGCACCGTGAATGCACACTTTCCATAGTGTTTGACTGTACCGCAATAGCGAATGAAATTAACTAAACTGAAGGAGCTTATAATGAATGTGTTAGCTTAACGTACAGTGTTCAAACTGCTGCTGTAAAACCAAGGAGAGGACGAACCTGAGAAAAACTGACAGTCAAAGCATGCGACAAGGCAGATGCACACACATACCTTGGTTTTTTTTGGAGCTGTTGATTCAGACTTGGCGGGACTCTCTAGCTTCCGCTTCTGTGCCTCCTTGAACGCCTCCGAAGCAGTAAAACGCTGCAGATGGGGGAGAGGGCGACAGTGAAATGGGTTTTCTTCTATGAAGTCGGGACACATAAAAACACGGACATGCAAAAAAAAAAAAAAAAACTGAAAATGAACCCTCAGGAGCAATAGTCGTAACATCTCACTAAAGCTGGCTGAGAACTGCTCTCTGAATGCAAGCTTACCTACCATACGTGCCTTAAAGAAGCCACAGTGAACAAGCATTGTGAAGTTAAATTATGTGTAAACTTGCCCACAACAGCCATTTCACTAAAGCACAAAAATTAATGCAAGGGTTACATTTAAAGTTTCCTTAGATACAAATGAGACATTTAGACATAAGATAACGAAAAAAGTGGCCTCCATTCTGAGTTCTTTATCGTGCACCTAAATTTAAGTACACGGGCCTCAAGCCTTTTTGCCTCTATCGAAAATGCGGCTGCCGTGAGCAGAATTCGACCCTGTGACCTGCGAGTCAGCAGTCGTGCACCATAATCGTTAGACCACCGTGGCGGGTGCTTGGTGCAGTGGTTCTCAAATGGGGGTCCACGCGAGACCATTTCTATGATCTGCAAAACTCTCACTCGCATTTTCCTTTAGGCATGACTGTGCCACGTATCAATGAACTGTCCAAAATGAAGTGATGTGGCACGTTACTACGCAGCTTCAGCAACAACTATGTGTACTCTATTACATGTAGTAGTGTTATTTATTTATTTATTTTAATCACTGCAGTTTTTATTCTATGCTGGTGGTCATATTAAATAGAGTGCTTACTTAATTTTATTCGATGCTTTTGTGCCTGTTTATTGCAAATTGTTGCTTTTTTCTTTTTTCATCTTTTGAAAACTTGTACATACTTTCTGTTTTATTTTTATTGTGTTGCCAATTTGTAAATTTAAAGAATGTATATCCACTCTGCTAAAACCCTCTTTGAGGGTTGCAGTATCGATAAATAAATAAATAAACAAATAAATAAATGTGACAGTTTTGTTGGATGTTTTTTGGTAGCAATAAAAGGTGGCTGTTCCATGATCCGGTTGTGTTAATTTACCTACGTACCCCCCCCCCCTCTTTCCCCTCCACTGCGAGGGGTCCCCCGTCACTTCCACCAGTGTACAAGGGGTCCCCTACACACCCATGGCCGAGAACCCCCCTCTCAGCATCTGAGATATGCGTAAAAGGTGTACTGTAAAAACCAGAATATAGGTCTGACCAGAATATAGGTCAAACCCCCAAACTCCGAATCACTGAAAAAAAATGTTTTTTAAATCGCACAGTATTTCAGTGCATTCCTCCCTTGGTAAATACGTGACACAACCAGCTGCACTGTGGCGACATACATTTTTATTTGAACAAGAATCTTATGTAGCTAGGTGAACGCCAGAAGGCCACAAAGTGCTATCACTCAAATTAACCCGAACTTTAGTCTGAGGACGTCTGTTTTTCACTAGTTATGTCCCATAGTGGATCGTCCTCTGTTCCATCCACGTGATTTAGCATTTGCAGAAAGACGGCAATAAGCCGCCTCACTGCAAAGCCCTTCCACTTGATAAATCAGCGCACCCACGATGGCGATTCCTTGAACTGCACCCTTGTGGGCCCAGAATTGTGCGCTATCTCGAGAGGCTTCGCGCGGATGCACTCTGCTGTTACGGCTAGCGACTCTGCACGCACTTCCCGGACGAATTTGGCAAGTGGCGTTTCCAGTTGGGGGTGCACTACATTTAATTTACGAAACGATGTTTTTTTTTTTTGGTTGCTGCAGGATGGCTCCTTCGATATCGGACACTTTTCTCCAATGTACCGAATTCCCATTGTGCCACCAGGTTGATACGCGCTTCGGCATACTCGGATAACTTTTTTCTTAAAACCTATCGTAAACTGCCATCGACTACCACTCATTTATGAAGGAAAAGAAAAAAGAGAACACCAGACTGACAGCAGATAATCGAGGCAAAATGGCCTTGCTAGAACACTGTAGGCCTTGCCTAGCCTTGCCCAACGGCGCCACAGCTTATGCTCATGATGGGAATAGAGGCTTTCAACTTAATCTCCCCATTGTTGCGAGACATCCAATTTTTTTTTTTTCTGCCAACGACCGGTATATGAGACGAGAATTGACTTATCATTATTTTTTTATAAAGAACAAAAAAAGTCTACCTATATTCCGGTTTTTACGATAACTTCCCAATGCTCGCAAAAACACAGTGACAATGTATAAAGGAAAAGAAATAAATATACGTTACGTGTATGTGAGAAAGGCATCCTGTCTCAAAGAGCTACATGAAGAAAATGAATGAGTGTGTGCACACAGAAAATACGGCCACATCTGTAGGAGCACATTCATTAGCGGCTGGATGCGACCGATTTGGCTATGTAGCCTTTGCTTCATTGCCAAGAAATGTTGTCCAAGAGAATAGTTTATGATGCATATGTTCGCTCCACCTATTTTCTACTTGACAAGCTGAGCTGTGCCAGTCATAAACATATTACTTGGCATATTCTTTTTAATGTCTGTATTTTACTGTTATGGTGCTAAAAAATTTAAATATTTGCATCTAAAGATGCAGAGTTCTGCCTCGTATTTCAAATATAGGGTTCCCTTTTTTTCACCGTATTCAGTTCATTCCTCATGCACATTTCATACTCTTTAATCTTCTGCTGAAAAGTTCTACAACAAATGCACTGATTGATTTTTGCATCGTCTATGTGTATTAATGGCTACTGTGGACTACGGAAAATTCTTGAACACGAGTTGCAGCCGGAAACTCGGTGCAGTACCGTTTCACATACCTTCCAAACTTCTTCAGTGAGCTTGATGGGTACCTTCCAGGCCGCTGAAATACAGACACCGTTATCAGCCGAAACCCGAAATTATATCCAAGGTCAGACAAAAACAAAAAAAGCAGCAAGCTTCATTTCAACACTTAAACTTCATTTTACCCCTTACACTTCTAATATTTGGAGAAAATTTCATCCAGATTACAGATTTATATATTATTTGTTACATCCACCTTACGTTCCTAAAAGAATCTCCCTCCCTCTTTATTTTATAAATTATTAAAAAATGAATTTCTGATGTTTGTAAACAAGCATTAAAAACCCCCAGTTTACTTTCAAGAGAATACTTCACGGAAAAAAAGTCCTCTGCAGCTACTGAATCATGCAATGCCTGTCTTTGTGAAATTTTCTGCGTGAAATATATGTAAGCCGTTTTGCTTTCATTAGCGCTAGGCTAAGCAAACAAACATGAACAAGGTGAAATCAGATCGAGTATAGTTATATTTAACTATGCATTTTTAACTGGATGAAAGTGCATCGGTTGTATCTGAATTGTAATCAAAACCAGTCAGAAAAAAAAAGGCTCCGACTTTCCATAGTGTTTAAAGGGCTCCCAGTCTTGCTTGGGCCCGAGTAGGGCCTGCAGTATTTGCAAATAAATAAAAAAGTGGGCCAGCGGCTGTGCCGCTCGGTGCTCACCCATCAGGTGTGGTACCAGCCCGTAGTCCAACCGGACATCTTCAAACTGCTGATACTTGGGTGCGGTGGGCAGCCGCAGGGCCTCGTAGTGGCCCAGCATGACGTCCTGCAGCCACTGGGTGTTCACAATGCTGATTCCCCACTCCTGGGCCTTCTGGTACTTTAGGCCCTCCTTCCTGTTCATCGGACGAAAAGACATCGAGATGGTGAAGCCACTCCTCCTTAAGCACAGATTTCTAAATTTCTCCCTTAAGAGCTAAATGAAACAAAATTCGGGACCGCATGCAAATCACAGCATATCCAAAAAGTGTATGATGACAAGTGGGGCGAAGCATCCGTCAGTACATCTGCGCTACCGTTTGTCCGTTCGTTCTCGTTTCCGTCTGTGCAACTAAGCGATTGCCATCGGTTTGTTCGTGCATCCGTCTGCACATCCGTTCATCCATGCATCCGTCTGTTTGTGTGTCCATCCATTCGTCCGTGAATCTGTCTGTCTCTCCGTCCGTGCGTCCATCCGTTCATCTTGAAACACACAAAAAACTTTGCAAATTTAGTGGCAAGATTTCCCAATGTTTGTCAGACTAGATCACACAACATAGTCCTTCATTTGGATATGGTAGCTCGCTTAGCATTCAAGGGAGGGAGCAGGTCCTGGAAGGACGAAAAAAGGCTAAAAAGAAAATATTTTGCAAAACTTATTCTCGGGACGTTTGTACTTCTCAGCACCTACTCTCAAATTACTAATGCTAAATTTGGTTGGGAAATGCAATAAAATTGACCTTCAAAGCACCCCGGCAATGCAGCAGTAAATTGTCCCCAAAAGAAAAAAAATTTGTTCTGAGTTTGCGCGCGTGCTACGAGCGTTGCAGCAAGCCGAGTGTCGACATCCTGAGTTAGATTTTGAGCTGTTTCTTTTGTCTGTAAGTTGCACCATCTCATAATGGCGCCATCTAAGTAGAATGGCCTGCATCACGAGTTTCCTGAACGTTGTTCCCAGGTTGCTGATTGGCCCTCATTCAGCGCGCACTTCGAAAGCGCCATATTAAGTTTCCAATTGGCTGATACAGTCAGCGCGCTTTTCAAGAGCGCCGCTTTGCGTTTCCCATCGGCGGGTGTGATCGATGCGTCATTTTTTTCGTTCCGCGTTTGCTGCTGTAGCTTGCTGTAGCTGTCTGATCGTGTGCGTCTGCTTTTGCGCTGGTGCGTGTTCCTCGACACACCGGGTTTCTGCCTTGTGCTGGTAGTTTTTCCACGTGGTCAGACACACCCGGAGACTCTCTACTGAAACCATCCTCCGAATGAGCATTTGGAAGCGGTAAAAAGCGGGTGCAGAACAAGGAGGTGCCGGCTAAAAATCAACATCCGGACGAAAGTTTGGTGGAATTGGTGCCAAGCGAGCTACCATATCAAAATGAAGGGCTATGTTGTGTGATCTAGTCTGACAAACATTGTGAAACCTTGCCACTAAATATGCAGTCTTTTCTGTGCCTCAAGGGTAGAAAATACACATCTCTACCACTGTGGTGTTGGACAAGCTGAACTTGCTAAAGTAATTTGCGCAGGCTTCCTATGAAATCCAAACTGGCAACTACGCATCTTGTAACGATGATGCTACCAAAAACCGGAGGATAATGTGCACGAGTTGCAGATACTTCGACCAGATGCTTACTTTTTGATGATGAGCAGAGAGTTGAGGCGCGTCAAGTAGGTGGTGTACCTGGCACCGGTTATCAGGACCATCTGCTTTAGCAGCTCTCGTTCTTCAGAGTTGAAGCCACTCGTGCAGATGATCTGTACGCAAGCAGATAAGACAGGGGTCAGCCAACCACCCGAGTGCGACAAAGTGCCCAGCACTACCGCTAATCAACAGCTTCAACATTTCTGAAACGTTAAGCTGTGACTTAGCAACAGGTGATTCGGACAAGGCATCCTCATTTAATACTAGTGTGCTAACGATGAAGCACAAAAGACGGACTGAGAGGTCAAACCTCTCAAACGGTACTCAAAGGCTCAACTAAAACATCAATTTTTTTAGTAAAACGACTGGTATATGCAACTGCTCAATATAACCACGTTGTGTCACCACGAATTTGGTCTCTAAAAATAATGCTGGCTTACATCTACCCATTTAGGTTGAAATTACGCCAATGTGACATAGTGGAAACAAAAGTACATGCATCACTCAGCCCCAAATTGTCCTGTTTCAATCCAAGTACTGCAGATTAAAAAAAAAAAGAACGCCCTTTCATCTGCCAAAACTTTACGCCCAACACAGGCACTATGAAAGCATGAGAAGCAGGTTACACATTGGACCAGCAGAATGTGCGAGTCGATTCTACAAAAGCTGCTTCTGGCATGAGGCATAAAGCAGGTTACAACGCTCAGTGAACTTTTGTGACCGAATGCAACGTTATTGTTAAGAATTTATAGAAACTCACCTAAGCTCCGAAAAGCTGAGTATTATAAGCAACAGAACACAAAATGACTTTCACACCTGGTTCTTGCAAGGCTTGTTCTCAAGGTAGGGTGATGGAAAGTGTAATGCATGCCAGGGAGGCTGCAGCTTTTTCCGCGACAGCACGTCATTCAGCCAGAATACTGTGACGCAGCGTTTGCTTTCCCGCAATGCCTAGAAGGAACAAGACAGCACTAAAAAATTGGTTCACAGAGATGCCGACATCCATGCACCAGGAAGTAATTAAACCAGTGGGGCTAAACAAACTTGTATAAGAAAAACAATATTAAATAAAAGACGTACACAATGGCTGCCGGACAGAAGAAAATGAAACAAACGTGCCCCACAAACACACAAACACAGATTTGCCATCGCAATGCCTTGCGCTTAGTTGAAAGTGTTTCGAAACCCATGCTAGAGTATCGGCACACAGATCACACAGCATCAACATGGTAGAAGTGGCATGTTGTTTTGATACCTTTTTCACAACATATCACAAGCTGCATCTGGGTGATTTAAAGCACTAGAAGCATGTCCTGCATTCTCAGCTAAACCACGGCAGTGACTTCACAGCAGCTCCTAAATCTCCGTTTCTTTAAAAGGTACAAACCACCAAAAGTTTGCATTGCCATGTTTGTTACCCTTTTTTTACCTGCTCGTAGTCACAGATAAGTGCAAGCTGATTCTATTGAAAGAAAAGGAGTAAGTCCCTCATTTCGTACGCACCCAAGATTCTCCAAACTTTATTTTATGCCTAGTTATTGGTTCTACAGCTATAAGCTGTATGCATGCATGCACCCGAAGTTCTAGCCTATTTCTCATGAAGCCTGTCTTCTGCATAGAGTATGAACAATAACGCCAAATACTGTTCTCCCAAAATGTGAAAATGAAGTACACTCAAACCTCGATATAACGAATTTAAATATAACAAACTATCAGTTATAACAAAGTGAGCGACCAATAGCTTTGACATAGATAAAATGTTACAAATAATTGTTCATAACAAATTTTCGGATATAATGAAGTATTTTCACGACAGATGCGAGTTTGTTAGTGAGGTTTGAGTGTAAATATACTTATTTGCGGAAAATAAATTATGATTCATTTAGCTTCCTACAGTGAGGTGTGCCTCAAACGATGCTACTCGTTGTGGTGGTGCTGACAACCCTTGTAAAGTTGTTCGTGCAGCGTGGCACACGTGTCTCACGCAGAAGCCGCATTTCGGGCTACAACTACCAGGCACTAGGTGGCATTGTGCTCGTGAGCATTTATCGCCACATCATCATGGTTAGAAAACGTGAGCACTGGCGGCGACACCTGGCGGGAAGCCTTGGTGGCGGCATGTAAGAAATAAGCTGGTCTCTTTTGGCGTGTGGCAGTAGCACGGACAATTGCCTCTAGCGGTGGGTATGCCGTGGACGGCACCGTGGGCCGCCTGCGGTGGGCCCATGCGGTGAGTCAGGCATTAGCGACACCGCCTTGTTTGTCATGTTGTTGAGTGTTGTTTAATATTGTGTAAGGATGTCTTAGGGTGTTGATCACGATTGATGTTATAATAATTTGGCTGACGATATTGTTGATCAAAAAGTGGTTAAGTAAACGAATTGTTGTTTGGTTTGTTCCAACCGCGTCTGCTGTGTCCATTCACTCTAAGAGCATGGTGGTGGCACTCGCCAATTCGAGACCCCACATCATAGAGCACTGCACAACAGCACAAGTACCAACCTGCTGCACAACGGTGCTGCGTTGCGTACTACAGACGACGTGAGTACAACGAGGACTGTACACCTCCTCGACTTCACCACCTCGACGCATGATGACCTACATGGGCAAACAAAAACAGGAAAAAGATTATTATAAGGCAATGTAGCACACAAAAATGAGAAGCATGTTCAGGAACAGCAGCGTGTCCCCTTCAGCGGCGGCATGTACAATTGTACACACATCTAATTTAGAGGAACGTATCGCACTGTGTCTTTATTCAAGTGGCTTGAAACGTGGTGCGCACATTTGTGCAGGCTTCCTCAGTGGATAAATACCGATCATTTAGCTTCTTTATACTGGTAATGCTGCAGAGAATCACTTTGCTGGCAACACTACCATGTTCGATGACCAGTTGACATGCCTTGTAGCAGGACTCACGTCAAGAGTATTTTTTTTTCTTTGCTTGAATGAATTCAACAAAAAAAAAATAACGGCACTTGTACCTGGGCCTAATACTTCATTCATTTTATGCACAAATTGAGACTGACTGATTAAAAAGTAAATACATACCTAATTACACGCTTATTAACATTAATGACTGAAACTTTCGCAAAACAAAACATTCCTTCATTTTCTTTCTTGGAATGCAATACTGAGTGTTTTGGAATAACGCCATGCAAATTTGACACATTTGCACAGTTGATCACAATTCGCATCTGAAGAGGACATTTTAAAATGCGGTTTGAGACACATTTTAATGAAACAAGTTTATTGGTTTTCAGTGTCTTTCAAGAATAAAACAAACCACATTCCAGTATTAGAGCAACATATACAAAAGTATTAGATCACCATGCACAAAAATGCCGGAAAAAAAAAGTGACAGCTAGGCCGTTTTTACATAAACAGCAGACACGACCCACTAGTCAACGAGTTACTTGTCGTAAGTGACTGTCACGGTAACTGTGGTATGAGTCACATGTCGTAGGTGGCCCCTACTACAAGAAAGTGGTCAAAATTAAAAATTTCATCGACCAAGCATGGAAGCAAAAGGGAAGGACTTCTACAGCACTCTGAGAGAACTAAAGACTTTATCGTTGTAAGTGCGTTCAACTGCACCCGTAAAAATACAAACACATCAGACAAACTGCTGAATGGCTACAAATATCAGCAACATCATATCTGCAGTCCATGGCCCAAAAATTAAGCAATGCATTGTTACACAATAAAAATTTAAAACACTGATTATTGATTGGTTTCACATCCCAGTGGCAGCTGCAACAATTGGAAGGGCTAAATATTAAGGACCTGTAAGAGGTTGGTCCAGGACTGAATCGGACAATTCAGAAGTACTATGAATCTCACACTTGACGCGAACTCACCTTTTTCCACTTCAGTATCTCTGAGGAATCAAAGAGATGGTCGTAATCCACAATGCAGAATACGCAACCCATCAGGCACATTTCCGTAGGCACTGGAAAAAAATCGAACGGTTGCTTTCAATGCCATTGAACAATGCCCCACCCGCTCTCCCTTTTTTTGTTTCTAGAGTTTTGCATCTCAATACCATGACATGATTCAGAGATGTACCTTTAATTGGGCACATAAAAACAGCATAAGTGTTGGATATTGTGATTTAAAATAAAGGTGCAGGCTTTTATAGTGAAGTCTGATGTGGCCTATAGGGCATTAGGCCTATATTGGCCCCTATTTCAGACTAAACTTTGAATAAAACAGCTCTCACACACGCATACCTAGCACGCTTGTTGGCGTGTCAGTGCATAGAATTTTGATGCAAGTCCAAAGCTGCGGCTTCTCACAAATTATCTCGAGAACCTGCCAAAGTCAAAGCAATACCTGGAGGAATGAAAACTGCAGTCTTATGATGACAACTCAGTGGCGAAATTATCACCATTGGCATTCTAAATGTCATTTTTTTTGTTATCTTCACACTGCATTATTAAAACGTTTCCTCTAAATGCAAAAGCTTGCTAAGAAGTGCATAAGAATGTGATGCAATAAATTCTAGGAAAAAGATTCTGAAGAGAAGTAGCCAAAACCCTGCAGGAAGTAAAAGCATACCTTGTGTTCTTGGATCATGTCCATAGAAGTGAACTTCAACCGGGGCGTTGGAATTCACGGTAACTTCCGTACCAAAGTTCCTTGCATCATTGGCCAAATGCTGAGCTGGAGGTGGTACGGATGCACGAACTGATCGGTACGCCGGGTTCATCATGGGGCCCTCCTGACAGAGTCGGGTAAGAAAGCAGATGAAGCCTGACACAACACGTGCTAAAAAATGTGCGGCCAAATGCCATATTGACTTTTTCTAGTGTTACTTTTTCTAGTGTTAATCTGGCACAATGATCCCTGTAGGAATGATAATCTGATATCAAAGAAAAACGAAGCTGTTTTAAAACGCGAGTGTTCGCATTGCCCATCAATTCGTACCCTGAAAAAATATGAACATTTATAAAATCTACAACATTTCTACACATTCTTTTTTAGGCCTGCTGCTTCATGCAATTGATCACTCTTGGATGGCACAAAAGCTGCCATCCCACAATCTCTGGTAATTTTACATTTGCATATTATTCTCTGGTCTCGATTGTGAACTAAGATGTCTGAAGAGCCAACATGCTGCTTTTTACAATCTATTGAAAAGAGCAGCAAAACTTTAGACTTGTTTTTTTTTGTTTAGACTTCTTCAGACTTGTTCCAAGGGAAACTTGTTTTTCTTTCACACCATTAAGAACATATGATTTTTTGTGGGCTTAAAAATGCTTAAACCAGTAAGAGCTAAGTGCTGAAAATTTTCAGCCCGAGATGTTTGCCACAACTGTTACTAAACTTAACCTTAGGGCTTTAAGAAAACAAACAAAACGAAATAAAACAACATAGAAAGACTCAAAATAGCAAATATTTCAGACAAAGCAAACTCAATTCAAATGTTAAATCAGGTGAACAGAGGATTTAGCGTGACGTGGTCAATCCTTAACAAGCTATCCACAGAGTTTTAAGCTGGTAGTTCAGAACTGCTGTGTTAGAAGTGATGCGAAGAGCCAACAGTATCTGAACTGTTCCAACAGAATATCTATTGTTTCAACAGAACAACTCAAGAGCCAACAAAACATCAATTGCTCCCAGACATGGAGGCAGGCTAGTTAGTATTTCAACCTGTGCGCCAGCAAAGAAAAACGAACATGAAAAAGCAGACATAGTTCATGTTGTAATCGTGTCATACATTACATACAGTAACCGTACTGAGAGAACAAGGCATGCTACTTGCCGCCTCAACAGCATCTAGCATGCTAAAAAAGTTTTTTTTTTTATAAGTGGTGCTAAGCACAGGGCAGTTCACTCACACAACTTAACCAATTCAATGATTCAATGACAAACAGCAGCAGTGCTTACACTTTTTTACAGTAACATATAATAAATGCACCTGACATCTATATAAACAGAACGATGCATAAATGCAAAACCATCAGATAATAGGCTTTTCTGAAAAGTGTTGCACAAGCGGACTGCCCTGCCCGTTCGCATGACCAGTGATATTCTTTTTTCCGAACTCGCAACGATTCCAAGGTAAGTAGTGCAAAACACAAGATGTAAACATGCATGGTTAAATACAGCACACAGTAAAATGAGTTACGCATTTTTACATTCACGTGCCCAGGTGTTAGTTTTCTCGAACAACCATTCCAGTGCGGTATAGAAGCTCTTTATGTGCACCTATGTGCCGTGAGCTACGTAACAAAACGTACGGTATTTAAACACTTGAAACACTTGAGAAGAAAATTGATTCTGAATGCTAGAATTTCCCCAATGCAAAAACAGCCTCATTGCTTAACAAGTACGGTCACCACGACTGATGACCAGACAGTACGGTTAGTTCAAGTTCTATTTAATGCTAGCCATCAATACCGCAGCCCATTTCATCCATGATGACAAAATGGGAGGCATAATAGGCAGACTTGATGGTTGACATTAACAAAGAAAAAGAAAAAAGAAAAGAATTGTTGCCAAAGTACAAGCTTGTGTACACGTAAAAAACACCAGGGTTGACTAGACTCTGGCCAGAACGCAGGCACCTCCAACTTTTTTTTGGTACAAAAAAATTTATTGATGTGACGGGGCCCCAGTCGTCAATGACCAATTTTGAGAGAAATTAATGATTTTTTTAAGCAGCCTTATACGTAGAGACATACACTACGTCCTTTATCATTCTGCGAGCAAATGCTTCACGCTGCGCACAATAAAGCTATTCTCAATGAATAGCTCACATCAAATGAAAGAAAACCAGATCACCTGGCTGTGCTCCACACAGGCAACTTCATACACTCAACTAAATAAACTTAAAATACATATCAACAATTATTCTGACAACATATGCACAATGCAACTGTTAAAATGAAAATATCAGATGTCCACAACTTGAATATTTCTTTACTTTTCAGCAAAATACAGTTAGCATGAACTGCGCCATCTTTAAGCAAAAAAATCACCAACCAAAAAAAATGTACAAGGCAACTACTGCAAAATGTTTCTGCAATACGAGTGCAAATGAAACAGGCAGGCATAGGACTGTCAGTGAAAGAAATGCAATTAACAAAAAGGGTCAGTAACAGAAGAGCATTCCGTAGTGTACTTCGCGAACTTGTGCAAACATTTACAGTGCAATTAAAATGCGCATTGGTGCCAGTAGACTCTCATTAAACCGAACATGTAGAGACCATGAAAATATGTTCTATATAGCAGGAGTTCTGTTCAATGAGAGATGAATAACGCTGTAAACTACAAGTAGGAAATCAATCATGTTCGAGACATTTGTTCCGTTTAAGCAACAGTTTTGTTAAACAGACTTCCGTTAGCCGAGAGTGATCTGCATTTCCAATCATTCCGTGTAACGCTTATACAAAGACGAGAGTGTGTGTAGCCGTTGAGTAGAGTCGAACCTCATTAATTCGAACATGCTTAATTACAACTTCCAGTTAATTCGAACAAACACCGTGGTCCCGTCAAAGCTATGTGTATTCCGATGGGCGAAAATGCCCTGTGATTCAAACGCGCAAGCACTTACGACGGTTAATTCGAACATACCACACTCTGAAAGTGCCCTCAGTACCACACCCAATGTCGCGACGGAATCTCCGACACTTCAATGCTGCGCACGCATAAGGAAAAGACAAAAAGGAAAGAAAAGGTTGCGGCAGAATGTTTTCTTTCCCCAAAATGCCGATCTGCGACGCGCCTGTGTCCCGCTACTCCCTTTTCTGTCCCTGCCACAAAGAGACCTTTCCCCTCTCAACGCCGCGCACGAAAAGACAGAGGGGGGGAAAAAGGGGAAAGAAAGCTGTCGTGGAGTGTTAGCTCGCTGATCGTGACGTGCTGGTGCCATGCTTCCCCTTTCCCGTCCCTGCCAAGCAACGTAGAGACCCTTGTCCTTTCAGCGCCGCGTGCGAAGAGAAAAAAAAAAAGACAAAAAAAAAAAAACTGCCGTGGAGTGTTGGTTCTCTCTTAAATGCCGATACCATCCTCCCCCCACGTGGAGACACTCCTCCTTTCTCGTCATGTGCTGGCCATGCTGCGGCTGCAGAGCAGAGGGTAGCAGCAAAGACGCAGTCGTTGCTGTCGTCTTTAGAGAGTGTTGGCGCTGGAGTTAGCCGCGCGCTACTTCTCTTGTCAGGAGAACGCTAAAACCGAAGTTAAAATGCTTTGCCAACCGCATGCGAAATTGATTGATTCGCTGCAAGGCAATCGTGTGCAGACGTGCATCACTGACTACTTCAATTAATGACGGATGTCCTGTGATTTGTGAACGAATGTACGTCTTTTGAAGCTTCCCTCTCATGTGTTAGCTCAACGCACATGCACCCCTGCATAGTGAGCCCTCCGTTCATTTAGCTTTCACTAATTCGAAACTCTTTTAATTCGAACAAATTTTCAGGCTCCTTCGAGTTCGAATTATCAAGATTCGACTGTACTATGTTATAAGTTTACAAATACACATCACTAAGACAAAAGCCTCAGAGGTGCTCCGTTTGGCGAGGTCCTGCTGCGAGCAGGATACAGCTACCACAGATTTTCCAAATTACACACAAACATGGCTAACTAGTATATCTCCCGCGATGTGTACAGAGTGAACCACATTTAGGAGAAGTACCAGTTGGTTCCACAACAGTACAACTACGATATTTATTCTGCTTCTTGGAGGAATCGTTTCTCATATAATATCTATGTTGATGAACGAAAAGGCTGTTTTCCAAATTTCATGCTAATCATTACTCGCTTTGAGCTCTTGAATATTAATTGATGTTTTTCTCCTACATGTGGCCAGGATGTACAGCCGCCCATTTTATTAACCTGAATGTGTGAGCTTTGACTGCTTGGCTGATCTGTGCCAAATAATGAAGCACGGCGCTGAAATTAACGATAATATGTGCGTGCGCCCGATGAACAGTAATACGTGGTTGTTTTTCGCCACAGTGTTGCGGTGACCGGACAGCGGGATGCCAGCAATTAGAGCGTATTGACTAGAGGGTTGACACTCGCGCACTCAGGTTAAAAAAAAATGGGCAGGTGTACAATAAGAATGAGCGGTCTCGTGTAACATGCAAGTTAGACAGGCTCCCAATGTTTGAACAACCTTTTGACAGAGCCGAAAAAAAAAAAAGAGGAGTGTGTTCTGCTGAGGATTTTGAGAAAATAATCACACTACACAAGATTACGGACAGGTCTTCGATTCAACAAATCAAAGGCATGGGCAGCACACAACCATGGTGCTACCTCATCACACAATAAATAACATGCAGTATTATTGCAAATGCAACATGTATGTTGACAAGACTCATCAATGTACAAAACGACAGGCAGAAGAGTTTTCTTTGAATCCCCCACATACTCTAGCATCGTTGCATGGCAATGCTTATGGGTGATATTTTTGCAAGACAGCTATAAGAAAATATGGTAATAGCAGTTTTCCAGCTCATTTTTTAATGTGGTGCAACTTTACCTATTTTAGTCTACAATTGCTTGGCCATGTTGCAGCATTCTGTAGCACTACAAAAACTGCTTTAAATTATCGAAAGTGATGTGAATGGCTGTTAGTGTTTTTCTGGTATGCCGAGAACTCGTTCCTCAATCTCCTAATGTCAGCATTATCTATGCAGTGTGGTACACAGGCCTACAGTAAGCCCTCATTAAAATGAAGTTGCTTTGTTCAAATTATCGCTTTTAACGAAGTGTCACGCAGTCCCGAACCCAATACATGTATTTTAAACCGGATCGCTCGAAGCATGTTGATAGCTCGCTCCGCTCGAAGTGAAGTAACAAGTTGCTGATCCGTACTCACGGCAGAGCGAGCGAGAGATCGCCCATGCCGCCGAAGTGTCTGCGTGCTTTCTTCATCCACGTCTCGCAGCGAGTGGCCTTTTCTGCACCGAGCGAGCAATGTGCGTGCTAGCATCACTAGGCTAAAGTGCGCCAGTGCAGATAGGTTCAGACGACGGGAGTGTCTCCACGGCGCGGATACTGCCCTCCTCCTTCGCGCCCTGCTCCGGTACTATCCGCTATGCATGCGCTTGAAACATGCCAGCTGCTTCCCGCCGCTACAGCACTGGTGACGCCGGTGGTGTCACGTGACCAGTACGGAGCCTTTGCGAGGCAGGCTTCCTTGGTTTTTTCCATCCGTGGTGGGAAGACACAAGTGTGCCCATCATGAGTGCTTTTAGTTGCCGTCAAGTGAGCATGGCACCCGCCTGCACGAAAGCGTCTGACATTGGAGCAGAAAGTTCAGCTGATACTTCAGGAGGCTGAAGGAGGCTGAAATCGCAAGACGATTCGGAATACCGCAGTCAACATTACCAACTGTTCTGAAAAATAAAGATGCCGTACTGGATGGCTTCGAGAAGAGTTTCTCTGTTAAACGAAAGCACAACCATAATTATAAGTATCCTGAAGTGGAAAGAGCCTTCTCGAATGGCTGAAAAATTGCAAAGCAAAGGCGCGTGCTTTTTGTTATCGACAATTGCCCCAGCCATGGCACGATTGAAAATCTGCAAGCGATCATTTTCGAATTTCTAGCAGAAAATACGACCACGATATTGCAGCCCATGAACCAAGTAATTATTGAGACAACACAAAAGTTATGCAGAACAAGCCTTTTACAACGAATGCTCGTCGCGTATGATGACAACAAGGGATACAAAAGTGCACCTACTATGCCATTCATGGAAATAACTGGCACCTGTAAAGATCGCAAACTGCTTTGCACACACCCGATTTTCCCAGTTGCACGCAGAAGATGCTGATGATGACTGGGAGGACTGCAACGATCTCTTTGAAGCTGTGAACAGCATCGTTGGCAGAGATCTGGAGGGCAACTGTGAATCGTTTGCGATGGCTGACGCAGATGTACCCGTCGTTGCCCCAACTACTAATTCCGAAATAGCCGACTTGCTTGGAGGCCCCAAGGGAAAAGATGAGCCGCTAGACGAACAGCCTCGCGAAATAACAACAGCGGCACAAATGCATGAGAGCCTTCGTCTGTTGTGAAATAGAGCGTAGTGCACGGGCAGTGACCACGACCTCATAATTTGCCTGAACAAACTGGAGCAGGCACTCCTCGTGCCCTGTCAAAATACCCGACAAGGCCAGCTGACTTGACTTTTTTTGTGCAGGAATAAAGGTTTGTTTCACCTAATACCGCTTATGTGAAGTTCTAATAGCTAATTTAGCTGTACTTGCTGAGCTTCTATTTTACGGGGCAGTCACGTATATCGAATTACCGCTTATATTGAATTTTTTTGCCATCCGACTGACTTCATTATAACAAAGATTTACTGCACTGTGTGTCTTCTTAGAGTGATGAGACAAACTTACAGTTTACACGTAAGCTACAAAATGCAAAACCACAATGTGGCAGCATGCCGGTCAGTTTTGGGTTAAAAAGGAGATGCCAAGGTGCAGTATTTATGTGTCATGTCCCAGTGATAACTCTGTTGAATGGCAAGCAGTTCATGTAGAAAATGTTCAGAAAATATTACGGTGATAAAAAATAATGGAGATCTAATAAAGAATGCAAGGTTAGTTATACATATCCCCTTCAAGAATGAATTACTGCAGCCGCGGCCGCTGTGTTCGCGGCAGAACCCCCCACTGGGGGCTGCCGCGAACACAGCGGACTGTTGAATGGTAAGCAGTTCATGTAGAAAATGTTTAGAAAATATTACGGTGATAAAGAATACTGGAGATCTGATAAAGAATGCGAGGTTAGTTTATACATATCCCCTTCGAGCATGAATTATCATGCATTGTCTGGAAATGCCTCAAATTTGCATGGCATGATTCTGAGGCACTCAGTATTACATTTGAAGAACAAAAATGAAGAAATGCATTGTTTTCTGTGATTATGAGTAATTGGTGTTAATTAGCATGTAATTAAATACCTAATTGTTCTGTGGTCAGTCACCTTCAATCCTTGCATTAAAAAATCATATATTGGGCCCAAATACATCCGCAATACGATTTCTGGTTGAAATCATTAGGGAAAAAAAAAACAAACTTAGTGCTGGTTATGAAATGCGCCACATTGAACACTGTAGTGTCTTCAGCAAAGTAATCATTTGCAACAATACACGGCCCAAAGAAATTAAGTGACTGCTGTTTGTCCACTCAAAAAGCATGCCGGAATACGCACTCTGATTTGCAAGCCATTTAGAAAACATGTTGTGCGTGTCATCTTTCCGAATTTCACACGTACAACACACTGCCGCCGAAAGAGATATATATGCTTGTCGTCTTTTTGACAAAACCCTAGGCCTGTGTTTCTCAAAAAGTAATAGATAAGTTTGGTAGTGCTTGTCAAGACAGATAAAATGATTATTTGGCTGATTGATTATGTACCACTTCTTAAAAAAAAGAGTGAGAGATAAAGATAAAGGAACAAAGGAACGTGGCAGAACAGCGACATGAGATGGAGTCATATTTACAACAAGATCCCTTAGCTTAATTCACACACACAATAAAATAAACAGCCCACAAGGGAAGAAATAAATTAAACTTCTGAAGAAAAAAAAAAAACCTTCACTCATGCAAAACCATTGTCAAGTTAAAGCTTTTTTTTTTGTTTTGTTTCAGACGACTCTGTCATTTATAGTTTTCAATCACTGGGATTCAAGTGAAAGCACCTGTTATGCTGGGTTTCTGCGCTGAGTTGAGTTACACTGTGGCCTTCAATTGCTACCGTACATATCGACGCTGCCTCAGTCGTTTGTTACTCAACAGTCGAAGCCTTTCTGCAACCATGCGCCATTTGCTGCCATCTTATCTTTGCCCCTGTGGGCTTCCACATTAATTCATCCTGATGTTTGATCTCCTATTATTTCATTTAGAAGCTGCACTTCACTGTCTGTTTAATTCCATCTGTGCCCCATTGTGAACAAATGGAATCATCAATCAACGAGAAGTAAGGTCTTGCGTTCTTGATTCCAGGGTGCTCACAGAATCCACACAATAAGTGTGCAGTTGGCAAGTGCTTCTCGCTAAGGTAGGAAGCATTGTGTCTACAAGGTGCTGATGTGAACCTCTGTAAAGACCTATCTTTCACATTGATACAAATAAAAATCACAAGCAAAAAACGTAATTGAGGTCACATTGATACAAATAAAAATTGCAAGCAAGAAGCGTAATTGATGTTAAGTCATACTTCAGACCTGGATTGCCTTCCATAGGAATTGATATCTTTCACATTGATACAAATAAAAATCACAAGCAAAAAACGTAATTGAGGTCACATTGATACAAATAAAAATCGCAAGCAAGAAGCGTAATTGAGGTTAAGTCATACTTCAGATCTGGATTGCCTTCCATAGGAATTGAAGCAAGCATTCTCGTTTTGGCATGCAATGTTTTGGCTCTTTTACTGATCACAGAAAAGTAGTCATGAAATGTGAATCTGAGAGAAGATGTAGCATGCGTTTAGTACTTGTAGCCAAAATGTGGCTTGCAGGTTTTTTTGCGTGCTTTCGATTAAAAGAAAACATAAAAACACAAAACATTCAAGATGCTCTGTAAGTGACTTGCGAGCAGGTCCCCGACATCTAAACAGGGACCCTAGAAAAACTTGCATCACGATGCGTCTTCAGTCGACAAACATGCAGCTTGTCCAACTTCTGCGAGCAGTCCGAGAGGACACGGCCTCGCGAATCGTGCACCAACCCTAATGTGCTGCTGCTGCTGTTCCTCGCTGCTTGGCGTCGGGAGACGCACGACGCCGTGACTCAGTGCGTCGGACGCCAAGTCCCCGGGTCCTCTGGCAACGCCTTGGAGACGCGTGTTAAGCAGGTTTGCCAGAGCAGTTTTGGTCTTGGGTGTGACCTGTGCAGGGTTGGGACCTGCGGCCACTGCAGCTGCTGCTGCTGCTGCTGCTGCCGCCGCTGCGGCTTGCTGCTGCTGCTGCTGTTGCAGTGTGGCCGCGGCTACTGCAGCCGCGGCCGCTGTATTCGCGGCAGAACCCGCCACTGAGGGCTGTGGACCACCCACAAAAGGCACCTGACAGAGCAGACGTGGTAATGAAAGGGGCAATGTGAGGACTGGGGCTTGATGGGCAATGCAGACGGTGCTCTCCCGAGACACTTGTGCACAGCAGAACTGAGCTACATTAACACTGTGTGCGATTCACTGCAACTCTCTAATCGTAAACTAGTGCATCAGTGAAATATACACCTTCAAATATTCTAAGATTTCAACGCCTCGAAGCAAAAAATTGGCTATGACGGATGTTGTATCAAAAAGTTATAGGTCTAATAATGGCATTTTGGTGATTTACTAATAATAGATCTTCAGCCATACACTCAAACCTCTATATAACGAACTATCAGTTACGACGAAGTGATTTAAGAATAGCTTTGTGACAGATAGTGTTAAAAATAATTGCTTATAACGAATTTTCATATACACAGTAGAATCTCATGTTACGAATTTTACGGTTGCTTCGAATGGACTACACTACAGTCACTGACCGATTTTTCGGACCTGGCGGGGAATGAAAAAAATTCCGATAAGTTGAACAGTTCGAAAAATTAGTTTTTGACAGAAATATGAACTTTATTGCATCAGGCAGGCTTAGAAAAGTCCATGATTCTGCCTTGCCTCATACTACGATTGGAAACAATTTCGTTCGCCCATATTTGCGTCAAGGTGACATAATCACCGTAAATGCTCTACGAAAGCGTCACTGCAGTGGTGATCTTCACTTCGGACAGCTGCGGGCGATCGTCGTCATCATCTGAAACGCTCTCCGGCTGCGGCACAACCTGGCCAAGAATTTTTTTGTCTGTGGGCTCCGCGCACGATATTGTCATTGTCCGCACGAGCGAAGTCATTGTGGCAGGCACATTCACTCCACTACTGCGCAGCTCCGCCTACTCCCGGTATGGTGCGATGACGACAGTGCTGACCACTACGGCTGACCGAAGACGAGAAAATGGTCCCGTGCCACGTTTCCTAAACCAGACACGGCCTCCGAAACTTGAAATACGACGTTTACTTTCCAATCTTGGAGGCAGGAAAGCCATTTTAATATTAGGCCACTAAGCTTTGTCAAGCTGGCAGAAAATCCAACATGGCGGCGACCATACAGGTTCGTGGCGCGACTCAAAACAAGCGAATTCGTCCGAAAAATAGGTCGAAGGAGGAGGATTGAAAGAGAAAGGACAGGGAGGTTAGCTAGTATAGGTCGAAAAAATGCATTAGCTTTATGGGAACCCTGACGGTGCACTTTTGAAGTCCGAAATATCCAACAAGTCCGAATTTTTGGAGTCCGAAAAATCGGTTGGCACCTGTACTTAATACGCTGTCGTTCGGTGTTATACAAACAGTTTCTACAGCCACTGCGGATGATACGAATGCGCAATTGACCGCTGCACGCAAACAGCGCAACGCGGCTTGTCTGTGAGAGGAAGGCTCGTTCACACTGTGCCACGAGTGAACGTGGCGAATCTCGCCAGAATTTCCCTGGCTTCGCCGCCTAAATGGTTGGGAAACCACGCCGCGAGACTGACGCAAATAAATCGATTCAAGACCAATTTTTCCGCCACGTGATAGCAGATCGCCTTTTTGCTTTGCCGCTTTGGCTACACCGGCTTCATTAGCTCTCGCACCACGTGATGTAAACAAAGAGCCGTGAATTCAACATGGCGGCAAAGGCATTGGCTCGCATCGGCGCAATCGCGAACTACCTGTACAGCACAACAAAGCTCACGGCCTTGACAAGGACACGTTTATTGAGAGCCTGGTTGGGATTACGCTTGCTGCGTACACCAGATGTAAAAGAAGGTGCAGCAGAAGGAGCCAGTTGGCAAGCCCTAACGTGTTTCGCTATTGTACTGCCCGGCTGATTCCACCGCCGCCGCCTCCGGTGCGTCTGCTCATGTCATTTCTGCTGACGTATCTACCGAAAAAATTTTTGTACAGGTGTAAACTGTTCTTTTCAGTGCTTTGAATGCATAACTACAACTCGGTACAAATTTTAATGCTCAGGAAACAGGTAAAATGGAATGAATTTTCTTGCGGCAAAGGCAATGACGGTAGGTAGAACGTGAACATTTTCGACGAGCGTGGACGTGGTTTTGCGGCTGCTCTGGCCTCTTCACTTGAATTCTCATGTGTGATTTTTTTTATGCTTAGGCTGTCTGACTACGCAAAGCGTTTTTCAGACAGCCTAAGCACTGAAACGAGTGAATTTCCAAAGAGTTTTGCGGCTTTCCCTCTCTTTGATGCCAAAAGTAAACGCACTTTAAGCGCCAGCAGCATGAATGAGGAAACTGCAGCACTTAAGCATTTGGAGGCAGTGAAGGCAGGAAAGTTCAAAAGAACACCATGGACTTTTTTTCAGCAACAAGTTGTTGACCCCAATAAAGTTCCTGTTCACCTTCATGATCAGCTTTAACTTGATTTTGGTTCATACGAATTCAGGATGATATGAATATTTTGCGTGCTCCCTTCGAGTTCATATCATTGAGATTCTACTGTAACGAAGTATTTGCATGAGAAATGTGACTTTGTCATAATGAGGTTTGAGAGTATATGTAAATCCTCACTTTCCCTGTAAAGGTTAAGCCAGTGCAGTCAGGAGTTCAACATGACTTCAGCAGGAAGCTATAACTATCGTTTTATTGCCACAGTTGTGCTTGTCTTCCAAAACTGAGCTATCTTGCCAGCAGCTTTAATTATCATATTAACTTTAACTATGCTGCAAGAGACGAGATAATGGGCACTTTGTGAAATGTGGTTACAAATCCAAGCTATAGAAGAAATGTGCAGAACCGGCCAGCTAGACAAATGACATGTTTTTTTCATTGTCAATGAAGGTTCTATGAAGGTGCTAAAAAAACTGTCTTACTCACATCGTGCCACTAATGGAAGCAAACAGAGCTCTCGTTTGCACTATCGCAGAGGTAGGACCACGTAGGCAGTGCTTAACTATGCGCAGTGACAACTGCTCGAAATTTCATCCAATTATGTGCGCAAGGTTGCAACCGGATGTTTCAAAACATGTGCCAATTAAGAGTAGGAGGCCTGTTTTGTAACTAGCAGAATGATACTTGAAATCCACATTGCGTCTCCTGCTTATGTTAGTAACACAGTGTGAAAGACACTGCTGAATGAAGACACTAAGTGTTTTGAAAATGAGATGTGATGCTTCATCATGCAAAATGAAGCAGCTGGCTAGCTAGCAGTAGCCGTTTATGTGACGCATGTGTGAAAAACCATGGTGTGCTGTAAAGTTGCTCCGCACGCCCAGCAGAGCCCAGAATGTCATCATTCATTTCTGGTGCTGTAAGACTTCCACAGCATTCTGCTCCTACGTGCAATGGCAAATCGATGTACAGATTTTTCTAAAATAAGTTTAGACACTATGATAGTGATTGAACATCATGGGTGCACAGATGCTTATGATCAGTTACTACAGTCAAGCCTGCTTATAACGAACCTGACTTTGATGCCGCATCCGCTCGCTGTATTCCGAAGTTCGTAGTAAATGAAACACAGCTTTTAAAAAAGTTGCGAGTGAAAACACAAAATCTTTTGCCCCAAAAAGTCCATGACGCACGTGTTTTGTACCCCCGCTACTCTAAGCAGGATGCTCAGAGTAGCGGGGGGACAAAAGACGGAGGGGTGCGTAACCAAGAGCGGTTGGGGAGAGCAGCAACTAGAGGGGCGCGGAGACAGGGTTGGCGTTTAACAATAAGAATCTATGGGCACCTTGCCGATGCCTGATCGGATGTCAAAAGTGGTTTCCCGGGAAGTCGGCAGAGCACCGACTCCGTTCGCTGTAACCGATCGGCGGTGCTCGGAGACATTCATTGCAAGTTCAATTTTGTGCGAGTGAAACAATGTACATTCTCACGGTCACGCGGATATTGTTCGTTTTAAGCGAAAGTTTGTTTTAAGTGGGGCCATTATGTGGGCTCGACTGTATATGCAACAAAATTTCTTTGCATCCCAGTGAGCCTTTTAACATCAATGTAACAACTGGGAAGAAATACTTTGCAAGCTTGGTATTTGTTGTCTAATGGTGCAGCACAGACAAACACCGAGAATCAAGGAAGAGGGGTGGGGTGAAATGGAAGGTCGGGATGCTGTGTTCATCATTGCAAATCAACAAAATGATGTGTGTCAACGATACTGCAACAAGACTAATGTCAGCCAGACTGGGCACTCCGCAACTAAGCATAAGCAAGAACACAAGCCGTCCTCAAAAAGTGAGGATGGAGAAGCACGTGTGCCTGCCCGCTTTTCAGGCGCATCAACGTGGGCCGTGGCTAGACCAAATAAGAAGCCTGGGTAAAAGGCAAGGACACAGGTGAATGACAACTAGGTAATAGACCTTTCATCTTCTGAAACTAGGAGCATCCGTCTAACAGTGATGCATCACTTATCACTTCCCTTCATGAATATTTTTATGAGAAAGTGTAATGCAGGTTCTGGAATGTGCGCTTGATAGTTTCTGGTTCAGATTGTCCCTAACACACAATTTGTCACATTGAACTAAGCAGTCATAATATTTAGGATTCATAAGATAAGAACAGACTAGCTTGGCAACAAGTGCTACTGAGCTGCCTGTGGACTCCACCGAAGTGTGTACAGTGGTCCACGCGCACACACTTATGCAGATGCTTACTTGTATCCCCCCCCCCCCTTTTTTTTGTATTGGTGCAACACCGATGTGCAACACTGGCAGCAATGACAATTCATGTTGTTCCAGCATCATCAAATTCTTAACAGGTAAAGTTACGCTGTTGCCTAGCATACTGCTTTGCTACACCAACACAGTACAGTCGACTCCCGGTAATTCGAAGTCGCTCAATTGGAAGTTTCGGTTAATTAGAAATGAGCAAGTGGTTCCATCAGTTTTGCATGTAATCGTATAGAAAAAAATGCTCGATAATTCGAAGTTAAAAACCCATAATATTGGTTAATTAGAAGTTTTTTTCAATCGACAGTCTCGTCGCGACCGTAATTTTACAGTAAAATGGGGAACTTTTCATATGCCAAAACATCTGCCGGACCGCGCTGGTGTCTTTGCCATCACTACTGTCCGCAGCGCCACAGATCTTGAAGCGGCAATCTTTTTAACGCTGGCAAATCGCATCGGCGGCATCGACTGACTCTTTAGTTGACTTTTGTCGAGACTCGAGTGTGTCACCACGTCACCCGCGCGCTGGGTTGATTCCACACGTGTTTCCGCGCTTCTGATTTTGAGTGTTGTGGTGGTGACGTACGTTTTATAATGGCAACTCGTGGCCCTTACCGAACGCTAGACCTAGCGACGAAAGTCGAAGTCTTGAAGGAAGTTGACCAGGGAGGCACCGCCAAACAAGACATTGCAAGAAAGTACGGCATTAAGCCTAACACGCTGTCGACTTTCATAAAGAATAAGCGCTCAATATTGGATGCGTTTGAAAGTGAAAAATTCAAGACATCGCGGAAGCGGATGCGCACCGGCGCCTACCCCGAGTTGGAGGAAGCACTGCTGATTTGGATCAGAGAGGCACGAAACAACAAACTTCCTCTCAGTGGTGAAGTTGTCACGGCAAAAGCCTCATCGCTTGCTGAAATGTTGGGCATCAACGACTTCGCTGCTTCGGATGGGTGGCTTACGCATTTCAAACATCGCCACGACTTGATTTTTAAAAGCGTGTGTGGAGAGAAGGCGTCAGTCGATGAGGAAACGTGCCTGACATGGAAAGCGGGCAAGCTTCGCGAGTACCTCGAAGAATACCAGCCGGCAGACATTTTTAATGCAGACGAGACTGCGCTTTTTTATCGGCTGCTACCGGACAAGACCCTGACATTTAAAGACGACGACTGTTCTGGAGGCAAAAGAAGCAAAGAAAGAGTGTCAGTGCTAGTCGCGGCGAACGTGACTGGCACAGAACGGTGTCGCCTGCTTGTGATCGGGAAGGCTGCCAAGCCTAGGTGCTTTAAAGGCGTGAAGACGCTTCCTGTGGATTATGCCTCGAACAGAAAGGCGTGGATGACATCCGATATATTTAAGGACTGGATCACCAAACCCGACCGCAAGTTCGCGCAATCAAGCCGTAAGGTGTTGTTCCTTGTGGACCAATGTAGTGCCCACATGAACGTACCTGCCTTGAGTGCCATCCGTCTTGTGTACCTGCCTGCAAACACGACGTCCGTGTTGCAGCCCATGGACCAGGGCATAATAAAAAATGTGAAGGTATTGTATAGGCAGCATCTCGTCGAGCGCATGCTTTTGTGCATGGACAACTCGTCGCAATACGAGGTGAGTTTGCTTAGTGCCATCAACATGCTAGCGCGAGCTTGGACCCGCGTGAAAGAAGAAACCATCGCCAATTGTTTCCGGGCCTGTGGTTTCATGAAAAACTCGGGGGATGCTTCTCCTTGTGCGCCAGTGGAAGTGCAAACAAATGAGCTCGACGACGGTAGCTTTCGTGCCGCTCTCGGTGACGTCCGTTTTGACGAGTATGTCGCAGTGGACAGCAACGTCGAAACATGCGGTCCACTAACGGACAGCGAAATCGTGCAGATGGTTCGGCCCCATGACTGCATTCCTGGAAATGACGATGATGACGACGACATCGGAAATGAGCCACCACCGAGGGCTGCCGATGTAGCTGCGTGTCTTGCTCTTGCGCAGCGGTTTTTTGTTGGAGAACACAACGCCGAAGAAGCACTTCGACACGTGTATTCCTTACAAAACTTGCTAGCCGCAGCCAGATTCGGCAAGCAGAAGAAGATGACAGACTATTTTTCCTAAAAACTGTCGCGCTTTTAAACTAATAAAAGTGCCGTTTTTAGTGCTTTTTGCTTAATTCGAAGTTCGTTTAATTCGAAGTTTTTTGCGGTTCCCGTGAACTTCGTATTAACGGGAGTCGACTGTACCTCCCTACTCTACCTGTATTCTTCGAACAACTTCCAAGAGGCACCAGCTCAACAATAAATCGCCGCTTTGTTTTCACATGTTGAACCATCGGTTGAAAAACGCGTTCTGCAACTGTTACATCGACATTTAAATGCACATTAGTCAAAATTTTCATTCAGTATGGTGTCGTGCAGACTTCTCGTGCCTTCTTACGACGGGTAGCATGTTTCAAGCATTTAGCAACGGCACGCCATCGATCTAGACTTCTGCCAGGGATGAAGAACGTTGGAGGAACCTGCCCCAGAAAAAAGAGAGTAGCAAAAGCACAAGAAAGAGAGATAGAATTCGTTTTAAGTATTGTCGGGCACTTATTACGCAACTGTAATCAAAGTCAATTGGGGAAGAGTAAACCCGCTTGAACCTTATTACAATGATGATATATAATGAAATAACTTATATAATGGAGCAGCTATGATTCCCCCTTAAACTTCATTACTATAAAAAGGTTTGAGTGCACTAAATAAAATTATAAAGAAGGCTTAACACAATCTTTCTACTGAATACAGTGCAAGAAACCAGCTGCCGTGCATAGTACCCTCAAGAGCCTACATTTACTGCGTAACAAGAATTACAAAGTTTGGGTGGTTCGTGGTTTGTTTTCTACTGACATCGCTTACAGTGCAGACAGCAACGAGTTTTTGTGCTGACAAGCACGGTTTCCTCAAAGTTGAGCATGATTTTTTCACCTATCCATTCAATCAAAAGGGTCACAATAATGACACACAAGAGCTGATCAAAGCAGCAGCTACACAGCTCTAGTAACAACTGTGGCCTTACACAAACCAATCAAAGAGTTTGTGGTGTGCTAACCTGTTGCTGAACTAGTGGCTGCTGCTGTTGCTGCTGGAACTGCACCATACCGGCTGCATTCTGTGTCGGCCTTGCCACACCCACTGCTGTGAGCTGATCTCGAGGTCCCGGCATGTTGATGCCTGCAATCACCCAGTAAACACACAGAGTCAAACGTGCACAAAAGTTATACATTGAGTCAACAAGTTTGCAGTGATATTGTTACGGAATTTATAAGTGAGCTACATTGACAATGAGCTGGACGGCGAGAATCAGCCAGTGCTGCACTTCGTTCTTCTTCTTCCACCTCTGCTGCTGTTGTCGCTCCTCATACGTCACTATGGACTAGACCCACTAAAATTGCTCCCCTTACAGATGAAGTTCACCAGTCGAGAAGTTAGTTGAAACGTCAATGAGCAAAAGGCTTCAGGCATGCTATATGTGTTTTGGGACGTTAAACCCCACAAATAATCAATGCTATATGTGTGACTTCGGTCTTGGATGACCGTCTTTCATAGGAAGTGAGGCCTGCAATTTTATAGCTCAACTGGTTGAGACGCTCTATCACCGCAAATAGTCTAGCATAGTCAGCGTTCTATTGGCAAGACTATTTTAAATTGACTTCATTATAACCAATATTTCATTATATCCAGGTTCGTTACATCGAGGTCTGAGTGTATCCAGGTTCATTTATCAAGGATGGGTGTATGGCGAAACGTAACGAAGCCGCACTTCTCACCAGGATACTGAGGCGGAGGTGGTCGCTGAACCATGTAGGGCTGTTGCTGCGACTGCTGGGGCCCCCCCTGCTGGACCTGCTGTTGCTGCTGAAGCATCTGCCGCTCCTGGAGAAGAGTTTGCTGTCGGCGCTGAAGTTCAGCCTGGCGCATCTGCTGCCACTGCAGCTGGTGCTGCAAGGTGGGCACACCCTGGCTTGCGGCACTGTTTGAAGGCGGTGGCTCTCCTCCACCTGCAGGTGCAGGCTGCTGCTGCTGTTGTTGGAGTTGTGCCTGTATTTGGTTCATACACAACTCACAATGAAGCATTTCGTCATAGACAGGTGTTATTCCGATGCAATATAACGCTATACTTCACGTTTGTGCGAATATTCGAATGCTTCAAATATTTGAATGAATTAGACAGTATTCGAATTTGCTTTAAATCGAATTTAAATTATTGAAAATTTGTATTTGTTTGAGACAAACAAATAGGTGCACATTAAACCTGCAGGTGACACCCTGTGAAGATGGTTTCACTGCAGTGAAGGGGTGCTAAATCGTGAAAGCACCCATCCAAGTGTACATTAGTTCGCTTTCACTGCAGTGAAGTAGTGCCGAGCTGTGAAAACCACGGTGTAAGAATAAGTTAGGTGATGGCACTTCGCCTGGCAGCGTATCCAGATTGTGTTCGCCGCCTAGGCTGTTTTCGTTTGACGCGACAGATGGAGCTCACGAAGGATGGGTCAAGGCGCTCACTGGGGAGCGACTTCGATTCGCGTGTAGAAGGTTATGGCTGTGGAGCCTCGCTTGTTATTTACGATTGATATACACATGTACACGAACGTCAATAAATTAATACACTGTGACTCTGCTGTAACAAAATTGATTTCCTAGTTTTATAAACAGCTTATTTGTTAACAGTGTTTTCGTCATAAAATGCTTTGACAGCAGCAAGCGTTGGCCTGGAGAGCGGTCGCATTTTGATGCAACAGCACTAAACAGCGTATTTCGTTGAGATTCTGGTGTCGGCATCTTTTGTTTGGAACAAAAAAAGCAGCATTGCACGTGAGAGAAAATTTGAGGTGTTCGCAATAAGGATACCAGCCTGAGGGCAAAGGCACGCTAGCTATTTGGAAAGTGATAGTCTGCGTGCCTTAGTGCGTGTATGTGAGTGCATGTGTGCTTGCATGTGTGTGTGTGGGCACACAGATATCGATGTTGCGTTTTGTTTGCTTAGCAAAATGAATGACAAATTTCGTCAGACAACTTTCAACTAATGTATCACGATGCTTACATGTGTTCTATTAAGAACTTAAATCGACACGTTACTCTGGCCAGTCCAGCTGTTATTGCCATCAGTCTTCACAAACCACAAATAAAAAGTATGTGCTTCAATAGTGTCGGAGGGCCCCTTTAGCACTTTTCCAGTTAATGACGCTGTATGGGCCTTTTTGGTTCATATTATGTGGTAGAAAAGCACTTTTTCTGGTGCGCACGCACTAGCTTTACTGCAGTGCCAAAATTTGCTTTCCATCGCTGATTAATTCGCCTCTTGTCCAGCATTCCACTTTGTTCCCATTATTTTCTGATTAAGCATCTTCTATATTCCTGGGAAACTTTCCTTCTATTTGCCATGAAAAGACTTTCTTTTGAAAAATCAGACCTTGGGCCCCTCCTGAAAAAAAAAAAAAAAAACAAAACTGGCTACGTGCATGCTGACCATACTAAAAAATGCCAGCTTGGCCCGCAGAAATGCAGCTTACCACCCTTCACATGTGGATGACAGTCATGCTAGTATAGTTGGTTCCCGCGAAAATTGTAAATACAGTCGAGCCCGCTTATAATGAACCTGAGCGTGAGGCGGCATCCGTTCGTTGTATCCCGAAGCTCGTAGTAAATGAAACACAGCTTTTAAAAAAGTTGCGAGTGAAAACACAAACCTTTCTTGCCCCAAAAAGTCCGTGATGCACGTGTTTCGAAGAGCACGTGCATCACAGACCAACCTTATCCTCGAAGAGGATAAAGGTGGTCTCGATTTCATTTAAAACGGCAGGGTGCTCGTTCGCCGAGGCCCGTGGCATAAGCTGCTGAGGCACTGGCTCCGAAGTTTCGTCGTTCTCGCAATCCCATTCTTTCAAATCACTCTCAGCACGTACTTCATTCACAATGCCCCAATCCGTGCACGGTACTGCAGTGTCGGCATCATCATCAGCTCTAATTAAGCTATCGCAACAGATGTCCCACCAGCTCTCCCAAGTCGGAGTCGACGACGCGCTGCCACAAATCGCCCCTGCAGTGGTCCTGTTCGGAAGATTCAGACTCGGCATTGGGCCCAAAGTCCACGAAGTCGGCCTCGCCAAAACAGTTTCGTGTGCATGTAGCCGTCACATCTGCCCACGAAATATTCACCATCTTCACAGCTGAATACCGGGACCCCCGAAGCGGCAAGTCGGCTGCTAGGTGGTCAACAGCTATGAGCAAGCGCTCCACAATGCGGCACCTAACGCGCGGGTTACGCTCAAGCCAAGCGGTCGCGCTTTCGACCTTTTGTTGAGTGGCAGGAAAAAGCGTGCTAGTCCTCCCACCGGCCATCATGACCACACATGCACACCAAGAGCAAGCAAGACGTGCACATACGACACACATGCCAGAACGTGTGGAACAGCCTTGGGCCTGTTTCCAGTCAGAAAACGAAACTAATTCGAGCCGGCGTGGCGGGCGTCGCGGAGCGGTGGAGACGGGCGAAGGCATTTCCTTCCTCCGTGGGCGAAGGGGTTGTGAGGAAGAAAGGAAAGCAGATTTGAGAGAGAAAGGCAAGGAGTAGCGATAAAGAGAGGGGAGGATGCGGCGGGAGGGCGACCTTGAAAACCAAAACACACGGGAAGGAGGCAGGTTGGGTAGCTTGCTTGAAAGGTCCGCGAAACTCGCCCGTGAAAAAACTTGGAAAGAGTGCCTACGCGCGCACAAGTCGAAGCACGGCTACCTGGATCGGTGTGCGCGGCGGTGTTCGAAGAATCGGCGGCCGTGGTCAAAAAATCGTTTTGTTGTGCCGGCGGGTTTGCGTGCCCTCACAAACTTCGATAATTAGCGATTCGTTCAGCGCAAATTAAAAGCCGTTTTCGCGCTTCTGCATTTGCGCGCAAGGCTGCTGAGCCGAGTGCGAAGTGAGCGAGAACAAGTCCTAAACACGAAACGAATCGCGAATTACCAGAGCCGGTGGGGCAGCATACGCGTGTGCACTAGACGCAGACTATCGGATACAGTCGGTAGCCGACGATGTTGGCAAACGGTCTGGTCACTCCAGGCCGGCAATGCCAACGACAGTACCAGCGATCAAAAACAGGGTAGATGGCCAACCGGTCTTCGACAGATCGGTGGCAGTGTGAAAACACCGACTTCGTCTGGCAATTGGGGGGTGCTCAGAGCAGCGGGGAGGACAAGGGACGGAGGGGTGCGTAACAAAAAGCAGTCAGGACATGGGGGAAGGAAACAGCTTTCCTTCCTCCATGGGTCGGGAGAGCGGCAACTAGAGGGTCGCAGAGGCGGGGTCGGCGTTTAACAATAAGAATGTATGGGCCCCTCGCCGATGCCTTATTGGTGGTCGAAAGTGGTTTCCCGGGAAGTCGGCAGACCACTGCCTCAGTTCGCTGTAACCGATCAGTGGCGCTCGGAGACGTTCGTTGTAAGTGCGATTTTATGTCATTGAACCAATGTATATTTTCACGGCCACGCGGACATTGTTTGTCTTAAGCGAAAGTTCGTTTTAAGTGGGGCCGTTATATGTGCGCTCGACTGTACTTTTTTTCAGCTAATGTAAATACTAGGCATAGTAAGAGATAAAGGTACATTGCTACTATTGAAGACATTATATTTGGCTGAGCAGCAATGTCAGAACCTCTGACTAAACTGACCAATGTGTGCAAGTTTCTGACCTAAAACCAGTGGTCCAAACATGGGTTTGTATAGGATAGTCAGCTATCTGCAACATTCAAGACGTGCTTGACGTCACAAAAATGAGTAGGGGCTATCGATTACAAAATCTATGTGGGAGAGTGATGGCTTTGAGTAGAGCTGACATTTTATATTTATTATAACTTTTCTTAGGTCATAGAAAGTATAGTGCGCTTAACAATAGTGATTTTGAAAGAGTTTACAGTTGGGCGAGTTGGTGCTTTGATATAGTAAACCATCGTGAATTGCACAACTAAGCAGGACACAAGAGAAGGAACAGACAATTACAGGATCATGGCGAGATCAGTCAGTGTGCACCTATACTCGTACGTTCCTTCTCGTATGTCCTGTTTAGTTGCACGATTCACGATTCTTTTTACGGCACAATAGTGATGTTACCTTGTGGAGCTGCATCTGCTGCTGTTGTTGCCAGAGTGCCGCCTGCTGCTGGGGATGCAAGCCGCCCTCGGGACGCACCGGAGGCTGCCCAGTGAGACCCTGCGGAACCTTGGACTTCAGCTCGTCGCCGCCGGCAGGCACTGCGGTTGGTCGCCACTGGACTGCTTGCTGCGGCTGTGACAAGGAGGCGGGAACACCGCCGTCGGGAGTCTTCCTCTGCTGCTGTTGCTGGAAGTTGGCCCACTGCATCTGCTGCAAGAGAACACGGGCAGACTCTTGCTTGAACAGTACTCGCCAAATGGCACCAAGTGCAACAAAACTTCACAAAGGGGAATTTTTTAGGGACTCGTTCATTCGTTACACATAACCATACTATCCAACAGAATATTCAATGAGAGAAAGCACAGGGGCCCTTCATTGTTGTGTTAACGTGAATGCAGTAATAATAACTTAAAATGAAGTTTATTAAAGAGGACAAAACCTATTCTGTCCGTCAATAGGATTCGAACTCACAATCTTCAAACTATGCATCCAATGCTGTACCGAGTGAGCAATGATAGATAGAAATTACCCTTCCACTTCAATAGGTATTCCTGTAACTGTAATTGTGGGAGTGTCAGCCAGCACTGCTCACAGCTAAGCGGCGAATGTAGAACCCTCGCTGCTTTGTGCTGAACCAGGCTGTCGTGTCTGAAAAGCATGGTTGAATTCTTCGAATCGCGTGCCAAACTCTTGCTGAAGTCACTTCCGCCGCAACACACTGGTGTCATGCGGGACAGCGTCTTAACAATGAGAATTAACAACTGTCAAGGGACACAACACATTTCATCCTTCAATTGCAAATTTATGCACGCACAGTGAACTAATGAGCAGCAGTACGATTGCTGTCGTCTAAAAACTACAGAAAGAACTGTCTATGATGTTGCTACAGCAGTGAGAAATAATAAAGATTGCAACACTAATTGGTTATTTTGCTCAAAGTCCTATTATCGCAAACTAGTGATTTAAATGAAATTCTGAGGTCCCCTCAAGTTTAAATTACAGAGTCTGCCACAAACCATCATCATTACAACACACCTGCTGCCCGGTAGCCTGCTGCTGAGGCACTGGTCCAGGTGACTGTTGCGGCTGTTGCTGTGGCGGGTACGGCGGACGGACCAGCGGCCTCTCAGCTGCATAAGGGTACTGGGGTGGCGGTTTCATAATAGCCTGCGGTGATGGCTGGGTCGGGGCCATACCCTGCGCACCAGCCAACATTTGCTGCGGCTGCGGCTGACCCGCACTGGGAGAAGCCTGTGGCGGTGCTTGTTGCTGCGGCTGCTGAGGCTGTTGCTGTCCAGCCACTTGGCCCTAAGAGAAGTACAGGAGAAGAAAAAATTGGTCCTGTATCTGCATGTTACACTGCAAATGTCGTCAAAAGATGACATTTGGAGAGAGTGAACAAAACGTTTATTTGATGTTCTGCGCAAGAACATCGGTGAATGGTAGTCTGGAGGCGCTGCATTAGAGTGCCTCGAGCGTGCAGTGGAAACTAACGAGCAAGTCACGTCATACGTGAGAAATGAGGGCCATCTGGCAGTTATCTGTTCAATGTTCAGTTATCTGTTCAAAATGTTCAATTTACCACATCTAAGGTTCGCGATAGGAGCATATGTTTTTGCATTCACAAACATCAGATCCTGAATTCAAACATGTGTCGGTGAAGTCCCATATAATTATGACGAAAGTTAGTTCTGTGTTGAAGTAATGTTTACACAGTAGTTAGACAAAAATACCTTGTTAGTTGAAGTCCTGCAGTAGAAAAACGTAATTTCGATTTTTGTTGCGGCGGTCGCACTTTAATGAAGCAGGTCCGAGTGCTGTGCGATCAGAATCGTGTGAACTTGAGCTTCTTGGTACACATTTAAATTATAAAAACAGTGAGGAAAAACGAAAAACGAGACAGACGAAACACCATTCTGCTATGCCAGTGCACGTTACAGAACACCACATTGTCGAAAATTCCGGAGTCTTTCACTACGGCGGGCCTCATATTCATATTGTGGTTTCAGCGCATAAAACCGCAGATATTTTCATTGTTAACAAGCGTGGTTCTCGCTCGGGGAAAGGAGAATGGCACATGTAGGTCTACAGAGATATTCTAAAGTAATGGAGCAACTCTTGACTCTAAAACGGCACATTTTATTAAAGGGATGTAGAGATGCATTCATATCTAAACGGCCACAAAATGAATACAACAGCACTTCAACTCAAAAGTGTACGCGACTGCCTTCAACTCTTCTAAGTTTTGTTTTATTTCTTTCTTTTTGCCTGTGTTGTGCCGTGCGAGTGTCCGTTGGTCACTCGAGGGGGGCCGTCCTCCTTGTTTACGGGCAGCAGCGATCGGCGAGCCTCCCAGACCTGCAGGCGCCGGGTCAGCACAAAGGCGGCGGCCCGCTTTAATGCACCTTGCCAGTTCGGGTGCAAGAAGAGGAAAACATTCCGCTTTGTGCATCCGTGGCCTGTGGGACGTTCGACACTGTTTCCCCGAATGGCTAAGCGACGGACTTCTCCCAATGACTTCGTGGAACAATTTGTGCACGTGCGTGTGTGTGTGTGTGTATGTGTGTGGTGCGTGCGCGTTTGTGTCAGCGTGCGCGTATGTGTACTCAGATCTGTGGTCGAGAGAGAAAAGCGAGAAAGCGCGGGAAGAGCCAGGGACGCAGCGAGAACGGCGAGCGAACAGGAGTCTGCGAATTGCGAGCGACTTGAGCGGTTGTGCGTTGTGCGATGTGCGGAATTGAACGGTAGCGCGAGTAATATTGTAACCTAGTTTTTTTTAATTAAATATAGCCTTTTGTTTCCATTTTCTTAACAGAGCGTGAGTCGTGTGTTGTGTCTTCTACCAATTTTCATCTTTTAACGGCCATACCGGCGACACCCTAAATTTTATCAAAAGCGGGATAGAGGACGCTAACAAAAGGAAAGCAGTATTGAAGAGACGTGTGAAAAACGAAAGCTCTATATTTTTACTTCGAGGAAGCAACTTACTGGACTAGTTTCGAAAGCTTGTGCAAATTATGAGACTTGTTTGCCTCGTTCTTTTTCATTTGTTTGCTATATTGGCGCATACGCACTCCTATATAACAGGGCAGCACTTGTGCCATCATGTCTACATTATGTTCCTTACATGGAAATGAGAGGTTGTAGTTCTATATCTAACACGAAGTCAATAGTCAAACCATACACTTCCTTATCGCCACATGCTGCTGAAATTTTCGCTTAGCTTCTTTCAAAAGATCAAATAGCATGGCATTAGGGTGCATAAGTTCTCTTCTTGTCTTCAAAGCTACAAAAGCTGATGCAGCTCTTGATCGACATATCAGATGTCCTAGTCAGTCCAAGCTTGTACTTAGAACAATTTGTACTTTTTAGGACTTTTCGGCAAATGAAACCCGCATACATAATAAATTATGCAGTCAGTAATGCTGTCTGATGCAGGCATTGAGTTAAATACATCGTCGCACTCAATCTCATCCTGCACCAATCCGTCAAGCCTGTTCTTAAGCTCATCCAAGCATGACTGGCTGGCCAGATCCTCCTTGAAAGCTGACGTTAAATCAGGCAAGCCAACGCGACGTCGCTTTTCACTAGGAAGTAACTGGCAATTCCCGTACTTGGGTGGCTTTACGCGGCTGTAAATGGACAGCATGCTGTATAATTGCAAGAACGTCAGCAAGCAGGGATGTTCATTTTGGCCTCCAGCTTGGCGTAACACCAAAAAACTTTTCCAGAACATCTTCATTAAACTTTGCAGTTAACACATACTTGAAGTCGCATTTCTTCAACAAGTAGTTAGACAGCTGAATGGTCGACAGAATAGTCACTCGCAAGCCCTCAGAAGTGGTTCATGAAAAAAGAAATTATGAGCGATTCGTCCTGCCTTCACTTCTTCCTCCAAATCATTGAGCCATTGCAGAAAGGACTCTAACACTTCTAGCACTCGAGCACAAAACACTTCTTTACCATTTCACGACTTGCTCACACGAACAGCATGGACTCTCATCGCGCACGCACAAAACAACAACAACGAAAACAAGAGTGCAGCCTGACAACTGCTTTGTCTGAAAAACATCGTGGTCTGAACGACGCCCGCTCGCCACTCGCACGACTGAGAGCCACGTCACTGCTCCCGCCATCTCGCAGCGCGGTGGAGCGGAAGAACCAAAATTGAGCGCAGCAAGCACGTGGCGGTGGGGCTCCGTCGTTCCACCGATACTACTAACATCGTGGATTAGAGTACCGTTAAGGGCGGACAAACAGACAAATGTACAGACAGAGAGACCAAAATTTTTGCGTCAAAGGTCCCCAAGAAAGACTATCCTCTTTTTAAAAAAGAACTTCTAGCCAGTCCCATGCCGTGTATACCGTCAGACAGTGAAGCTTCTGCCACTTTTGTCATGCATTTTGCTCCTAATCATCATTCACCAAAAATTGCTCTGTTTCTTTGTTCATTAGGTTCATTATGTTAAAGGGATACTGAACAAAAATAAAAAAACTAACAAAGCTTTGAAATTCCACTTGGAAGATGCCACTGTTCCGATAAACGGAGTTTATTTTTTGGATTCTTGAACTGTTGGTTGTATTTTTGATGGATTGTGAGCGCACGGCATAGTTTGACGTCACTACTCGCAAGCGCGAGCAATATCGTCAAACTCACCCAGCGCATGCAGGATGCACGTGTTCTTGTCCTCCCTTTCCTTTTCTCTAGCTGTCCTTTCACTCCACTCCTTCACTTCCACAAAAGCACTAGCGCCTTGCCCCAGCCAGAAGCATTGTTCCCTGCTGTTCATATCGGTTTTGAGAACCGCAGTGGAAGATGAGCGAGTCGAGGGACGCGGGCGATGGCTGGCATTGTTGGCTTGCCAGTTTTCAGTGAGCTTGACGTCACACAACGTCACATACTCTAGTTAACGGCCCTGCCGCTAGCTTCGACAGTTTGTGAAAAACACATTAAATTCATTATTCTCCCTCAGTTTCTGCTTGAAATGAAGGTTGTCTTTATCAATTTCAGGATTCAATCTATCCATTTGGCTGAAAATATTGGCTGCAAAAATTTTGTTCAGTAAGTATCCTTCTAAGTGATGTGGATCCACGCAACAATATCTTCATTCACGTCCACACTGGAACGTTACAGTAGCCCTGCAGTGCTTTTGTTGCTCATTGCACCAGTCCACTCACCCAAAACACTACTATCACAGCTGCTCAGGAACGCAAGCATCGTCATCATCATATCATTTTAATTATTCCTATACTCCCATTACCCTTCTGGTCTTCTTCCTCTACTGCTCCTTGCTACCACTACAAGTGTGAATTTGAACAATCCATTGACCTACCTGGACAGCCTGCTGGAATTGCTGAGGAGGCATTCGCGGAGGCATGCCCTGACGCTGCTGCATCTGCTGAATGAGCACCTGCTGCTGCGGATGCCTCAGCAGCTGTGCGCCTCCTGGCTGGCCACCTCCAGGAGATTGCTGCGCCTGTGCCTGCTGCTGCTGTGCCTGCTGGAGGTTTTGCATAGGTTGCTGCTGACCGGCGTGCACTGCCTGCTGGAATTGCTGCATGGTGAGGGGCCTCTGCTGCTGCTGTTGCTGCCTTTGCAGGTTTTGCATCAGAATTTGCTGCTGCTGGGGCGTTAGGTGACGCATCTGCAGCTGCCGCTGGCGTATCTGCATTATCTGCTGTGGCGTCAGCTGCAAACCGCTCTGATGGGGCCATGGCTGGGGTGGTGGGAGGAGCGAGAAAAAAATATATTAGTTCTGTGGTTGGTCACCCCACAGCACACAATACAATTCAGGCACGCAGCAGTACGAGATTCTGAATTCATTACAACTGCCTAGAATCCCTTACACCTATATCTAAGTGAGCATTTTAAACTGACGTTTCACGAGTGCACCCATTTTAATTATTTACGACATCGCGGTCCTCTAAGCGACACTAAACCACCTGGACAACCACCTTACCAAGAGAAGAAATCTTAGATCACTAGCCTATGTAGTCTTCAGCGCAAGTCACTCTGCTGAGGGCAATGTTGTGGTTCTTGCAACATACCGGACTGTATGACGAATTGCGGCTCTACACTGACATTTTTTGTGTGTACAGTAAGGACTTGGTTTTGTAGCTCACCGTCATCAAAGGCTCTTCTTTTTCATTCCCCTTCCCAAGTACAGGGTAGCAAACGAGAGACTTCCACTGGTTAACCTCCCTGCATTTTCTTTATTGTTTTCTCTCCCTTTCAATTTGCCCAAATGGAAATGCGACTGAGCTAAGCAGTACAACAGCATGGCTGCTTGTATACCGTGGCATGGCAGGCAAAAGTGAAGAAAATGTACTTCTTCGATCACGTCATTGATGACTGAAAGTGATTCGATCAAAGATTTCTACGGTCATCTTAAACGCACTTCATAAGCTTGTGGCACTGTTCAGTACGCAACAAAACAGTCAGTGAAAACTCTTTAAACTGTATTTATATTGCACACTAGTAACAGTCATTAGTCTGGTCCATGCTATGTTTCCTCAGAACAGTGAGCTCACTACTGCTTCCCCGTCAAGAATGTCATGTCACCGTGGTAACGCATATTTCCTTTGTTACCTGGACAGACCGGGCATGTAGGGTTAAAAATAGGGAAGCAAACAGAATAGATGGCGATTACTGTTGCAAGACAATCACATTCACGAAAGAATTTAAGGCATTTTTGGAGGATGTTTCGGCAGACACAGGATAAGGTAGCACCGGTTAGGCCTAAAACCAAAGGTACATGCAACTGAGGATAGCAGCCCATCCCAAGACATTAGCTGCACTATGTTGATCGAACTCGCGATCGTGTACGCTGCCGAGGCTGCGGACCACAGAAGCAGGACGTACAGGTCCCCCGTTCACCTATATATTTGCTCACGCAACGGAATGAGTTTAGCTCATGTCTACTTGGAGAGTGAAGTGCAATATTGCATAAATTACTTGCACCATGCAGTTAAAGCTGTGGTTCATAGAATTGCGATGATCCATGACAGGTAAATGTGGGAAACTGTTACAACATTAAAGCTGAAATATACCGCACATTTACAATGCTATAAGTCTGCCAACAAGTATTCTGCGCCACAAGAACCGTAAGAAACATTGAACTTGCACATTTGCACGAAAATATCTGAATAAATGACTTCTCAAAATACCCACCACAGAGGTCTGATCATTATGGTGCATGACTGCTGAACCAAAGGTAGTGGGATCAAATCCCGAATTTCGATGGAGACAGAATACTTGAGGCCCATGTGCTTAGATATAGGTGCCCGTTAAAGAACCCCGGGCAGTCAAAATTTGAAAAGCTCTTCGCTACAGCATCCATCACAGCCATTTCATAGTTTCGATATATAAAACCCCTGCAAATTTTATTATTTCTGAACATAACTTCACTTCACAGACTAAATTGTTTTCAGTTTTTTAAAAACAGAAACAGCTTCTTTTTTTTCATCACCTGACACTTGTTTCAAGGTCTTATGCAAATGCCTCTTTCACTTTTAAATTATTTTACATTAATTTTTATTAACTGCAAGCCAAATCACCAATTAACACGCAAGTCCATACCCAGTCATCATAGTTTTGAAGGTTGGTTGTAATACCGTCTAAAGCGATAAATTATACAAGGATTACAAGCATGCCATGAAACCGAAAGCCTGCAAGTTTTCTGTAAAATAGTTAGGTACTATTGGTATGTGGCACAGAATGCCTTGTTTTGTGTAAACACTAGAATTTTCTGTACAGGGAGTGAAACAGGAAAGCAAGCATTGCCAGTTTCAATGGCTACTAGTACATTTCTTTGCTTATCACATGCTGCAGGCATCCAGGGCTGTACCAGGAACTTTTTTCGGGGGGTGTTGGTTAGTAGAACAGTTAAACTTGGCAACTGGTGGTCGATGCGAAAGCGTGTAACTACTTTAGTATTGCCCAAAAAGTTCAAGCAAGAAGTATGAAAAAAATTATGGGGGGGGGGGGGAAACGTCAGAACCACCCCGACTCCCCCAGAGTTACAGACCAGCAGCCGCTTGTCTCCGGCAAAAAATTTGTTATTGTAGCAACTACTAAAATGGCTAATTCGAAAGCATGAGGTCTAATTTAATGCCCCAAAGCTCACCCAATGACTTGTAACAGCAGCTGCCTTCAAGTTTATTTTATTTTAAACAACACAACTGGACAATACTATTTGGTAGATGGAGACATATCTCCCCCCTGTGTGCACACACACCTCAAGAAACTAAGACATGCAGCTTTCCTTGTCTTAGCAAGTTTTACAAGTTTGGGCAACACCAACAGGGCTGACGGCGTAGACAAGCAATTTTATCCACTTGTAGACATAGCAGACAACTGCAGAAGATTCGCATTAACGGAACCTGAATGGACCAGTAAAATATGTTCCATATGACAGCAGTTCTGGTTACTGAGAGATGAATTGATATAAAAAAACTATTATACAAGGAGACTCTGTTTCATTTAGGCAGTTATTTAATTTAGGAGACTTTTGTTTATGTACAGAGAGTTCACTGCAATCTTGGAACTTTTTTTCACAGCTTCTCTGCATTTCTCCAAGTGGAAAGCGTCCACAACAGCGGTACCATATTCCAGAAATCGACTGATAATAGTTTTTTAGGTTGCCAATAATAGTGTAGGTGAAAATTTGCCCAACTTCCGTTTCACGAGGCTCAATTTTGTGTGGACTGTAAAGCGCATGCCTATATAGCTGAACCGATGATATGTATTATTTATGTGGTCCAGCTCCCGAAGAATACTAGAAGTGAAAAAATGGCTCGTGCTATGCTTTTCTTACCTGCCGCTGGGTCACGACACCTTGCTGCGATACTACGACAGGCATGCCCGGTGGAAACTGCTGCCTTTGCTGCTGCATCTGCTGGAGTGACTGCTGCTTCTGTTGCATCAGCTGCATCTGAGTGACAGGGCGAACAACAGTGCCATCGGCTCGCACCATGGTACCATCCGGCCGCACCATGGCACTGCCCGGTGGCTGCTGCTGCTGCTGCTGTTGTTGTTGTTGCTGCTGCTGCTGTTGTTGCTGCTGCTGTTGTTGCTGCAGCAAGAGCTGCTGTTTGTTTATGGTCATAATGCTGATTCCTTGATTGTTTGCCAGAGATACCTTAACGTCACCGCTTGATGGTGATACGTTGACCATGCGGGTCGGAAACTGAGAGGTCGGTACCATGTGCTGCTGCTGCTGCTGTTGAAGCTGCTGCTGGAGTTGCTGCTGCTGAGACAGTTGTTGCTGCTGCTGAGACATTTGTTGTTGCTGTGACATTTGCTGTTGTTGGGACATTTGCTGCTGTTGCTGGGACATTTGCTGCTGTTGCTGCTGCTGTTGAGGCATCTGTTGCTGCTGTGCCATTTGCTGCTGCTGAGCCATTTGCTGCTGTTGCTGCTGAGATACATGCTGTTGCTGCTGTTGAAACTGCTGCTGCTGCTGTAACTGATGCTGCAACTGTTGCTGGGTCACTTGTTGCTGGTTCTGCTGTTGTGAAACCTGGAGCTGTGCAAGATGTTGCTGAAGATGCTGCTGCTGCTGCGAGGAGGGCGGTTGCATCAAGTGTTGCTGAATCTGCTGAATCTGCTGCTGCTGCAACGTCAAAGCCTGCTGCTGGGACACTGACAACTGTTGCTGCGTGACAGGTACCATCCCGAACTGCTGCTGCTGCTGTGCACGGAAGCTCATAAAACCTTGCTGCTGCGAGAGGGAAGCAGCGGTGCTCGTCATGGGAGGCGTTGGCACTGGCGGAGGGGTCGGTGGCTTTGGCGGCGTAGGGGGCTTCGGTGGTACTAACAGCCGAGGGTGGTAACGTGTCTCGTCACAGGGCGCTTTGTTCTTCACGGAGTCTGCGATCCAGTCGGGAGTCACAATTTTCAGCTGTGGGCCACCAGCAGCCATGGCCTTCTGATATTTTACCTGTTTTGATAAGAAGAAAACAACAATGAAATTTTACAAGGATGCTCAGTATAAGGTGAAGTTCAGTTTATTATTATTCATTTAAAATACAAAACTTTATGGTTAGTAACATGCAGACAAGGGCCCCAAAGTCGAGCGACTGCACCAGGACCCTTGGTTTCTCAGATTCAGATGTGTACCAAGCCACTAACTTTATGTACACAGCATGTCCTTTTAGTTGTTTCGTTGAAGAACTACCGAATCAAAACTTTTTAGATTGTATAAGAGTGTAGGACCACGCTGTGTAGAACGAGAGCAACCCTGCACAACATTTTATATTTGAAATCGACGTGAATCAACCCCAAAATGCTCACAAGTGGGTTGTTACAATTTTCTATCTAAGACGTCACTAAATAAATGCTATGTTTCAGGCAAGTCTGTGTATATGTGTGACACAAGAAAACAGCACGAATTAACATGAACTAAGGAATAAAATACATGCACCTGCACCGGTATGCATCGACCCTCCGGTGCCCACATGAGGTTGCACCGATTTCCACCATTAACATAAATGGAAGTGTGAATTGCCTTCAAGCATGAACCGTATGAGCAAAAGCACGACATAAAATCGGCTTAGAGTAGACGTGCCTCAGGCATACTCACATCATAAATGCGAGACTCACTCACAGATCTTAGAAACTAGTCAATCGAACAATTTATGAATGATAGTTACCATACTGGAGTAATATGAGCCTTCAATATAGCTCATAATTTTGCTTTTAGATTCGAACTCTGAAATCCTGCTTAATTTGGAGAGTTTCTGCAGTCCCATATTTTGCAATGTCAGTATGACTGGATAATTTGACGCAGCAGACAGCGCCAGTCTGGTTCGTTCAAAAACTTTGGGTGCTATGTGCTAATACTCAATTTCACTTCAAATTCGTAATGACAACGGTCCTTAGGAGCCACAAGCCAATGCAATGTAGCAATACTAATGAGCGACAGGTGAAGCACCCCAGCTTCGCTGCTGCCAGTGAAAAAAGAAAAAAAAAAGAAAAAGGCAATCTTGTGGTCAGCTGGAATATATGCGTGCAGAAAAGGAGGCATGCTTCACTGCAACACATCAGGGACACCTGGCCAGCATGTGGCATTCTTGTCATAACATCAACTCAGATCACTGATGTCATAACATCAGTGATCTTCAGTTAACTAGGTTTTACTGTACCATACGTGATTGGCACTATGGGAAGCAACCCAGCAGTGTCTCATGAGCAAGTGAAATTGATGGAAGATGGAGCATTAAAAAGATTTTTTTTTTTTTTTCAGAACACTTCAGCGTACCCCTTCTGCTTTGGTGGCCACAAGGTGTGTACAAGTCTTGTCCAGGACTGCTCGGAACTTGCCACCGTGAAAGGTCACCAGGGCCCACACATTTTTCATGTCCTCGACCGAGAGCTGCAAAAATAAAATCAATTAAAGCAAAAGAGCAACTCCACAAATTCTTTTTGAAAGCATACGCATAGATATACAACCACGTTAAGCAAGGGGATTTAAAACGAGAACAAGTCACAGAATGTCTGCTGACGCTGCTGTGGTAAGGTTTAGCTGCTGCAATGCGGTAGTAGATATAAATCAAATTGCAGCAAACTACATTAGAATCTACACAGCTCATGCGAAAGCTGTCTAAAAATTTATACTTCGATTTACGATTTATAGCCTGTGTGACAAATTTTTCACTTAGACCCCGCACTTGGGCCATATCAATGAGGAGATCGCTGCTATTAAATTACGACTCATTTTTTTTCTTTCATTTGTTCTACACATGCTGCTTGAACATGCGTATATATGTAAATGCCAACAAAACAAGAGCAACAAACTTGCCTGGGACGGGCAGACGACTGTGTTTGAAAAAATCTGGTTCTTGTGAGGAGAGAATGCTTCCAGACTGCAGAACGAGGTCAAGGTTCTTCAACATCACAGAGAAGCCATTTCTTTTCACATCTAGTATGTGGTATAACAGGCAACGCGGACAATTTTAACAAAATATTAATACACCAGCACTACGAGACAAGACATAAACAAAATAAAAATCCCAATTTCGATTGAAGTGGATACTTGTTTGCACAAATAGAGAAACTAACAGCTTGCGAACCTTACTTCTATTTTTCACAGCTTTCAGTTGTCATGTCAGGAAAGTTTTCTTTTACTTTTCTCTTGCTGAGACTTCACAACTGGTTTGAACTACTCTGCTCAACATCAGTGCTATGGGACACCTTGGCACATTAATGAACATAGTGGCGACACTGCTTTTGTATGCAGCGCATTTCGCTGTGATGCAATGATATACCTGAGTCACATGGAGCACTGCTGATCGCAATTAGACCTGACCTTGATCAAACTGCTCGAAAGTGATAGACTCTTTTCTGCAGCCTCTGTTGGGAGACCAAACGTGTTCCAAAAATTTGATTTGGGTCAGGCCCGACTGCGAAGTGACCGTTTCATACCAGTGTCTCTTCGAAGATGGAGTACACTGGTGCTAAGAAAGTATGCATAGCGATGAGGAAAGACTAGCTGATGCACAGATATAGATAGGTGAAGCCTGTTCGACGATGCCCAAATAAGTAGCAAATAGTCTAAGAGTGAATTATTACGTTACAAAGACCTTTTTTCCCATGATATTGAAACTATAAATGGCCTCACAGAGAGAAATTAGCAACTGCCTTGAAAATGCACAATTGAGCATAAGAGACATTAGAATTACAGTGGGATAACTAGAGAATATTGCACAGTAGACAATCAATGTAAGCTAATAAAATCTCCTGTCCTTATAAACACTGAACGGTTGCATTGTGTATGCAATATATGTTGGGCAAACGACATGTGGTGCACTTATGTTTATGGCGCACTCCAATAGTGATTTTGGTAATATTTTGTACGACTAACATAAACTACTTACTGACGTGAAGGAACAGAAACAAGAGAAACAGCACCCTTAATGCGGGCCGGCTGTTCTTATTTTAACTTCGTTTTTCTCTTTGTCGCGCTAGCTGAGCCCGCGCCAGTGCCTGAGCCCCGCGCTTGCTTCATTACACTCGGACATGCTGCAAGTATGTCGTTCTGTCGGCAATGTCTCATCTGTAGCAGTCATGGTCACATAGTCGTCACTTGTGGCAATCATATCTGCTGGTCTGCACTGGCTGTTCCTCGGTGGTCGATCTCTTTAGTGTTGCCGCCGGTCTGGATGTTCTTGCAAAGAGACCTCTGGAGAGCGGCTTTGGCTGTGCCGCTGAGGTCAATTTTGTGAGGTAAGGTTTGTGGTGAAAGCAGCTTGTTTAGCCCAATTGACAGAGATTCTGGGGGGCGACATTGGCTTTGTCGCGGCGGTAGACCTGGGCTACGAAGCGATGCCGCGTCAGTTGTCAAAAATGAATCGGGTGGTCAACATTGGCTGGGTCGTGGAGAAAGGGGGGCACGCGGCGCACCAAGAGGAGGATGCCAGACAAGCATCCGAGTAGGCAACCGGATCGTTATGCTTTCCGGGTGTGTGTGTTCCCGACCTGTTTCTTGCGGCTGTGAGGCTGCTTTTTGATTTTCGTGGCCACAATACCCAGTCGACAGAGGCATGTTGTGGCAGCGTTTTGGTGGGTTCCCGTTGTCAAAATGCCCTCTCCTTTTTTTTTTGTAGCCTGTACCACAAGGTGATCGAGAAGACATGGAGTAGGTGATTGCTCTATCTGAGGAAGCGGCTCCAGTCGGTCGGCGAGGACGGCAGTGGAAGGGAGGAGTTCTTCCGGTGCCTGTACTGGAGGCATGCCAAGCACGACAGGAGCCAGCATCTGTGCGTGTCCCTGCGACAGCGAGTCTGGAGCTCGCTCATTTATCTGCTTTGCATGAATAGTGGTCTCGGCCTCCGCTAGCAAAGTTATAGTGTCGGATACAGGTGCACCGATAGAGATGAGCAGTGGAGTGCAGCCCATGCCTTCGACGTCTTTGGTAGAGCAGCCACAGGAGCTTTTCGTTGTGAGGCTCGAGGGCACTGACGGGCAATCGAGGGTGCACCACAAGAGCTTGATCTCCAACGAAGGGCACCTAGATCTATCGACACCCGAATTGTACCATCGATGTCACGTTCCTCGCAGCTCACGCAAATGTCTTGAACAAGAGGAAAGGGGTAATCAGCATCGAAAAGTGGCCAAAAAATACTCATCTGCCTTGCACACTACTCGGTCTAGGACTATCGCGTGACCGCTTCGTAGGCATCCCACGCCTTGGCAGCATTTCGAAGGTGGTCGATGGCCACCAGCCATTTGTGATTTTTTTTGGCCAGGCATGAAGGGTGCAGAGCGAACTGACAGTCGAAATCCACTTGAAGACGTCCTGAAAACCATGTAACAACGGCACTGCGCAACCAGCCGGTGAATGTGAGGTGGCAGGCGAGAGCCCAGAGTTCCACAATGACAGGTGGTCGATGTGACAACATAGTGTTATTAGTGCACATAAGATTTCCCTGCCATTGTCAAATGAGGCACCCGGTGAACCATGGACGTAGTTTGCAGAGTACATGGCCGTCCCAATGTTCACAGTGGAGGGAATCCACGGCTGAGGACTCGTGGACGGCATTCCTTGTCGTGAACAGGTACAGATGCAGTGGTGTAGAGTTACCGAGGAGCCTCGACGTCATCCCCTAACAGCGGTGGCAGTGGCGGCAGGTGAGCAGACGCTGAGGAGGAGGCCTGGATGCCATCCTCAAGCTGCACTTACCGCGGCTGCACCTTGCCCGGTGCCATGAATGAGAAAACTGGGATGTAAGACTTCCGTCTTCACCGGCTGCGCCATTGTCATGAAGAAAGAGAAACAAGAGACAGCCCCCCTGATGCGGACTGGCTGTTCTTATTTTAACTTCATTCTCCTCTTTGTGGCGCTAGCTGAGCTCGTGCCAGTGCCGATTGCCGTGCTTGCTTCCTTAGATTACATAGTTCACTTGTTATTGGTAATTTTCCAGTATTTTATTTTGCAATGCCTCGTGGACCTGTTAACAAACTATAAACGAAGGAAACAAACAAATCACCTATGAGGGAGGCGATAAATAGTGAATACATAGCAACAATTAACAACAACACTTGTCTAAGTAAGCAAAAGGCTTACAACTGCTCTTGCTTAATTTGAAAAAAAAAATGCAGAAGAACTGCCCTTTCTCTTCTTTCGTCCCGTTTGGTATTGTTGAAAGGTAAGCATTCTCATCTCTGAAACCACGTAGACCACATTCTTAAGATTTAGTAACTAATTCAATCCTCAAAGAATCCACATATCGCAGTGTTTCTCCCAAGCATTTAGCATGCAACTGCCCTTGAGCTACATGTTTCATAGTCTACAGCTTAGAATCATTCCAGTGAAGATCTGTCCAATATAACTCGCAACACGTGGGATTCTCTCACATGCACAGCGTATTTAATAATATAACAGCACATTAGTGTTCTTAAATTCCACATGCCCAAGATGTAATTTCAAGGCTGTAAGTAAAAACCACCAACTCCATGCTACGTAACAAAACTTCTGGCGCAGTTACTAAACTACCACACCACTTGCGCTTTTTAAACTTCTCAGTATACATCATCAATCCCTCAAAAAATTTTAATATAAAAGCAGTCTGCTTTATTACCAACACCAGCAACATCTACCACAGCAGCAATGAAATTCCACAGCTGAGCTATAGGCCGTGGGCTTGATTTCAAGCTGTTGAAGCCACATTCTGACAGGGCTAGAATGCAAGCACGTTTACACACTGCGACTAGGGAGCATATTAAAAGCCCTGAAAGATCATGATTAATCTGAATACTTCAGCATGACCTCGTTTGGGCAATTTCAGAACATCAAACGTCGCTCTGTTTCATCAACACCACAATGGCACGTTCAGCTGCACTGGTTCTAACAGTTTGTAACAACAACTATATCCCAATAACGGAATTCACAGTTTCGAACCTTTTCAACATTTGCTGCTTGGGTTCATAATAAACCCTGATCACACTACTCGCCAAGGTAAAAATAACACTGCAAACAATGCAGCACCAAGAATGTTTTACTAGGAAATTCGGCCTACCAGAGTGGAATATACGCAGCAGGTTATACAAAAAAGAGAGAGAGAGAGAGAGCGTAGGCTAAGGTTTATGGTGCACAAAAATCCGCTCAACAAGATTACGAGATACCTGAAAGCAAAGATCGCTTTTGCATATTGACGGTGAAGCTTCGGGCATGCTTAAATACAGTAAACAAAAAGGATACGGCAGAAGCCTCCCACATTTGAGCGAAAGACGAACCCATGAGCTCTGAAAACGAATAAATTATGCCATTATAAAATCTTACAAACTTCACTCTGAAGCGTTTGTGGAGAGGCACGACTCATTATCTCCAGTTTCTCACCGTTGCAACAGGTTTCTCATAAAGATCCTGGGCTTCGGTGATTGTTGAGCTGTCGGGATTGTCGGCGATTACGTAGGTGACGTTGTCCGATAGGTAATTTATCAACGTGCCGCCATGCTTGACGAGGAGTCTCTGGAACTGAAGCGTTCGTCGAGTTATTAAATGTTTACGAAACCAGAATCTCGAAACTTTCCCAAGCGAATCGAAAACGGCGCGCAACACGCGCGTGATGCCATAAAGTAGCGTTTAGAACGATCTCCCGAAGCGCAAGCCTTCGTTCTACGCAGTTATTGCTTTCGAGTTAGCAAAAGAGCCATATAAAGTGGAAATCTCAGATATGCACGAGTAACCTCAATGCATAGACCTCTTTTTTTTCGGCGGTACCTCCACGGCGTCGTATTAATGCTTGCCTTAATGCGGAATGATGATGGCGTGGATCAGCTGAAATCAACACAAACGTCGTCATTGACAGCGATGTCAGGCCGCGTCATTGTGCTTTCAAGTAGCGTTGGAGAGATTTGACTCCTCCGCAAGTTTCGATGCTGCCAAAGAACGCAACTCATCAACGTTTCAGCTCCGATCGAATAACAACCTCCCCTGATGGCGAGTACGTATATAAAGTTGAGGCAAATAACTTCGTTAACTATTACTCGCGGATTACAGCCAGCCGCACCTACCTCTTCGTCGTCCTGTAGGTCGTCGGCAAGGCAGAACTTGACGTCCTCGAACAGGAGCAGCTTATGCTCCGATCCATCCGGCGGGCTCATCTTGGGGCCCTAGGGCGAGAGCCCGAGCTTACCACGTTCTAATTAAACGCGGACAGAGTGTGCATAGCTAGAAGGAACGTCCGCGTCCACTTCACGTGTTTACTATTTACCGCAAGGTGTCCATTTCCCGCGTAATCACTCCAGTGTTGCGAGACCAAGATACCGTGCTGCGGTGATCCACCAACCTCGGCCGTACATTTACACCAGGAAGTTCGGAGATAAGACCTCAGCGCCTTATCAAACCCCAAATCTTATTTAGACCATTACCAAGCTATTTACATCACCAGCGTCACGGGGAGCATCTTGCGGGACCGTCATTCCATCATTAAAGACGCACAAAAGAGTGGTGAATGTGGAGATTTTGATTGATGGATTGATTGATACGTGGGGTTTAACGATCTAAAGCCACCATATGATTATGAGAGACGCTGTAGTGGAGGGCTCCAGAAATTTCTTAACGTGCACCCAAACCTGAGCACACGAGCCTACAACATTTCTGCTTCCATCGGAAATGCAGCCACTGCAGCCGGGATTCGATCCCGCAATCTGCGGGTCAGCAGTCAAGTGCCTTAGCCACTAGACAACCGCGATGGGGCGAATGTGATTTTATAACTGCAGAAAAAAAATATTTAGGGCTTCGATTTGGCATTCAACCACAAGAATGTTTGGTCTGAAAAGCCCTGCGCGATATACCTCTACGTTGTACATTCCATTTCACGTTTATTGGTGCCATTTATTTTTCTTTCTATTACAACTTGCACAGATTGATAGTCCCTTCGGCTATCGCTACACACAGGACACTTGAAGGCTTATGATACGTTTTATTTACTGCTGAACCTCATTTCATAATGAACTTCAATGCACTTCATTCTCTTAGTTCACCTTTGCTTCCCTTTAGTTTACTTTTATTGAAATTGACTCACCTTGTGCACTTGATGGCCACCTTGAATCACTTGAAATACACTTGATAGTTTAATTTGAATTTATTTCACTTTAATATATTTTGTTTTCTTTTTGCCCGAGAATTGTGGGCATGCACTGCACGCCTGACTATGGGTACGACTCATGCTGTCAACGCTGGATGTCACATTTTTTTACTCGTAAACTATATAAGGCTTTTGCATTGATGATTGACCATTAGTGCCCAATCTCACAAAGCAGGATGAAACGCATCTTGCCTGCAGATAACAATACAGGTGTGATGATGTTTATTCGAGCAGAGAAGTCGCAACGAGGTTGCAACAAAAATGGCTGTACGGCAAGTCTGGCAAAGGCGGCACAGGCTCTCACGCAATCAGAGCGCGGGGCTTTTTGTTCTCTTCCGAAGGTGCATACCCGTTTGTGCGTATGCTCCACTACAATACCACCACCCCCCCCCCCCCCCGCCCCGGGGTGAAGAGTAGCCATCCTGGCGACTCAGGGAGTAGGCACAATGAGGGGGTCGTAGTAGGGCTTGAGACGGTCGGCGTGTGCGGTCTCGCGTCCTCGACGGCGCAAATCTGGTGATTGTGTTAGTGACTCGATGGTGTAATTCACCGGGGAGGTCACGACAATGACACGGTACAGACCATGGTACCGGGCCAGAAGTTTAGAAGACAGGCCAGGAACGTGCGGGGGCACCCAAAGCCACACAAGGGAGCCAGCACGAAACATAGGAGCTATGTGGTGAACGTCGTCATGTCGAGTCTTTTGTAGACCTTGAGCCTCACTTGTCAGAGACCGAGCCAACTGACGGCAGTCTTCAGCGTATCTGGCGACTTCCGAAAGCGGGGAGCACTCCGATGCATCAGGGCGGTACGGGAGTATAGTGTCGATTGAGTGGGAAGGTTCGCGGCCGTACAACAGAAAGAACGGGGAAAAACCGGTAGTCGCTTGCGTTGCGGTGTTACAAGCGAAGGTAACAAACACTAATACAGCGTCCCAGTTAGTGTGCTCAGAGGAGGTGTACATCTGCAGCATGTCGCCAAGTGTGCGGTTGAAGCGCTCAGTGAGCCCATTTGTCTGTGGATGGTATGCGGTAGATTTCCGGTGGATGATGTTGCATTCAGCGAGGATAGCTTGGACGACCTCCGACAGGAACAGTCGACCCCTATCACTGAATAATTCCCACGGAGCACCATGGCATAGAATGAAGCTGCGGAGAATGAAGAGTGCAACTTCATGGGCGGTCGCTGCCGATAGAGTTGCAGTCTCAGCATAGCGTGTCAGATGATCGACACCGATAATAATCCACCGCTTTCCAGAGCCGCTATATGGGAGGGGGTTATAGAGGTCAATACCCACGCGGTCGAATGGGCAAGCCGGGCACGGGAGCGGCTGTAACATGCCAGTAAGGTGCCGTGGAGGTGTCTTGTTCAGTTGGCAAGTTGTGCAAGACTGAACGTATTTCTGCACAAAGCGATACATTCCTCGCCAGTAATATCGTTGGCGCAGCCTTTCGTAGGTTTTCAGGACACCTGCGTTAGCACTTTGGGGATTTGCATGGAAATTCATGCAGATGTCAGAGCGCATATAAGTTGGGACAGCAAGAAGCCACTTCCGACCACCAGGCATGTAGTTGCGGCGGTACAGAATGTTGTCTCAGGAAAAGTGGGCTGCTTGCCGGCGCAGTGCTTTCGTGGAAGGGGCAGCAGACGGATCGGTAAGGTAGTCGACTAACAAGGCAAGGTATGGGTCTTTACGCTGCTCCGAAAGCATTTCAGTGGTGTCAAGTGGTGACAAGGTGGTAAAAAGGGGTGACAGAGAAGCCACATCTGGTGTTAATGGTGATCAGGAAAGTGCATCGGCATCCGCATGCTCGCGACCGGAACGATATAAGACACGGATGTCGTATTCCTGCAGTCGAAGTGCCCAACGCCCCAGGCGTCCGGACGGGTCTTTCAAAGTGGACAGTCAACATAGAGCGTGGTGGTCTGTGACCACGTCGAAAGGTTGGCCGTAAAGGTACGGAAGAAACTTCGTCAGCGCCCAGATTATGGCCAAACACTCCTTCTCTGTCACGGAGTAATTCAATTCAGCCTTCTTAAGAGCGCGACTTGCATAAGCGACTACGTATTCGGTTTGGGTGCCTTTCCGTTGTGCCAAAACTGCACCAAGACCAACGCCACTTGCACCGGTGTGAATTTCTGTGGCAGCAGTGGGGTCGTAGTGGCAAAAAATAGGTGGTGTGGTCAGCAGGCGGCGCAGCTGGCGAAATGCGTTGTCGCATGCAGGTGACCATGCAGATATACCTTTGCTGTTGGAAAGCAGACTCGTCAGAGGTGCGATGATGGACGCGAAGTTGCCCACGAAGCGACGAAAGTAGGAGCAGAGACCAATGAAACTTCTTAGGGCCTTCAGTTATGTGGGCATTGGTAAGTCAGCGACAGCTCCAAGCTTATCGGGATCCGGAAGAACATCGTCTCTTGTGATGACATGTCCCAAGATGATTAGTTTTTGTGCTGCTAAGTGGCACTTCTTGGTGTTAAGTTGTACGCCTGCAGAAGTTAGACACGTTAGAATCTCGTGGAGACGACCAAGATGTGTCGGGAAATCAGCTGAAAAGACTACGATGTCATCCAGGTAACACAAGCAAGTTTTCCACTTGTGGGTTCGTAAGATGGTATCAATCATGCGCTCAAATGTTGCAGGCGTGTTGCAGAGCCCAAATGGCATGACTTTAAACTCATATAGGCCATCCGGCGTTACAAAGGCGGTTTTAGGGCGATCACATTCAGCCATTGGCACCAGCCAATACCCAGAACGCAGATCCAAGGATGTAAAGTACTCGGTGCCTTGTAAACAGTCAAGAGCATCGTCTATTCGTGGTAGCGGGTAGACATCTTTCTTCGTAATCTTGTTTAAGCGGCGATAGTCCACACAAAATCAAACGGTGCCATCTTTTTTCTTGACCAGAACCACAGGTGATGACCAAGTGCTTTGAGAAGGCTGTATGACTCCACGTTTAAGCATGTCATCTACTTGCTCCATAATGACGCAGCGCTCTTCGGCGGAAACGCGGTAAGGACGCTGTCGCAGAGGCGAATGTGAGCCGGTGTCAATAGTATAAGTGACAGTCGTGGTGTGGCCCAAAGCAGGTTCTTGAAAGTCGAAAGAAGAGTGAAACTTTTTAAGGAGAGCAACAAGTTGGCGGCGATGAGAGGGGGGAAGGTCTGCATCAATAGCATTGTCAAAGGCTAACGAACTTGATGGCTCAGACGCATGAGTGATTGCGGCGATGTGACATGGGGCTTCGTCGGGGTTTCTTCCGATATGCACAACCTGTCGACCATATCGATGACATTATCGATATGGTCGACAGGTTGTACATATCCCAAGGTTTCACGACAAAGTAAGCCAATGGGGTAGTTGCAGTGGTTGGTAACCAACATTACGGTTAAACCAGACGCAATTGTAAGAACGGCAAATGGGAGAACAATGCCCTTGCGTTCAGTAAAAAATGGACATGGCGTGAACACCACCGTGGCGTCAAGTTACGCTACACATGAAAGGCTAATAGGGACTGAAGCTTCTGGAGGCAAGGTGATGTCAGCGATGAGTTTGCAGAGCAGAGGAGAATGGTCGGGCGATGGAAATTCACACATTGGCACAAGGGACACTTCCGCACGGGAACAATCGATGATAGCTTCATGACGTGATAAAAATCACAACCCAGGATGAGGTCATGAGAGCAAGATGGTAGAACAAAAAATTGGACGATGTACAAAACGTCTTGGATGATGACGAGCGCCGTACACACAGGCGAGGGATGAATGCGTTGCGCGCTAGCCGTGAACAGCACCATGCCACAAAGAGATGTGGTCACTTTCTTCAAGTCACGACAAAGTTTTGCGTTCATCACAGAAACGGCAGCCCCAGTATCAATTAACGCTAGTGTGGCGACTCCCTCAACATCGACATCAACAACATTTTGCGACGGAAATGAAGGCCTTAATAATTGAGCTGAAGTTGCAGTTCTTGCCTCTGGAACTGTACTGATTAGTTTCCCTCCTCAGGAGGTGGTGGCGATTGGCGACGATAGGCGATGGCGATTGGCGACGAGGGAATGGGAAACGAGCAGTTGAAGGGGACAATCCAAGTCGGAGTGCCTCTGTTCATATGTAGACGTGGTGGCCTGCTGCGGCGCGTAGGTAGGCGTTCCAAAAGAGGCGTACGCAAGTGTGGAACGGCGGCGGCAGAAGCGTGCAATGTGGCCAGCGATGCCACACGCGAAGCAGATAGGACGTTTGTCATGGGTGCGCCACTCTTTAGATGGACAGAAAAGGCGAGGTGGGGGCCTGTATACCGGAGGCGAGGCCGGAGGAGGTGTAGCCGATAAGAAGACTGGATGCTGCGGGGGCCGGGCGACTACAGCTGCGTAGATGAGAGGTGAAGGTGGTGCACATGGTGCGTAGCCGACAGCTGAGAGATTAGATGCTACTGATGTGCATGGGTAAGGGGCCGGCACTGTAGGGAGGACATGGCAAATTTCAGTGCGTATGGTTTGCTAAAGTGTCGAAGGCAGGTTTGAGGTGGGCGCGTCGCTATGCGGCAGCAGGGAGAGCTATCGAGCGACTTCCTCTCTGATGAAGTCTTTGATCTGGTTGGACTGACTTTCTTGGCGAACGTTGGCGTTTGCGAGTACAACGGCCGAGATCGAATCCGGCGGTGGGACACTCTGTCGGGCGATGGAACGCTGACGGCGCAATTCATCAAAGCTCTGGCAGAGGCTTACGAGGATTGCCACCGTGGTCGGGCTTTTCGCTAGCAACATCTGGAATGCGCCATCCTCGATGCCTTTGAGAATCTGCCGAATTTTCTCTCCTTCAGGCATAGATGGATTCACACGCCTGCAGAGGTCGAGCACGTCCTTTATATAACTAGTAAACGCCTCGCCAGGCTGCTGGGCTCGGTGGCGCAGCCGCTGGTCAGCGCGGAGCTTGCAGACCTCTGGTCGGCCGAACGCTTCAGTCACGAGTGTTTTAAAGGAGGACCAGTTGGCGATGGCGGTTTCGCGGTTGGTAAACCAAAGCTTAGCTACGTCTGCCAAGTAAAAGATAACGTAGGCGAGCTTAGAGTCGTTGTCCTACTTGTTGCTGGCACTTACACGTTCTTACAAGGAGAGCCAGTCTTCGACGTCTTGCTCACCACTGCCGCTGAAAATTGGTGGGTCCCATTGGCGGGTAGCACCGGGGCAGGTAGACGGGGCAGCCGATGGTGCTGGCTGGGTTGGGATGGGCGGGCTGGCGACTGCGTCAGTCATGTTTCGGGATGGTCTCTCAGCGAACTTGCGAGAGCGGAGCTCCAGGTCTGCTTGAGGATCTCAGCAGCCTCCACCAAATGTGATGATGTTTATTCGAGCAGAGAAGTCGCAACGCGGTTGCAACAAAAAAATGGCTGTACAGCAAGTCTGGCAAAGGCGGCACAGGCTCTCGCGCAATCATAGCACGGGGCTTTTCGTTCTCTTCCGAAGGCGCATACGCGTTGGTGTGTATGCTGCACTACACAGGGAATTTAGCGGCTACATCTCTATCAGCATTGAACTAAACCGTTACATTGGTGTAACCATAAGGTTACAGTGAGACCACAATAAGCACAAGACGACAAAAAATACTTTATTCATTGCCACACGACAAACCGCTTGACTAGACATGACAAAAACCACAACCCGATAAGCACTTTGACCCACAATAAAAATCAATAACACCTGAGAAATTTAATTTCTTTAGCATAAACTTTACTGTAACTGCTAAATGATTTTGAACGCATTCATATAAATTATACCAGCTGCAGGAAGGAAGGATTGTGCCATTCGTAAATAACATATGCATTTCCAGTAACAGCCTAACTAACCTATAGAATATGTGGCCTTAATTACACACCTTAAAAGGCGGCGCACTGTGCAGCGACAGGTCAGAGAAAACAAGCTGCAGGAGCACAGTTCCTTACGAGGGGTTCTACATATATTATTTCGATGTTCACTTCGTGTCTGCCTCATGGCAGAGTATATTTGCAGTGTTAAAAAAGAAAATGTAAGAAAAATCACTGTAAATTATATTTCAATAAAACCACCATCGTCACAGTTAGTGCCTTCAGAAATACAGCCATACAGTTTCACGCGGAAGTATAAAACACAGTTATATAATAAAGTGGACGGGATTATCGCTGCCGCCATAGCTCAGTTGGTAGAGCGTCGGATGAGTTATTTGAACGTTGCAGCTTCGGCACCTGCCAACGGCAAGTTATCTTCTTGTTCACTTTACTTTCTTCACATTTATATCATAGTTGCAACTAACATCCCTTATACCTTCCATGGCTTTCTTGTCTGTTAGCTCTTATTAAGAATATATTGCCATTACGTACAGCATCTCATTAGGCCAGCTATATAGATTTACAGCTTGATTGGCAAACTGTTAATAGTATTATAGCACATTGACAACAAGTGAAATGGGAAGAGACAACCTCATGCAAGAAACCAAATCAAGTGATCAGTTTGATGCTCTGGGCACAAAAAAGATGGCGTAGGAAAATGTCCTGGCCAAAATAACATTGATGCAGCTCATAATGGCAAAAACAAAGAGCATGATCTGGTAAGCACTACCCTGCTTGTGCATTGTTTGTCCGAAATAGTGCTTAAATGGGAGCGTACAAAAGGGCGTACAGCCACAGCATGCACCGTCGTTTGGTACAGTGTGACACACGCGACACTCTAGAACTACACACTGCAGATGATGTAAAGGTTATCTGCACTGTAAATTTCAACATCTCACAAAACAGCACTACGTATTTCTATTTTATGAAGCGGTTAACACCCAACCTTAAAAAAATGGGCCTTGAGCATAATCAATCACAATCCACCAGGTAGGCGTTATTGTAATTCAACATCTCACAAAACAGCACTACGTATTTCTATTTTATGAAGCGGTTAACACCCAACCTTAAAAAAAATGGGCCTTGAGCATAATCAATCACAATCCACCAGGTAGGCGTTATTGTAAATGATGAGCTAAAAATGAGCTAGCAAACATGCCGTAAGATTACACTAAAGCACACTACCTGAAAGTAAATAAAGAGTACGTTTCACACAAGCAAAAAACAAACAAAATGTTGCTGAGCACTAGAAAAGGCATATGTCTTCACACATGTGATGAGCGACAACAACAAGTTGCTCCTCGGAGCAATAAACATATGCCAAATAACACCCCATTGTAAATAGCTAGTGCAGGTATAAATAATATTCAAATTTTCAACAATGATCGATCATGCAAGCAGCCGATACAAACAAAGGCCAGACCATTACAGCATTCAAGCACAGATGAAAGGTTCACCTGCACTATCTCAAGCTCACAATGGCACGCAAGCATAGCGTGCGACATTTGCAATACCGCTAACACACGTCACAACGGCAGAAACAGGAAGCAACAATCAAAGACAAGAAACTGTACGGCAGCCTGGCTTATGTAAGTGCGTCTAGCAGTCGAACCACGTACTAAGATAAATCTCGAGCAAAAATGTGGTTCGCAGTTAAGTTCCCATGCCTTTTCACAGCAAAAATGTACAATAGTATACATTGGTAGCAACACACAACCGTAAGTCAAGTGGGAAGGATGCATTGCGAATGCTGTACAGTACCCTCCTTAGTGCCTCTTCACAGAAAGGCTCTTTAGAGTAAAAACGTAAGCCAAATGATACCACTGCAAGCAACTGGTGTAAGTAGAATTGATATCCAAGTTTTCAGCCGTCTCTTGAAAGCACCCCTGTTTGTGAAACTTCACCACTGAACAAGATAGGAAGATAGGCAAGCGATTCCGGCAGGCAAATGTTAATTATTTGTTCAATGTGTTAACCTAGAAAGTGAAAATGCGTAAACTATGCAGCCTGTTACAACGGCATGCTAAATTGATTCGGAAATATGACAACCTAGCTTATAGTGTGAACAATAAATGCCTTTTTATTTGTTTGCCTGATGGTATGTTACGTCCTCCCTTTGTGTCTTAGGTACATTAGAGCACAAAGCTTTCATCTGCATTTCAACATAGAATTACAGCATACACGTGAAAGCCTGTAGTTTCTTTCATGTGTGCCTGATTGGCACATCAGATTAAACTACCCCTTTATTTTCATGTTTACCAAGAAATTCAAATTGGTCTGATTAACAAGCCAGGTATTTAAGAGTAAACACAGAGCTGTATGTGGCAAGCATTTAGAAGAAGGGATTTTAAATCTATAAAAACACCAGTTAACCAGCTTATTATTCGTTAAAGAGTTCCCAAAACATTTGTGACAATTTCCTCGTTCACTACAATTACTGCACAGACAAGCACAATACAAAAGCTCCACTCATACAAAGCACCACCTGCGAAACTTTTAAAAAAGTAAAAAAATTCTCATAAAACATTTTACAGGTTGTCCCCCTAACAAGCAGTGCCTATCGATAGAATAATGAAAAAAAAAGTTTCCATCAAAATAAAACAACAAACATAGTTATACTATGTCAACCCATAGCTGTAAAATCAAAGCCATTGGTGTTATGTTCTGGCACGTTTACAAGGCCTTAAGGTAGTTTATTTTGCAAAGATAAACGTGATGCTCCCAGTACGCAAAACATTCACTTAAACAGTTTGTGACTCTGCTCGCAATTTACGGTAGTGAACGAGTCGTCAGTCCGTCGAACGTCACATATGAAACGTCCCTACTACATATCAAGACTTCATTGTATGAAAAGGGAATAGGTATAAAATATATTAAAAGAAGGTGCATATAATATTTTGTCGTTAACCTCAAGTCACTCACTACAGCACTCAACAAGCATGGCGAGGCACATCGAAAGGCATAGCAAACTCGTTCTGAAATTAACGCTAACTTGCAAAGCAGATAGAGGCACACTTAATAAGTTACTGTCTTATATTTGTGAAAACGGATACGGAGCAGACAGTATGGAGCTTGACGTGTAAAAAGCTCCCAATTACACATAAATAGCAGCAATACAACTTGCCCATGACCAAAAATGTTTCAAACACACACCAAGCACTAAACTCAAGCAATGAAAGATGCATTTACAATAAGCACAAATATAACAGTGCATTATGCTGCATTAATAATGCAAATACAGCAGTGCAATATGCTATTCCTGAGTAATGCAATCACCTTTCAATGGAAAATGGGCCATTAATACAATGACTCATCACTTAAGATGTTTGCGATATGGATTCTACACAAAAGCCAAAAGATTAGCACATGCTCTTTTTTTTTGTCATAGATGTCTTGTTTCATTTTGTCTTCTATGTTTTGTGACATTTCAAGTGTGAGAACTGAGAAACGATTACAGTGTCAAAATGCGCGTGACTGCTTTTGCGCAGCTCCAATGATTAAGTAGACAAATAAATAAGGCTGTCCGTGGAAAGCGCGAGAAGCTAGAAACAAATCCTGAGCATTCGCAATGGCAAGAACAGTACACAGAAATGAATCTTGGAATAATCTTCATAGCATTATCACCCATACTCACTTGAGATGAAATCACTGTCATCTTTTTTTCTTTCTCCCATGAAATACAATAATTTGTCTGACTTCATTGCTGGCTATATTCACTGATCACTCTTGGTACAATGCAGTTTGCTAAAACATAATTATTTAGTAGCTAAGGGAAGCAGGAAACAACATGTAATAGGTATGATAAGTGAAAGGCAATGCAGTGTAGGCTAGCGTGCCTACACGGAGGTGAAATGCATCCACGGAGGTAAAATAGCGTCACCTTCGTGCATCCACAGAATTAAATAATCTGCAGATTTGGAAACATCATACACATGTCATCTCCTTAGCTCACCTTAAAGTTACATTCATCTGGGGTTTCATCTGATGCCATTTGCATTTTTACACCCCACTTTGCATAGATTTATAAAATACTTTAGTATTGTACACATATCTTGCTTCATGAAATAACTCTACGCTTTGAGTTCGGTACTGTAAATTCAGGCTATCTGTATTTTCGGTTAGTAAGTTTTGCAGAACCTTGCTATGAATGTCAATAACCTTTCATGAAGGAAATAAAGGTGCATTATTAGGAACGTGTTTTAAAAATGTGCCAGAGCAAAAAATAAAGTTTACCTAGTCTCTTCGCACTAGTATCTGCCATTGTTTCTGCGATAAGACTAGTTTGAGAAACAAATAAAAAGTGAGCAAAACACATGAGAATAGACTTTCTCCTTCGAACTCCTATGAGCAACTTTGTTGGAATCTGAATAGAAATGAAACATTGGATAAATTGTCCAACATTAATTTGTGCATTCAATAAACACAACTCGTCTTCTAGCACAACACAATAAAAAGTTACATGACCTTGAATAAGTTGGACAGACAGAAGCAGCCTCCCCCCCTTTTTTTTATTAAAGCTTTCTCCCACCTCATGTAACAATTGTCGTATTTGGCTTCCCAACATTGTTACCCTAAAACAACAACAGTGGAGCAGTTGCTGGCAGCAAGGAAAAATATAGACACGGTCATTTTTTGCAATACCATTTTTTAATACTAGGGGTGTGTGAATATTCAAAAATTTCAAATAAAAAATGGAACAGTACCATATTACACTCAGTACTCAAATAGAATATAGTACCATATTCAAAACTATTCAAAATACCGAATGTTTTTCGAATAATCGGCACTGATGGGAGAACTGCAAAGCAAAAGAAATTTCGAACAGCTAAAAATTATTGTTCTTTTAATTTCTAGAGTAATTGGCACACAGCTGAGGCTTTTATGCGACTACCGACACTACATTATTTGCTGAATGAACATGTTTCTTTGGAAAACTCCACTCTTGCTTGCTTTTTACTATGATGAAGCTGTTTCGCATTAATCAGCTTCTTGTAATAACTGAAGGTGGGGACTACAACTGCTTGCAGCTTCATGACTGAAGACATAACACATGACAGTTTCCAAATTCTCTATTTGCACACCCCTACTTGACATCATTTAAGTGACGCTATAACCTAGCTCTGTCACTGTCAAAACTGATTTCTTTATAGATATGCGTAGTCCATTAAACATACCAGAATTAGCACCACAGTATACGCATGGGGTACCCTCCATACCATTGCTTTCAGGCACCTTTATGAGAATGGTAAGTGGAACAGATTCAAAGATGTGAAGTAGTGCAAACTGGTCGAGTGTACTGACATCACAAGATTTTGTTCGGACACTGAAAAACCTTAATGTGGTGGCAATGTTGATCACCCTGAGGCATTGATCAGAAACTGAAGAGAGCCAGAACTGTATGCAACTAATGAATAAACAAAGATATAAGAATAGCATTACAGCATTAAATAATGTGCTTTGTAAGATAACTACATATACGCTCGCACTAAAAATCCGACAGGGAGAGCCATCTTGCTTTTAGCATTACTAACTTTCTAATCTTCTCTCGCAGTCCTAGACTGCAGACGTTTATTCCTCTTTATCCTCCCGCCCAAAAAAGTTGCAGGCTATCTCGAGCTTGTAACGCTTCTCTGCTGGTCTCCACAAAATGTTTCCTTCTTGTGTCTTGACTCAACAGGCCCGTACTACACCGTCTTGACCAGGAAAAACTTGAACCACATGCCCAAGGGGCCAGATGCGCCTTGAAACGCAAGACTTTTCGACAAGAACGATGTCATCCACTTCTTTGTCCTTGCTAGTACAGGATGGATATCAATGAAAGGTGCGCAGCTCCAGCAGGTACTCCTTTCTCCATCGTATGCGCAGGTTATCACTAGTTTTTGACGATACGTCAACTTTCTCGTAAGGTCGCTCGTTGTTTCTTGGGCGCAAATCAAAGCTATGTGGCCCTGAAGAAGCAATTCATCAATGTCTGACCAGAAAATGGGCGAAGCACATTGGCAAAGCTTCTGCTGCGTCAGTACAGAAATAGGTCAAAGTCCATAAATTGATCCCTACTTCCACTTCAAGTAGTATTGTATCAGTCTCTTCGCTGTTGAGGTAACTCTTTCCAAGCACTTTGTGCAGTGAACACTTGATTGGCCATACCAACCGCTTCCACAATCCCCCCAACCAAGGCGCTCCTGGCACAATAAACTTCCACTGTACTATGCAGTGTGCAGCAAGAAAGGTCACAAAAGAATATCTTTTTATGGCCTTCCATACTTCTTTCAGGTCTCGTGAAGCCTTTTTGAAGGTCAGTATGTTGTCCGAATATAGCGTCAGCAGCGCTCTTCTATGAGCAAGGAATCGTCAGAATGTCGAAAAGGAGGTTTCAGTTGAAAGCCCATTCATCAATATTAGATGCACGTTTTGGGCGGTGGCACACGTGAACAACAATATGTATCTTTTGCAGGTTGGTCAGTGAGAGTCCTCTGCTTTATATTGCCACAGGAAATTACCATTGCTCCGCGAAACGCGGACATCGGGAACCAGAGAAAGGCTAACGGCACGACTACGAGCGACGAAGCCATCCACAATGCACGAGCCGGCCCTGCATGCGCGCGGTACTCCACCGAACAGCCAACGCGTGTGAAGAAGAAGAGAACAAGGGTGCTCGAGGCAGAGGCTCACAAGGACTACTGACCTTAGGATCTTCTTGATTGCTGTGCGTCGTTCACTTTGGGCACAAGTTTGCCCTTAATAAACCGTGTAAATAGAACATCCTTGTTGTGAGGCTGCTACATTCATTACGTTTTCTGGTGGAGGTGCGGGGTAGATGATTCCAAACCCCAAGAGAGAGCGAAGTCCAAGCCCTGACCATACGTAAGCCGTGGAGCTTACGCCGGTGCACCAACAGACCAGTCGCCGTAATCAAGGAGATTCACCAAAATTTGGACCACTTCTCCTTGTGCCAAGGGCATGAGCGACGCCACCACCATGATTAGCCAAGTTGCACCATCCCAGCTCATTGTCAGCCAACCTGTCATACCGAAGGTGTTCCATGGTGACCCGTTCGAGGACGCCGAAGACTGGCTGGATCATTTTGAGAGGCTGGCGAACATAAACCAATGAAACGAAGCAGGCAAGTTGCACAAAGTGTACGTTTCTTTGAAAGACGCAGCGCGATTGTGGTACGAAAACCGCGATGCATCTTTGACGTCCTGGAAAGAGTTCCGGTGGCAGCTACTGTGTACGTTTGGCAACAATGATCACCGGGAAAAGGCAGAAGCAGCTCTTCGTGCACGAAATCAACGCACAAACGAGACTGTCGCTATGTACATAGAAGACATGTCCCGCCTGTTCAAGCGAGCTGATCCCAACATGACTGAAGACAAGAAGGTGCGTCATCTCATGCATGGGGTAAAACAAGAGCTGTTCGCGGGACTCGTTCGCAATCCGCCGCGCACTGTTGCCGAGTTTCGGTCGGAAGCAACAACAATAGAAACGACGCTGCAGCAGAGAGCCCGGCAATATAATCGTGACGTAGCCTGCACATCAGCAGGGGTCTTCTCGGCAAATGTTGTCGATAATCTTGACACTCTGCGGGAGCTCGTCTGGTCAGTTGTCAGGGAGGAACTACGCAAGCTGCAGCCACCTGCTTCACCGGAACTGTCTATTGCGGATGTTGTCCGGCAGGCCATACGGGAGCCGCAGAGGGATGCACCACCGACATGACGCGCGGTAACTTATTCCGAGGTCCCTGTGCTTCCACTGTGGCGAGGCTGGCTATCCGTACCGGTTTTGCCGATATCGTCAAGCTGGTCTTCGAGGATTCACGGTCAACGCACCGTGTCCGCGAAACGGCGAAAGGCCGTCCGACATCGAGGAATACTTGTGCTCACGTCAGAGCTTCGACCTGCATCGTCGTCATCAACCGCGGTCACCATCCCCTCTACGTCAGAGCTCGCCAAGCCTACGTTTCTTTCCAAATGCACCTAGGCATTGTTCGCCTAGTCCAAACCCGGGAAACTGAAGGGGGCGACCTGTGGAGGGGAGGCCGCTGGTGATTCGAAATACGAAGATCCTCCACTGCGACACCAGCGTGACGACGACGACAACGACCGTCTCCAGGTAAAGAAGTGCAGTAATGAGAAGATAACTTCAGACTTGCCGTTGGTAATTGACGGGCTAGAGCTCATGGCTTTAATCGATACCGGTGCGGATTACTCTGTGATAAGCTAGGATTTAGCAAAGTGCCTCAGGAAAGTTCTGACCGAATGGAGTGGACCTCAAGTACGTACGGCAGGCGGTCACCTTATTACGCCTCTTGGCAGATGCGCTGCAAGAGTTGAGATATGAGTTTACACTTATGTTGGTGACTTTGTTGTCCTGCCCGTATGTTCGAGAGAAGTTATACTCGGAATGGATTTTCTGCAAGCAAATGGTGCCATTATTAATTTGCAGAGGTCCAGCGTATCATTTTCGACGGAACAAGCTATAAAGGTAGCTCGAGCAGACGAGCAATACGCCACACCACTGCGCATTGTCAATGATGATGTGACTGTACCACCGCAGAGCAGTGTACTGGTTCTAGTCAGAAATGATACGTTTGGTGACTACGAAGGTGTGGCAGACAGCAACATGGATGTTTTCCTGAAAAGAGGTGTTTGTGTGACACGGGGATTATCCAGCTACGAAACGGATACGCAGACATCCTCCTGACAAATTTCGGGAACGAATTCCAGCACATTGCAAAAGGGACAGCCATAGCTTTTCTTCATGAGGTTTTTGAAGCCACAGAAATATGCAGCCTTGAAACAACGTCAACGAATATGAAACCAACATCTGATGTCTGCGACGTAATATCCGTAAATTCTAACCTTTCAATGATCCAACGTCAACAGCTATATGACCTTGTACGGGAATTTGGCAGCTGTTTCTCCAATAGTTCAAAGGTATGGCGCACGACCATTGCAAAACACGGGATCGTAACAGACGAGACAACCAGGCCGGTACGCCAGCACCCGTACTGCGTTTCACCAAAAGAAAGAGAAGTTATCAAGAATCAAGTACAGGGGATGCTTGAAGATGATGTTATTCAACCTTCTAGCAGTCCGTGGGCATCTCCTGTAGTACTTGTCAAGAAGGTTAACACGCTAAGGTTTTGCGTCGACTACCGGAAATTAAATGCTGTGACTAAATGGAATGTATATCCTCTCCCGGGTATTGACGACACATTAGACAGAGTTCGGTGTGCCAAGTTCTTCTCATCACTAGATCTGAAAAGTGGATACTGGCAGATCAAAGTTGATGAAGGTGATCGCGAGAAGACTGCTTTTGTTACCCCGGACGGACTCTATGAATTCAAGGCTCTCCCTTTTGGTCTCTGTTGTGCGCCGGCAACGTTCCAACGCATAGTGGACACTGTACTTTCCGGATTGAAGTGGCAGTGTTGCTTAGTGTACCTTGACGACGTGGTCATCTTCGCCGCTACATTCGAGGAGCATATCAAGCGCCTGCGAACAGTGTCAGAAGCAATTCGTTTGGCAGATTTAACCATCAAGCCAGGGAAGTGCCAATTCGGTTTCGAAGAGCTTCAATTCCTTGGGCACGTTGTCTGCGCCCACGGTGTGCACCCAGATCCCGAAAAGACAGCCGCCGTTGCAAGGTTCCCGGTGCCAGCAGACAAAAAGTCAGTACAGAGATTCCTAGGTCTCTGTGATTACTACAGACGATTTGTCAGAAATTTCTCGCAGATTGCAGCACCCTTGACGAAACTTACGAGAGAAGATGTACCTTTCCAGTGGGAAACCGAGCAACAAAGCGCCTTCAACGAATTAAGAAAACGGTTGCAAGAGCCCCCAATCCTTTCTCATTTCGATGAAACCGCTGACACAGAAATACACACAGACGCCAGTAACATCGGCCTAGGATGCATCCTAATACAGTGGCAGAATGGCGAAGAAAAGGTGGTAGCATACGCTAGCCGGACTCTAACAAAAGCGGAGACCAATTATTCGGCTACAGAGAAAGAATGCCTTGCCGTCGTCTGGGCCATCAGTAAGTTTCGGCCTTACTTGTATGGTAGACCATTGAAGGCATTCAGCGATCACCATGCCCTTTGCTGGCTCGCCAACCTCAAAGACCCGTCCGGACGACTAGGAAGGTGGAGCCTCAGACTGCAAGAATTTGACATAACTGTGGTATACCGATCTGGCAGGAAGCATACCGACGCCGTCTGTTTGTCACGGGCACCTGCAGACACAGCACTATCAGATAAAGAGGACTTTCCATTCATGGCTGTTGTCGAGACTTCTCAGATAGCCGAATTTCAACATGGGGACGAAGAATTGCTCCCGCTCATCAAACACCTGAAAGGAGCTGACGTACAAGTACCTTGTATATTTTCTCGAAGCCTCGCATCATTCTGCCTCCGAGGAAATGTCCTCTACAAGAGAAACTTTAAGCCCAACCGTGAAAAGTTTCTGCTTGCCGTTCCCGCAACTATGCGGCAAGAAATATTACAAGCGTGCCACGATGAGCCTACGTCTGGACATTTGGGAGTCACTCGAACGCTTGCACGTATTAGTCTGCACTATTTTTGGCCCCAGCTATTGTCTTCAGTACAGTGCTATGTCAGAACATGCCGCAAGTGCCAAAGACGGAAAGCGCCTCGTGCTAAGCCAGCGGGCCTTTTGCACCCGATAGACCCACCGAAAGCACCTTTTCAACAAGTTGGAATGGATCTCTTTGAACCATTCCGACATCTTTACTTGGCAAGAAGTGGATCGTTGTAGCGACTGATTATTTAACGAGATACGCGGAAACAGACTCCTTGCATCGAGGAACGGCCGCTGAGGTCACCAAATTCTTTGTACAGAGCATAGCGCTACGGCATGGCGCTCCGACTGTTGTAATCACCGATTGCGGACCGGCTTTCACGGCTGAACTCATGGAATGCCTGCTGAACATGAACCACACTGTTCACAGGAAAACTACCGCATATCGCCCTCAAAGCAACGGCCTGACTGAACGCCTTAACAGAACTCTATCTGACATGATATATATGTATGTGGATGTCGAAGACAAAAAGTGGGACGAAATTTTACCTTACGTCACCTTCGCCTATAACATCGCCGTACAAGAGACTACCAAGATTACCCCGTTTCAACCAGTTTACGGTCGTGTGGTTACCACAACACTGGACGCTATGTGACCTATAGATCAAGATGACTACCCTTCTGATCTCGATGACTATATAGAGAGAGCGTAAGAGGCCCGCCAATTAGCAAGGTACCGAATATGTCACCAACAACGAATCGATGCCGACTGCTACAACCGAGGAAGACGTGAAACACGGTATGAAGTTGGTGACAAAGTGTGGATATGGACCCCAGTACGACGACGAGGCCTGTCTGAAAAACTCATTTGTGGATATTTCGGTCCTCACGAGGTAGTACAGCGACTCAGCGACCTCGTTTATGAAGTCAAGCCTACAGGACATGGGCATTCCAAACGACGCAACCCCACCGAGCGTGTACAGAAACCGTACTACGACTGATTTGAAGACTAGCCACCCCACTTGTTTGCTGTGCAACCATTTCACTCTTACAAAACTTCTGAGACGGAAACGCTGCATACATTATCATCGAAACCATCGGGGTGATGCTTCTTGAGAGGGGGGATAATGCCACAGGAAATTACCATTGCTCCATGAAACGCAGACGTCCGGAACCAGAGAAACACTAACGGCACAACTATGAGCGACGAAGCCAGCCGCAATGCACGAGCCGGCCCTGCATGCGCGCGGTACTCCACCGAACAGCCAACGCGCGTGAAGAAGAAGAAGAGAACGAGGGTGCTCGAGGCAGAGGCTCACGAGGACTACCGACCTTCGAATCTTCTTGATTGCTGTGCGACGTTCACTTTGGGCACAAGTTTGCCCTTAATAAACTGTGTAAATAGAACATCCTTGTTGTGAGGCTGCTACATTCGTTACAATATGAAGAAGTCCTGCCAAATCGATCCCTGTTACTACCAACGGCCTTGAAGAGACAATTCGATCGAGTGGCAGTGAAGCATACAGCACTTTCATCAGATTCGTGCAATGCTGTTTTCACAGAAAACAAATGTGCATGACTCGTTTAATTTCTCAATGAGCACAAATAATCCAGTGATGCTTGCAAACTTCTACAATGTTACTAGAAATGCCTCCATGCAATGCTTTGCAGTGCACCTCTATAATTATGAACAATAATGTGGTTGCGTCTCGGTAAAGTAATGGGATACTTCTCTTTGTATATACCATCCATTCGTCCAAATTGCCCTACGAGTCGAAGCTGTCTACTTTAATTGCTGAAAGGATGAAAGTCTCTCAAAACAGTGTTTATGAGGAGCTTTTCCATTCATGATCTGCTGTATGTCCGCAAGAAAAGCCTCTCATTATACGTGACATATCCAAAACTTTTCGGCATTTACTATCTCCTCATCTGATATTGCGACCGAATTCACTACAGAGCATCTCCAACTTTGATTCACAAATTGCAAGATCCAAGCTGGTATGCGCAGAAGCTTTTGAAGGCTGCTAAACTTCGCGATATCAATCAGCGTTTTCGTCTGCTATTCTGCAGCTGCGTGGCATCGGACAACTTCCAAAAGCCTCTTACATCGTTTACTGACATGGCGTGAGGAAGGTTTTTTCAGGCTCACAGATCGTTATACTCAACTGCAGCGCTATATTCTGCTCCCAGCTCGTCATCGGGAATGTGGTCTTCGAGAGCGGCATTGATACTTGAAAGTCCCAGATTACTCGCGTTGAGGCAGTCGGAAAACCTGTGAGCTTGGCATTGTCTGCGTTCAGTCCTTCTGTAGCAGCTTGGTCTTCTGGGAGTGTTGAGCTGTACGTTTGGCCTTGAGAAACGATCCATGATTCAAGCTTTTCGGCTGTGAGTATGTAGGCATCTGGCTTCTCCAGTAACAATCAGTGAAGCACTCGTCAGTCTATCGACCCTCGCCACCCGTGGACGTGGAGGAGTAGAAGATGCCTCGAGTAATGTGTAGAAACGGGTACTCTCCGCATAAGGATTTCGGCACCATGAATGTAAAAAAAACTATGAGCTAATGCTAGAAATCAGACATTGAGCCATCTTGCCCTTAACATTCCTGACTTCCTCACCTTCTCTCGCAGTCCTAGGCTGCACATGTGCATCCTTTTTCTTCGTGCTCAGTTTAAGAATAGTACATTTAATGAAGTGCTCAGTTTATGGATGCATCTTCTGAAATTTTCACAGCAAGTGGAGGGAAAAAAAGAACACCGAAGTACGCTGCAATTCAGCAAGGCACACAGGTTAAAAAAATTTCTCTAAATAGACATTTTGCTTTCCTTATTTTCATCACTTGTTCTAAAGTACTATTTCATTATATTACACTAGCCTAAAAGTAGAACATATGATCACTGCTCTTCAATTTGCCCAGCAACACAAAATAAGAGTACAAAATTGAAACATTATAATTTTATACCAAAAACAATTTGATCTTGATAAAGTAAAACTGTAAAAGTATCACTTTTTTAAGGATATTCAAGACAAATATAAAAATCTGGTTGTGCTTCCTTCACTGTCATTCACAAGGAATCACTAATCAGAAAGTATAACACAAAATAAACATTCATTGTTGATTGTTTTGATCAAGTTGATTTGTTCAAAATGCAGCCACAGCTTCCCTGGTGATTAACAGAAGTGTCAGCAATATCGGAACACATGTTGCCTATCTATAAAAATAACAATCTTTGGATGTGTATGGCGTGGAGTGAGACACACATGAAAGATTAGAGACAAACTATAGCACATGACTTCACAAAATTTCGTCGATGGCAGTTTCTGCCTAAGCAAAGCAGCAGGTGTTTGTTCCCAGTGAATTACTTACACATGCAGAAATTTTAATGTAAAATTGCATAATTAGCTTTTTTCTGGTTGCCAAATGATTGTGCAAATGGCTTTGCAGAAGGCACACACTGTTTTCATGTAAGCAGTGAATACACATGGCTAAATGGGTACAGCAACATGTTTTTATACGCGACAATAAAACTTTTAGAGCCTTCAGGCAGTCATGGGTACAAAACCAGCAAGGAGTACCAGTATTACAGTTTGAGTTACTACTTAGAGCAGAAATGTTGCTCCGTCACAGTTGCAGTTACCGTTAATCAAATAATGTAATTTTTTTTTCAGATGTTATCAGAGTTTTGCAGCCACAATATATATATATACTAGTATTTTCTTTATGTTATGATTCATTGCAAATAGGCATTGTCATCTTTCTGTGATGCACTAAACCCAAGCATATCAGTGTTACCCGTTGTTATTTCTTTTCTAGATTTCTTTTGTTGATAAAATGTCATTATTTGTTAGGCTCAACGATATGCGTATTAGCAACTGTAACAGAGCAACAATGCCATCACAATGTAGAAAAAAAGAAATAAACAATGCTACAATTACAATTTAACTTTAATGGTTCATAAATTTTCATGCGCAATGTGAAAAAGGTGTTACAGAGCCCATTTAGCCTCACAACACACATTGTTTAATTAGGTGTGCATGAAATTTGTTCAATTATGATTAAGTCATCGCAAGCACAAACACCATACTGTGCAGCGCATTGCTATCTTTCAAACATGGTGATAAGCATCTCAGCATCCTATGTATCAAAAGAAGCACCAGTTCGGGGATAGGTGTAGAGCGAGGCTGCCACCTATCATAAAACACGGTTGGCACAACCAACTCGACTGGCGCACGGCATCTCAAGAGGCGAAACGACAATTCCTGCTGATGTGACCATTGCTGCATCTAATTGAAAGCAGTTTTTCCACTTAAAGCCACAATACACCCTCTCACCTTCCCTGCTCATCATTGTCTGCAAACATGCACTTACTGTAATAATGAGCCAGTACCAGGATTTTCCGAGCTGAGAGTCATACCATGACACATGGCATAGTGACAGAAGGAATTGATTTCATGTGGAACATATTTGCTGTGTGAGGATGCTGTGCTTTGTTCACTCCAGTTAAAAATAACATTCTTTTTTTACACAAATTAAACCCACCAACATGAAAGCCCAAGTTTTCGATGGCTGTACACTTACTAAGGCAGTGAGCACAGCTTCCTTTCCACAGTGATGCTGCAGCTTGTTCGACTAGTCCTTCGATTAAAGGCCAGTACAATTTGCCTGCACCAATCTGAACCAGTTCACAGAGGGGCACGAGGAGATAAGAAATTGCGAAGTTCAAGTTCGGCATGTATGCCTCACTTTTGCCCACTCAGTACCTAATGCTCATCTTAGTCTGAAGGGTCCAAACTGCATGTATTGTTGCTTCTGAAACGCACCTCACGTCACGCAAGAGCTCTTGGTGCATGGGAGCAAAGTTGAAATGACGCCTACATAGTTGTGCCATGTCATCTGCTATTGCATTTCAGCTGCGCACTTGTGCCAAGCTGGCACCATCAGCACAGAGGGTGCACAACAATCACGAAACAGTCCCACAATCTTCAAAATGAACCGCGAGGTTCAGAGCACACGTACTGCTTAACAGCTGTACAAAGCCCGACAGTACGACCAGTGCTGTACTGCTGACATGAGTGGCAAAGCGTGACACCTCGTGAACTGGTTCAGGCAGTGCAGATGGATCGAACAGACCTTATTCTTTAACTTGTGTACAGTAGTTCTCATGTTAATAGAAACAGTTTCATTCCCCATAAAATTGTAAATAGCCGTTCTTTCAAGCACAACAATCTCTCGTGAAAGGCGAGAGATGCCCGTGTGCTCTCCCCCATGACACTGCTCCCGCCCCTGGTCCCTCACATCTCCGACTTCGGAAAGTATTCCTCGTAAAAAGCATTCACCAGGACGGCAGCGAGAACGAGCACAACAAACACGGCAAAGAATACCCACCCCGTGATCACCTCCCAGCGGTGCTTGACAAGATTGCGCAACGTGGGAAGGCCGAGCAGGAGGCCCGCGGTGGCACCCGCCAGGTGGGCAGCATAGCTCACGCGATTCTCCTCTTCCTCCTCCATGTAGCGTGTATACACAGCTACCCCAACGTCCGTGCTGCCAAATATTATAAGGAATATGACGCGAACCCAAGCAAAGTCCATCTCCTTGAAGTTCTAGACGGGGGAAAAATGAAGAAAAAAAGATGATATTATTAAAGAGGCCCTGCAACACTTTTCGAGCATGGTCAAAAAACGCTGCCGATCGGTATTCAAGCTGCCAAAAACACACGAGCCAATTATTATAGCCCAACACGCGGCCTGGAATGTAAAACAAATTTTCATTGATTGATATGTGGGGTTTAACGTCCCAAAACCACTATATGATTATGAGAGACGCCGTAGTGGAGGGCTCCGGAAATTTAGACCACCTGGGGTTCTTTAACGTGCACCCAAATCTGAGTACACGGGCCTACAACATTTCCGCCTCCATCGGAAATGCAGCCGCCGCAGCCGGGATTCGAACCCGCGCCTTGCGGGTCAGCAGCCGAGTACCTTAGCCACTAGACCACCGCGGCGGGGCTAAAACAAATTTTCAAAGTCAATAAATAAGTTCAATAAATTTCAATAAATTTTCAGCAAATTTTCAAAATTGCTTTCTCTTCTCACGACAAATTACGATGCAAACTAAAAAATTACTCATCACAGCCATTGTATCAGCCATTAGCTGATTTGAGCATGGCAAACTCTGTCGTTACAGTGGCTACTGCAGAAGGTCACGTTTTCTCCACGTGTGCGTGCACGATCGCATTGAAAAGCCCCGGATTAGAAGAAAAAGAAAGAGAAAAAGTGCTCAATGTCACAAGGTGCATGCTACGTATTTTCTGAACCCCGTGCCATCCCTCCGTGCTTAGCTTCTAACCCTTTCATCAACTGGGACGAGGGAAGAGAGAAAGAAACTGCAGCGTGCGACAAAGCTTTGTAACTGTACTGGACGAATTCCAAAAATTTTTGCGGCGGTGAATTTGTAAGACATTAAGCTCCTCTAGTGAATCCATTCCATAGCTACTTGAAGAACTGGTACAGGGCACCTTTAAGTGTGTCAGTTAATGTCTAAAAAATGGCACCGTAATTTTTTTCTTATAGAGTTGCAGCACTGAAAGGGGCCTAGATTTATTTCGTCTACCTGAAGTCCAATAACAACCATCTATAGGATTAAGAAGATGAACTTCTGTGCAATTTGTCTTAATGATATCTAGCCATGATCACTAGGAGTTGAATCTACCATCTCATGCTAAGTAGCAGTCAGCCACTGAGCCATAGAGGGGTAGGTCACTTGCGATTTAATTATCCTGCTATCATCCCCACTCTATAACAAATGTGGGGTCTCGACTGCTCGTGGCAACAGAGGAACAAGAATATAATATATCCTCATCAAACAGAACCTGGAGGAGCCTAGAAAATATATCCTGTTTAACAGGAGTGCCATTTACCAAGAGATGAATGGAGGTGCTGAATCCGAATATGAAAGCAATCAAGCAGCGGCTCTGTTTTCACTGAGAATCTAGTGTGTATGGTGGTGCAGACGAACGAAAGAGGGCATCATTTAAGGATCCACAAAAAGGTCCTAGATTGATCATTCTGGCATTTAGGAGTAAAACCTATTGTTTGTTTCCAGAGGTCTGATAAAGGTTGCTTGATAGTTGGCTTACCAGAATAAGCGTGGCCAAATGAGCAGCAATAAGAGCATACACGCCACCAGAAGCTCCAGCAAGAAACACGGATGGGTCTGACAGCGATGACCCAAGAGATCCTGGAAAGAACAAACAAGAAGGAGCACTTCAAAGCAAACAGTTGCATAACAGGCCCTGTCTTTAATAATTACAGCAACCCACAGCAACTAGTAGTGCTACATGATATAAAGCAAATGAGCGAAATTTCGTAGTTACCGTGGGATATGACTTCAGTACAGTGGCTAAGGAGAACTTTTTGATCACACAGCCACTATGCACCTATAACAGACTTATGTGTGAAGTATCAACGTCAAACACATATAATTATTAAAGATAGCATTAGAGACATAAATAGTTTACCAGGAAGAGGTCAGACTGGTATGTTCAAACCCGAATTCTAATAAAGGCACATTCATAGGCAAATCTTTTTCGTTTCATTAACATTGACCCTGTGAGGGCAGTTGCCATACAGTGGCGGTTTTCTGTCCCGCAAAGTCCTCGTTGCATGAAATGTGTCCGATGCTCCGTTTGAAATTTCGCGCTGTAATGATGATGTATGCTCCTAGGGGGGGGGGGGTACTGCAACCTCGTAAGACTTAGAAAAAACATTAAAAATTTATTTGTGAAAGATTCTTGCAGATATAAATAGAACTGATATTGAGCTTCAGTGCATCGCACAGTGCGAGACAACACCAATGGGCAATGTCTTGTGGTTTCGGTTTTGCTACGTGATCGCAACGTAGGTGTGTAAAACTTGATTTTTATCTTTGTCGACACTCCCTTGAGGAGGTGGAGGAAGTTGACTTTCATCTTAATTGACACTGCTTTCAGCTTGTGAATCATTGATGCTGCCGAGCTATTTTCTCCCTCTTTGTTAACCAAGCTTACTTGGCTCAAGGCAGCCGCATGCAGAGAAAGTGTCCTGTGTGTACCAGCACAGCTCGTTGCATGAAGAGGAGAACAGACCCGCATTTTATGTGCGCAGAACGAGACAAGGCACTCGGTATAAACCTGTGCTTCAAGGAATACTACCATGCAATGAAATATTGCAGTTCTGAGTGAAGCTGCACCGAAACAGTTTTCTCATTATTTTTAAAAATTTTTTCCAGATTTCGCCCATTTCGTACATGAGAAATCTGCAATAAAGTAATTTGACCATGTGAGAAAGTTGTACTAAAAAATTGACCCTCAAAGGGATAATTGTGTAAGACACGAAGGTCAGCTTTTACAAAAACACATAAAAAACTCGTCTACAAGGCTATGATTGTATACAGTGCTAAACTGAGAGTTTTGAATTGACGCAACACTTAGCTAGATAGAAATTACTATTAAACAGAAAGCACGAGCAATGCAGTATGAATTTTTTACTTGTAATGACTTTACTGACATATCAAAATTGGAGTTTTGATGCAATTAAGAGTTAATTTCTTATACCAATGCATCTAACAGCGAGCAATTGCCAGTAATAGCATCTTTAACAAATAGTTTATCAGCTTAAACTTAAGTATCTCTCGAGGGTCCTTCCATCTTTTTTGAGTTCGATTAAAGATTCATCCTTCCAAGCAAGTACGCATATAAAAACCATTCTTACTGCGCAATTGTAATAACAATTAAAGATAGGTATACCCCGATATGTAGAATGAACATATATCATAATGAAGTAAAAGAGATATTGTTGCGCCCTTTTGCAGCTGTGTGAATGCAGGTTTTCAAGGAACAGTCGAACCCCTTTTATAAGAGACACTGATGTAAGAGACAAATTGATATAAGAGACACTAATGTGCCTACAGTAAAATACGGATTGACAAGAAAAAGCATATGATGTACCCTGGTTATAAGAGACATCTCGTATAAAAGACAAAAATTTCTACCCTGAGCATGTCTCTCATAACGGGGTTCAACTCAAACCAAAGCTGCTTTTGTTACATACCAGCCACAACTCCTCCACCGTAGATAAGCATGACCCTCCACCCCTTATGGACCATTTCAAGTGGAATGCCAAGCATGAGCTGAACAAGAAGGTTGAAGAAGATGTGGAAGCCACTGAAAATATTTAAGATAACAACGCTAGTGTTATACATAAGCAAACAACGTTGCTGCTACACTCTAACCTCATTTTAACAAAGTTGCATCTTACAAGAAAATAAGTTCATTATATTGGAAACTTCGTTATAAAGGTATTATCCTGACACTGTATCTATTGAAAGACTATTTTTCAGTTACTTTGTTAAAACTGATATTTCGTTATATCCATGTTCTTTACACAAAGGTTTGAGTGTACACATTTGTGGTCAAGCTTGCGTGCTTACATCTCAAGAGGTTAACATTCTACAGAAATAGGATCGCTTTAGTTGATATTGACTGGTCTACAAGAACATTGCTTTCATTATTATTGTACGAGTCTGGTTAGTACGCTTCCCTTTCATGCAACCTGGCAACACGTTTTAACACATATATACTTAACTATGCATTTCGATTCCACAGCAAACCTGCAGAAAAACACCTGTGTACACGCTTCACACTTGAATAAACAGAAGGCAACTGCCTCTACCAGAACTCTCACAGGTGTGCCAAACCTTCACTGAATGTTGCCTCCTGTGCAAAATAAGCTTATCCAAAAGAATATGGCCATCAGTGGGCAAGCCACAATGCTGTCGAAACATTTTTTGTACTTAAAATTAATCCCTTATGCATGATATCTGTCACTGTACATTTTTTTAACTACTGTCAACTCTCGTTAATTCAGACTCAAAGGAACCTCTGAATTTTGTTTGAATTATCAAGAAGTTTGAACTATCAGAAGTCCTCACATATATATATGAATCTGGGCAAGGTGGCACCACACATTATGATTAGGCATTGATTTTATCACATTTAAAATTTTTTTAAGCTATTCGCACCCAATGAACAAAAAAGCGCCAGGCCTGCACAGAAGATGCAGCACAATTAGTTGAAAGCTAGAAGAGCGGCCTTTCAGAGCCTTTTCTAAACACTCCTTAAGTAACTGCTGCAAGCACACTTGCTGGGTGCCCACTACGGCATTAATCATAATAATTTCTGAGTAGCAGGCCACCACTCACTATGCTATTTTTCGTCATTCTTCTGAGAAGTGTGGTATCCACTAAACTATTGCGAGGAATTTCGTGCCAATTGTTCATGCAGTGGCTGATGACGATGAGGAATTATGCCTGAAGTTGGTATGCACCACAGTTATAGCTCAACAAAAACAAGCTTCCATAATGGGTTTGAGCGTTTGACAACCTACTCGTTATGCTATTCGCATTGTGCGACGAATGCTTGTTCTTTAGCTGCTTTAAAACGCTTTAAAGGTAGTATTAACGGGATTGCTTTCCTGACATCAAGCCTGCCTAAGGCAAGCTTGCCAACAAGTCCCAAGCACCAGGGTGGCTCAGTGGTAGAATACTGGGCTCGCATCCAGCGGACCCGGGTTCGAGCCCCACTGTGTCGTTGGTCCTAAGTTTTTTTTTCTGATTTCTGATTGTTATGGTTACAGACACCGGCAAAGGCGGACAACTACGGCGCTGCGGGAGACCCAAGTTGTGATCTCATAACAGCTTTTGCTGTTAAAAAGCAGAGGTGTAAGGTCCACAAGTTTATTGGCCATTTACTGCTGATCAGACCTTTTAAATAAATCGTGAATTGCCAACTGCTTCTTTGCTATAGGTATGTGTCTTCAGCACAAGCCTCTCTATAGCAGTTGAGAAGCATCTTGGTTTACCGAGCGTGTGCTTAATTAAAAACATTTGTTTACCAGCAAAGCCTTTTTCCTAAAAGGCCTAAGGCGCTTATTTGCCATTTTTAGACTGTTAGGATTATATAAGCATGGAAGTTTTTAAATAATAGTGGAAAAGCATCAGAAATTTTCCGGTATGAAACTGCAAAAAATATGAATCAACCAAATGATGAGTTTAAATAAAGAGGCTTTTAAATACATTGAAAGTATAAAGAACTAACAAAAAAAATTGAGTTTTGTTTGAATTAACCAAAATTATAAATTATCAGAGTTTGAATTATCGTGAGGTTACTGTATTCTTATCTCTAACGGTTTTTTCCTCTATTGAATTAATTCTACAATGCTGTTACAAAGTGTGTAAGGTGTGCTTTTACTCTACAAAGTGTAACAAGCGCATTTGTTTTTTTTTACCGCAGCGCTCTGTGCCCGCTGTTTTCAAGTCCCATCTGCTATGGGGTACATTTCTATCAATTCAACTAACTTTAACCTTTTTGTTTGTTTTACACTTCAATAAACTGAATACAAATAATTTTTTTCAATTTTTGATTCTACAGAAAAACACCAATCACATAAACACATGCAATTTAACATTCATGCTTTTTCCACAAATGACAAGAGCAGTTTCAAATGCTGCCCTAATTGAGATGTTGGAGACATCAATTTAACCAAAAATACCAAGAATTGACAAGGACATTGCACAGTACCCTTTCTTGTAATTGCAATCGACTCATTTGCATAAGCTGTGTAGAGGAGCCAGTCACGATCAAAATTGCCCATGTGTGACTAGTATAAACAACCGACAACTTATCCAAATTTCTTGACTTTTCTGTTTGATATGAATAATCCAACAACCCAAGTATTTTGTTACCAGCTCATGGAATACTACCAAGACAAAAGGATTTAGGAAAACATTGAGATCATATTGCTTCTTATGTGCCATAGATGTTAAATAAGAGTCTGAAAAGTGCCAATATCATAGACAAGCACATCGTGTAGCATCTAATATAAAACTCTTACGGAACACGTTGGAAGATATGATTACAAGAACAATTTATTTTCTGTTTTGGTTGCCTTTACCAAAGTGTTTTTTTTTTCTCTGTTATGACTAAGTAGCAAGTGGTCCAAATAGCTTAATTTGATGGTTACTGAACTGTCATACATCTAAATGCCAAGCTGCTCCTCTCATTCAGCACAGCCCTGAATAGTTATATTTAAACATAACTCGATAAGTGTACAAAGTGAAGTCTTTATAGATGGAAGCTTACCCGACGTGTATGAACATGTAGGTAAGATAACGCCACGCTTCTTTCCGTCGCCGGGGGTTATAGATGAGTGGGCTGTCCTTTGGAACAGGACCTACAGCTGAGAACTCTTCAAGGGTCACACAATAATAAATGAACACCGCAACCTGTCAACAGGAAAAAGGGAGCAGACACTGAAGTATACTGGGTAGTGAGAGCATGCAAACATGGACAGCACTGGTTGAGGGTAAGTACAGTGTACTAGAAGGGGGCAGTGGGCTCACTGCCCTACCCCTGAGCCCCTCCGCTATGGCCCTGCCCGTGTAGACAGATCTAACGCCAGCGAGGTGCACTGCCGCCAGTTTCTCCTGAAAGCTTTTGTGGTGCGTGAAGTGCGTCTGCGCATTCCCATGGTTACACTGGTTACGCTGCAGTTCAATGGTTATTAAACGGGAGGTTGGAGGCAGGGAGAGGGCCGCTACAATGACACAAGAGGTAAATATTTGTATACATATATAGAAGGCATCAGGGGTCTTAAATTTTAATATTTTTATTTTTTTAGTTTTAAAATGGCCCAAGTAATTGAAGATGCTGCTTCTATTTGTGTGTGGCGGGCTGCAGCGCAAGTTCACGCCATTCATTCGTTTGAAGGGCTTTTTGTCGGTACCACGCGTGCTCCTTCGCTGCACTTCTTGCGTATGCTTCTTTGTCTGAAGCATCGGAATCTGTGTCTATCCGTAAATTGCGACTGGCTCAAAGACGGCCTGCCGCTGAATCTGGACGAAAAGGGCACGCTTTTTACAGCCCCTGGCAGTCACTCAAACAAAGCATGCCGCGTACATTCAAGGAAATTTTAAGGATAGTGTTTGATGACAAAAAGAACTGGACCCATCTAGGTGCGACCGCAGTGTCAAGTACGACAAAAAAAGCAAAAAACAAGAAAACAAGAGGGCATGACCCCAAGGCCTTAATCTTGCTTTGGTAAAGCTAGAGAAATCGATCAGTAGAACATTACCAGGTCGGCCTTTTTATATTTCAACTTGTGGCTGATGACAACTGCGCTAACCAGTTACCTATATTGAATGACACAAAATTTGCCTTTCTGGGTGATTTTATGTGAATTGTTTCATTGTCTCACCCTATTATTTTTTTTTACATTCGATGCTGCCTTTTAAACCGTATAATAGATTCTTGTATTGCACATGCATTGATCATTTTTCATCGAAGTTGCATAATAACAACGTTTCTGTCTTCGGCCTTAGGATGCTTACTGAAGGGCTTTTGAATTACATTCAATATTCCTTGCAGCCACACCGCCTGTCGGCGACAATATGAAGTGCGTCACTCTCCACGCCTCAGTGAGCGCACTATCCCTTTTTAGTACACTGTATTGGTAAGCAAAGACGAGATAATCATTCCATCAAATTCCTTCAAAGTCAATTTAACCCTTGAATTATTTTACTATTGAGAAACTTTCTGTCCGAAAATGTTAATTTCTTTTAATGGTTTTGTTGAACCTCTTGCTTCTAAAGAAGCAGGGATTGGTTGACGAAAAAAATTCAAGCATATATTCACTCAAATTAGCATAACAAAGTTTACTGTCGCATGGCCTATTAGTTTGTTTTGTGAGCCGCAAAAGCATGCCATCATCAAGAAACTGGCAAATACAACATGTTAAGTCATCAAAATAAACTGTGTATACAACATGTTAAGTCATCAAAATAAACTGTGGTATCTTAATAATTAGTGCCCAAAGAGCTTCGCCTTTACTGGACAACATTTTGTCAGCACAGCACACTGCCCCATTTTAGCACACTGTAACGGTAAGCAAAGAGATGAGATAATCGTTCCATCGAATTCCTTCAAAGTCACTTTAACCCCTAAATCATTTTACTATTGACAAACTTTCTGTCCAAAAATGTTAATTTCTTTTAATGGTTTTATTGAACCTCTTGCTTCTAAAGAAGCAGGGATTGGTTGATGAAAAAAATTCAAGCATATATTCAATGAAATTAGCATAAAAAAAGTTTACTGTCGCATGGCCTATTAGTGTGTTTTGTGAGTCGCAAAAGCATGCCATCATCAAAAAACTGGCAGATATAACATGTGAAGTCATCAAAACAAACAGCGGTGTCTGAATAATTAGTGCCCATAGAGCTGTACGATGAGGAAAGGCTTCTATTCGAGAATAATGCAAGAGCACCGAGCAATGCAAACGTAGCCTTTACTGGACAACATTTTGTCGACACAGCATACTGCCCCATTTGAGTACACTGTAACGGTGAGCAAAGATGAGATAATTATTCCATCAAATTTCTTCAATGTCACTTTAACCCATATATGCCCAGTGTCCTACATGTAGGAAGCTGAAACTTTTCAGTGTAACTCTAATGTTCTTCCTGGAAAAAAGGTAGCGCCACCTAAGGCGTGTTCGCGATGCCCTGTCCTTGTCACATGCAAGTCTAGGTGATTGCTGGGCTACAAATAGCCACGTGGTTGCAATCACAAAATGGCTATTTGGCGTGCATGTAGCTGAGCGCCATACCAAAAAAATATATAAGTAATGTAAAGTCAAATTGTTCTCGATGCTGCTAATATTTTTGTCGATTGTTCGTCAGTTATTGGGTGTGCAGTAACTTTCGTATGACAGTGATAGGCGCTAACGTTTTTTGTTCCCGTTGTATCAAACATTGATGTCCTACAGGTAGGACGGCTCTAAAACTATTGTTGAAAAGAGCTTTTTTTAAAATAAAAGCCTTATGTTTTCTGAGGCCGTAGAAGCAATGATTTTGGGGAAACAAATTAGTTTTGTTAATTTTCCTAAGTTTAGGCATACATAAGTTAACCCTTGAACAAGTTTATCTTTTGACAGACTTTCTGTCTAAAATGTCAATTTTCTTTAAAGGGACACTAAATTCAACTACTATCAAGTCGAAGTTAATTTGTTGAAATGACGGTCCAGAAACCTCGTAGTGTTACTTTTGTGCAAAGAAAGGGCCTATTTTGAAATAAAGTCACGTTTTAGTGATCGGGTTAGCGCACTTCAAATTACCCGCCTCAAGAAGCGGCCCGACCGGACCAACTCACGTCACTGTTGCCATGCACAACGTTGGCTGGCTTTACTGCGCTAGCAGCAGCAGACCGAAAGCAGCGGAAGCCACAGCAGCAACAGCGGGCATTGATCAATTTTCCACCATTGGCTTCGAGATTTCAGACGCTTTTGTTTCAACTGCGCCTCGCTAAATGGCACCACCTGTCTCGTGTAACCACGCGGAAATTGAAAATTTTAACCACTCGCGCCATTCCCCATAGCAACATCCAGCGGTTCTTTTTTCCATGAAGCAACAGAAACAAACGAGCAGCATTTTATTGTGTCTCTTGATGCACGGAAGGTTCCTTATTTAGTGCAGTTAGATAGATTACTAGTGATTAATTGTAGGCAGTCAGTCTGATGTCATTGTGATCATTTTGAAAATGTTTTACTGCGGCGCTTGTGTTCTTGTGCATTTACCATAATTTCTCGGTAAGTAGGGCACTGTTGTTGATAATATTGTCGTTTTAAATGTTGTCATACATTGAGCTTTCACTCTGATGCAAATTGTTATTTGACTTTAGTGTCTTTTTAATGGTTATACTGAACCTCTTGCTTCTAAAGAAGCTGGTCTTGATTGATAAAAAATTCAAGCATATATACACTCAAATTAGCATAACAAAGTTTACTGTCGCATGGCCTATAGGTGTGTTTTGTGAGTCAAAAAAGCATGCCATCATCAAGAAAGTAGTAAATACAACATGTTAAGCCATCAAAATTAACTGTGGGACCTTAATAATTAGTGCCCGAAGAGCTGTACGATGAGGAAAGGCTTCTATTCCAGGATGATGCAAGAGCACCGAGCAATGCAAACGTAGCCTTTACTGGACAACATTTTGTCGACACAGCATACTGCCCCATTTGAGTACACTGTAACGGTGAGCAAAGATGAGATAATTATTCCATCAAATTTCTTCAATGTCACTTTAACCCATATATGCCCAGTGTCCTACATGTAGGAAGCTGAAACTTTTCAGTGTAACTCTAATGTTCTTCCTGGAAAAAAGGTAGCGCCACCTAAGGCGTGTTCGCGATGCCCTGTCCTTGTCACATGCAAGTCTAGGTGATTGCTGGGCTACAAATAGCCACGTGGTTGCAATCACAAAATGGCTATTTGGCGTGCATGTAGCTGAGCGCCATACCAAAAAAATATATAAGTAATGTAAAGTCAAATTGTTCTCGATGCTGCTAATATTTTTGTCGATTGTTCGTCAGTTATTGGGTGTGCAGTAACTTTCGTATGACAGTGATAGGCGCTAACGTTTTTTGTTCCCGTTGTATCAAACATTGATGTCCTACAGGTAGGACGGCTCTAAAACTATTGTTGAAAAGAGCTTTTTTTAAAATAAAAGCCTTATGTTTCTGAGGTCGTAGAAGCAATGATTTTGGGGAAACAAATTAGTTTTGTTAATTTTCCTAAGTTTAGGCATACATAAGTTAACCCTTGAACAAGTTTATCTTTTGACAGACTTTCTGTCTAAGATGTCAATTTTCTTTAAAGGGACACTAAATTCAACTACTATAAAGTCGAAGTTAATTTGTTGAAATGACGGTCCAGAAACCTCGTAGTGTTACTTTTGTGCAAAGAAAGGGCCTATTTTGAAATAAAGTCACGTTTTAGTGATCGGGTTAGCGCACTTCAAATTACCCCGCCTCAAGAAGCGGCCCGACCGGACCAACTCACGTCACTGTTGCCATGCACAACGTTGGCTGGCTTTACTGCGCTAGCAGCAGCAGACCGAAAGCAGCGGAAGCCACAGCAGCAACAGCGGGCATTGATCAATTTTCCACCATTGGCTTCGAGATTTCAGACGCTTTTGTTTCAACTGCGCCTCGCTAAATGGCACCACCTGTCTCGTGTAACCACGCGGAAATTGAAAATTTTAACCACTCGCGCCATTCCCCATAGTAACATCCAGCGGTTCTTTTTTCCATGAAGCAAACAGAAACAAACAAGCAGCATTTTATTGTGTCTCTTGATGCACGGAAGGTTCCTTATTTAGTGCAGTTAGATAGATTACTAGTGATTAATTGTAGGCAGTCAGTCTGATGTCATTGTGATCATTTTGAAAATGTTTTACTGCGGCGCTTGTGTTCTTGTGCATTTACCATAATTTCTCGGTAAGTAGGGCACTGTTGTTGATAATATTGTTGTTTTAAAATGTTGTCATACATTGAGCTTTCACTCTGATGTAAATTGTTATTTGACTTTAGTGTCTTTTTAATGGTTATACTGAACCTCTTGCTTCTAAAGAAGCTGGTCTTGATTGATAAAAAATTCAAGCATATATACACTCAAATTAGCATAACAAAGTTTACTGTCGCATGGCCTATTGGTGTGTTTTGTGAGTCAAAAAAGCATGCCATCATCAAGAAAGTAGTAAATACAACATGTTAAGTCATCAAAATTAACTGTGGGACCTTAATAATTAGTGCCCGAAGAGCTGTACGATGAGGAAAGGCTTCTATTCCAGGATGATGCAAGAGCAACGAGCAACGCACACGTTGCCTTTACTGGACAACATTTCGTCAATACAGCACACTGCCCCAATTTAGCACACTCTAACGGTAAGCAAAGAGATGAGATAATCGTTCCATCAAATTCCTTCAAAGTCACTTTAACCCTTGAATCATTTTATTCTTTGAGCGACTTTCTGTCCAAAAATGTTAATTTCTTTTAATGATTATATTGAACCTCTTGTTTCTAAAGAAGAAGGTCTGGATTGATAGAAAAAATTCAAGCACATATTCACTCAAATCAGCATAACGAACTTTACTGTTGCATGGCCTATTAGTTTGTTGTGTGAGTCGCAAAAGCATGCCATCAAGAAAGTGGCAAATAATACATGTTAAGTCATCAAAATAAACTGTGGTATCGTATTAATTAGTGCCCAAAGAGCTGTACGATGACGAAAGGCTTCTATTCGAGGATGATGCAAGAGCAACGAGCAACGCACACGTCGCCTTTACTGGATAGCATTTTGTCAACACAGCACACTGCCCCATTTTGGCACACTGTAACGGTAAGCAAAGAGATGAGATAATCCTTCCATCAAATTCGTTCAATGTCACTTTAACCCCTGAATCATTTTATTATTTGAGGAACTTCCTGTCCAAAAATGTTAATTTCTTTTAATGGTTATATTGAACCTCTTGCTTTTAAAAAAGAAGGTCTTGATTGATAGAAAAAATTCAAGCATATAATCACTCAAAATAGCATAACGATGTTTACTTCTGCATGGCCTATTAGTTTGTTTTGTGCGGAGCAAAAGCATGACATCATCAAGAAACTGGCAAATATAACATGTTAGGTCATCAAAATAAACTGCGATATCTGAATAATCAAGTGCCTGAAGAACTGTACGATGACAAAAGGCGTCTATTCCAGAATGATGCAAAAGCATCGAGTAATGCACACGTTGCCTTTACTGGTCAACATTTTGTCTACACAACAGACTGCCTCATTTTAGTACATTGTAACGGTAGAAGATAATTGTTCCATGAAATTCCTTCAAAGTCACTTTAACCCCTGAATCATTTTATTTTTTGAGAGACTTTCTGTCCCAAAATGTTAATTTCTTTTAATGGTTATATTGAACCTCTTGCTTCTAAAGAGGCAGATCTTGATTGACGAAAAAATTCAAGCACATATTCATTCAAATCGGCATAACAAAGTTTATTGTCGCATGGCCTATTAGTGTGTTTTGTGAGTCGCAAAAGCATGCCATCATCAACGAACTGGCTAACATAACATGTCAAGTCGTCAAAATAAACTTTGGCATTTGAATAATTAGTGCCTGAAGAGCTGTACGATGACGAAACGCTTCTTTTTCAGGACGACTCAAGAGCAACGCACGCATCACTTTTACTGGACAACATTTTGTCAACACAAGTCGCAAAAAAATTTGAAGTGGTAGTTGAAATTTTGAAAATTGCCAAGCAAATGCTTCCCTCTGTGAAGCGACACACGAACTAGCCTGGAAACGAGTGAGGATCGTTCGAAACGCTAAAAGGAAGATATCTCAAAGAAACAAGCTACACTCATTCAAAACTGTTGAGGGTTCATTCCTCTTGGAATAGAATAGATCCAACTGAACAAAAGTGTGGGACAGACATGGTGCTATTCTTTAGGTGAATAAGGGGGTTACTGCCCCCCTCCTCCCAATGCTTACGGTAGGGTGAGAAAAGCGTTAAGCCCTGCAAATGAGAAAAGTGCGAGCACACTTTTGGAGTGCTAGGTTTGTATGCGATATCACCCTTGCTCCACTGCAAGCATCATTGACGAACTTAGAACCGTGTACTATGATCTGAGAAAAGTTTCATTAAATGCTAACAAATCAGGTGAACTTACCTCAACGAGGCTGACAGTGATCAGGAAGAGGGGTGGTGGCATGCAGCTATACTCGTCGATGTACCGACGCACGACCGTGGCTCGCTGTTTTGTGGGAACAACAGTCATGGCGGCATAGTGAACCAGTCTAAGGAAACGTGGTCTGTGCTCAGCCAAGTCGTAAGCATGTACCTGAAGAAAAATTTTTTTTTTTTGCATATCTTGCAGTTGGCACTCTAAGGATCAGATGGTGGTGTAAGAAAACATGCTGTAAAGAAAACTCATTTTGAAGGTCCAAAATAAAGATGCATGTTCAAACACTAAACAAACAGTGATCATACAGTTATTTACAGTAGCCATTAGGGATCAATATCGCATCATGTTTGGCACTGTGGTGCACATTACTTAAACAGTGCACAGCAACTTTACAATATATTTTATAGTTGAAACACATATTTCTCGTGTCTAGCCAACACCTCGCAAATGGGATGGGGGCGAGGAGGAATTACCAAGTAGTTACGCATTAATTAAAGGCCTTTGTTGCCATTGCCAGTTGGCTTAAATTTAACCTCAGCCATACGCAACTAATACATTTAAATGCAATACAACTTTCAAAGTTGGATTACAGCTACTAAACAATTGCGATGGTAGGTGCAAAGAGGAGTAAATTAGTCGCGTTTGATGGTGAAAAACAATAAGGAATGAATGAAACACGTACCATACTTTTGAATTCCGCGTACGAAATTTTCCCGTTGGCATCCCAGTCGGCTCTCTCGACGATTTCCTCGAGCACGCTGGGAGGAATGTCGTGCTGAAGCTCCTCATTTTTTTCGCGCAACAGCTGCAGGATATCCTCGAGAGGAATTTCGCCGTCGTGGTCACGATCGTACTAATCAGAAAGCGTGAAAAGGCACGACAAGTTAGCAAAACTTCGCAAAATGAGCGCAGCTGACTCGACCGATACGCTGACTCCGCTAAAATACGGGCACTCACCTTATCGAAGATGGGCCTCCACAACTGAAAAGAAGAGAGCGAATTTGTCCGTTACACACATATACAAGAAGCGACAGTACGAGCACACAAACACGTTCAAATAGCGCGCAATTAAACCGGTAAACGGCAAAGTGTGAAGCACCGCGCAACTCTCGCCCAAGTTCAAGGCGATCGCAGAGTTCAAGCGGATTCATTTACCCGCTCCAGCTCGATCACGACGTTGTCCGAAGACTGACCCGCGGTGCCGTAACGCTTTGCAGAAAATTGCGACATCCTGGAAGTTCTTGACCCACGGTCGCGGCGAGATCTCAACTTACGCAGCCCACGCCCACACTTGTCACAAAAGCCGCGCCGACTGTCAACCTGGAGACAGGAAAGAGCACCACACCGCGCCTTATCGACAAACAACCGGTGCAGCTATTTTTCATCCGCGCGAGTCAGAAGCCGACAGCGTAAAGCAGGCGCTTTCATCATGGGACACGCGTGTTTCAAGGCCAGTGCGAGCGTGATAGTTGCACTCCGTGGCACCACCCAACTGCCGATGGCCTGAAATAACGGTTAACGACAGCGCGTTCACTGTACGGAGTTTACAACAGCGCGATTATGAAAGCACGCGTGGGCACGATAGACAGCTGACATAGCTGAGAGCTGCGAAAACCCGGAAAACTGGCATTGCGCAACCCCACCTGTCCACGAACAATACAGGTGCGGTGAAGTAAGAGTGCCGAGTTACAAATGTAGATGGCACTACTGCACCACAACGCTGCAAAGTTTTCGGAGTTCTTTTCACTGAACGCTTTTCCGCGTGAAATTCAAGTGGTTCATGGTACACGTGAGCGCCAGTGAGCGAATAAAAAAGGACAAAAACTATTCGCATTTATTAGAGATCCTGACTGAAATGAGCTAACCTTCAGTAATAAAACGAAGCCCCCAGGTGCCCCATTAAACTTGAAAAGTGACCGTCGGCAGCAACACCATATGCTCGTGCCAAGTTATGTGACATGTCCTCGCAACTTTGGTATTTCCAGTGCCCACGGTGTAAGGAGAAAGAATAAACGTTTATTATTGTGCGAAGCTATATAGCAGTTCAAGTACTGCTTCTACCCTAGGTGGGAGGCCTCCTAATTCCAGGAACGCTCTGGCCTTGGCTGCCTCCTTGCCTTGGCTTTTTTAGAGCAGCGCCATGAACATATATTTAGCGATTCTATAGCTGCCATTCGCAACGTTTCTAGACTAGTTCTAGAAATGTTGGCCATTCGTGCCTTCAGTGTTGGAGCTCTATGCAACGAAGCCAAGAACATACTCGGTGTGAAGTCGCTTTCAACCTATGCCCTTACATGGTACGTGGACGGAGGGATTATCAATCTCAGTGTCGGCCCACTCCAGGGCGCGAGGGTTAGCTATCCGCGGCCATGGGGGAGCCTTGGGTCGACCTAGAGATTTCGTAAACAGGGATCCGCCAACTACATACAATGAAATTACAGCATACGCTATGGATAGGAGAAACTTTCCACCTCCACATAGGAAGCTAAATAGAGCACAGGCGCGTACATTGTGATTGCTTCAAACAGAAATTTACCCTATTCCCGCCTTTCTTCACAAGCTTTATCCAGAGGTTTATTTAACTAACTCGTGTACAAAATGTGGTGGTATACACTTCTTTCCGATATATATATATATATATATATATATATATATATATATATATATATATATATATATATATATATATATATATATATATATATATATATATATATAGGAAAGAAGTGTATACTTAAGGGCTCGTTTTTTTGTGTTTTGGCATAATATTATTGAGATCTAACAGACAATGCTGGAACAAGGGGAAATCCCGGACTCTCCAGAGGGCCCACGATGCGGCGCTAGGGCTCGGCCTTACTGTCCCATCGTGGGAGCGGCCCGCCGTGTGCTAGGGCGCACGCCTTCGGACTTGTCAATAAAGTTTTCCCAAACCAAAACCAAACCAAACAGACAATGCTACCAAGGAATGTATAGGGGAAGTAGTTACTGAACCCGATCGCAATGTAAATGTGAAGAAAAAAGTGGGCGAAAAGATAACTTGCCGTGAGCAGGAACCGAACCTGCTACCTTCGAATAACGCATTCGATGCCCTGAGGCTCGGGCGCCTTCGATGGGGTGTTTGTGCAGCCTTCCTCGGTTTGGCTGGCTGGCTCATGAGTAACCTCCCCAGATGCTAAGTCTCATAACAGCTTTCGCTGTAAAAAAAACATCAAAAGGAAGCTGTACTAATGGTGTCGTTAATGTAGCCCTAACGTAGCTCTTGTGAGGTTGGTGTATAGTTCTAAATTCAGCGCCAAATACTGCGATATTATCGTTCTTAGCAGAGGCATAAACCCAGAAAAATCTCGAGAGGAGACACAGGCAAGCGTTCGCAGTGTTTCCCATCAATGGGCGGAGTGGCGAACATTCATTGTTGCCCCCCCCCCCCCCCCCCCCAATTGCTAAGTCAATGTATGAGAGCATATCACTGCCCCATATTAAGTGACTCAAGTGCCCCTGCTTCCGTGCACACGCATACAGGGACACACCTATTGATGCCTTGGCGGTCTTTTGTATTGCATAAGTATACGTTTTATATGCAATTATATAAAATAAAAATCATGTTTTGAAATAAGACACGAGCATGTATTTGAGCAGCCAATAGTTCGCCAAGTTAGTTTTTAAGCGTAACTCGTATGTATATAAGCTCCAGCATGCTACTAGCCAATATGTCACTCGAATTTAAACCATCAACGGAAGATGTTATCACTTTTATATATAAATATAAGGGTCAAACGAACAGCTTTCCTTCAGCTTCAGCTCTAATCGTGTATACTGTTCGCCTCCTAGTTAACCCTGTCATCTTTCTTGCAAGGCGTGTTCATATTCGCCAGCGATTTTTTTTAAATAGCAAGATTATATTCGATAATTCAAGCAATCACACTGATACTTCATTCCCATTGACTTCCACCGAATCGTCTATACACATAAATAACGGTAGATCATCGTGGATTGTTTACTTCAGGCTTCAAATGCCAGCATAATAAACATTTCTTTCTCATCAGAAGTCACCCGTAGCAATTCAGAAAGCACGACCTACGACCTCCATAGTGCATTTTTTCGCAGAGATAGTTATCACTGTTTTGTACTCAGTTTCCACTAATTGGAAGGGTTTCAGATTTCATAGTTGATCTTAAAGGGACCCTGCAAAACTTTTTGAGCATGGTCAGAAAACGCTTCCCATCGGCAGTCAACGCTCCCGTGAACACGCATACAAATATTAATAGTGCATAACGCAGCCTACAATAACAAAAAATATCTCAAAGTCAGTTAACAATTGCTTTCTTTTCTCTCGACAAATGACGCTACAGGCTCAAAATCACCACGTCCCGGGCCTAGTACCAGACATTGGCTGATTTGAGCATGGCGCATCGGTTGGTACTCGGCCTGCCGCGGGAGGGCGCGACTTGCCCATGCGTGTGCGCGCGATCGTACTGAAAAGCTGCTTATTGGAAAAAAAGAAAAAGAAAAAGTGCTAAAGGTCACGAGACTCGCGTGACGCATTTTCTTCCCTTGTGTCATCTCCCTCTGCTTCGCATTCGGCGCTTTCGTTGGAATAAAAAAAAAGAGAGAATGCGATTCCCGTTCGCGACAAATCTTTGCAACTCCGCTCGTACTGGACGGATTCTGAAAATTCTTGTGGCGATGAATTGGTGAAGCAATAAGCTCCTTTAGGAGATTCATTTCATGACTACTTATAAATGTGTTGCAATGTATCTGGAGAGCAATATGATACCGGTAAAGTAATTCAAATGGGATATTTGAAAGGTAAATCTCAAGGGCAGACGTTTGCAAAGCCCCCCCCCCCCCCCCCGAACATCAAGAAGGGTCAGAAGCCCCCTGACAAACCACCGATTCACTCCACTGAATTCAAGTGCAATTCTCAATCCCGTGCTAAATCTAGCGCTAATGTAGTTCTTGTCGAAGACATGGCATAGTTTTATATCGTGCTCTTCTCGTAGCTCCAATACAGCGTAACATGAACAGCGCGTAGCTCGGGCACTCCAGTGATTACCTTGGCAATCGCGTGCTTGCCGAGGCGCCGGCCCGCTCTTTTGCCCGGTGCCGGTGTCATCTGGATTATACAGAAGTGTTTCTCACAATTTTAAGCAAATTATATTGTGAAGAATTCTTGGTTATAATTATAATTACCGTAACTTTAGGCCTCGTTGGTTCATTTTCTACTGGTTTTGAGCATTGCTAGCGTTGTTTTAGGCCCTTATTGAGCACTGCGGGACCATGCGACATCAGGCAGTGGGTGTACGACAGGCTGGGTCCCTGAAATACTGCGAACTCGAAAAGAAAACTGGCTGCCTAAAGCAAAAGCCGTTAACAGAATAAATTGCCCTAAATGTCCTAATATCGATGGCTCATGCAAAAGAAAAGAAGAATGACTAATCCGTAAGAAATGATGAACGAAAGTTAAAACGAGGAGTGGGCCTAACAGCGACCCTTGAGAGACGCATCTCTAGTTGCCTTGACCAAAAAGCAGACGTTTGGCCACTTACGGTGACATAACATATGGTGTATCAAAAAGATAGGGGACTCACAACTGAAGGGTCGGCATCGAAGTGTACACACAACTTCTATTGACGTCACTGTGGTCGCATCTTCAGCTACCAGTTGCTGCTTGAACTCTTGCTCGACCGCGCGAAGCAAGAAATGATGACATCAGATTAGTGCTGGTGCACCTTCCGATTCTTTGTGTTCACTTTTCACTGGCGAAAAGAAGAAAGCGGGTGTCACAAAACGAGCGCTCAAAAAAGGGCCCGCCGCCAAATTCTCGCGACGAAGCGCCGAGAGGTCAACGATAAAAAAAAAAAACAAGCATCCAAAAACTCCCCGGGCGCCATCTCCCCTCGGAAGCGTAGGTTCGCCAACGAACCTCCTCGCATCGGCGGTCGAGCAAGCCCTAGAGAGTTTTCGATGGAAAGGGGCGTGGTGATGCAGGGTTGCGTCATCTTTCGCGGACGGCCCTCGTACCGTCTCGCCCTCCCCAGCCTTCGCTGCGTATCGCACCGACGGAATGATGAGAACTTTCTGGAATCTCGCGCGGAAGGTATTTAATCGAGCAGCCGAGATGGGAGATCAGGAGAAGGAAGTTAGCGCCAGCGTGCGGGGGGTTATTCCGCCGCGTCTGTCGGTGAAGGTTTTGTCCTTAGTGACAAAGCAGGAGAAGAAGAAAGTATGCGGCAGAGTGCGTAGGGTGTTCCGCCTTGTGGGCGAAGCCTTTTGTCTTCCGTGACAAAGGAGGAGGAGAAGAGGATTTCCACCTGAGGGGTGAAGACTCGAGCTACAGGCAAGAGTGTGTGTCTACCGCTATCGAGCGAAGACGCGTGGCAACAGCTGCGTGTGTGAAGCCGACGTGTTTCCGGCGAAGAAGTTTGAAGCTTGGAGAGCGGCCAAGTGAAGACGCGAGGTTTCCTGGAAGAGAAACTTCGGGGGCAGCGGAACGACAACAACGCTGGACTTTGAGTGAGTGATTCTCGGAAGAGTATCATTCAGACTTTTGTTCCAAGAACTTTGGACTGAATAAGTTTTCTAACTCTTTAGTCTTTAATTGTCTTGGTTGTTCAATGCATGCGACTGCATTGTAGTGCGTATTGTTGTCTGTGTCCGTTGTTTCGAGTGTGGCTGATTGTACTGTGTAGTACATTTTTGATTGGTGACATATTGTATTCAACTATTGTCGAGTGTGCATACTTGTGTATCGTTTCGATCTGCCATAACTGAGAATATAATTTTGTTTTGTTTATCAACTCTCGGCTCTGACTTGTTTTTTGGGCCACAGGCCGGCGTCCGCTGGCGTGCCAAATAGGACCACCTCTAAATTGTCCACCCTTTCGTGGTGCGGTTCGGGGTGCCGATACTTCGGCCCTTGGAATCAACCCGGCGATCGCCTCCCTAATTAACGGGACCCGTGACAGCGGGGAAAGCACAAAATAACTAGGCGGGTGATATGTCACTTGACATGACACTCTCAAATGCGATAAAAACATACATGTACCCAGCGCAGAAAACCTGTCTGTGACGTGACGTGCAAGCCTCGGTAGCGTCCCAGTCACTGGTTTATGACGCTATGTGAAATAAGTGACCGGTGAAAGAGCGAGGGATTGTGGGATGCACGGTTTGCTACCGCCTTCCGGTTCGAAAAGAGATAGACGACGGCGCGAACCGCTTCGCCGCAAGCCTCACATTATTCGGGAATCACGCTTGGTCAACCGTTTATCTTCGTCCTGATAAATCATGGTCAGTTGGCTGCTCCAACTCGAGCGTGAAAGCCAAACGGCGTGTATCGGTTCCCATGAAGGTAAGAAAGAAAAATGAAGCGGGTGGTGGCCTTTGAGGTAGGGTTTGAGTACAGGTAGCCTTTGAGTACGGAACGTTGAAGCCAGAGTGTGCGAAAACCATTTTATCAAAGATACGTGTGCATTTTACACACACACACACACACACACACACACACACACACACACACGCACACGCACACGCACACGCACACGCACACACACACACACACACACACACACACACACACACACACACACACACACACACACACAAGCTTACACATGAATTTGCTGCGAATAATATATTGAGAATGCAATTGTCGCGCAAGCGCCTGGGAAATATATTATGGGAACGCGCGGGTGACATTGACCTCTCATGCGATATGAGCGCCGGCCATTGCACTCGTATATATGACAAAAAACGCAAAATCTTCACTCAAGAGTATGTTTACACGAAGCGCTGGACGAGTACATTTGCGTTATCTTGGTCAAACTGTGCGCAGTATGGCACCCAAAGGAAGAAGTGCGTTAAAAAAGCGGAGGGTTTCGATTATTCGGCGCCGTCAATGTCTGACTGTATTGTTTATGTGCCACCGTGCCACGCAGCTTCATCAAGATCAGCGTTTAAATAAGCATCTGACTTCGACTAAGAAATGCATCTTGTAGCGCACTGAAGGCTAGAAAAAAAGGATATCTCACCGCACTCAATAAGTGCTGCGCTTCACGCCGATCGACCGACGATGTTGGCCGAAGCAGTGATCCTGAAATGAACTCTTAGCATACTGCCACAGTCATCCCCATCCCCTGAGATCTTTAAAATGGCGATTTTTTTATCAGCAGTAACGTATCATACAATGAAAACTGTTTTCTGTATCGACTAATCTGCTAGCAAAAATGAAAGTACCCACGAGCAGCATAAAGGTATTTCAGATCATTTCAGTGCGATAAAAAAGTTTCCTTGCTTTCCATTGCTTTCGTAGCTTGTGATCATCACAGTCACGGTTAGGAAAAAAAAAACAATTTCTAAAGCACTGACAATGCACGGAGAGGTGTTTTTTTTTCAACAGAGCTGTACAAAAATGCGCCCGTGCCGCTGCTAACCCGATCGGTGCGTCGAACCGGAAGCCGTCGTATCCCACAGTTCCCTGTGATTGCCCATTTTACGGGTCACCTATTGCATAATGGGAAGCGTAGCGACAATCGACGTGGCTTGCGAACAGGAAAGGGAGTGGTTGTACGGGACAGAACGCGAAAACTTGCACGTTTTCTTCGAACGCAGCACATCACTCGGACGTTGTTCAAAAGTCCCGCCAGATTTTACGCATCCAACATCGTGACTACTGTACACGTAGTGCACAGATTTGTAGAGGCTTTCCGTGCCTACGAGACGTGCACATTCCGTACTAACACGTTGCACACGATAAACTTGGGAAATCAGCTAATCACATGCTATGCCCTTCATAAAGAGAAACGAAAACAGAAAAAGAAGTGGTCGGCCAGGTACAGAAGCCGCCGCTGCTAGCACAGCTGTTGGCTGGGGGATGTGGCGAGCCCCTGTAATCCAGTGTCTCGGAGGCCGGGTCTAGAGGATGGGCTGAGGCCGGGAGTCCTGCACCGCGGCCGAGCATGTTGACGGGACGTCCGCGCTAAGCGGGGCGTCGATATGGTGACCCCGGGCGAGCCCGGTGGTGGACCAGGTCGCCTAAGGAGGAGCGAACCGGCCCAGGGCGGAGACGCAGCAGGCAAAAGCTCCCGCGCTCTGCGGTAGCGGGATAGCCACCCGGAGTGGTCGCCGCGGTGCAGCCCGGATAGCAGTGCCGGACCTAAATCTTTTTTTTTTTTGAGGAAAGGGGTGGGGGGGTTTAACTTTCACTTGTAATTGTTTCCTTTTTTGTATTTTTTGATGTTTTCTTTCTTCACGTGTGTTTCAATTTCAGGAACATTCGTTCGATATTTCATTGCAGAATAATTACTTTTTGTGGACACATTATTCATATGGCTGTAGCAGACCACGACAAATACACAGAAAAGAGAGAGACACACACACAGGGCTAACTTGCCACTGATGTTTCGTTTGCGATCACACATGCTATTTGGGCAATAACATTAGTTCGATAAAACCTATAAAAACAACTTGTAAAGACACATTACAACTCACGCACGTTTTATCTCTCATTACAACAACCTGCACACGCCAATGTCAAAGCGATGATTTACCGAGCCTTGTGTCTGTGCACCATGACGCGGTAGTAGGATGACTCTCTGCTTCATCTTGTGGGGGTGTGATCGTACAAGCAAAATGATTTCGCCAATTTTCTCGGCAAACCGTTAGCACTGTAGCGATTGGGCTATGCCTTGACCCAGCGAGTCATTTGCCACGCCGGATTAGTGCAAAAAGGACAGTCTCGCCACGTCTGGACGGAGGAAGCAACAAAGGCCGGCCCCACGAGACGTCGCCTGCTGATTGACAGCGGCGCCAACGGGATGGAATGTCGCCAAAGAGGGTTTTGGAGCCGCCACTCTATCTCCGGTCTGGGCCAGTCACGCATCGTTAGCGCGTTAACCGGCAGACGACGACGGCGCTGGTCAAAGGGCTCTCCCCAGAGAATTCCACGAACCTGGCACCTCTCAAAAGGCCACTCTAAGATCTCCTCGTGGGAACGCAGCCCGCGGCCGGCATCAAAGGGGTCGAGGCGCCCGTGCGTCTTCCGCCCTCCCCCTCCCTGTTCTACAGCAGCGCTGCGACTAGTGGCAAGAGTGTGTGTGTATGTGCAAGCCTGTGTTGTGCCTCTGTGAACAGACATGATGGGCGGTACTTCAATGAGAGGAACTGCCACATCACCATTGGTCCGCATTGTTTTATATAGTGATCCCCAACCTAGGGACCTAGGGAACGGGGGTCAACAAAAAGGGCGTGGAGTGCCTCGCCCAACGTTCTTCTCTTCTCTTCTGTCATCTCGACAACTCCATGTAAAGATGTAAATAAACCCGTTAAGTTTGCTCAAAGCTCTCCCCTGGTCCTTGGCTCGACGGAGCGACGGCGATCGGCCCCGCTACCCGCAGACTGCGGTCGCCGCGACGCGCAACAACTGGTGGCAAGCGGTTGGATGTGAGCCTGGAGGACGGAGAATGAACAACACGCCGAGATCATGGAGACTGGCAGCTGTGGACTGGTGAGTGCTGGCTTTGGTTTTTTGGTTGCCAGGCTGATAAGATAGAAGTGCAATCTTTTCGCTGGTAGAGGCTACCACAGAAGCAGTTGTTTACGGAACTTCTGGGTAGAGAGTGAGCTGCACCACACTAGTTCTCTGTCATGGATTGGAAGCGTTTGTTGAAGAATCAGCTCCTGATTCTGGGGGAGGAGCTGGGAGCAGAAGTAAATGCGGGGATGAAGAAAGACGCAATTGTTAGCGCTATCGATAGCTTGAATCTGAGCAGTGAAGATATTAAAGAAACATGGAGCGAGATTCAAAAGCGTGAGGAACAGGAGCGTCAGGATAGACGACAGGAACAGGAACGCCAAGAAAAGCGTGAGGAACAGGAGCGTCAGGATAGACGACAGGAACAGGAACGCCAAGAAAAGCGTGAGGAACAGGAGCGTCAGGAAAGGCGTGAGGAACGGGAGCGTCAGCTAAGGCAAAAAGAACTGGATATAGAACAGTTGCGAATCGAAGTGGAAATGAGGAAGATGGCAGGGGTCCAAGGAGTGGAGGTAGAAGGCAGACAAAATCTTTGTGATTTATCTAAACAAATGCAACCCTTCAAAACAGGGCAAGATGTGGGCCTCTTTCTTGTGAACTTTGAGAGAACCTGTGAAAAATCGAAGCTTGGTCGTAGCACATGGGCTCGAAATTTGTTAAGTTTGCTGCCATGTGAAGCAGCGGATGTAATCGCGCGGCTTCCGGTGGAGGATGCGGACAACTACGACAAAGTGAAGGATAGCCTTCTAAAGAGGTTCCGACTTTCGCCAGACGCGTTCCGCCAGCGGTTTCGCAATCTGACAAAGAAGCAGGGCAGTACGTATTCTGATTTTGCCTACGAGTTGAAGGTCAACTTAATAGAATGGATGAAAGGAGCCAACGCTTTTGGGAACTTCGAAATGGCTCTTGAAGAAGTGGCTCTCGAACAGTTTTTTTTCAAAACTTTCCGAGCCAATGAAGCTCTGGATCCAAGATAGAACCGGCGTAAAAACAATACAGGCAGCGGCCGACTTTGCTGACGAGTACGCGTCACGCCGGGGAGAAAGAGACGAGGTTCCTCCAACAAAAGCGGGAGATAAAGGGAAACCTTGGACGGCGAAGCAGGGAGCTGGCGCAGGTACGATTGCACAGAAAAAGACAGACTTCGCTGCAAGTGGTCAAGGATCACAAAACAAACAGGGGGGAAAGGTTTCGGGGGATTCTTCCAAAAAGATTCCTTTTGAGGCTCGGAAACCACCTACTTGCTACAAATGTATGGAGGAAGGGCATATTGCCGTAGGCTGTCGTAGGCCCAGGCCAGCCTTTTCGTACACTTCTGACTTAGTCACTAGCGAGGAGCTTCTTAGTCCGTACCTTTTTAACCTAACAGTGAACGGAAAGCCGTGCCGCGTCTTACGAGACAGTGGGGCAACCATGGATCTGGTGCACCCGGACTATGTGGCACAAGCAGACTACAACGGCAAGTGTGCATGGATTAAACCAGTTTTGGAGGATGGAAGCATTTGTCTTCCGGTAGCTCGAGTAATTCTGACAGGACCGTTCGGAGAAGTGGAGACGGAAGCGGCGGTGTCAGACAAGCTGCCCCCGCATACCCCTATTTGTTCTCGAATCGGACCGACCGTCTGCTGAGAGAACAAGGGAAAAGTTTTCACGAGGGAACAGTACAAGCCTTGACACGAGCTAAAGCACGAGCGTTAGCAGCCGAACTAGAGCGGCAGGAACCGAGTTTTACCGGAAGTCCCGCAACACCAGCTATAGTCAGCGCAGTTGAGCCTGCTATCCCGTCGCCTACTGAAAAAGAAAGAGAGGGGCCAGAGAAGCAGACTAGCACTGATACAGCGGAAAGGGAATCGGAGGAGGGGCTGCTCGCGTTGCCGGTATCAAAAGCACTAAGCAATGTACTGGGGAAAGTGACAAGAGACGAGCTCATCGAGCAGCAAAAAAGCGATCCTAGCCTTAAGGAGATTTGGAACATCGTCAGGGAAGGGGTGGCGAGGAAGAATGTCAGTTTTCCGGTCAAAGATGGCATCTTGTACCGCCACTACCGGACTGCAAAAGGTCGCACGTTCGACCAGATTGTAGTGCCGGCTAAGTATCGGTCTGACATTGTGGATCTCTGTCACGGAGTTGGTTGGTCGGGGCACTTAGGAGCTCGGAAGACCAAAAATAGGCTCCTAACGGAGTTTTATTGGCCAAGATGCTTCAAAGAAGTTGAGAAGCACGTAAGAGCTTGTGATACTTGCCAGAGAGTGGGAAAACCGCACGAGAAGGGAAAGGCACCACTTAAGCTTGTTCCGCTCATTTCGGAGCCATTTCGCCGGCTGGTAATAGACGTTGTGGGACCACTCCCAGTGACAAAGTCAGGCTACCGGTATTTGCTTACCGCCATTTGTCCAGCAACCAAATTTCCTGAGGCGATCCCAACGAAGGAGCAAAGCTCCGTAGAGGTAGTCAACGCCCTACTGTCTATTTTTTCGAGAGTGGGCTTTCCTCAGGAGATACAGTGCGACCAGGGCTCAGTATTCACCAGCGTTCTCACTACGGGATTCCTGGAAAAGTGTGGAATGAAAATAATCCACAGTTCCGTGTACCACCCGCAGTCCAATAGTGTAGAGCGGTGTCATTCCGTGATGAAACGAGTTCTGCGAGCCCTTGTCTTTGAAAGGAAGTGTCAGTGGGATGCTTGTCTTCCGGCAATGTTGTTTGCGCTGAGATCGGTCACTCATGAAGCGACGGGTTTCAGCCCCGCGGAGCTGGTTTACGGACGGACGCTCAGGTCTCCACTGCGACTTTTGCGCGAAACCTGGGAGTCGAAGAGTACCGACCCTACGGTGGTCGAGTACATTCTGGAATTGCTGGAAAGGCTGTGGTGTGCTCGCGACATTGCTGAGGCGAACATGAGAGAGGCGCAAAATAGAGCCAAGAGCTACTACGATCGAAACGCGAAACTGAGAGCTTATCAGGAAGGCGATCAGGTAATGGTCTTGCGCCCCTCGCGAGCAAATAAGCTGGAGATTCAATGGGAGGGGCCCTTTCGGGTTGTGAAAAAGCTCTCGGACACAAATTACGCACTGGAACGTAAAGGAAGACGCCGAGAGGTTGTCATTTACCACCACAATTTAATGAAGAGTTATGTGGGAGAAGTGCAGAAAGTGAACTTGGCTCTTAACAGCACGGAGGAACTAGCACCTGAAATTCCAGGCTTGGTGGGGGTTGAAAGATCAATGGATGTTACCGATGTCATGAAAGCCGTAGCACCAGCCGAGGGCTTGACTGAGAGGCAGAAAGTCGACTTACGCAACTTATTGTCAGAACACATCACTGTTTTCTCGGAAAGGCCAGGGCGAACTGAGGTTATCACTCATGACATTGAGCTAACTTCTGACACCACTGTGAAGTCGAGGCCGTATAGACTAGCCCCGCGACAGCAGGAGATCTTGAAAAAAGAAGTAGATCGAATGCTCGAGCTTAAGCTTATCGAACCTTGCGAAAGCACCTGCACGTCCCCTATGATTCTCGTTGAGGTTCCGGGAAAGGATCCACGGCCTTGCGTGGATTACCGCAAGCTTAACGCGATCACGAAGGACCAAACCTATCCTATACCCAACGTAGAGGAGCTGGTGGAAAAAGTGAGCGCCGCTAAATACGTCTCGACTTTGGACTTAGTAAGAGGCTATTGGCAAGTTCCAATGACTAAACGAGCTAGTGAATATGCGGCTTTTGTGGCGCCGACGGGCACATTTAGGCCCCTAGTTCTGAGCTTTGGCCTTAAGAACGCCCCCTTTTGCTTTTCAAGGCTAATGAACCGAGTTCTGCAGGGGGCTGAAGGCTACGCTGTTCCCTACTTAGACGACATCGCTATTTATTCCAATACATGGGAAGATCACCTGTACCATCTTAGCGATGTCCTTAGACGTTTGACGCACGCTGGACTGACAGTGAAGCCTGCTAAGTGCCAGCTAGCTCGCGCCGAAGTACGGTACCTAGGGCACGTGGTAGGGCAGGGCAGGAGGCGACCTGATGAGTTGAAAGTAGAGGCGGTTAGCGAGTTCCCGCAACCAGAAAGCAAGACGGCTATCCGCTCCTTTTTAGGCCTGACAGGGTATTATCAGCGCTACATCCCTCAGTACTCGGAGGTAGCCGCTCCGTTAACGGATGCACTGCGCAAGAATGCTCCAGAAAAGGTAGTTTGGAGTGCGGAAATGGAGGGCGCCTTCCAGGGGCTCAAAGCGGCTCTTGTTAGCTCACCCGTACTGCATGCACCGAACTATGATCGTCCCTTTATTGTGCAGTGCGATGCCAGCAACAGAGGCTTAGGAGTAATACTGTGCCAGGAGGATGAGAACGGGAACGAGCACCCTGTGTTGTACGCCAGCAGGAAACTCTCGGTTCGTGAGGAGGCCTACAGTGCTTCGGAAAAAGAATGTGCCTGCATTGTGTGGGCTACCCAAAAATTAGCCTGCTACCTCTACGGAACTTCTTTTGTCTTCGTCACTGACCACTGCCCACTGACATGGCTATCGCAAATGTCGGGAAAGAATCCACGACTACTACGTTGGAGCCTTGCGCTTCAGGAGCTTAACTTCACTGTGAAGTATAAGAAGGGTTCCGCAAACGCCAATGTTGACACATTAAGCAGAGCTTTTTAGCTTTTCTTTTGCTTTCTTTTGTGTTCAGTTGAGGGGCGTTTTTCCGTAATGATTTAAGGGGTATTTGGAGTAATCGAAATTTTTTAGCTATGGGCAAGAGGATTAGTGTGGTTGCCATTTAAAAAAAAAGCGTAGGTGCATTGTGGCACATTTGAAAGACCGGCCTGGTTGCCGAAAACTCATTGCCGGCGCTTGCTGGTTCTAGCGGTGGGTCTTTGTGGTTTAAATGGTGTTGGGAGACTGCGGTTACTGTGATCTCTCCCGTCGAGCAGCTGATACTACCCGACGTCCGAGATCTTCCCGTCGGCGGAGGAGCTGTAGCGATCGGGCTATGCCTTGACCCAGCGAGTCATTTGCCACGCCGGATTAGTGCAAAAAGGACAGTCTCGCCACGTCTGGACGGAGGAAGCAACAAAGGCCGGCCCCACGAGACGTCGCCTGCTGATTGACAGCGGCGCCAACGGGATGGAATGTCGCCAAAGAGGGTTTTGGAGCCGCCACTCTATCTCCGGCCTGGGCCAGTCACGCATCGTTAGCGCGTTAACCGGCAGACGACGACGGCGCTGGTCAAAGGGCTCTCCCCAGAGAATTCCACGAACCTGGCACCTCTCAAAAGGCCACTCTAAGATCTCCTCGTGGGAACGCAGCCCGCGGCCGGCATCAAAGGGGTCGAGGCGCCCGTGCGTCTTCCGCCCTCCCCCTCCCTGTTCTACAGCAGCGCTGCGACTAGTGGCAAGAGTGTGTGTGTATGTGCAAGCCTGTGTTGTGCCTCTGTGAACAGACATGATGGGCGGTACTTCAATGAGAGGAACTGCCACATCACCATTAGTCCGCATTGTTTTATATAGTGATCCCCAACCTAGGGACCTAGGGAACGGGGGTCAACAAAAAGGGCGTGGAGTGCCTCGCCCAACGTTCTTCTCTTCTCTTCTGTCATCTCGACAACTCCATGTAAAGATGTAAATAAACCCGTTAAGTTTGCTCAAAGCTCTCCCCTGGTCCTTGGCTCGACGGAGCGACGGCGATCGGCCCCGCTACCCGCAGACTGCGGTCGCCGCGACGCGCAACAGCACCTAGTATGGAGCAGTGGGACGACAACTTGAAAGCTCGGACCCGGAAGTGGAGCTCGCGCTCCTGGATCAAGTCTGACGGGCGGCGTAGGCCAGTGGATCCCTGGACATAGGAACCCAACAATAGAAGCTCCGAGATCCCCCTATCCAGTATCATCTTTAAGTTTCCATTTTTCTCTCTGACATAATCACTTTGAATATCTTGGCGCACTTAAAACCACTTTTTTATACGAAGCATTTCTTAGCGAGCTTCGCCCCGCCGCGGTGGTCTAGCGGCTAAGGTACTCGGCTGCTGACCCGCAGGTCACCGGATCGAATCCCGGCTGCGGCGGCTGCATTTCTGATGGAGGCGGAAATGTTGTAGGCCCGTGTGCTCAGATTTGGGTGCATGTTAAAGAACCCCTGGGGGTCAAAATTTCCGGAGCCCTCCACTATGGCGTCTCTCATATTAATATGGTGGTTTTGGACGTTAAACCCCACATATCAATCAATCAATCTTAGCGAGCTTCGGCGACTTTGTGAGTATCTATCTATCTATCTATCTATCTATCTATCTATCTATCTATCTATCTATCTATCTATCTATCTATCTATCTATCTATCTATCTATCTATCTATCTATCTATCTATCAATCAATCTATCTATCTATCTATCTATCTATCTATCTATCTATCTATCTATCTATCTATCTATCTATCTATCTATCTATCTATCTATCTATCTATCTATCTATCTATCTATCTATCTATCTATCTATCTATCTGTCTGTCTGTCTGTCTGTCTGTCTGTCTGTCTGTCTGTCTGTCTATTCGCCTACGACATTTAGCTCTGCTGGCCATTTCATTATTGGTATCAATACCAAATTTGGTATGGCATAACATAACTGTATTATGAGCATAATTGACTTGTCATAACATAACTGTATTACGAGCATAATTGACTTGTCATAACATAACTGTATTACGAGCATAATTGACTTGTCATAACATAACTGTATTATGAGCATAATTGACTTGTCATAACATGACTATCTTTACATGTATGTCATTACGGTCATGGTTTATATTTCAAGATCTTAATGCTGTTGCGGTGGTTTCGTTCACATGACATGTTGCAAAATTGGCATGGCGTGACGTGACTGCATGGCGAACACAAGTGACAGACCCTAACGTGGAAATCATGACATGCATGGCTTGCAAGTCATGATTCATGATTACGCGCCACGCTCATGGTACGCTCGCAGCCGTTTCGCTAGTTTCACATATACCAAATTTGGGGTTATGAGACGTGATGGATGACGAAGGTATGTGACTGGGGCAAACATGATAATCATGAGATTCGTGTCATGTAACAACATGACTACATGCCACACTCATGATGCACTCGCGGCCATTTTGCTAGCTTCAATACATCAAGTTTGGTATTACGGGATGTGAATGGATGACGAAGGCATATGACTGGTTCAAACATGATAATCTTGACACTCGTGTCGTGTAACAACATGACTATATGCCACACTCATGATGCGCTCGCGGTCGTTTCGCTAGATTCACACACACCAGAATTTAGCATTACGTGACGTGAATGGATGTCGAAGATATGTGACTGGTGCAAACATGACAAACATGCGATGCGCGTCATGTAACAACATGATTACAAGCTACGCTCATGATGCGCTCGCGGCCATTTCGCTAGCTTCACATGTACCAAACTCGGTATTACGTGACGCGAACGGACTACATAGGTAAATGACACATCCAAACATTATAATCATGACATGCGTGAGATGTAACAACATGACTACATGCCACACTGATGATGCGCTTGCGGCCGTTTCAGTAGTTTCACATATGGCGAATTTGGTATTACGTGACGCCAATGGATGATGAAGGTATGTGACTGGTTCAAACAAGATAATCATGAGATGCATGTCATGTGAGAACATGACTGCATGCCACAGTCAAGGCGCCTATACATTTCGACGGGACGCGGTGCGCGTGCTCTCCGGCGTTCATTTCGTCGCGTCACACCGGCGTTGCCACGCCAGGCGCCGGTCCTGCCATATACTCGCAGGCGCACGCCGCGCTGCGTTGCTTTGACGCATGCGCGTTTCAGAGTGTCCGGCGTCCTTCTGTCACGATAAGAGGGACACGCAGCGTTGTCAGGGTATTGCATCGGCGCAAAATGCAGCATGTATTTCGCGGTGGTTGCCATCGGACCGCGTCTACGGGCGCTGGTCGCGCCTGGCGTCAGACTATAGAGTGCTCACGTTTTACTAACGTATACCGTTGCCATGCCCAGTGTGCGCGCGCGTCAACGCTACATGGGATTGTATTGGGCCCTCCATTATGCGCTCGCGGCCGGTTTGCTAGCTCCACATGTACGAAATTTGGTATTACGTGACATCAATGGATGACGAAATATATGACTGGTGTAAACATGATAATCTTGGCGTGCGTGTTATGAAATAATATGACAACATACCATGCTCATAGCGGGCTCACGACCATTTCGCTAGCTCCACATATACTAAATTTGGTATCGCGTGACGTGAACAGATGACAAAGGTAAGCGACACATTCAAATATGATAATCATGACACGGAACTTATGTACGACATCATTTCTCTCCATCTCGTAGCGTTAATTGTGGTGATTTTGAAGTATATCATTCGTGCTTCGCATATCATCGATTCCCACTATACGTGGGGTCTGCCATTTTTTTAGATCAAATATGAACTGATAGTCCGAACCCGGCACGGCCAAAATCCGTCACCTTAAGTTAGGGGCTGAATTTAAGTCCAGAGGAGCCTCAGGCCCAAGCCTTGCTCGGGTACGCCGTGAAAACCACGTGACTCATCACGGCACAGTTTTCTGGATAGGCCTCATCTTCTGCAGTGCTCGAAGAAACACCGTCTCAGTGATGCAGGCCAGTTAAATGGTCGCGCGGTGTTGCGACCGCCAACTATTTAGCGACGATGAGGATGAAGAATGCACTGACTGTGAGAACAGGCCGAGAAACAAATATGGGAGGTGATGAACAGTTTAAAGCGACCACCATTGCCTCTAGCAATAGTCGGCGAACTCACTCATTAGTCGACTCACTCGGACTCACTCAGACTCGGATCGAGCCGTGAGTTTGAGTCACTTCTACTTATGCTTGCCGAAATATTGTCACAGGTAATGGGTATGAGCCATCAACTGTAGGTGGAATCCCTTGGAAGTGAAGAAAGAAGATGGCTTTTGCGTCCTGGTCTGAGGGCAAGCAAGACGTCGATTCGTCGCTGTCTGTTATTACGATCGCGGCACTGGTGGAGGTGCTGGGTAAGTGCGCCTCGGCTGCAGATTTTCAGCCGACACACCGAGCTACTTGGAGACAGCTAGAGCTCCCACGACAAGAAGCAGTCGCCGCCTGCGAGGACTATCCCCGAATACGGTCCCCTCTCTCAAGACGAGATGGCAACCTCGACTACCAACAAGGCGAGTCAAACCAACGACGCCTATTCTTTCCTCCCGCATGTTTTTCATGCGCCGCCAACACCACGCTCATTTCATGGAGACATTTATGAAGATGTTGACGACTGGCTTGACCACTTCAATCGAGTTGCCAACATCAACGAATGGGATGAAGCTCGCAAGCTGGATGAAGCTCGCAAGTCGACACCAGCGCCGATTATTCGGTTATGAGCAGCGCCCTAGCATTCCAACTGAGGAAGGTAACTACCCCTTTGGCAAGGAGCGCCGTTGCGCGCGGCAGGGGGCCACCTTGTCACGCCGACTGGAATGTGCACAGCCCGTGTTTGAGTCCGTGCTGCGAAGTTCACAGGGTCTTTCCTCGTATTACCTGTGTGCTCCCGTCCACTCATTCTGGGGCTGGACTTTCTTCGCGAACATGGCGCAATTATTGACCTACGAGACTTGCAGGTGTCGCTCGAGGACCCGTTTCGACCTGAGCCGGAAAACGCCCCGCTCATCGAAGGCTGCCCTACGTGTGTCCTCCGAATATGTTACTCTGCCTCCCCGCAGCAGCCTTTTTAGCAACGTTGAATGTGACCAAGACGTCCCCGATGCTGTAATTGCAGAAGGAAATTTGTCCCTACTTTTTGCACAACAAATCTGCGTTGCTCGAGGTATTGTTCAGCCCAGTAGAAAGCAGGCTTGCCTATTAGTCACGAATTTCAGCGAGGAGTATCGCCATCTTACCAAACACACTGCGATCGCATACCTTAAGGATATTGCCGACGTCCCTGGTCCCTCAACATTATCTGCTCTGTCGTCGTGCGACGAGTCCACCATGACATTTGCAAGCACTCTCGACGTAAACCAGGGTCTACCGCCTGCACAACGGGAACGTCTTTTGAAGCTACTCGGCTCATTTCGTGACTGCTTCGCTACGACTTAGAAAGTTAACCAAACACCGCTTGCCAAGCATCGTATCATCACCGAGCCTACCGAGAGACCCATTCGACAGCATGCCTACAGAGTCTCGCAAAAAGATCAAGACGCTATACGCCAACAGGTCCAGCAGATGCTCAAGGACGATGTCATCCAGCCATCGACCAGTCCCTGGGCGTCCCCTGTTGTTAGTAAAAAAAAAGATGGTACTCTGCGATTCTGCGTCGACTACCGAAAGTTGAATAAGATCACAAAGAAAGACGTGTATCGTTTACCATGAATAGACGACTCGCTGGACCGCATTCGAAATGCTCGTTACTTTTCTTTCATGGATCTACGCAGCGGCTATTGGCAAATATCTGTTGATGAGCGCGACCGCGAAAGGCCGCTGTGAGGATTCGAGAATAACGACGATGACGAAGGTGCGGGACAAGGCACGGGACAAGGCTTTAATGAGCACAATTCCAACAGATCAAGAAGTTACTGTCTACATTTATGCTGATGACATCGCACTCTTTGCTGCTGACTGTGGTATTTACTCACTACAACTTAAATTACAAAGATATATTAACATGTTAGAAATTTGGTTGCAGTCGATTTCGTTATCGTTAAATGTCAACAAGAGCGCGCTCATGGCGTTCCCGCTTGCAGAACCAATTTCAATTTCAATTCTATATAACAGGAACCCATCCAGCAAGTAGACTCTATAAAATATTTGGGAATCATTTATAATGACAAACTTAACTGGAGTCCACACATAGAGTATATAACTACCAAAGCACAGCGGGCTTCAGGCTTACTACACAAGCTAAGTAACCGGAAATATGGATTACGGAGGCACACCTTGATAAAGTTGTACAAGATTTATATGCGCCCCATCATGGAATTCGGCTGCATATTATTCTCGGGTGGCCCTGCTTATAAAACGAAACCTCTAGTTGTCTTGGAGCGAGAAGCACTGCGAATGTGTCTGGGACTCCCTAGATTTGTGGCTATCAACGTACTGTACCAGGAAGCGCGCCTGCCTACACTACTTTGTCGATTTCGAATTTTGACCGTACAAGCATTCTTAAAATTTTACAGCTTACCGGCAAGAAGATCTCAATATGCTTTTATCGCAAACCCAGACGCCTTCTTTCTTGCTCATTGGCCACGCTTTCACACACCTCAGATAATGTTTGTACAAAAAAATCTACAAAGTATAAATGTGAACATTAGAAATGTAATTGAGACTAATGACTCGAATTGTCATGTTATTATTGAGTATGATGATATATTCCCCCAAAACGCCAAATTACAATCTAGCAAATTTTTAAATAACATATTATTAGATTACTTGGAGCATGCAGAAACTAAAAATATAATAGCCACAGATGCTTCCATAAATAATCAAAAGGTAGGTGTAGGCATTGCCTCTGATTCGCTTGACTGGTCCTTTTCAGTGAGACTGCCCGATTTTACTCCAGTTTTTGAAGCGGAGCTTTTGGCGATTATCTTAGCTCTTCGAAAACTTCCATCAAATCAAAACAACGCAGTCATAATGACGGATTCTCTTTCAGTTTGTGCAGCTCTGACAGCTTCAGAGAACTCTCGAATTCTAAGCACTTTCAAAACATTAGTACCCCCGCAGTTGAGACTCCTGAAATTACTATGGGTTCCGGGACACTGTGGATTAAGATTAAATGAATTGGCCGATTCCTTAGCACGAGCCGCACTTGAAGGGCCAGTTTTGTCCATACTGCCAGATGTGGAATATATCACGGCAATAAGATATCGAAAATCAGCAATCTCCACTGATACGATAGAAAAAGTAACTACATGGACAGACTATAACCACCTCATGTTTCCATGGCAACCCCACTGGAGTCAGTCCAGAAAGCTCGAAGTCTTAATTACTAAATTTCGATGTCGTGTCCCCCCCCCCCCCTAAACCTGTATCTACACAGAGCTGGTCAGACAAGATCACCCCTCTGCGCATTCTGCGGAAAAATGGAATCACTAGATCATTATTTTTTGTATTGTCGCCGCTACGATATACTTAGAAAAAGATTACTAATTATGCCATTTCGGAAAATAGGCCTTAGATTGACGGCGGAAACGGCGCTAAGCTTTGGTGCCTCAGTTTTGGGACATTGCCACAGGGATGCTTTCAATGCCGTTTGCGATTATATTCAGGCAACAAAGCGTATACCTTTGATATCTTCAATCAAAAAAAATTATTTATTACTCCCCAGGGCAGAGTGGAGTAAACGCAGCCGAGTAGTAATCATAACACATGGAATGGAATGGAATGGAAAAACTTTATTTCGGTCCTGCAGGACGCGCTTAGCGCGTAGCGGGCGTCTCCCACGTAGGGACCGACAGGGAGTACCTGGCGGCCGCTTCGTGGGCCTGCTGGACGGCCCATCGCTGGTCGGCGAGAAGTGAGCTCCTGAGGGACCTCTCCCACTTGCTTGAGGTAGAGTCGGGAGGAGTTGTTCTACACTCCCAGAGCATATGTTCGAGTGTCGCTGTGTGTCCACATGATGGGCATGTGTCGCTGGGGTATGCATCGGGATAATAAACGTGAAGCGTGGCAAGGTTTGGGTACGTGTGTGTCTGTAATAGGCGTAGGGTTAATGCCTGCGGTCGATTAAGTTTCGGATGTGGGGGTGGAAAAATGCGGCGTTCCAAGTAAAAGTGCTTTGTAATTTCATTGTACGTAATTGGTGCATCCCGATTGGTATCCACCCCAGCAAGATGAGGTTGCCCTGTGGCAGCGCGGTCGGTAAGTGCGCGCGCTGCATCATGGGCGATCTCGTTGAGGTTGGGTAGGGCACCCGGCACCTGGCCGAGATGGGCGGGGAACCAGATGACAGTGTGGTGCTTCAGGGCACTCGGGTCCGCATTGCGCAGGATACGTAACGCCTGGTCGGAGATGACTCCGCGTTCGAAGGCTTTGATGGCCGGCCTGGAGTCGCTGTAGATGAATTCCCGTTTGCTGTCGAGCATAGCTATAGCTATAGCTACTTGCTCCGCTACTTCGGGGTTTCGGGTGAGGATTGTGGCTGAGGTAAGAGTCTGCTGCGCGGATGATACCGCGACCGCGGCGAAGGCTTGGTTGTTGCGATAGGCAGCGGCGTCCACGAACGAGACGTTGTCCGCTTCCATGTCTATGCGCTTGAGAATGGCGGTCGCCCGCGCAAGGCGCCTGCCTCTGTTGTATTCGGGGTGTACATTTCGTGGTATGGGAGCGATCGTAATAAGGTCGCGGATTTCACGGGGAATTAGAGTCAACTCTGGGGGGTCCCTGGCCCTCGAGGAGAAGAAGCCGAGCTCGCGCAGAATATGGCGGCCCGCCTTGGTTGTAGTGAGTCGGGTCAATTGCACACGTTCCTGAGCTTCGGCGATCTCTTCTAGCGTGTTATGTACGCCAAGCTCGAGGAGTTTGTACGTTGGAGTGGTGATAGGGAGGCCAAGGGCTCGTTTGACCACCTTGCGAATAAGCGCATTGAGTTGATCGCGCTCAGCACGTAGCCACTTGTGTATAGCGGCAACGTACGTAAAATGGCACAAAACAAACGCGTGTACGAGACGCAGCAGGTTGTCTTCTTTGAGGCCATGGTGCCTGTTGGCTACTCTACGTACGAGTCGTATGGCATTCTCGGTCTTAGTCCTGAGCTTGTGTACTGTTTGGGTGTTGGTTCCGCGGGACTCGATGATCATGCCGAGGACCTTGATGTTGTCTACCCTGGGTATAGTACGACCATCTCTGGTGTGGAGGGTGATATTGCGTTCCGCCGGAGGTTTCCACCCTTTGGGCTTGGCACCCCGGCGTTTGGGCAAATATATCAACAGCTCCGACTTCGCAGGTGAGCACCTGAGACCGGTGTGGTCGAGGTAAGACTCGGTGGTGTCGATAGCCTCTTGCAGGGCGGACTCAATGAAGCCATCCGACCCTGTGGAGCACCATATGGTTACATCATCCGCATAGATAGTGTGATTTAGCCCGTCTATTTTTGAAAGTCGTTCGGAAAGCCCGATCATCACGAGGTTGAAGAGCGTGGGTGAGAGGACGGATCCCTGAGGAGTGCCCCGCTGTCCGAGCTCCACTTCTTCCGACACTAGGTCTCCTACGCGGAGGACGGCTCTGCGCCGAGTGAGAAAAGAGTGGATAAAGTAGTAAAATCGATGACCTAGGCCGAGGGCTGCGATCGCTTTCAAGATTGACGAGTGCGTTATGGTATCGAAAGCCTTTTCTAAATCGAGACCGAGTATTGCACGAGTGTCCCGAGTGTTTCCGCCATCTAGAATTTGATGCTTTAGGAGTAACATGGCGTCTTGAGTGGATAACCCTGGTCGGAAGCCAATCATGTGGTGCGGGATGTAGTCGTTATCTTCGAGGTACCGACCAACCCTGTTGAGGACGACGTGCTCAGCCACTTTGCCCACGCACGACGTGAGAGATATGGGGCGTAGGTTATCTAGGCTCGGCGCCTTTCCCGGTTTGGGTATCAGAACCGTGTGAGCTAGTTTCCAAGCATCGGGTATCTCACCCTTTTTCCATATCTCGTTGATAGTGTCAGTGAGGTAAGTGACGGAAGAATCGTCCAGGTTGCGTAGGAGCTTGTTGGTGATGCCATCGGGGCCAGGGGCTGAGCGGCCATTGAGCTCATGGAGAGCTCGGCGTACATCTTCAATAGAGAACTCGGCGTCTAAGTTAGTGTTGTTGCTGCCAGAGTAATCAGGGTGAGGGGTCACAGGGCCCGTGGGGAGCGGGAGATATTTTTCCACGAGGTTCTTGACAACATCTTCCGGTGACACTGTTTGTTTAGCCTGATGAAGTATCTTCACGATCGAATGACGCTGATTTGTGCGGGTGTTGGTTTCATTGAGGAGGTGTTTGAGTAAGTTCCACGTTTTGCCATTTCGAACCTGACCATCAATCGAATTACAAATTTCGTCCCACTGCTGTTTTGAAAGGATGCGGCAGTGATCCATCATGGTCTTGTTCAGCTGAGATATGCGTTTGCGTAACCTCCGATTAAGGCGCTGGCCCTTCCACCGGGCCAATAGAGACTGTTTGGCCTCTAGTAGGTGGGCGAGACGACTGTCCATCCTTTCGGTTGGAAGGTCTGTGGTGATAGTTTTCGTTGCCTTGTTTACATCAGCTTTGAGCTGGGCCGTCCACGTCTCGAGGCTCGGTGGGGGTATCGGGAGGAGGTCGTTCTGCGCGGGTCTTACGAAGGAGGTCCCAGTCGACCCACGTGTACGACTTGGTCTTCCTGCTTACTGTGGGGAGGTGTACAGCCAATATGAAGTGGTCACTACAGAGATCTACCGCGAGGTTGGACCAGTGGGCGTCGGAGATATTCTTGACGAAGCATAGATCCGGCGTAGTATCTCTTTGCGTGGACGTACCAGTGCGAGTGGGGAAGGCCTTGTCCGTAATGAGAATAAGGCCCATGTCATTTGCACTTTTCCAAAGCTCGTTACCTTTGGGTGTGTCGTACGTGTAGCCCCAGGCGCTATGCGCAGCGTTAAAATCGCCTGCAATCACTAGCGGGTTAGGCCCCGCGAGGCGGACAGCTTTCTGGAACAAGCGTGTGAATCTTTGTCTATGGTGGCTGGGACTACTGTATACATTGAGCATGTATACGCTTTGTTCTGATATGTTTCCAGGGAGGATTTCGACCATAACGTGCTCAATTTCGGGCACATTGAGACTGTGCGCTGTGCAGGTAATCTTGTTAGCGACCAAGGTGGCGATACCGCGTCCTCCCGAGGGGCCGGGCAACCACTGGTATCCGGAAAACGTGGCGGTTGGTACTACAGTCTCTTGTAATAGCATGATGTGAGGTTTGGCTTCGTGGCTACGGAGGTATTGCTGCAGGAAAGCTTTCTTGTGGGTGAAGCTCCTGCAGTTCCATTGCCAGATTCGCAACTCGTCAATTGGCCTGGCCATCTTGAAGCATTAAGAGTTGGCCTGAGCACCCGGCGGGTGCATAAGGGCCGCGTGATGCGGTGGACTGGGCACGGCTGTACGTTGCGACAACGGCTTATCCGCGGCAACGGCAGGGGCGACGACGTGATCAAGATATTGCTCCACTTGGCCCAAACGATTACCGTGTACCGCGAGAGTAGACTGCACGAGAGCCATGCTTTCGCCAAGAAAGCGAAGGCTTTCCTTAATCGCCGATAGCGTGCTCTTAATGTCGTCTAACTCTTCCTTTAACGCTGGCTGGTCGTGGGCGACCGCGCGTTTCTTGGGTGCGCTCTCGCCGTCGTCGTTACCAACGCCTACGGGTTGCGGCTGCAACGGAGTGACTGCATTGTCGTCGTTGTCGGTTGGGGGCATAGCAGCGCGTGCGTTTCTGTCAGTTTTTAGTTCGGCAATTGCGACTGTGAGTTTGCGTATTGTTTCTTTCATCATCGCATTTTCCTGCTTTAAGATCGCTATCTCAGAGGTGTTGTGTGTATCATGCTCTGGGAGTGATCCCGACCCTACCTGTGATGTAGCGTTTCCTTTTCTCCGGACGGCGTCCGCCCAAGTGAGAGGTCCCCGCTTATTCTTGCTGACGTTGCCTGGCGATGGTGGTGCCGATGGGCTAGGCGATCGTTGACGCGAGACCCCGGTGAGACTGGGGTGAGGCCTGGAACTGGCATGAGGCCCGGAACCTGAGTGGGAGCCGGAGCGTGATCCGTGTCGGGAACCTGAACGGGAACCGTGACGTGAACCAGAACGAGACCTGGAGTAGCCTCGCGATATAGATCTGGTTGGGGTCCCACTTCGCGCGCTGCGGGAGTGGGTCCGAGGGCGGCTCCGGGACCTCGATACACGCATTGTGCGGTTCCTGGGACGACTCTGGGATCGGGACCGGGATCGGCTGCCATTGGGTCGACCATCTGTAAAAAGCTTCGAGGCCTGGTCGTCGTCAGTGGTTGCATTGAACTCGTTCATTGCATCGTAACTGTTGTGTCGCATCGAGTGTGCTCGCTCCCATCGTCGTCGGCGCACCACGTATGGAATGTGGTAGCGTTCTTTACATTCCCTGTCGGCAGTGAGGTGGGTTCCTCCGCAAAGCTTGCATGTTGGTGTGCAGCGGTGTTCCTTTTCGGGGTTCGGCACGCTGCAGCCTCTGCAGATAACGTCTCCAGGGTTCGGGCACACGTCCGCTCGATGGCCGAGCCGACCACAGGTGTAGCAAATATCTATCTGTCTACGGTATAGTGTACATTGAAGTAGCACCGATCCGTATCGCACAAAATTGGGCACACGATGTCCATCGAAGGCCACGATCACTGCAGTGGTACTTCCGATGCGCTTGGCAGCCAAAGCTAGTGGATTGCGGTCGTTGACAATCTTCGCATCAATGTCCGCCGAACCGTCTTGCACGGGAATCCCTCGAATGACACCTTTGCATGTAGAATGTGGTGCCGCTTCGTAGGCACTAACTTCATAGGTCTTGTCAGCGATGCGAATTTCTTTAACACGCACGTAGCGATTAGCATTTTCTCTCTTCGGCGTGCTTGCTACTAAGATATTCTGTTTAATATTGGGGCAGAGCGTGTCTGCTTGCTGCTCCGATGGGCTGATACCTGCCGAAGTCGAAATGGCTTCAGCGATTGTCGTTGGGCCAACCCTAGCGATGTTAAGACCCCCTCTGGGTCTAATGATAATGCGGATGTCATTCTTTGGTAGGTGAGGCATTCGGCTTTCTCGAATAATCTTGTTCTTCACATTTTCTCTGTTGCGGGGCTTGTGCTCGTTGCGTTTCAGAGCGCTATATGACGGCACACGTTTGGAGCCTTCATTTTTTGCTCGGCGACACGAGGCGGTCTGCCAGCCTTGGTCTGGCGTGATTTCTTCAGGGTCAATGTCTTCCCCTGTCACTTGGTACTCCATCGCTCAGCGAGACAGTGCGGCTACGGGGCGCGCGAGCAAGCACGCGCCACGTTAGAGCAAAGAAGATACTCGTCAGGGCTAGCTGGCGGCGGGCGAGCGACGATGGCGGAGGCGAAATAAAATGCAAGAAGCAAGCACTCACTGCGCGCAAATTGTGTCGGCAGAGTCCCTGTGTCTTCTGGAAGTCGTTGCAATAATATGACGCTGAAATCACAAAGTGGCGTCGCAAAAACGTTGAAAAAAGCAGGAGCCGTAGTAATCATAACACATCAAATCGTAATCATAACACATCAAAGTAATCAAAGTAATAACACATCGTAGTAATCATAACACATCAAACCGTAATCATAACACATCAAATCTCAAAATTGCTCAACTTGATTTTTTTTATTTTTTTCCGTTTGCTCTTTTTATGTTGTTCTTATTTTTACTTTAGTTTTATTATAATACCAATTCATTACACAAAGTTAAAATGATCACAGAAAAACTGCACTACACTTTCTTGATTGATTGATATGTGGGGTTTAACGTCCCGAAACCACTCTATGATTATGAGAGACGCCGTAGTGGAGGGCTCCGGAAATTTAGACCACCTGGGGTTCTTTAACGTGCACCCAAATCTGAGCACACGGGCCTACAACATTTCCGCCTCCATCGGAAATGCAGCCGCCGCAGCCGGGATTCGAACCCGCGCCCTGCGGGTCAGCAGCCGAGTGCCTTAGCCACTAGACCACCGCGGCGGGGCTACACTTTCTTGGCCAATCCCCCTGAGTGGGTATGAGCCATAATCCCAGGGAAACAAAACAAAACAAAACAAGGCACGTGCGATTACGAGGCAACTGTGCGCCAATTAGCTGATGACCAGTGGTGGCTCATAGAGGTGGCGTGCCACGATTGGGCCACGTGCGACCATTACGTGGCAGTAGGCTGTGTGGCTGGGGACGAGCCGGAGCAGCGGCAGACGGGAGACAGCGGGCCGAAGCGTCGGACGCAGGCGATCCAGGTTCCGGCCGGGGAACGCGGCTGTACACGCTACTGCCGTCCAACTACCAGCTGGGGCGGCATTGCCGGCACGAGTACTGCATCTCGGGGCGCGGCCTGGCCTGCTGTTCTCTTCCTTGCCGAGGGCATCGCGGATCTCGGCGAGGCGTCTCCACGGTCAGCCGTTCGGCACAGCGACGTAGGTGGCCTGGCTAATGGTCACGGTTGCGCCGAGCATCGCGTCTCGGCGCACGCTCTTCGCTGGACGGGCTGGCCATTCCCCGCATGGAGCATCGCGTCTCCGATGCGGGTTGACTGCTCAGTAGTCACATTCATGCCATCAAGCGCCGGTGTCACCAGAGTGTTGCACATCGGCAAGGGACGAGCGAGACGTTCTGCCGGGCGAGACGCGGGTGTGTGCACGGAGGACCACGAAGGCAGACGAAGGGGTGCACCGCTCGAGAGTACGAGTTTTTAGCAGCGTTCCTGAGCCGGACGTGGGACCCGTACATGTCGGCCAGGTCGAGCTCCGGTGTGCCTGTTCGGGGTCGAGTCCGTCGGCCTGTACAAGGTCCAAGGCCGAGACCTGCTGAACGGCTCCTGCCTGGGTGCAGTGGCCGGGAGCAGGTTCGTGGGCGAGACCTACCGGGTGTGGTCCTCGTGAGCCGTGGCCTGATCCTGGACCTTCGGAGTTGCGACCCTGACTGCTCGGTTGCCGCGACGTCCAACTCAACGGCGCTGCACACGGTAGCGTATCCGTGCGCCGTCAGCCGTTCCACCCATGCCATCAAATAAATTGTTCATGTTAATCCTTTGTCGTCCGCTATCGACAAACAGTGACGAACGTCCTCAACCATTACAACCGCCTTCATTACTCCTGATGGACTCTACGAGTTCAAGGTCCTTCCCTTCGGTTTATGCTCGGCGCCAGCTACTTTTCAAAGAATGATGGACACGGTTCTTTCTGGGCTAAAATGGCAATCATGTCTTGTCTATCTTGACGATGTGGTCGTCTTCTCACACACGTTTGAGCAGCACGTCCAGCGCTTACAGGCAGTTCTTCAGGCGATTCAAACAGCTGGACTTCCTCTCAAACCTGAAAAATGCCACTTTGCATTCGAGGAACTGAAATTTCTTGGTCACGTTGTCAGCCACGCCGGTATACAACCAGACCCTGAGAAAACGAAAGCTGTTGCCGCATTTCCTGTCCCAACGAACAAGCGTGACCTCCGCCGATTTCTGGGACTCTGCGCATATTACAGACGCTTTGTCAAAGGCTTTTATAAAATCGCTGAACCGCTAAATGAACTTACGAAAGACGGCGTACCATTTGTTTGGGGTCATGATCAGCGTCACGCCTTTGACACGCTACGAAACCATCTCCAAGCGCCACCTGTACTCGGTCACTTTGACGATAACGCTGCCACATAGCTACCCACGGATGCCAGCAACGTCGGACTTGGAGCTGTACTGGTTCAATGGCAATATGGCGTAGAGCGCGTGATTGCCTATGCAAGTCGAGCACTATCATCTGCAGAGAAAAACTACTCTGCAACAGAAAAAGAATGCTTAGCCGTTGTTTGGGCTATAACAAAGTTTCGCCCTTATTTATACGGTCGACCATTCAGGGCAGTTAGCGACCACCATTCTTTATGCTGGCTCGCCAACCTCAAAGACCCTTCCGCTCGTCTGGCATGCTGGAGCCTTCGGCTGCAAGAATTTGACACTACAGTCATTCACAAGTCAGGACGCAAACACACTAATGCTGACTTTCTCTCACGTGCGCCAATTGTAAGTACGAACGCGGACGTTGAAGAGGACGATACATTCCTTTCCTCTGTATCAGCAACCGACTTGGCTCAACAACAACGCGACGACAGGGAGCTAAGCCCGCTGATTGACTACCTCGACGGCCGAAAACGCAGCCTTCCTCGAAACTTCGCACGTTCGCTGGCCTCGTTCTGCATCAGAGATGGAGTCCTCTATAAGAAAAATTTCGACCATACCCCAGCTACTTACCTACTGGTTGCGCCGACCTCGCTTCGGGACGATATTTTACATGCTTGTCACGAAGAACCATCATCCGGACACCTTGACTACACGCGCACATTGGAAAGAGTTCGCCGCTCATACTACTGGCCCCGCCTCGTGAAGATAGTCAAGCAGTACGTCCGCACATGCTGCGACTGCCAACGCCATAAGACTCCTGTCCGACCAGCAGGACTACTACAGCCCATCGCCACGCCGAAGACACCATTCCATCAAATTGGCATTGACTTGCTCGGCTCATTTCCCACCTCTTCGTCTGGAAACCGGTGAATTGTGGTTGCCACCGATTATTTAACGCGTTACAGTGAAACAAAGGCCCTGCCCAAAGCTACCACAGACGAAATCGCACAGTTTTTTTGTCACCAGCATCGTGCTTCGTCACGGAGCGCCAGCTGTGATAATTACTGATCGTGGTACAGCTTTCACCACAGAGATGCTTCAAGAAGTGCTGAGACTAAGTAATACACAACATCGGAAAACCACGGGTTATCACCCCCAAACAAATGGACCCACTGAACGGTTGAACAAGACCATTGCAGATATGCTGTCAATGTACGTGGCCGTTGATCACAAGAACTGGGATGATATACTCCCTTACGTAACTTTTGCTTACAATACAGCAGTCCAAGAGAGTACAGGTTTCACCCCATTTCGCTTAGTTCATGGTCGAGAGGTCACTACAATGCTCGACGCAATGCTTCGGCGCTTCGGCGTTTCGGCGCTACTTCGGCCCTTACAAAGTTCTGCGCCGACTCAGTGACGTTACGTATGAAGTTCTCTCCGAGGGCACCTCAAGATGTGCCCGTCGGTTTCCACAAAGTGATGTGGTGCACGTGTCAAGACTCAAGCCATATTTCTCGCGTCATCCATCGAACGTGGACAAACTTACCATGCAATGACTATTTTTTTGTCACTTTGGTTTCTCTTTGATTGTCTTGTGTACTAACTCCTTTCTTTATTGAGTACTTCTATGACACCAGCCCTTTTTTTTCTCTTACGACGGAGTTGTTGAGTTCCAGGGTAGCATCTTTTCTTTCTCATTTTTTTTCTCAACGCTCATTACCAGCATCGAGCCGATGCTTTTCGAGGAGAGGAAGTAATGTCACAGGTAATGGGTATGAGCCATCAACTGTAGGTGGAATCTCTTGGAAGTGAAGAAAGAAGAGGTCTTTTGCGTCCTGGTCTGAGGGTAAGCAAGACGTCGATTCGTCGCTGTCTGTTATTACGTTCGCGGTAATATGGTTCTACCCACTCATTTTCAGCATTACTATGATCCTTACCTGAATTCATCTTTATACACGCGTCTACGGCGAGTATTCAAAAGCAGTATCATTTTCACTCAACTTCAATATTTATGGATAAGAGACGTGAATTACGTATACAGGGGGGGGGGGGGGGGTTGTACATACCTTTTCCGCCAATGCTTCGGGGACGTTCTTGAAAAATATATCTTATGTTGTCGTGTCTTTCAAAAAAAAAAAATGCTCTTGCTTTTTGCAACCCCTCATAATATGGTATCCGAAGGTATACAATATCAAAAGGTGCCAAGAATAGCGTTCATTACGTGATATATCGGCATTAAAGAACATTGACACCATAATTGGAAAAAGTAACTCTAGACTTACGGACTCATGAGTCGACCCACTCGTATACACACTCGTACTCATATCGAGCTGTGTGCCTGAGATATGAGTTAATAATATTTTGGCCCATGTGAGTCTGAATGAGTTCGATTGATTAAATTTTTCGTGAGTGTGAGTCCGAATGAGCCCTAAGCTCAAAATATATTTCGTGAGTGAGTCTTGAGCCATCTTCACACTTTTTGCCGACCTGTGGTCTCTAGCCCCATCACGTGAAAAGGGTACCGGCTGCTGAGTCCGTTATTCTGTACGCTGGCGCGCGGTACTGCCTGGTAAAAGAAAAGTTAGGTTCGTAACCGTGGCACGTACGCGATAACATGGTGGGCCCGCTCGATAAAAAAAAAAGACCTGGGTGGGTCAAAATTAAAAGGAGAGAACCACGTTTCTGACTAGGTTATTGCAGTAAAAAAATTCGGTGAATCGGGTTTGGGGGTCAAACTATGTAGTTCATTAATTCGGGTTGATTGTAACACTAAGCACTATATATACTGGTATTTTGACAGGGAACAAAATTTTATTCTTTGTATCCCGAACTTTCTAATGTACCACCGGTAAGTGACGCTATGTAAAAGTTAAGAAAGACAAAAGTATAACAATGACTGACGAGGTTCACAAACGGCGTGCAGCTGTACGGGAAAAAAACGTGCAAACCCGTTCAGTCACTCGGCGCTGGGTTAGCGGTGTAGAGTGGCGCTATAGGTCATGTTTTGAAAGTCCCGCGCCATTTTACGTAACCAACCACGTGACTAATGTACACGTAGCGCAAATGACTTGTAGAGGCTTTCCGTGGCTACGAGACATACACATTCCGTACTAACACGTTGCACAAGATAAACTCGGGAAATCAGCTAATCGCATGCTATGCCCTTCACGAAGAGTAACGAAAACAGAAAAAGAAGTGGTCGGCCAGGTACAGAAGCCGCCGCTTGTAGCATAGCTGCCGGTCGGGGGATGTGGCGAGCCCCTGTAATCCAGTGTCTCGGAGGCCGGGAGTCCTGCACCACGGCCGAGCATGTCGACGGGACGTCCGCGCTAAGCGGGGCGTCGATGTGGTGACCCCGGGTGAGCCCGGTGGTGGACCAGGTCGCCTAAGGAGGAGCGAACCGGCCCAGGGCGGAGACGCAGCAGGCAAAAGCTCCCGCGCTCTGCAGTAGCGGGATAGCGACCCGGAATGGTCGCCGCGGTGCAGCCCGGATGGCAGTTCCGGACCTATTCCCCATTTTTTTTCCTCAGAGATTGACGTTGGCACTTGGTGTTGAGTATTCTTCCTTGTATCTTTTTCTCTTCCTTAGCCATGCAGTTTAATTTGAAACATTTTCGGTAGTTCTTACTTCGCATAGCTCGGGCATATAACGATGTAATTCGAACCGGTTCAATGAATGGTAGGATTACGTAGCGTGAAAGTAACTATACCAGTACAGTTCCTAAAATTGCTGCTGCTCCTACGACTAGTATACTACCAAAAATTCCACTATTACTACTACAAATATTCATACTTCTGCGGATGCTTCTACTAAGTCAATAATATGACAAATAACATTCACACTAATACGACAACTACTATCACCAACAGCAGCAACATTACAAAATCAAATGCAACATAGTTGGGTCTTACGTTTTGAAAGACCATGGTTGCTTAATTAACAAACAGTACTTCGCACTGCTTGAAGACTTTCAGATCAAATGCGAGGGTTGTCCAGCACAAATATTGTGTCCATGTTAGAAAATGAGTGGTCTCCGGTCTGCACGATATATTGTCAAAACGAAATTTTCCGAGATCTGAATTCAGGTTTGCCGCCACGTTGAGCCTGGCCACTGTCGAGTCTCAGAGGCTTTGTTGCTGCTTCGGCATTTACTCAGTAGGTGCCGGGACTTGACTGCAGGGTTCTTGAAGGACACCTTTAAAATAAAGCTTGTTTTCATGCTGAACCCTGTACCTGAAAACCTGTAATGGCCTGCCTATAACGTGCAGGGCAGTCTATAAGGTACCGGAGAAGCTCTAATGAGATCGAAGGTCATGGTGGAGGGGCACCATTCACTCCGAAGCTTTCGCCTGCCCACTTTTGCCCTTCAAAAAAAAGGCACCACCAAACTAAAATGTGTAATTGCCCTCTCCCCCTAGCCCACAAATAAACAATGACTTTGAGCTACGAAAAATGATCGAGATTATCAAAGTAAGAGTAAAAGAACTACGGCTGTTTCGCCCTAGGTGCGCCAAGCCCGAAGAGAATCTGGAGCTGGGCTTTGTTTCTTTTGAACTTTCTCTTTCTTTTCTCCTCTCTTTTTTTTCTTCTCCCGTTTTTTGTGTTTATTTCTTTACCTATATTCACTTCTTCTTCTCTTCTCATATACTTCTTTCTCTATCTTGCGCTGTCTATTCTTCTTCAAATTTGTTCCCTATACCTCTCTCTATTTCGCGCTGGCCTAGTCTTTTTTTTTTCTCCCTTTTTCTATTTCTATGCGTGGTTTCGCATGCGTTACGCCACTGAGTTCTATACTGTAAAGTGTGATTCTCTATGCGTTAGCCCTAACGCACAAGGTTTTTTTTTTTTTGCTGATAAGCGATCAAGGCTTTCGAAGAGTAGGAAGACTCCTTCTAGGTGCGGGATCACGATCAAATGCTGCACATGAGTGTTACCTTCCTCAACTTTTACCTGCATAGAGCAAGTCAAGCTGGCTCCCCTGTGTCTCCTCTGTAAGGAGGAGGAAACAATCAGTCATTTCTTTCTATCTTGTCGCCGGTACACGTAATTGAGGAGAAGATTCATAGCACCACCTCTTCGAAACTTGGGTCTGGAAATATCCGAATCAGTTGTTCGTTTATTACGCGCCTCTACTCTAGGCTACAGTCACAGGGATCATTACTATGCCACAGCGGAATTTATCAGTGTACTAAAAGAACATTGAGGTAAATTCTTCATCTTTTTAAACATTTAAATGCTAATAATTCGCGATTAAGTTTCTTTGATTACGTATTCCTAGCTTATAGGAGAAGTAGTGCGAAAAAATACTAGGCGAAAAAAATAATTAACCTAACACTCGGCCAATTCCCTGTATTGGGTAAGAACCATGAGAAAGGGAGAAGGAGAAGAAGTACAGGGTTATATCCATCGACGGCGGGAGCGTACAACAGTGTATATGTTAAAGCACATGATGCGTATACGACAGCCGGTCACTGAAAGTGCTCTTAACCTAAAAGACTGCACTACTGTGCACCAGGCCCAACAGCCAGAAATTTTAATCGGGAGTCGGGCACCTACCAAAGGGTTTGGAAAAAACATATATTCGTGCTTATTCTCGATAAAATCCAAATTTCAGGAGAAGGGGGCGTGGGCGTACATCTAAGGCTCTTTACCCTATAGCAACGTGTTTGCTGTGCGCCGTAGAAGGTGGAACGAAACCGGCGGATACGGGGAACTCTCTTGGCCTTCTGGTTGTCTTACGTGGAGTTCGCACATTTTTGCAACGCATAACAAAGCAGTTCGAGGCAGGTTAGGATACCTTGAACAAGCCTGAAAAGAAATAGCAGGCCAGCGGAATTCAATTGACAGTGAAGTAATAGAAATGAGAACAATTCAAGAGGTTTGTAAAATGACATATCCAGAGACGCTTCTTGCGAAGTGATCATTATGCTTGCTCAGGAATGTTTTTCTTTTCGTACTCGGTCCGTGGTTTTACTGCTGGAATTATAAATACCATCCGACATCGCAGACGCGTATTCAAGTTTGGAAATGCGTACTAGGATTATCTAAACATGCTGCAGACACAGTCGAGAGAACAAAGACACCACATAAAAACACCGACAGTGTGAGCATAGACGCGTGTCAGCCGCAGTCGAAGAGCGCACCGATATCACCGATTCCTCAATTCATAAATTGCGATAACAGAATTGACAGCGTATGAAAATGACATGCCGAGTGAAACCGATGTATTTGGTCTTCAAACAGCTTTAGATATATGCTGTTGTTCTTGTGCAATTCTCAAAAAGGAAGCGAATTCATCTGTAGAAGAGTGACCGTTGTTACACCCCATGTTTTTTTCAGGATTCCGTGATGCCACCTTCATATGTAGAAGGAAAGAGTTCCGAATGCGAAAGAAATGAGTAACAAAAGTAATTAGGGCAGCGTTGCACTTAAGGCTGCAAGCTTGAAGCTGGGTCACGTTTCTTGTTTCTTTTATGTTTTCTTTCTTCTCTTCCTTTTTCTTTCCCAATGGTTGATGTCCGTATTTTTTATCTGCTTTTTAATTTATTTTGTATCTTTCTTTATCCTTCTACTTTTTTCTATCTCTCTCTCTGCTGTTTTACCTCTTTGTTTGTTTCTTTTATCTTTCTCATTCTGTCTCTGTTTCTATTTCTTCTATATCAATTTCATGTCTGTTTCTTTCTAACTGCTTCTCTATTTGTTTCTGTCTCTTTACCTTTATATCTCCTCTTTTTTATAGATCTTTATTTTTATCTTCCTTCTACTCTCTCTCTCTCTCTCTTTGTCTCTGTCTCTTTCCCTACTTCATTATCGCATTATAATTTCTCCCTATATCTCTCACTCTCGTTCACGTGTTGCACGTGCTCCACTTTCATTTAACGCTCGCCTCTGGTCAACTGGGTATGGTGCGTGCACGATCCCTGTGGCGTACACCGACCTGTGGACAACAAGTTACCGATAACTAATGTAGCTTCACTGTTAAAAATAAAAGAATAGTGAGCCTAAATGTGTGCTCCCCCTTGAGGGACTTCACATGTGTAAAATGGATGTTTGGCTATTTACGATATCGTAACAAGGTCTTTGTCCCACAGTGGGCGTAATAAGGCTGATGATGATGAGGGTGATGCTGGTGCTGATGATGAACAAGGTTTACGAAAAAGATAGCTGTGCAGGACAGAGGGGACAAAGCTTTTTTGTTTTACTGGAGTCAAGGAATGCTGGGGCCGGGAGGCTAGTCCTGAAGTGGAGCCTTCTTTTCTGAGGTGGCGGCCAGACCTTGCGTCTTGGCGGCGTCTTCGGCCAGCTGGACTGCCCAGCGTCGGTCATCCTGGTACACGCTAAGGAGCATGGCCTCACACAGCTCAGGCGTGGCTAACCTAAATGTAGAATTGACACTGTGTTTGAGGGTATGTGTCGTGGAGGGACATCTTAGATTAGGTGATCAAAGTTGGCGCGAGCCACCGAGCAAAGTCTGCATTGGAGTGTATAAACGTCGGGATATGTGCAGTAGATTCATAACAGAAGGGTGTACACTGAAGTCTTCAGGTTGATCCATATGCAGTGAGCGGCTGACTACGACTAAAGCCTCAGCACGGTTAATCAACTAGGTTGATCAAGCTGCATGCGTATGAAATTTCAAAAGCCTATACAGGGAAGTAACGATGACGGGCGAGGTTCACAGATGGAGAGCAGCAGTAAGGGAAAGAAAAAAAAAAAACTCTTCAGTCCCTCGGCGCAGGGTTAGCAGTGTAGCGAAGCGCTCATTCATGATTCGAACATTCCGCCGCACATTAAGCAAGGAACTACGTGACGGCTTAGAGGTAGCACACAGATTTGTAAAAGCTTTTCGCACCTACGAGGCGAGCATTTTCAATACTAGCGTGTTGTTCATGATAAACTCGGAGAATCAGCTAACCACGTGGTATTTTTTACACAAAGAAACAAACAAATGCAGAATACGAAGTGGTTGGGCAGGTGTAGAAGCCAATACCTGTAGCACAGCGTTCGTCTGGGGGATGCGGCACGTTCCTGTTATCTAGTGTCTGGGAGGTCGGGTGGTTCGGATCCCGGCTGTGGCGGCTGCATTTCTGATGGAGGCGGAAATGTTGTAGGCCCGTGTGCTCAGATTTGGATGCACGTTACAGAACCCCAGGTGGTCGAAATTCCCGGAGCCCTCCACTACGGCGTCTCTCATAATCATATGGTGGTTTTGGGACGTTAAACCCCGCACATCAATCAATCAATCAATCAATCAATCAATCAATCAATCAATCAATCAATCAATCAATCAATCAATCAATCAATCAATCAATCAATCAATCAATGGGAGGTCTGGTCTAGAGGACAGTTGAGGCCGGAGAGTCCTGCACCGTCGCATGTCGGCGGGACTTCCGCACTAAGTGGGGCGTCGATATGGTGACCCCGGGTGAGCCCGGTGGTGGCCCCGTTCGTCTAAGGAGGAGCGAACCAGCCCAGAGCGGACACGCAGCAGGCAAAAGCTCCCGCACTCTGGGGGTAGCGGAATAGCGACCCGAAATGGTGGGCGCGGTGCAGCTCGGATGGCAGTTCCGGACGTAGTTTCTTTTTTTTTTTGCCTCAGCTTAAAATCACCACGTCATATCCTTTTTCTGCATTCATTCGGACGTTTTTTTTCCCTCACACAGACTCAACTGTGATACTTTTTTTTTTCGCATAACTCGGGCACAGAACGGGCAAGTTGATCCGGTGCAATGATGGGTGGGATTACTCTTCATGGAGGCAATTACAACACCTACTACCGCTACTAACACTGCCACCACGACGATGACGAAGACCACGACGACGACGACAACAGTGATGATAATGATAAGGAGGAGGATGAGGAGGAGGAGGAGATGAATATGATGACGACGACGGCCACGACCACCACATGCACGACATGCCCCACCACCAACATCACCGCCACTACTACTACTACTACTACTACTACTACTACTACTACTACTACTACTACTACTACTACTACTACTACTACTACAACTACTACAACTACTACAACAACAACTACTACTACTACTACTACTACTACTACTACTACTACTACTGCTACTACCTCCACAACAGCATCAGCACCACAGAATCAAGTGCAACATAACTGCTGTTCATTACGTACAAGTAGTAAGAAAACTCACAAGACACTAACCCATGCAATCCTGCTAGAGCAGTTCCTTGTACCTTCTGACCACCCCTGCACTTATTTTTGAAAAAAAAAAACATTCCCCCAAAGGTTTCGAGTAGGGCGGTGTGTGTCTTCTTTGACTCGTGTATACACTTTTTGTGTGCATTATTTTCATTCATAAATGAATACGCACCAACGAGCCCAACTTGACACTTTGTTAGTCTGCACATCCGCAGGGGTGTGCAACGGGGGGGGGGGTGCCCTCTTCAGGATTTTCTGATTATATTTTCTACGCAGAAAAACAAGCTATGCACACCTTGATTAGCTCACCCAGGTCCCACCCATTCCTGTGAAACATTCTTTAGGGTTACCAGCTATCTCTGCACGTTGCATACTAGTGCGTAATCTTGCCGATCATGTCACGAGAGCGAAAGAAATGCTGCCTGTGCGGATGAATGCCCTCTCTCGGATTCACCACTCTGGGAGTTTTGAGAACACGTGAGTACGTATGCCTCGACAGAGGAGTCCGCAGCAGCACTGTGCCCTCCTGGAAACTTTCAGGCGAAAGGCAAGGACTGCGCAGTATATATACATGGTGTACCGGCGAATAAATACTAGATGGTCTCTCGTGTGCCGAATCCCCCCCCCCCCCCGAGATGCCCGCCAACAACGGTAAATGGTAGATATGATTAGCTTGCCGTTTCAGTGATGAAGCTGGTACCTCTCGGTGGCTCAGTGGTTAACGCCTCGGATTCACGACGCGGAGGTCCCACGTTTGATTCTGTGCGCCGGAGTGTTTTTTTCTGGGAATTTTTTAGATGCGGAGCATCTAATACTCGAGGCTTGTAGTGCGGCGCCGTCCGCAAGCTTCCTCCTCCTTCTTCCACCATCTGCGCATCCCTTCCTCCTCTACACACCGCGCGCGCTTCACTCCTCCACCATCTGTGCACCCTTCCTCCTCTACACACCGCGTGCGCTTCTCCTCTTCACGAACATTCGCTAGCTGTATAATGTAGCGCGCATGCGCCGTCACGCTTCGAGAACATCGGCAGCTGACGCGCGCGCATGCGCCATCGCGCTTCGAGAACATCGGCAGCTAACGCGCGCGCATGCGCCGTTGCGCTTCTCCCCCTTCTCGAACATTCGACAGCTGACAGTGCATGCGCCATCGCGCTGTATATATACTCAAGGTCGGCGCTCGCTCGCTCAGTTGCCGCTCGTCGGTTGGTTTGTACGGCGCGTCGACGTCCAAGGTCGCGGTGAAATGAATTCCAACGAATCCACAAACACAATGATCGACGTCCCTTCGACCAGCGCCGCCCTTTCGCATACGTGTGTACGTGTTCACTCATTTAACACCCCCTCCTACAACCACGTTAACCAATTTAGCCATCGACCCAAGTAAGTCGCAATTTAACACCCCATTTCACAACCACGTTAACCAATTTAGCCATCGACCCAAGTAAGTCGCACTTTAACACCCCGTTAACCAATTATATGTTCCGCATCCTCCTCAGTGTTCCCCCGAGGGAAGCTGCGGGCAATTTTTTTCCTTTCTTGTGTTTTTGTACATATAGATACGTATACATATTCAGTGCATAACATCGACGCCGAAGCTCAGGCCGACGCCGGCGGCGAAATCCAGCCGAGAGTGTCCTTGTAATTGCTATCGCAATGTTACAAGTCGAACAACTCACTAATAAGTCAGCTCAGTCCACTGAGGCTCATTTAGACTCGGGCCGTGAGTTTGAAATCTGGGTGAGCCCGGTTGAGTAATATTTTTGTGAGTCTGAGTCCGGGTGAGCCCCATGAACACGAAATACGTTTCTCACGTGCGTTTGAGTGAGCTGCGCTGTTTCTGTTCACCTATAGTACGATCTGCAAATCTTCATTATTGTCAACCTTACGTAGGCTCATGTTTATACTCTTGTCTAGTTACAAATATTTCAACGCATTCGTTTTGAGCACCGCCTCAATAATTGCTGGTCAAAGAAGGGAATTAAGGAAGATAAACGCCTTTACCACCCCTCCTCGCTAACTATTTCATGTGAGGTTTTTCATTAAAAGAAAAAGAACGAAATTCAGCTGCTTTTCTTTGAATCCCAATGGAACGTGGAAATTCACAGCACGGGAGTCTAGCCATTCCCGTTCGTAGGATTCCTACCGCTCCGGTTATCGAAGTCTTAAGTGACGTCAACTTTTGAGATAAAAACATAGGGTTTCCCCAGCACGAGTACAGTCATGTTAGGACATTTCGCAAAACATGGTGTGTGAAATGTGTGTGTGAAATCTTTCTTTTGAGGGCAGTTGAGACAAGTGTCGTCATCAACCAGTTCCGTCGAGTGTAAAGAGAGAGAATGATTCAAGAAAGAAGAAAATAAAAGGACGCCATTTTCGGCTGCCTCGAATGGCGGCGGGGCGGGGAGGGGGGCACGGCTCAGAACATTTAGAGACGGGGAAGCAGGTACCACTAAAGCAGCAACTGCTACTACTACTATAACTACCACTACCGCTACTACAACTAATGTAATACTGTTACTACGGCGACAAAAACGTCCTATTTACCTTCGTTGATTGCGCTGTACTGGTCCATTCTAAAGCTTCAGTCGGCGCCACTATATATCTGAGGCTTATCATACAGAAGCACACAGGCACCTTGTAACGCGCGCAAAACCAAAGCTGTTTCAAGTCTCTTTCATTTTAGGTTTATCGAGTTCACGAAAGGCACTTATTTGTACAATGCACTTCATTTGTTTAAGGAACTTATTTTATAGTACTTCAGTGCTAGGGTTCGCGCATTGGTGTAACGAGGGTTCATGAAACTGATCTTCCTTGCTAACGTATAAAATTGAAGAGGAAAAAAAGTGTAGGATCTGGGCATGATCAGCGAGGGTTTTTTGAAGAAAAAAAAATGGCAGCATATCCGCGGAGTGAATGATGGAGAGTGGGGCGAAGCATCCGTCTGTCCGTTCGTTCTTGCTTCCGTCCATCCATGCGTCCGTCTGTGTGACCGTCCAATCGTCCATCCGCCTGTACGTACATGCGTCTGTTAGTGCGTACGTCCCTGCGTTCGTCCAAGCATCCGCCCCTGCGTCCGTTCGTGCGTCCATCCATGCATCTGTCTGTGTGTCCGTTCGTCCATCTATTCAACACTCCAAGTACCACCATCTCGCATCTTTTCATCATATATTCCCCACATAGAAGCACCGCCATCCAGCGGACATTCCAAGGACTAAACGAGAGGTGCCACACGCACACTTTCTTACGGCTTGCGCTTCAGGTCTACTTCCCACCTTTAACCACCTTGAGTTCATGGTATATACTAGTTCACTGTATTCATGGCACTGCGGCCCAACGCTCGCAAAACCTTTATAAAACCAAGGAGGTTACGCCCAGCGAGTATGACGTAGCAACCTTTTCCTGTCAGATAGTGCTCAATGTACATGCCAATGGCTGCTAATGAGAAATGAGAGACAGAAGAATTCGACTTTTACTTTCTTACGCCTTGCGCTTCGTATCTACTTCCCACCTTTAACCACCTCGAGTTCATTCATGGTATATACTAGTTCATTGTATTCATGGCATTGCGGCTCGACGCTCGCTAAGCCTTTCTAAAACTAAGGAGGTTACACCCAGCGAGTATAACGTAGCAACCCTTCCTTGTCAGATAGTTCTCAATGTACATGCCAATGGCTGATAATGGGGATTGCAGCGTGCGCGTTAACTAAAAGCCGAATGCTCCTGTCTCTCGTTCCCCATTAGCAGCCATTGGCATGTACATTGAGCACTATTTTTTATTGTTCAACAACGCACAGAAGAAGTCTCTCACCGGCACCACCTTGGAGGTCAAAATGCTATAGTTGTTACATACTACAACGGCTACGTGGGATGAACGGGTGCCGCTATAAAGAGTTTCGCCCCCCCCCCCAAAAAAAAGGGGGGGGGAAGACTACGCACACACACACACACGAATATGCCTGTGCATGTATACTAAACGCCGTGCGCTCGCATTCTCTAGAGACAGTATAACGATTCGGAGGGAGCGGCTGATCACGGCTTACGGTGCTTCCACGACCGGTATTTATATCGGCGCACGTAATCCCTTCCTATACACGGGGGCTTTAGCATTGGCTCGCCGCGCTCGACCAAGAGGCTATGAAGATGCACGGGGCGATAGCGTCTGGAGAAGTCGTTACTCGCCTGCCTAAATCCGGCCGGATATCCGGTGGGATTTGCGCGCCCGCAGCGCAAGACCTGGGATCGACTGATCGATATGTATGTACGCACATGCTGTTGGCCAGGGCTATGGAAGGTCCAGCTGGTGCTCGTGTGTGTATATTGTGTGTATACGACAAAGCCGGCAAATGAGCGTGGGGGGGAGGGTATAACGCCCACGCGGAGGGTATAACGCCCACGGCAAATGAGCGTGGGCGTTATACCCTCACCCCCACGCTGTTGTTCCTTTCAACTACAATAGAATGAATCGGAGATTACTATCAGCTATGGGCGCTGCCAGGATTTCACTCCGTGCAATGGTGCGACTACCACCATTTGTGCATGTGCGTATATTTAATGACCAAAGCTTCGTGAAGAAGAGTGTTGAGGGTGGCTATACTCCCAAGAGTCCTACTAATTGTCAGCTTTAAGGACATCGTCGATAGAGACGTTAAACAACCCTTCGTTACTTGATTTTTTTTGCGGAAGTGACCCATGCAGAAGTGACCGCCCACTTCGATCCGGACTTGCTCTTGCTACACGCACACCGCGCTAACAGCAGTAAACAAATGGGGAAATCAGCTGTCGATTTGTTTCATCTCAATTCTAGACTAAAGCATTAGGTACGTTTTATCGATATTAGAGAGATGTACTGCAGCCGCACCTGCTATAAGCCTATAACGCGCCGAGGCAGTGTTCGGACTGCATCGTCGGACCAAGAACGCTGCATGTCCATATATCGGACATGCAACCTCGCACAGCATTCCGTGCGTGTCGGATCCTCCTTTAGTGCAAAGAAAAAGAGAGAGAAAAGGTGCATTGCAGCGGGAGACGCAAATGAACGCGTCGACGCAGAAACAGACATACGAGAGCCACGAACGGCGTCGGAGAGAAACAGCCACAAAGTGAAGTTGCCCGCCACATGAGATTCCACGGATCGATCTTCAGCAGAACAACAAAGTCACACTTTTTCAAGCTTCTGGCATATACATTAAGTGCAGTAAAGCTAATAAACAAGTGACTATAGTCACTTGTTTATTAGCTTTACTGCATTTTTGAAACAATTCGGGATGTAGGTGCTATGAATACGGTGAGCAGATGACACAGCGCGAATGAATACATGTGAAGGGGCTAAGCACCCTTGCTATTGGCTGAGGTAGCCTCCACAGTGCTGAAGGAAACTTCTGAAACAGAATATAGAGGTGGCTAAATACGACAAGGACGGAATGATTCGTGTCCTAAGGAGCTTCGCCCCTAAAATTACACCGTGAACGAGCTCACGACGATGCAGATATCAGGACAAGCTCATTGTCTATGGATGCCTGCAGCTTTCACTGGTATTGTCAATAACAATTATTAATAAGATGGCTCTCGAGTGAATTCAGTTGTGTTCAGAAAAAAAAGTTCGATAATTCAGAGTACGATCTACTCTACTTCTCGAGAGCCTTAAGCTGTCCCTGTATGTCGTCTATGAATAAGGACGTGGGCACGCAGTTCTATTTAGAAAAAAGTGAATAATGATTTAGAGTACTTGGTACTCCACTATAGAAGAGCATAAAGCCATCCCAGATCCTGACTCAATGACTGACAGTAACTATCATGTTTGGACTAGTCCGTGTGTTTAGAAAAAAACACTGCATATCCACGAAGTGAATGATGAAGAGTGGGAAGAAGCTTCGGAGGGTTTTATCGGTAAACCGTGAATCGTTTGTGTCTGTCTGTCTGTTCGTTCATCTGTCTGCGTGTCTGTCTGTCTGTCTGTCCGTCCGTACATTCATCTGTCTGTCTGTCTGTCTGTCTGTCTGTCTGTCCGTCCGTACATTCATCTGTCTGTCTGTCTGTCTGTCTGTCTGTCTGTCTGTCTGTCTGTCTGTCTGTCTGTCTGTCTGTCTGTCTGTCTGTCTGTCTGTCTGTCTGTCTGTCTAGTAAACACTCCAAGTTCCACAATTTCGCATATTTTCATCCTATATTAATCATTACAGTTACTCTATATGCTACTTTTAGCTATTTAAACGTAGCATATGCAGTAACTTTATTCATAATATAAATGTACCGCCATTCAACGGGCATCTCAAGGACTGAACGAGAGTTGGCCACCTGCTACTACCACATACATCGTGGACGCATGACCCACTGCATAAGGAGCTTTGCCCCTAAAATGAGTAACGATTTAGAGTACTAGGTATTCCACTATTAGAGAGCATGAAGCCGTCCCGTGGGCCTCACACTTGATGAGGCCCTGTTAACAAAAATACATCATATTTATTTATTTTTACCTTATATATATATATATATATATATAAATATATATATATATATATATATATATATATATATATATATATATATATATATATATATATATATATATATATATATATATATATATATATATATATATATATATATATACTGTCCGTATGCTGGAGTGCATGCATGGTAATTCTGTGAATGATGCCCAGTTGTGAGGCTGGGTGTTTTGAAAAAATGTTGAACAATTTTGAGTACTTCGTACTCAACTATGGGAGAGCATTGAGCCGTCCCGATGGCAGGCAAGCAAACGACATGAAAGCTGTGTTTAGAAAAAAAGTTTTCTCACGAACAGTGTAGATAAATTACATTCGCATGTTTAGAAAAAAGTAGTTAACGATTTAGAGTGCTAGATACTCTACTATGGGAGAGCATGGAGCCATCCCGGGACGTCGGTAGCTGTTAAAAAACGACAATTGCATACTGTTTCAAAAATGTATTGTCACAGACTTCAATAATATTGATACGAAGTGTCTTTACCAGGAAAAACAAGGGAAGCGCGGGTAGAAAAGGAAGACGACGTTGCTTCTACTGCCATCGCGGTCTCAGTGCCCATCAAAAAACCCTCATCTTACGTAACAATATTTCACCATAATATTTATTTCTTAGACATACAATAACAATGATGACAAATCGGACTTCAATTACATGAACATAGATATGATATAACGTGGATAGAACGTGTACATTCGATGTCTTTCACAAAAAACTGTTTAGAAAAAGTAGTTAACGATTTAGAGCACTAGGTGCTCTACTATAGGAGAGCTGTGTGCCGTCCCTGAGATAAATTGGCCCTTAATAGTACTAGGTACCTTTGTTTAGAAAAAGTTTATTTACAGCATGTACAGAACACAAAGGCTTCATACCATTCCAGTAACAGGGCACATACACTTCGGCACATCTATATTTCACGACTAACATCACTACGTTACAGTGAAGACATTTGCTCTAATATACGTGATTATGTTGGCATACATGTACACAAAAATTCAATGTGATATCACGATACAAGGGTATAACGATACAATAGATACAAATGAAACACAATTTGTAACAAATGAAATCATATATAACAACTCAACGGGCGCTGCTTAGCACCAAGTAGATCCTTTCGTGTTCCACCTTGACGAAAGGGCACGACCAATGCCGCAGAAACTCTAGCTCCCCGAGGAAGAAAAGCTCTTCGGAGAAGAACGCGAGGAACTCTCGTCTCATTCTCCCCAGTATCGGCCACAAGGCACGCCGGCGGCCATTGGCAGCTACGGCCTCACATCGGTTTCTCCAAAGGCTGAACAGCCCCGCAACTATTAAGAGAGCGGAGAAGCGGCTACGCGGAAATCGGCCGTTGGACACGAAAGTTCGCAAACCCTGTCCCCGAAAACCAGCATTAACCGCACGCCAAAAAAGGCGGGAAACCACACTTTCAAACGTCGCGTGTCGATTGGTGTCTACCATGACGCAGTTGGGGCAAGTGGGAGTGCGAACTACCTGCCATCGCTGCAACCGATCTCGCGTGGGGAGCAAGCCCCAGCCCAACCTCCAGACAAAGTCTCTGAGATGCCCTGGTAACACTGCGGCAGTTATTGGTTTCCAAGCGCGGTTCAATACAGATTGACGATGCTGGGGCACTAAGGGCTGTAGAAGGGCGGCCATTGTGTCCACCACTTTAGAATCGGCCACCTCTATCTCTGGGCACGTAGCTTCCAAACGTCGGTGAAATGCCAGAAGGGCTCGATACAAAGATGGTAATTCAGTTGATTGGGGACCTTTGTTTATTTGGCTATCCGGCAAGAAGACACGTAATGATGGCCCCAGATGGTAGCGAGCCAGTGTCTGAGCGGGCATGTCATCATTGCTTAGTATTCGCAATAGAGTGCGGAGGCACAATGTAGAAGCCGTTACGGAAACGTCAGGGAATGCAAAACCGCCTTGATCTCGCGGTTGAGCTAACGCTGGACGCGATAACAATTCTGCGCCACCAGACCAAAAAAAAAATGAACTGATGCAGCTTTGCACTTTCCTGCAGACGTGGAGCGGTGATTTAACAGAATGGCAAAGGAACCGAAATTTTCCTAGGTACACCGTTTGAGTTAAGTATCAGCGTTCCAAGAGGGGGAATTTGAAGTACCTGGCTGCTTTGATATCATTTAGAAGAGTTTGTACAACGGATGACCAGATGCTATCCTGTATACCTAATACAGTGAAAGTAACTTCGAGTATTGAAATCTCAGGACACCACTGTAAAGGCGACGTGATGTTGATACGACCGCTGGAGTTGCCAATGAAAAAATACTGGCTTTTAGAAAAGTTTAACCTTGCACCGGAGATAATACCGAAATCATGGATTGTATCAAGAGCATGCTGCAGCGACTGTTCATTATGTACATATAGTGTGATATCATCTGCATATGCAGCGACTTTTACTTGAGTGTTACCGGATAGAGGTAAGCCACGACTCTGCGGGTGATGTTCAATGGCCCTTAAGAAGGGCTCTAATGCAAGGATAAATAACACTGGGGAGAAGGGACACCCTTGACGGACCCCACGCGTGACTCTAAATGCGTGACTCTCAAGGGAATCTAAGTAAAGGGTACTTTCTAAATTAGTGTACATCGCGTTGATAAGGTCAATGAACTTATCCGGGAATCCGTATGCATGTAAAACATTTAGTATGTAGCCATGTTCTATGAAATCAAAATCTTTCTCTTGATCTAATGAAACCAACAGTCCTTGCGCACATCGGCTAATAGTGTATTGAATGATGTCATGCGTTAACCACGTATGGGTGTGTATTTCTCGGCCCGGAACAGAACAGACCTGGTGGGGAGCGATTAATGTTGCAAGAAATGGACTCATTCGGCGCACCAAAATGTTAGCCAAGAGCTTGTAATCTACATTGAGCAGGGTAATAGGGCGCCTATCTTCTGGTCGCGTGGACATTCGGTCTTTCTTGGGAACTAGTGTTATACGGCCTTTGTGGAAAGAAGTTGGAAGTGTAATATCTTGGAAACACTTGCGAATGACGCGTGACATAGTTGGACCAATGATAGGCCAGAACTGTACATAAAACTCTGCAGGGAGTCCGTCAGGCCCTGGGGCCGATCCCTTTTTCATTGCGTCTAATGCGCCTTTGATTTCGTCATCGGATGGCGGTGATAGGAGGACGTCATTTGACATGTTGGAATCATGAGGTAAATCTGTTAGCAGAGGATGCGAAGAAACGAATCCTGGGTAACAGACATTAGCACCAGATTTAGCTATTGACTCAAAGTGTTGAGTGAATTCCTGAAAGTCACGCGTACCCGCAGCAGCTGGGGTGATAGAGTTCAGCGAGTGGGCAGGCGAGCCTGGTGGACAAAGCAGAGCTCTGCGTGTATACCTTAGCACCTCAGGTTGCGCACAGGGTGCACGTCTACAGCGCCAAGCTGCAGCCGAGAGTGAAGAAGCGCGCATAATACGCTGGTACCATTCAACTAGCTCCTCTTGCCATCCCCGCATTACAGTGGAAGGACTGGGATCTCGATTGGCAATGCGTATCTTCTGGATTAACAATGACGCATCTTTCGACATACGGGTGCAAAGTCCTCTGCCGGACGCACTGCAATGATGCCGCCACTGTTCTTTGAGGCGATCCCAATCAGCTACATCGGCCCCAATGACCGATGCGCGTAACGCTCGGGATAATTTCTCCGTAGCCTGAGAGTCCTGGCAATCGAGACGCCATGGTCTGTGAACCGTTGGCGTCCCCGCTGGCAGGCGGAGAGATAACATAACCGGCCGATGGTCGCTAATGTACACTGGTGTCGGTGGCAATGACATTACCCCGGTGTCGTGAACGTAGGTAATGAGACTGGGGGATGCATACATGCGATCAATTCGGCTGCTCGACGCTGCTCGACGCCAAATATAGGCATAATTACTGCCATGCACACTTTGATGAATGTCACTCAATGCCAATTGCTGCACTAGACGTTCGAGTTCTCTGGCATTCCAGTTTGACCGGCCGCGACCCGGACCTCGAACGTCTGCGTGTGAGTCTAAGACACAATTGAAATCCCCTAAAAAACCACATGTCGGGAATTTAAAAGGAACGCATCAAGAGATTGGAAGAACGCGTTTGAGTTCTCGCGTGCCGCCGGGGCATACACGGCAACAAATCTTGTCCTTAACGAAAAAAAGGTGCAGTCGAACGCCAGCACGCGTCCGAAGGCATCGAAGGAAACATGATGGTCACGTAAAAGACCTCGGTTAAAAATAACGACTCCGACGCCAGTCGAATGCGTGCTGGCGTACGAAAAGAAACAATCAAAATTGAACGCACGCTTGAAAGCGACTACATCAGAAAGCTTGAAAAAATTTGTTTCTTGCACGAACAGCAAATCACAGTGCACTGAACGTGCAAAAGCCAATACCTCAGCCTGTTTTTGTGGATTTCGGAAACCTTGAACGTTAAAAGTAATAACTTTTAGAGTAAGAGCCATGGGGAAAATGAAAACATAGTATAGGATCACGCAAATGCAGGGGTACCTTTATCAGGTGCGGGAGCCAATGCCCCGCAAGTGGCTGAGTCATTTTTTCCGGCCAGGCGATCCACCGGAAGCTTAGGGCTTCCGGGATCACGTCGAAGTCCGCAGGGGACTTCTGTCTCTGGTGGGGGCTTCTAAGTCACGAGTAGTTATCAGGTGGCGTTTGGTGTCCGGGTTTTTGAGCGAGGATGGTACAAAGACGTCTCCACTGTCCTGGCTTATGTCACTGGGGCTGGTGTCTTCGTCAATTTGTAGGGGCGCCTCACTCGCGGTGCTGTTGGAGTCCTCGTAGATGCAGGCGTCGTCGTCTTAAGATGTAGACTCCTCGATGACACCTGAACTTGTTGTCGACAGAGCAGCAACGCGAGGAGCCTCAGATGCAATATTCCCATCCGAGACGCCGTCCTCACGAGGCGCTTCGTCTGACGAGGGCTTGGCTAGCGATTCCTCAGAAATGGCCACGGGACGCGGGGAACTTAAGTTTTCAGTACCTGGAGGGATTACCAGGCCAGGAATCGTTGGGAACGCAGTGGGCGTCTGGTGCAGCGTCGCGATTGGCAAACCTTGGTCGTGGTCGGTTACCACGGCTCGCGTTGACGAATCGTCGCACTTGTTCTTAGATGGCGTTCCTGGTTGAAGTGGAGGGAAATCCTTGGATGCCGCCTCGGAATACGATGGCCTGATGGTGCAGGCCACGGTGGCATGCGGGTCTCCACAACGGCGACACGGCAGCGAGCAGCCTTTCCCGTCGTGGCCATAAACGCCGCACCTTCCACAAAACGGAGCTGTGCAGTTCATGCGGAAGTGCCCACTGTCTCCACATCAACGACACACTCGCTGGATGCCTTTATAGTCGCAGGTTACTCGATGGCCCGCGACCTTGAGGTAGTTGGGCACCGGTGACGAAGCCTTCATTTCCATGCGGACGTATCGCGTCCCAGTGGTCACGGTTGGGCGCGATTCCATGAGTCCTCTGGAGATGTGCAGCACCTTCCCGTAGGGAGAGAGTGCTTGTGCGAGGACTTCGCTGGGTACGCGGCACGGCAGGAACAGGACGGTCACTTGGGTCACTTGGGGTCCTAGGGGTATGATGGCGACGCACTCTCCTCGGATGATAAGGTGCGACGCGTCTACGATTTGGGCCAGTGCGGCCTCACTGTTGACGGTAACTTGGTAGTTCCGGCCTCCGAAGTGCTGAACGCAGTATACTTCTTCGATTCCTACTATTGAAGACGTCGCGTCAACGACGTCTTCGGGACTAGTCCCCTCGGGGACGACTATGTCGAAGGCTAGCGCCTTCTTCGGGGGCTGGCTTGCCATGACGGGCGTCCGCCAGCCCAGGGACGCCGTGAGACGCTAACGACGACGTGAGAAGCTAAGACGCCACGAGCCCACCATGAGCGTATCATTTAATCATTTTGTTACATGACACGCATCTCGTGATTATCATGTTTTCACCAGTCACATACCTTCGTCATCCATTTACGTACTGTAATACCAAATTTGGTATATGTGACACTAGCGAAATGGCCGCAAGCGCACAATGAGCATGGCATGTAGTCATGTTATTACATGACACGCATGCCATGATTTTCATGTTAGGGTCTGTCGCTTCTGTTCGCCATGGAATCATGCCATACCATACCAGTTTTGCGAAATGCCGTATGAAGGAAACCACCGCAAGAGCTGCATGACCGTGAAATGTAAATCATGACATTCCTGAAATATGTGTCATGAATTTTATGTTATGACAAGTCAAGTATGTCATTCATACATTCACGTCATGCCATACCAAGTTCGGTATCGATACCATAATCGAAACGGCCAGGAGAGCTAAAAGTCGTAGGCGGCCAGATAGATAGATAGATAGATAGATAGATAGATAGATAGACAGATAGATAGATAGATAGATACGCTGAAAGTCACTGAAGTTCGCTAAGAAATGCTTCGGATTCAGAAACAACGATTACAATAAATATATTTCATACCCATCTGCAGCACACGCGCCCTACAAGTGGGTTGAGATTTTTACATCCGTAATTCACTTCCTAAATTTTGCAATGATTTTGGTCTCCCTAGCGTATTGAATTAGCTCAGGAATTTTGTTGTACAGTAGAACAATTTGGTTTTCAATTGACTGAATGCCATAGTTGGTCCGACACAACGGATCCACCAACACACGGTGGTTATATTGTGACGGAGCGAGGTCTTGGCTTACAGGACAGCGTCTACCGAGAATCGGCAGCTGAACAAGATGTCCGAGTTGCCTCTCGTGCAAGCGCCTAACGCACAGGCGTCTTCTTCATCTTCGCTAAGTGCCACGCTTGCTCCTGTCGATGATGCACCGTAACATCACTCCCTTGTGGCGGAAGCGCCGTCACGGCGCTTAGTACGGCGGCGACGAACGAGGAGGGTGATACGGTTTCAGTCTGGAAACGTGTACAACGTCTGTCTGGAGTGAGGTGGTCGAAAAGGCATTATTTAGGGGTGCGATCTTGTAGCTCACGTCACTAAGTTGCCGTAACACTTTGTAGGGGCCATGGTAGTGTGATAGTAGCTTCTCTGATAAGCCGACTTGGCGGTTTGGTGTCCAGAGAAGTACCAGAGACCCCGGCTAGAAGTGCACGCTTTGGTGGCGACTGTCATAGCGGTCTTTTTGCTGCGCTTGCGACAAGTGCAGCCGATCACGGGCAAGCTGACTGGCTGCATGGGCTCGAGAAACGACATCGCTGGCGTACTCAGTAGACAAGGGGGCAGCCGAAGGAAGGAGCGTGTCAAATGGTAATGCTAGATGTCGGCCAAATAGCAAATAAAACGGCGAATAACTAGCTGTGTCGTGCCGTGAAGAATTGTACGTGAACGTGACAAAGGGGAGGGCTTTGTCCCAGTCACGGTGATCTGGCGAAACGTACATTGACAGCATCTGCGTCAGCGTTCGGTTCAGACGCTCGGTCAATGCATTTGTCTGTGGATGATAAGCGGTGGTAAGCTTGTGCTCAGTGGAGCAGGCGCGGAGAATGTCATCCACAACACGTGAAAGAAAGTACCTTCCTCAATCAGTAAGCAGATGCCGCGGAGCGCCGTGATGAAGAATGACTTCATACAAGAGAAATTCAGCGACGTCAGTGGAACAGCTTGTCGGCAGTGCTTTAGTGATGGCAAAGCGTGTGGCGTAGTCTGTGGCGACTGCAACCCATTTATTTCCGGAGGTGGACGTAGGAAGCGGGCCCAACAGGTCAAGGCCAACACGGAAGAATGGTTCCGTCGGTATGTCAATGGGCTGTAGGAGGCCAGATGGTAGCACAGAGGGGCGCTTGCGGCGTTGGCAGCGGTCGCAAGCAGTGACGTAGCGAACCACAGAACGATACAGTCCGGGCCAGAAAAAGCGACGTCGCACAAGATCGTTGGTACGAGAGACGCCTAGGTGACTGGCTGTAGGTAGGTCATGTAGTTGTTCGAGAACGCTGGTACGCAGGTGATGGGAAAGCACGAGTAGTAATTCCGGGCCATCAGCGTTGAAGCTGCGACGGTACAGAATGTTGTCGTGCAGTTCGAACAGGCGAACGGAAGGGTCTGTTGGAGCAGAGGTCAGACGCTCGATAATGAAGAGTAACGACGGGTCACGTCGTTGTTCGGTGGAGATATCACCCAAAGCGTGGATGGAGAGAACGCAGGGGTCTGAATCAAGGTCTGTCAAGTCGGGCGTTTCAACCGGATAACGTGACAGTCTGCGTCTGTGTGGAGGCGTCCCGACTTGTAGTGGACCACGAATGAGTATTCTTGCAGACGGAGCGCCCAGCGACCAAGACGTCCAGATGGGTCCTTTAGCGATGACAGCCAGCAAAGAGCGTGATGGTCCGTAACAACGGAAAAAGTTCGGCCATACAGGTAAGGCCTGAATTTCGCCACGGCCCACACTAAAGCTAGGCATTCACGCTCAGTGATGGAGAACTTCCGTTCGGCAGGTGAAAGAAGACGACTGGCGTAAGCAATCACGCGGTCCTTCCCGTGCTGTCGTTGGCCAAGGACCGCTCCAATTCCATGGCCACTGGCATCGGTCCGAAGCTCTGTAGGTGATGCTGGGTCAAAATGGGCCAGTATTGGTGGCGTAGTCAGCAGATGGATAAGAGCCGAAAAGGCGTCCGCTTGCTCTATACCTCATGCGAAGGGAACGTCCTTCTTTAAGAGATCAGTAAGCGGTCGAGCGATGTCGGCGAAGTTGCGGACAAATCGACGAAAATAGGAACATAGCCCTACAAAACTTCGGACGTCCTTGGTTGAGCGTGGTTCAGTAAATTGTTGTACTGCTCGCACCTTTTCGGGATCTGGTTGAACACCATCGGCACTGACAAGGTGGCCGAGTATGGTGATTTGGCGACGTCCGAAATGGCAATTTGCAAAATTGAGCTGGAGAGCAGCTCTTCGAAAAACATCCAGAACGGCTGACAGACGTGTTATATGGCTGTCAAAGGTGGGTGAAAAGACGATGACATCGTCTAAATAACATAAGCAGATGGACCACTTATATCCTCGGAGAAGGGAGTCCATCATGCGCTCGAAAGTTGCCGGCGCATTACACAGTCCAAACGGCATGACTTTGAACTGGTAGAGGCCGTCGGGCGTAACGAAAGCGGTTTTTTCACAATCCATGGGGTCGACGGAAATTTGCCAATAGCCGGATCGAAGGTCGATAGACGAAAAGTATTGGGCACCATGGAGGCAATCGAGGGCGGCATCAATCCGAGGCAAAGGGTAGACATCTTTGTGGGTCACTTTGTTTAAATGGCGATAGTCCACGCAAAAGCGCCAGCTGCTATCTTTCTTCTCAACGAGCACGACTGGGGAGGCCCAGGGGCTGGATGAGGGTTCTATTACGTCTTTAGTAATCATTTTATCCACTTTATTTTGAATTACTTGGCGTTCCTTGTGAGATACGCGATATGGACGCCGCCGTATAGGACTGGCATTACCAGTGTTGATCCGGTGAGTCACTGCAGTTGTTTGGCTGAGAGGGCGGTGGTCAAAGTCGAAAACGTCTCTATATGATGTTAGCAGACTACGGAGGCTGGCAGCTTGCACTGCAGTGAGGTCGGGAGCAATCATCTTGTTAATGTCATCTGCAGGCAGAGTGTAATTGCGGCCAAGACAGGGGGATGTAGTATCGGTGTCCAAACCAGTAACGTTGCAGCTGTCAAGTGGAGATAGGGTGGCCAAAGACATGTCTTGCGGAATAACTTGAGTCAAGAGACTCACGTTGAGGAGTGGTATAACCACTGTATTATTAGCGACGGCGACAAAAGTGTGAGCAAGGGCGACGTCTCGGGCCATCAGTACGTCAACTATAGGAGTGACGAGGTAGTCACCGTCGGGCACATGACGTGAGCACGACAAAGTGACATATGTAGCAGCTTGCGGAGGCAAGCGAACGTGGTGACGAGAGCGTAAACGGGGAGAATAGTCTGCTGGAAAATCGGCAAACTGCGGCAGTTCAAGCTAAAAAGCACCAGTGGCACAATCAATGAGCGCAGAATGACGTGACAGGAAGTCCAAACCAAGTATTAGGTCATGAGGACACATTTCAATGACGGCAAACTGAACTAATGTAGGATGACCGGCAATGGACACATGGGCCGTGCACATCCCTTGAACATCAGGGGTCCTCCCATCAGCGACACGAAGTTTGTGGGAAGCGGCAGGCGTGAGCACTTTATGTAGGCGTCGGCGAAGGTTCGCGCTCATTACAGAAATGTGCGCTCCAGTATCTATAAGGGCAGAAATAGGCACACCGTCAACGGCAACGTCTAACAAATTTTGTCTCGTCGGAAGCGTCAAGAGAGGATTTGTGGAGGGAGTCGAAGATGCAGCGTCACCTCCGGGCGCTGCACCGTTTAGTTTTCCGGATAGGCAGGAGCGGGGTTGAATGGAGATGAAGGCCTGCGAGTCTGCGGTGAGCGAGACGACTGGCGACGTCCTGGAGGCGAACGCGACTGATGACCATGCGGTGACGGAGATCGGCTGTTGAACTTTCTGTAGTTGTTTTGCGGAGAAGGCTGCACGGCAGACGCGAAGCGGGTGCTGTCCTGTCGGTAGTGAGGTTGAGATGAAGTCCGAGGTGGCGAGGACCAGCGGTAATTGCAGTAACGGACGACATGACCGATACGGTGGCAATGAAAACAAATTGGTCGATTGTCGACGGTTCTCCACGCCGCAGGGTCGCGAGATCGGACCGTGAACTGCTGCTCGCGATAGGACGAGGGTGGACGCCATGAAGCTCGCTGCGGGCTGGGCAAAGCGCACACCGAGGGAATACCTATGCTGGCGAGTTCTTGGCGGACGATAGCTTGAACCATGTTAGCAGTGAGTGGGGTGGTGTCACTTGCAGCGGTGTGAGCCGGAGCAGAGGCAATGGCTTCAAGTTCGCGCCGTACAATTCGGGTCACCTGATCCGATGAATGTAGAGGTGGTGGCTGTGTTCTTGCACGGTCTTCGCAAGATGATGTTGCAGCCGTATTCGGAAGGCGGGTGAACACGCTGTTAATCCGCCGGCTCTTCGCTTGCTCAAAGCGCCGACATTCTTTTAAAATGGCGTCCACTGTAGAAAAATTTTTGCAGATGAGGAGGTTGAATGCGTCATCCGCAATCCCCTTAAGAATATGCCCGACCTTGTCAGCCTCCGGCATATCGGCATTGGCTTTGCGACACAACGACAGCACATCTTCTATATAGGAGACGTAAGACTCGGTTGAGGTCTGCGCCCGAGACGCGAGCATTTTGTTCACGGCCATTTTTCTTCCAATCGGCTTTCCGAACAGGTCTAGCATTTTCTCCCTGCACACTGCCCAACTCACAAGTTCCGTTTCATGGTTCTCATACCACGATTTGGCGGTTCCCCTAAGATAGAATAACAGGTTTGCCAGCATAAGAGTCGGGCCCCATCGGTATCGAGTACTCACACGTTCGTACTCTGCCAGCCAATCTTCAACGTCAACTTCATCTGGATCACCGGAACCGCTGAACGTGCCAGGATCCCGCGGGGGTTCGAGCACAAAGGTTGTGGTCGCAGAAGGAGATGTAGTTACCGCATCATCTCCGGCCGCAGGAACACCAGGAGCAGACGCACACGCCGTACTCTCCGTCATCGTTGTGGAATGACCCTTCAAACGTCGGCCGCTGCGAAGTTCCGTTGCGAGGCGGTTGCCCGGCATTTCCACCAAATGTGACGGAGCGAGGTCTTGGCTTACAGGACAGCGTCCACCGAGAATCGGCAGCCGAACAAGATGTCCGAGTTGCCTCTCGTGCAAGCGCCTAACGCACAGGCGTCTTCTTCGCTAAGTGCCACGCTTGCTCCTGTCGATGATGCACCGTAACAATATGTAAGGCCTCTGCTTAAGTATGTATCAGAAAAAAATCTGAAAGTTATTTTCATTTTTGATATATTAACATGGCTACTTGTACCTTATAGCACTCTGGGATCGCTACAACATTATACACACGAAAAAGAGACATATTAGTGGGGGCCTAGGTAGTTAGCAGACGGAGGGCACGTTTTTGGAGAAAAATATTACTTTCACTATATATCTTGTTACACGTCCCCCAAACTAGAAAAAATGCATATTTTGCGAATCGGTAAAAGAAAAGTACAGCTGCCATTTAACTTTTCATGTAATTCGATACTGCAAGCGTCGAAATTAAACCGATAGACCCTGATATCTGGAATCGAAGGTTATCCACATGCTCGGAACAAGTAAGGTCGCTTCGAAAACACACACCCAGGAATTGAATTTGTTTACCTGAGCAATACTTTCGCCATTTAAAAATGAAGAAATGGCATAATCTTCAGGTCTATTTTTCTGCTTGAAGGACATAACCTAATTGTTTTCGTATTTAATCTAACTGGTTCACTGTAAGCCATGATTTTAGTTATTTCAACCAAACATTTCCAGTTGTCTCAATTTTGCAGAGGTCTGAACGAGAAAAAAATACACAATGGTATCATTGGCGTACTCGACTATGTTTGGTGAAGAAGTAATGCTTACGATGTCGTTGATCTAGAGTATAAAAAGTAGAGGACCATGTATCAATCCTTGTGGAACACCATACTTTATTATATCCATGTAAGACTTGAAGTGATGAAGCTGATTGATGGATATTTGGGGTTTAACGTCCCAAAACCACCACATGATTATGAGGGACACCATAGTGGAGGACTCCGGAAATTTTGACCCCCAGGGGTTCTTTAACGTGCTCCCAAATCCAAGCACATGGGCCTACAGCATTTTCTCCTCCAATGAAAATGCAATCGCCGATGCCGGGATTTGATCCCGCGACCTGCGGGTCAGCAGCGAGTACCTTAGTCACTAGGCCAGCGCGGCGGGGTAAAATGTTGAAGTTGTACGTGTAATTTTTTGCCAAGAGGTAGATTTTCATTAGGTTAAGCGTGATCCCGCATATTCCATACATTTGTAGCTTCTCAATATGTCATGCTTTATCGAATCAAAAGCCCCACGGAAGTCCAGAAATATTCCTACAGTGTAAAATTTCTTTCCATTGTTTTGGAGTAGGCTGCCTTTAATACGAAGTAGGCCAGTCGGGGTTGATCTACCTGGCTGAAATTCACACTGTTCTTTACAAAAAGATTTACGTTGGCTGGTAAAGAGTATGCCCTCTCATATATAAAGCGTTCAGCGACCTTGGAGAAAAACGATAATATGAATATTGGGCGATAATATTGAAGTTATTTTTGTTGCCTCCTTTGAGAATGATTGTTACGCGAGCTATTTACATGGTACATGAGAAATTCACCGTCAAAAACATACTGTTGCATATGTAAGTAAATGAGGCGACAATCAAATCGTCAATTGCCTGAATAGGTCTTATGGTAATGCCATGTTCGTCTGGTGAACCAATTTTTTAGTGAGCAGTGGCTGCTTTATCCTTGGTAACAGGTGATAAAAACAGTGAAATAGCGTGTGAACTTTGAATATAGCACTAATTCCTATAGTAAGCTGAGATGATTCTCTCTTGCCTCTACAAACGATGCCATATACCTAAATGACCACGCCATTTGCCTGAATTCACGATTATTGGTTTATTTGAGCATCTTGAGGCTCAAAGTTACCATGGGTGCCGAGCGAGGAAACCACGTGCCCGAGCACGCCTTGGAGTGGCTCTGAAAGACCGTGCATTCTAAAACAAAGGAAAAATAAACAAATGCTCGTGGTATAGACGTGAGCGTGACTTGAAGGGGCCTGCAAAACTTTTCAAAGTAGCTATGGCATCAATTCAATAAAGGAGCTTATGACTTCTAGAATTCACCACCGCATAAATTTTCAGAATCTTTTTAGTACGAGCGGAGTTACAAAAATTTGTCGCATGCTGCAATTGCATTCTCTCTTCTCTCGTCCCGACGAAAACGCTAAAAGCTAAGCAGGGAGGCATAGCACGGGAGAAAAATACACCACACGCGCTTTGTGACTTCAAGCACTTTTTCTGTTTTGTTTTTTTCAACGCAGGGTTTTTCAGTGCAATCGCTCACGCACATGGGAAAAGTCACGGTATCCCTTGACGGCCCCAGTAACGACCGAGCATGCTATGCTAAACTCAACCAATGAGTGACAGTTAGCCTGGGACGCAGTGGTTCTTGAGCTTGTAGCGTCATTGTAGAGAGAATGAGATGTTGAGGCAATTTTAAGAGTTCATTAAAAATTGCGGGCCATGCGCTGCACCGCATTTAGTACGCCTGCTTCCAGCTGCTTTGAGAACCCATCGGCAACATTATCTGACCATGGTTAAAAAGCATAGCAGGTCCCTTTCAACTTCTTTTCCTCGTCTTATTCTTCACAATTATCTTACAGTGCGCTTGTAGAGAACGACAGGAGAGAAAACTGTTACAGCGTGCGACAAATCTCTAGTTCGGCTCGCACTTGACATATTCTAGAAAATTTTGCAGAGGTCGATTCCTAAGCAAATAAGAATTTTTATCGAAGCATTCGAATTCCTACTTGAAAAAGTGTTGCAGAACCTATAGAATGCCTGTTTATTAAAGCACAAGTTCTGCATTCTGTAGTGCATTCGAAATTGTCACAACGAAAGTAAAAAAAAAACCTACTGGGTGATGAGAAAATTTTTTATTTCTTCTGAAGCAGAAAGGTCGAACCTTACAAAATTTTAAGCAAGAGTGGGCTAAAAGTTCGAGATCAATATACAAATTTCTCAGGGTGGCACGAGATATTTTCCGTGCCTTTACTGGAAAATTCTGGACGGCCACATGGTTTGTCCTTACCAGCTCCAGCTTGTCGCGCTTGCCTGGTCGAGCTTGTACAAATAGAGGCCAGCAAGTTAATGACAATCGCGGCTATAATAAACAATAGGGCGAAGGTGAGTACGATGAAAGAGACGGGTATCACGTATTCACTTTCATGCGTGGACTCAAGAAAGTATTGCTTTGAGTCACTAGTCGCCGAATGAAGATGGTACTTGCACGTGTGCCTGAAACTTTTGTTGGAGAAACTGAGATATGGCAGACCATCGAAGGCTCCGCGGATCAGGTTTGTGAGGAGAGCAGCAGGCTGGCGCTCCTTGCACGGCTCGGACATCGGCTGTGCTACGAAGGCCTGAGCTGAACTGTTCTTGGATAGCGTCGGCATGTTGTCATGTGAGCTGTTCGAAGACATCTTGTCCAAGGACTTCTCAGCGTTGTGCACGGCGTCTTCAGCTTTACGTGTGCTCCTGGTCTTGTCCCTGAACTCAAGAGCACCCAGCGGCTTGACTTTCATGTCATTGCTGCCGATCAGCCACGAGTCGCTGGTAGTCTGCGCAGTCCGGAAGGAGATACGAGTCGAGCGTCGGCGAACGACGGCGAGGGATGAGTTCCCGCTGTCACTTCTCTGGCCGACACTGTTCAGGACGTATGGAGGACCCACTTCGTTATCGGCCAGGGCAGCGGATGCATTGATGTCGCGGAAAAAAGAGTTCCACCGCCGGGATGTGCCGTGGACGTTCATTTTCGGGTAGCCAGAGCGACCGAACAGGGCTTCCAGGATGACGTCTGCTCATGCAATTAAAAACAAGAAAGAGACGAGCGTTGATCAAGGAATAATGGCGGAATTTCACAATCACACTGGTTCTCACCTAATAACCCAAAGGTCGCGAGTTCAATCCAGACCACGGCTGTTTCACTTAGATGCAAGAGTAAATGCTAGAGGCCCGAGAACTGTCAGACCTCATTTAACGTTAACGAACACAAGATCATCTAAATTGCCGGAACTGTCTCATGATCATGTCGGGATACGGACACGTACAACTTTCGATAATATTGTTATATCAAACACATTGTTCAAGTGAAGTCGGCGTCTACCCACTATGGGAATTGAGTAGCTGCTGGATGCAATACACTTGAATTCACTTATAACAATACTAAAATGCCATGAAATTTTATTTTTAAAATGGGTAATTAGAATAAATGGGTTGCGCGAATACTGGGGTGGCAGGCTGTTAAAAAAAACTGTAGTATAGATTGCAATATCCCAACATACGTCAGAATGACAAAGCTGGCGATTTTTTGCAAGTGCTGGACAATTCGTACGCTTTTAGAAGACCGTCATGAGCCTAATAGAGCCAATGTAGTGCACCGTCTGAAGTTTCAGATGCCGAAACTTTTTAGAGGCTCAAATGTTTACTCATACAGCATGTCTGAAAGTGCATTCATTAGCAGAAGCCACCAACACTTTTTCGCCTCCTGAGATTTTAAGAGGCTGCTTTGCCATGGTGCTTTACCGCTATGCGGCGAAGCATAGTGCTAGTTTGAAGGGGCGGTGGGAGACACCAGGGTTGTGGGCGCAGATTCAGCACTTTGAATTTTGTGTTTGTCATCTTCAAAGATTATACGTTTTATTGCCTCTCGGCAAGGAGCACGCGTCAAATAGCTCTGTGAGGATCGTATAGCCAAAGCGCTAAACGAGCTTTTGCCGAAGAATATACGTGAGTTAATGCTACCGGGACACTAGTGTGCACAGTATATGTCTAATGCTCACAAATACTGCATGACCAAGTGCAAGTTGAAGCTGGGATGAAAGAAACAGTTAGAAATACTCTGTCGATCCTCCGTCCTGCAAAGTTCTCGCCCAAGTGAAATCGTTCTCCACAGACTTCAGTCTTACAAAAACAGCTTAATGTTTTACGCGTAGTAGTTATAAGACATACCTTACTTGATATCGAGATTTCTCTATTTTTCTTGCTGAGGCTTCGAATTTTCGACAAATCACGCGCCTGCATGCCTGTGAGAGCACGCAGACCGTCGTGTTGTTGTTTTAAGCGCGAAAAAAGCTAAACGAAGTGGGTTGCACGTAAAGTGCACGTCAACACAACCACGTGTTATATCGAAGCGAATTAGCGTATAGATAAATATAATCGCTTATAAGAAACACGCATCTATCATTAATGGGGAATTTCAGTTCATCAGCAGACTTCTTTGGACTCGCGCAATACAGATTCACCGCCGCCGTGACCGTGAGCAGGTGAATAGAGTGGGCAATCTGGAGGCACAATTAAGAACTTGGGAAGCACAGATTTGTTATTGTAGAAACCCAATGTCTGCCATTTCTCCGCTGATATGCATTCGCTATACCTATATTTCGTAGACCCCTTTGAGTATACCAGAATGCTGTCAACCCAAAAGCTCCTCCTCGAATTGCTAATTCAGACACGTGAACGAGCATGGGCCAAGCGTAAGTCCCCCCGGACCAAACCCCAATTGTAGATTAGAACATCGTCCATTCTTGAGTTACTGTATGGCAAAAAATTCATCGAAGCAAGAAATATTCACTACGTTCCGAATCGTGGTGATTTCAGAGCTCTATAGGCTGTCGTATTCAACACTATACATATTTGACGGAGACGATGGCAGTGATGGTGACGAGGCCTGACTCAATGTGCGCGCTTAGCAGACGAAATGTTAGCAAAGCAGATGAACCTTACGTCACTATTTTTTTTTGTGGAAAAGAAATCAGAGGTGACCACAAGGAAGCGATATACCAGCTCTAAAGATAAGCAGGCTTGGCGACCGGTGTGCCAGATACCAATGATATAAATCAACCTAACCGATAGTTGCATTATGGGTCGCAAATCGCTGCTAGAGGGTTGATAACTGCTCGCGGATGCAGGGTATTTGACACGTGTAAATTCGGTGTCGGTGCTTTAAAAGCATCTCGTTCTTCCAGTTTCACAATTTTTCAAAGCATGATTGGTGGATAGAAGCTAATATTGCTCGAAAATGTGCTGCAGAGTATAAGCTACGATTTAACGATATAGGCCTAATGTCCCAGTGGTCCTAATTTATTATCCTTCTACTTAAAGGTGTAAGTTAGCAGCTGCACTTCCAGATTTTGTTAGCTGACGAACAAGAGCCACCAGTTTGCTAAACACACAAAGAAAGGTTAGTCACGATAGGAAGCGTGGAAGGTCATGTCACGAGCGCCAGTCACGTGATCGTATAGAGGCATTATGAAAGAGCCCTTGGAGTAGTCCGTATCTATCCTTATTGAACAATATTTGTTTTGAATATGGATCCTTCCGTCTTGTAACTAATCCCGCTTCAAGAAGAGAAAAGGGGCTAAACATATGCGGTAAACCAGCCCTGGCGGTCGCACACTTGCGGAGTTGCACTCACCGTTAGCGGAGACCGAGCCATCTCGGGTGGCGACGTTTGCTAGGCTGGCGACCGCCGCGGTGAGCAAGGAGATGAGGCAACAAGTCAGCCATGCTCCGGGCGCCATTTTGGTGGCAGCGCCGCTTCACCTGTGGTTCCCGCGTGCCTTGGAAGATGTTCGGCAGGGAGGCCCGTCGTCCCGAACGCGGCCGCGCAGACAGCGTGATGAATGCGAGATGATGCTATATTCAATGGTGCGAACCCACTACGGGGATTCGTGAAAGAAGTGAGGCGCGGATGCACGGATAGAAGGGTGGAAACCAAAACCATATACAATGAGGCTCTCAAATGAAATGGTAGAGTTATATGAAATTTCCGCAACCCTTTCTTGACCAATAAATTGAGACAAGGGAAACCGCCTTGAACATTTATTTCTTCCTTTTTTCTTTTCTTCTTTTTTATTTTTGTTTGTTTATGTTTTTTTCTTTTTTTTTCTTCGGAAAGTGGACCTCAACTCACGCGCATACCTGCGCAACACTTAAGCTCTTGCATGCAACAACAACGACAATATGCGTTTATATCCGAGCCACTACTAAATGTGTCAGCGTGAAATGACGTCACATCGATAATGTTAATTGAAGATCATATTGACTTATCACAAACGGCCGACTGCTGAAGGCAATGTCGCCTTGATAATTTCAAGCCTGCTCACTGCTTCTGCAGTTGGCTCGTATACGTCACTCCGTTTAGACTGGTGTGTTTCGCTGCACAGACGTGCTTGCGCTTGCTCTCGTCGCTCGACAGACATGAATTCACAAGCCTGACGAACGCTTTCGTAGCGTGCTTGTTGGCGACTCGAGAAGACCACTTTATAAGCGACCCCAAACCATCCACCGCCGTCGTCTTCTCTCTATCTTTAAAAGAAAGAGGACTTGGCGGGCCGCAGCGCGACGCTCTACCGAATAAGCCACGGACGCGACGCTGATATCGGTGTCAGTAACGCGCCTTATACACCCCCCCCCCCCCCTTCGCTCGCTCCTCCGCTCTCCTCGCTCGCTGCAGCTGCGCGCGCACCCCTCTCTCTCTCGCGTGCCCGCCTTCTCTCTCAGTCTCCCATAGAGAGCGGGTCGTGAGGGGGAGTAAAGTTAAAATCCGTTGGCATTCGCCAGTGAGTTAACGTAAACTCCGCCGTGTGATCAAATTGCGATTCCCAGGAACCATTACACCATAAAGGCACCATAGTGTGATTAATAAATATAACAGTGCGAATTAACAAATACCCCTCATAGCATCACCCCGTGTATTCGCACTTAACCATGTTCACCCTCGGGGAAATGCTTGGGAATTTTTTCTGTGGCCATGAACTGCAGCTGGTACATGTGATGCGCTTTGTGCACTGAATATTCGCAAATGTACGGCAAAAAAATCTGGACGGTTGGGTGATGTTGCGTGGCAAATTGCGAGTGCTGTAGTTTCCCAAGGACAACGGATGAACGAAATGAGAGCGTGTCGTTGTCAAGCGGACGTCGACATCCGTTTTCTTCATTACCCGAAGGTACGTGTGTCCATACATATTTCTAAGTCATTTCAATGGCACTATCTCCACCATGTTTCGTTTTTACTCTAAAATAAAGGCGTCTTGTGTGTTCCTGATTTTTAGCGTAAGCCCTGGTATTAAAATATTAAACGCATGTGACAGTACCTTTTGAAAACAGGCGTTTTTTTCTTCAAGGTAAGTAAACGTTTTGCTAAAAGTGATTAGCGCAGCGGACTTCTTGTATTACGTCTGTTCACTTGATTGAGAAAAATCAAAGCAATGCTATTGCATTGCTTAGTGCATCGGTTTTGGGCAAAGCGTTTTCTCGCCGGTGTTCCAATCGCTTCATTGCGGTATCATAATTTTGCGCCAGTCTTGGCAGCACCTTAGCTTAATATGTTTCCTTGAAATTTAGATGCGTGTACACAATTACGGTAAAGCGCCTTCTTGAATGATTTTCAGGTGTGTGAGCTGTACTTCAAGCTTTAATATTGAAGAGCTACTACCAAATATACCGATTCAAGTACCAGAAGCGCATTAGAGGCACCCAGGGGGGCTACACTGTTTAGTATAAGCCTGGTACTAACATAATTCTCGGGCCATAAGTTATAGGAGTGACTACGCACCACTGCAAGAGGGGCCAGCACAAAACAGAAACGCCGCTCTTTGTGTCGGTTTCAAGAGATGTTTGGGAAATGAAATATTTTTGTTCTTGGGGGGGGGGGAGGCGTCACCCTCATATTGTGCTGAATAAAATACTTGTGGCAGGAGCACACACACTCCTCAATAACTACGTGTTTATAAATACAAATGTTCGAAAGAGTAAAAATAAAACTGTAGAAACTTTGCTAATGAGTAGGAACAGTTTCTATGCACGTTAGAGATAGTTTGTGTGTGTGTATGTGTGTGTTAATAAAGAATGAATAAATTTTACCCTACTTATTTCATCACTTTGCTGGTCCATCAAATTCTGCTCCTGTAGATCGACAACTCGTTCAATAGCGCACATTCTTTTTTCGCGGAAGAAATGGCTCACAGGTAAATGTCTAAACGCTTTCAAGTGCAGTACATTACTTCAACCAGCGCCTTTTTTGTCGCAAAAGAAAGAATAAAGATAATAAGACGTAAAACTTGCCACGAACGCTTTATATTTTGGCGGGAGACGAAGGTGGCAATGGATTCATACCCTACCGTACGGGGGCGCCCTCGGGCAAAACGAGTGGCGTCATTGAGTGACGTCAAACGAGTGACGTCAGTGAACAGGCCTGAAAATATACTTCTAGGTGGCACTGCGACAAACCCGACAAGCAAGTACCAATTACCGTGCAACACTCTGCTGCTAATAAAGTAAAACCACACATAAGAGAGACATCAAACACACGGATGGCACTTTCTGTTGCGTTATCCAAGGAGAGTTCGTTGCGGGGTGGACTACACACAACCAGTCTTTGAGCAGATGAACCTCTCACTTTTCAAAGCAGAGTATTTTGTAAATGCAATTAGCATGGAGCATCCAGGGCGAAAAGGCCGAAATTCCAAGTAACTTCGGGAAAAATAAGACCCTTCTGTAGGCGAGTTCCAAGAAGCCTGGCCCGCCAAAATGCAGCCTTCTTAAAACCAACCTGATTAACATGAAGTTACTTTCTAGGGGCAAGCGTAAGGGAATAGCACCAATTCTCTCGCACGTACCCGCTTTCACAAAGTCATAACCTATACCTTCACATTGTCTGTAGGAAAATGTGAATTTGCCGTATTATGGTGTGCATTCGCAATAACGACGAAGCAAAGAAAAAATTAGAAAGTGATCAGACTAACTTATTTCTTAGTTGTTTAGTAATGTAAAACTTGTTTCTCATTTTATGTCTCACCAAGTGAAAATTTTCAGTGAAAGTTCAACATACAGCTGAACGAAGTACTATATAAGCAATAGCTATAGTGACTGCAAGCCCGCACTGCATGCCTGATGATGTATGCGGCTAATAAAATCAGTAGTCCGATCATCACCAATTGAAGGTAGTTTCTGAATTTACTATTTCGCATATTGAACCCGAACACGTGACAGCACGGTACAACGTCACCAGTTCTGGAATCGCCACCGTCGTAGCACTTGCGCCAATGGATTTCGCAGGAGGCATAAAGAGTAGGTAGATCGACAACGAATATGTGGTTAATCACGTTTTATTCGAGGAGGACAGCAGGCTGATGCTTGAATTGTGTGGTCGTTCTCGGGCAGTTCGAGGGAACGACAATGGCTTCTACGAACGTGTCTGATCCTGCAAATAAAGCCAAGAAGAAAATGACAGGTGGGAATGGTAAGCATGAATTGCTGACTCAATTCCGCAAACACCTACGCCAAAGCAATCAAAGTATGGCTACTCCGAGTATTAACGCGATAGCGTTAGAGAGCTCGTGTCGCAGAAAACCCACCGCCGGCAACGGCCCCGTTGGTTGAGAGCGAAAAATCGTCTGTACGTCTGTGACCGAAAAATCAAGTTACCAAGATAGCCACGGGAGGCCGATACTTGTCCACGCGTGCGCACGCGATCACAATGAAAAAGCCGCGCGTTCGAAGAAAAAAAAAGTAACCTTTTGGCTAAATAGGAAGTGCACATCGTAAGGTTACTACTCACACTAAGAGCGATTTTCATTGAATGATTGATTGATTGATTGACTGATTGGCATGTGGTGTTTACCGACCCAAAACCACGACACAAATATAAAAGATGCTGTATTAGAAGGCTCCGGAAATTTCGACCACCTGGGGTTCTTTAATACGCACCAAAATCTATAAAAAAACACACGGACCTACAGCATTTCGGCCTCCATCTGAATTGCAGCCGCCACAGCCGGGAGTCGATCCCGTGGCCTGCGGGTTAGCAGTCGAGTACCTTAGCCATTAGACCACCGTCACGAGGCGTGGTAGTTTCCTTGCCGTACCACCCCTCCCTGCTTAGCTTCCAGCGCTTTCATCGGGACGAGAAAAGAGACTATGAAATTGCAGCATGCGAAAAACCTTTGTAAGTTCACTCGCACAGGACGGATTCCTAAGATGTTTGCGGTGTTGAATTCGTGCGTCAATAAGCTCTTCTAGTTAATTCATTCCATGGTTACTTGAAAGGTGTTTCAGGGCCGCTTTAACGCATTTTGTTTGACAAGTGTCACGAGAAAACGACAGACAGACAGACAGACAGACAGACAGACAGACAGACAGACAGACAGACAGACAGACAGACAGACAGACAGACAGACAGACAGACAGACAGACAGACAGACAGACAGACAGACAGACAGACAGACAGACAGACAGACAGACAGACAGACAGACAGACAGACAGACAGACAGACAGACAGACAGACAGACAGACAGACAGACAGACAGACAGACAGACAGACAGACAGACAGACAGACAGACAGACAGACAGACAGACAGACAGACAGACAGACAGACAGACAGACAGACAGACAGACAGACAGACAGACAGACAGACAGACAGACAGACAGACAGACAGACAGACAGACAGACAGACAGACAGACAGACAGACAGACAGACAGACAGACAGACAGACAGACAGACAGACAGACAGACAGACAGACAGACAGACAGACAGACAGACAGACAGACCAGACTTTCTGCTTTGAAGTTTCCAGAGAAATGCTATCACCCTAAAAAGATGCGCTGACGATTACGATACTACCAAATTCGTGTGGCGGCAAGGCCAAGTGTGTTGGAAGTTTTGACTTGCTGCGAAATGTCGACTGTGCCTTAAATAATAATTCTTGGGAAGTAACACAGCATCGACTTCTCCATAATTCTTCTTTCTGCGGATAATCAAGGTACCCGCTATACACATATGCAAGATGTTATGTGTGGTTTGTTGATGCTGATGTGTCTGATGAAGGATTATGGCTGATAACTTGGTGAGAAACATTAAACCATACATTCGTTGCGTAATCAGCATTGCGTGCTACATGGTTGACATTTTCCTTATCCGTCAGGATATATTACGTACAGATTAAGGTGAGTCATTGTCCGACATGACGCGTGTATAGGTAAATTTTTTTGTTTTGCAAATGAGTTACAAGCACAGCTGTTTTTATCTGGTCAAAATGAATAAAAAAAGGCGGTGCTCTTTGGTAGAATGCTTGACTGCCACACAAAGGGCCCGGGTTCGAATCAAACTGGATTCTGGGCATTTTCATCACAGCAACTTTTTTGTGTCTACCAGTTACTTTTTTTATTGTGTATCTAATACTTCATTGACGCCTAGGGAAACGGTGACGGTGTTGCTACTCAACCTAGGAACGGTCTCCTAAAAGCAGTGCTCTAAAAAAAAGACATTTGACACCAGAGTTATCTCATCGGGTTCTGTAATTGTAGCATAACCCGTTAATAAAGTAGATGCGAGGACCTGTGCGAAGGATAACAGTTATGGCATTCAGTTCTTTTTTTCTGTGAGCTACTGGCAAAAATTCTGGCAGGTTGGCGCATATATTGCCATTAGCATTTACGTGCCAAGCGTCACCCATTACGTGCGTCTCCTCGTTCTAGTGTTTGTACACTGTTATGCATACGTCTCATTCCGATGTGCATTTACTGGCTAGACAATGCAGTGGAGGGCTTACTGCAGTCTGTCTTCCATCTTTTTTTGACGCCAAAGTATCAAACGGCTGAGTGACTGAAGAAGCGAGTGTCTGTTCGAAGGAGGCACCACCTAACGCGCTATCGGCTACGCACTTCGACACAACGGTTCTAGAGCAAGGCAATTCTTGGTTGTAGCGTGGTGCCCCGCTGGCTCGTGTGACTTTGCGCGAAGGCAGATGGCGCCATGCTGCCTCGACGCCAGCGCTTCCTTTTTTTTTGTGAGGATGGTGGCATCTACTGAAGACGCCGCAGCCAGACTGTGCCCCACCGCTGGTGGCGGAGACACGTGTGCATATTGTGTTGTCGCATTGTGTGGTGTTGCCACTTTACCCCGTTCCTATGTGCTCTGGCAAAATATGCATGCATGCTCACGTGTCACCACTCTTAACGAAAGAAGGCTGCCGTCGAGGCATCGCAGATGGTATTGCAACTACGCCACGTAACAAGTTTTAGACTGAGCGTTTGGATAGCTATGATATCGACACTACGTAAACTGTCAGCGATAGCGTGTACCTTATCGGCTTCGTTTCCTGCTTTCTTGATAGTGTAGCGCGGATATGCAAGAAGACTAAAGCTTCAATGGTTATTGTTTTTCGCCATTAACTTGAATGCCAACATTTCAGATACGAAGCGTGAAGACCGTTAGCAATGAAATGAAGGAGATGAATACGAAGGGTGATATAATCAAAGAGGGCAACACACCTTGATGCTTTCGCGTACGTTTTTCACAATGCATTACATCCCGCAGACGCTTGGAAGCGAAAGAGTGCTAAACCGCGGTGCTTCAAATTTGATTATTACGTATGTACGCCTTCGTCCTCTTTCTGGTAGGGCACAGAAAGCAGTTGAGGCTTGTGCGTTGTCCAACTTTCGTTGCAGTAGCGGAAAAGAAGAATGCCATCGCATATGAGTGCACTAGCATCTAGTGCAAGTGGAAAGAACTTTTGCGACATCGGCCGGAAGGTTTGATGAATACATGAACAGATAACTTTGACGCTACTTCCCCCTTCTAATTCGCTACGGCTAAAGAGGCAATAATTGCACAGCTACGTAACAGCCACAACGAAGCTGTGTGTAATCAGCTAGGTTATTTTAATCCCATTAACTGCACCCTTGAAAACTCTAATGCCTTTTGCAGATATACGAAAGCCCCTCTTTTCTTTTTCATCGTCAGGCCGCGAGGGCGGCTCCATCAACCCGGTCTCGGCTGTAAGAAGCCGCCTGAACCCGTGTTTGCACTCAAACTATCCGTGAGTTGGTGTTGCAGTGTTCTTTCCTATGAGTGTTCGTAGGCCTTTGTGTGAGCACGGCGGCAGGCCCGAAGTGCCTGTTATAGGCTAGCGTGTTTGATTACAGCTTCTGTGCAACCAGCCTCCGCGGCAGTTGCGTGTATCTAAGATTCGCAAACACTGCGGTGCTTCTCCCGAAAGATGGCGCGAGGGGGCCCGTTGCCATCGAGAGCCTCCTTGGGGCAGAGCAGCTTTTCGTGTGGTGCCAAGTACGCGTGGCTGTATAGAGATGTCGACACTGTGGTTGGGAGAATGAGAAATAGGAAGAGTAAACACAGAAAAGGTGAGAGGATGGTGTCACAATGGAAGGGGGCCTTCGTGGACGAAGAAGGATTCTTTCTTCGGCAAGATGGCGTGTTACGTCGAGCGTACTCCCTTGCCGACAATCAGCTTTATTCCTTTATATTCTTCTCTGTGGAGGAAAAAGGCATGGGCGATCCGCTAAGCCTTTTACCGCATATTCTTGTTTCTTCTCATATGTTTCATGTTTTTTTAGTACACTCTCCCATGCGCTTCGGTTATTATTTTTTTGCACGATTTCACAGGCAAGCGATAGAATGATTTATTCTTTGTGGTTTATAAAGTGTTTAGATGTGTTCCTTTGTTCTATTCTATAAATTAATAATTATAGCGACATATGCATGTTGCCTTCACCTGTACGTTTTACTTATTATCTGCATCAGATTTATTTCGTCAGCGATGCACGTGTAAAATGACGATCATAAACACGTTTGTCAAACTGCACTTGTGCCATTCAGAAAACTGTAAAGTTAATTCGTTTTACTGCTAGAACAGAGTGTACTTATGGGCTCCTTTTCAAGACTAATGTAACCTTCATTTCTGTTGTCTAAGCAGAAATGATTTGTGAAACATTGCCGAGCAAAACACTACTTTCGCAAACCAGCAAATTGTACTTTGCTGTGCATGGTGTGATAGCTGTATGCCACTTTTCAACTTTTCAATGAACACTCTTTTGTGAAGCGATTCGGTTATGATGTTGACTGGTGCACTTGCGGTTCAGAACGTCGCGTATGCCTGACTGCTTTTGTTTTGGCGTGAGCAGCGTTACTGTGGGGTAGAAGTGTGCAACTTACCAGTTGTGCTGATACCTCATAAAATTAAAGCGAATGTGAAGCGAATAATGTTTCTTATGTAAGCGATCATCTATCCAACACTGTACTCATTGCACTTGCAAGTAATCAAGAGATAAAGAAAAACAGAAGATGAGCACATAATTGCGTGGACGTGTCCTTTATGTCGTTTTACGATAGAACGTGGCATGCTTGGAGGAGAGGTGGAACTCTTTCCGCGCTAAATATCGCAACTGCACCTTTTTTTTTTTCGCTTAGTGCCGTACGCACCCTGTATACCACGCGCCTACTGGAGAAGCTGCACAGTCTGTGATGTTTAGAAGTGCAAAAAAAAAAACTCGAAAATTTGAAATTTATGTGCCCAGTGTTTTGTTGCTAGTAGTTATTTAAAAAAAACTAAGAAGGCCTCTGGCTGCCAGAGCTCTGTGTTTTTACATAAATTGGAGAAAATTCAATTCCGGTGAGCACTCGCCTGTAACATTTTTGACGATTGATCTGATAAGCTCTGGTTTTAACGGCCAATATGACCCTGTTTCATACTTTGTCAAAACAGCAGTTCAAGTGGTGAATGATACATTCTCAATGGAAGACATAGAGGATATAGATACCAGATGATGATAATAATAATAATAATAATAATAATAATAATAATAATAATAATAATAATAATAATAATAATAATAATAATAATAATAGCTGATAGAAATAATAAATCCAACATTATATCGGGGACGCTATTTGTGAAGTTTCAAGAATATTATAGTGGTTATCATATTGATGCGGAGAAAACAGGTAGATCGAAGAGACAACATGCCTTCGGCAGGGACCTGGCCTGCTTAAGTCGGATAACGTGCCTTAAAGTCCAAGACTTGAGCTATGGTGGCGTTCGTCCTCTCACCCACTTTTGCTGGGTACTAATGTGCCTGGAAATACGGGAGTGTTAATCAGCGCCGCTGGTGGCCATAATGGCAAGTGGAAACATTCTTTTTGTCAGGTGGCGTCGCGTAGCAAGTAAACCCTTCGCGAGTGGGCAGCTGACCAATAAGCCCTCTCCTACTAGCTGAAGGCATTCAGTATGCCCGATCAAAAAACCCTCGCTATGAATGAACGATGCAACCGTAGCTCAATTCGTAAAGTATTAGGCACGTTATTCCAAGGTTGTCGTCTCGGTCTCTGCCGGTGGCATGTTGTCTTTTCCTCCACTTCACTTTCTTCGCATGTATACAACACTACAATTAGTATACGTACCGTTCTGGCTTCGTTATCTGTTGGCCTTCATTAAGGTTGTGCAAAAACAAACAAGTGAACCCCGAAAATAGCCCCGTTTCATTCTGCACGAGTTGCCCAGTGACACTACGACGATACGTTCTTCGACGAAAGGCCATCCCGCTTCCATCACAATCGACGAGTCACCGGAACTGCTAGGACGTCCGGCAGTGGAAATGCTTACAACCTTCTGTGACCACGAACTTCCTTAATATATAGGACTTTCGGATAGACATGCAAGTAGTTCAGCAGAATAATGAATAATCTTCTAGCATGCTGATACAAACCGTTCATTCCAACGTTGTAAAGGGCTGATTCACATGTTGCACTCCGATTCGAAGCTTAGAATGATCAATGTAAAGGAGCGTGCTTGTATCAGCGACAGCAACCCCGAAAATTACGCTTGCGTCTGTTACAACAAGCGTTGAGGTTGAAATTCCCGCAGACACCGGTGCTCTGTGTTTAATTATTCGTGTTCGTGCGTGTATGTGTTTGTGTATTCCAACATTCACGTGCCAGACATTTTAAAGGCGCTTGATGCGTTCTGGTGTTTTAATGTTCAGATATTGTTTCCTGTATGATTTTCGAGTACTGAGATTAATATAAAATAAAACGCCGCATGTCATAATATTGGGGGTTCGCTCAAAAGAAGCTTCGAAAACATAGCACCCTAGTTTTGACCTAAATATTAATCACTAATTTGAGACTTTAATTAAATACTCTGTTATATGCCCTTATCGGTCGGCCTCTCCCCGATGTGATGTGGACGTAGTGCTGTGGCGCAATTATGTAAAAGTTCCAAATCCGGACAAAGGCGGTCTCTTCCATTGAGTCGCACGCGATTGGCCCATACAAGCTGTGACGAATGCTGTGACGTTATGAGTGACGTGGACTGGGGTGTCACGTGACTCTTTTTTTTCGGTTTTCGGAGAAAGGCGATGGAACGGTCGGAGAGACTGCCCGAAAGCAACCGGATGGATTGAAATGGCTGCAAGGTGGCCTGGATTGGATTGAAATGCAAAAAATGCGCGACTTTTCGGCATCGGGGCACTTCGACAACATGGCGTTTCCCACTGACACGGTACTTCGCCTTGCCTGTGCGGTAGCTTTAACCGAGCAGAGGCGACGACGCGAGGTAAAAGATGCATTTGAAGAGTTCAGCGAAGAAGAGTTCCGGCAATGTTTTCGTCTGTGCAAACGAACAGTGCGTAGCTTGTGCGACGAACTTGACCCTATCATCGGATGCCAGCGAGCCAGTGGCCTTTCCACAGAGAGAAAGGTGTTGTGGGCGCTGCGATTTTTCGCCACCGGTAGCTTCCAGAAGAGCATTGGTCGCGAAGAACACATCGGCATGTCTCAGCCGGCGGTGAGCAACACCATCCATGAGGTGACGGAGGCGATCATTACCGTGGCTGCTAGAAAAAGGGTGGCGGACTTCCTACTGACAACAGCTGCTAAGGGTGAGGCAAAGGTGGAGTTTGTGCTACGCGGTTGCATCCCAGGGGTGCTGGCGTGTGCCGATGGCACGTTGGTCACCATTCGCAAGCCAAAGGGATTCAGACTGGCCGACACGGCGAGCTTCATGTCCAGAAGGGGCTATTATGTCCTGAACGTCATGATCGTAAGTACTGTTAGGATCGTTTATTACTCGCCCTTCGGAGCAATTGTTCAGTTGTGACGCCAAAGCTGGAAAAAGTAATAATGCAACGAATGAAAAAGAACCTGCAGGGAATTGGGTGCGAGCTAGATGGTGGCTCGCAAGGCCTCGGTAATAATAAGTGGCAAGTGTTTTGTGCGTGAGCCAGTTGCCGTTTTTGCACTGGCATGCATACGCAATTGAATTGTGCATTTTAGAGGTAATCGGTAATATGGGCAGCAGACGTAGCAGAAGTATGTACACGACAGGGAAGTATTTACAACACGAAAGTGCTTACAATCACAATTGGACGAGCTGGCTTTGGTATTTACGAGTGTTCTTTCCCAAGAGCAACGCGTAGCTTTTCACTTATCAATCATTCAGTGGAAGTCGTAGCCATGTGTACAGCAGAGGTGGGGTCGTTGCCCCCACACTCCCTCCTCCTCAGTGTGCTACACCCTGTGTTTCCTTCTAAGTGAAGCTCCTTGTACCAATAACTGTACTAGTACGCATTGTTTCCTGCATATGCGTAGAAAAAAGGGATTTATTCTGAGTATAAATGCAGTACTATTTTATATCGCTCCTCATCGCAGTTGTGCAAAGCATGGCTGCGCATAATTCTCATAGACCCATGATTCCCAGATTCGTGTCACGACTCCTGGGTGTAAGAACACAACCCACTGCGTGCACGCCTAGCTGCACATCTGCAGCCTGGCGAATATCTGCTTGGTAAGTATTAATGAGTACTATCTGGGCAGAGCACTCAGCTTTTATGCTTACATTGCAGGAGACGCAGGCTATCCCCTTAAGCCATGGCTCCTAATTCCAGTCCTTGGCAGTCAACCGTGCAACACTTCCGAAGGCCGATACAACAAGGAGCACGCATCCATGCACAATGTTGTGTAAAGGTGTATCGCCGTGTTGAAAAGCAAGTTCCGCTGCTTGCAGCACTTTCGAACGATGCTCTACAACCCCGATCGGCAGCGCAAATCATCTATGCTTGCTTTGCTCTCCACAACATTGCGTTGCATGCAGGCGACTGGACCTTGGACGAGTATGTCTTGGACATGCCACCAGCTGAGGATGACGATGGAGAGCCAAGGGGGAGCCATATGCTCACACCACGCAACGTGCTGCTCAGAGACGGCAGCAGCGCTGTCTTGGACCTTTTTTGAAGTACACAGGAACGGTGAGTTTTCATGTTTTCATATCCCACACATAATTTATTTACACTGATTCTAGTGCATCTAGACATGAAAGGGCTGTGTTTGCCACATTTGAATACACAAAGTACTTACTTGTGCTTCAATATGAAGCAAGGTGGCAATGTCAAAATGCTGCATTTTCTTTAAACGGCATATGAAATATGCAACAGAAACACCCTTTTCCATATTAGCGATCGCAGTCACAACAGACTAGATTGGAGCAAGCATATATGAGCGGCACTCTGTGCTGAATGTTGCTATCACAAAATAGTGCGAACAATGCAGCAACGTCTCAAAATTCTTTTCACCAGAACGCATAAAAATCGAGATTCCATTAGTAACATGTTGTATGAACACATGATACATAAGTCCATATCTTGTCATAGTGACTGACTACAAGCATTCAATTGTGCACGCCAGGCTTGACGAGCAATTGTGCTTGTCAAGTTGTGCTGTTTTTTTGCTCATTGTCCTAAACATTGTGTGAATGTTAAAATAACATTTAATTTGAATTCACGACTGCAGTCATGCTGCAATGCTAAAAATATGCAAATCAAGACTGCAAACAACAGGCGAGTTGTTTTGATAACATACAGCATGAATAATTCGCTCAGCCATCTCGCGGCTCCCAAACCATACCACGTTCGAAATTTATTCCCGCAAAGAGTCGTTTACAATGAAAACTAGATGAAATCAATCGCTGGCATGTTGCTGTGATGACCATTTTCCTTTGTGAAACTGTGCGAGATGACCACTTACTAGCTTAGCGCTCTCAAACAAGATTCGGAATGTAGTTGTTGCATCTTAGCCTCAATGTGCTGAAATGAAAATATCACAGTGAACTGCAAAACAGTGTGATGCAAAAAGATATCACATTACTACACTATGTGGTAATGCTGAATAAAAATCACAGTGAGCTAGAAAACACAGTGGGACAATACAAATATCAAAGAAACATTAACAGAAAATGTCAACTATACACTCGTGGTCTCCGTGTGAATGACTAGACACCTTTGAAATGTGGGGAAAAAACACTGCCAATAGAACAGCTCGAACATACTTTAAGAAATGCATATATCGAACATAAAAAATGCTGCACTCCTTATACAAAGTAAATGCTAACTTAAATCTAGTAATATGTACTAAATGCAAACAAAAACGAATAAAATAGAACATGAACAGCAACACGTAAACATATAAAAAACACTAAACCATTTATGAATGATAAAATGTTGAAAACATGGCGAAAAACAAACTAAACTATGTGTATGTCTCCCGAAGCGTATAAAATTGAACATGAACAGCAGCACCTAAACACATTGAAACCGACAAATCTATAATGAATGATGACAAGAAAAAACATTGAACACATGACGAAAAATTAAACTAAACTACGTATCCCTTTCTCGCAGAAAGCCCTCAGCCATGGCCAGTGCCCTCCTGCACCGCTGCCGCCTTCTCCTGTGCCGCTGCCACACGCCGTGCTGCAGAAGCGATGCGGGTGGTTGATTTTTCATCTCCCACAGCACCTGCGATGAATCGTCATGGTGTAAATGTTTAAGTGAGCTGCCGGTAAACCCTTAACCATCTCGTGGCTGGAAGCTGCTCCTGCTGCCAAGAATTGCAACGGGCACAACAACTTCCCCTCAGTTGAAGATCAACTGGCCTAATGGCATCCTTTGAAAGTGGGAAGCTTTGTGTACAAGCTATGCCCTCCTCGTGCGGACCTACAAACATTTGTTGAAACTGCTCTTTATTAATGTCCTCAAATGCATCTCTCACCATGAAAGAGCCCCAGGGCTAACCAACCTTTTGCCCGGCAGTTTATCATTGCAGATACCCGATACCATGCCCTCAATACAATGCATGGTTCTTGTTTACAGCCCAAGTTGGTTTCAGTCATCATAATAGAACATGGAGAATGCTTATGTCCCCTATGTAAAATGTAAACAAAGGGTTTACTCACCTTGAGCACCTTGTCGCCCTGCTCAAGGTTCCAGTCCTGCACTCAATAAAGCACTAAGTTCTCAGATGCTTGCGTGTTACTGTGTCACTGCCATCTACAGCCGCTTCAGTGGCCTCCTTATCCATTTCCACTGCAGCAGTGGGAACATTCGCCTGCTGGAAAGTGTAGTAAGCATGATCTTTCAGAAAGTGGGTATTCGTTACTCTGGCTATTTTGCAACCTTAAGTACTAAACATCTGCGGAAATGTTCTGCAGCTATTCAGTGGTCATTGATGTCATGTATTACCATTTTAGTGCATGCACTTGCCCGCAGTCATTGCGTGTTTTATGATAAATTAATACCCCTTGTACTGCAGGGGCTGCAAACTGAGATTTTAGTTAAACCTACCCACTTTTGATTACTTTCTAGTGCGCTTTATTCCCGTTTAACAAGGTTCCGCTAAAGGCACCCCTTCAGATATCAAACTCTGTCATGGTACCGCTCAGGAACCCGCGATACTGCGGCGGCAGAGTGCTTACCTGTTGATAGGTGAGACCAAAAACGCCACTGAAGCATGTCATCCCAGTCAACTGTAGAACCCGGCCGCGGAAGCCAGGCAGCCAACCCCCTACAGTGCCCCTGGAAATATACACTAATGTCACAGAACAAATTGCCCGTGCCATTCGACGGTCACTCACGTTTGTGCGTCTCTGATGGCGGTGGTGTCACGGCGGGCCTCGTGCACCGGCCTGCGCCACCAAGCCTGCCATTCCTGCGCAGGCACTTCATGGTTCAGCGCGTCGCTGAGCTCTTGCCACAGCCGCCACCGGTCGGTGATAGTGACGCCGTGCCGCAGCTCGATGGCATTCGCCACGAGCTGGGGATGTTCGTCCATAAAGGCGAGCACCAGCGCGCGCTGAGCCTCGGATAACGCCGATGAGCCGCTGCTGCTGTTGACTACTGATACAGTTGACCTCCGCCACGATTGCGCTCGACTGAGCCAACAACTTCGAAAGTTGCGCCGTTTAGGTTTGTATAGTGGAGGAGATATGAAAACAGTAACTGCTTGAAACGGGGTTGTACTTAACGCCACCACGTACCATCCCGCTAAATTTAGCTTTATTTCATAACAATAACAAGAAAAATACATTTATATTGTGCCGTATTCCTTAATAAACGTTTGAAAACTTGTGTCAACACAATTTGATAATGATCAATAGTAGTTAAACATTTTTCAACACGTTACAAACACTTTTCACTTTGCTATACGGTCCCCAAGTCCACGTCAAAATGATGACGCGAGGCTTCATTTCGCTCATTGGCTGTTCACTTCCCTTCGTCCTCGCGACCGCTGCGGACCGCCCATTTTTTGACGTCACCGACAGACCGCCTCCGTCCGGATTCGGAATTTGTATATAATTGCACCACTGCTAACACCGCAGACCGTGCCGTCATTGGTTCTGCTTTCATTTTCAGCAAGATGAATTTGTTTTGTTCAGCATTGTATGAACGCTGTTCCGTGGTAATGAACTGACTGAGTTGCTAGACGAGTCTCCCTCTTATATACATGCAATCGGGAAACCCACGCGGGAAGAATAAGGGGGGGGGGGGGCGTTTGACACAATGTAAAGTTTTTAAGTGAGGTGCAAGGCAGCCTTGACCTAATATTTACCAGGAAATGGTGCGAGGGTGTTCCCAATGTTCACGTGCTGTTTATCATTCATCACGTGGTGTTTATGCTTCTTGATGCATGTTTTGTGGCTGCCCCTTTTGAAATTTACTATATACTGAGCTTTGTGGCCTATGTCTGATTGCAAAGAAACATACCGTTATTCTTAGATTGTTGAAGGGGCCCTAAACTTCTCAGTGGTCGAAGTTTTTTTTAAAAAAAATTTTTTTTTTTGGGGGGGGGGGGGGGGCATTGCAGTTGCGCACGAGCCTACAGCGATTGCTTACACGCATTTGATTTTTGTTCTGCCAACTCACAATTTCAAGTCACCAACGTGTATATTCAACGCACGAACTCCGAAAATAAAAGAACAAATAACAGATGTGATGTTATTTAAAAATGTGTGTTGCGGATTTAAAGCTCCTTCAATGAAACTTGGTCATCTAATATAGACAACCGAATCGGTGGTTCTTTCTGAATGCGATACATTTCTCTTAGCTTGTTTTGACTTATCCTTCATTTCGCCGTGTTGGTCGGCTGCTTTGTCTGCCTCTCTGAATGCCCTTCTTCAGTGGCCCAAATGAAAACGCAAGGCGCGCACGCACCTACTAGCATATGAACTTTCGAATGTCTGTTGGTGGTTAAGGAGCTCTTTTTAAGTATCATTACGTGTTTTAGTCACGAAGTTTTCCGACGAACGAGAGATGTACGGCTTCACAGCAAAGAAATCATGGCATGATATTCGGGACAAAAGTGTTGCTGAAGTGGTGTGGTCAAGGAATTGTAGGAAGACGAAAAAACAAAGAGTTTTTTTTTGCAGGAGCCTGAATGTTTCCTGGTATTCTCGACCGTAATAATATCCGTTCAACTTTCCCCGTGAAACCGGCTTAGACACTCCCCTCCGCCACATGTGCAGTATGGATGGATGGATGGATGAACGATTTTAATATGGTCCTTCGATGCGTACGTTTAGCAGTATGGAGGCTGCACGAAATTCCTTTACGTGAAAAAGCATTTCTTGGAAGTACATATGGACACCAGCGCCCAACCTACCAAGGACCCATTTTCGTACAATCTTTTTCACCCATATGTCTAACATTACGTACCCCGGCATTATTCAGGAACTCATCGGAAACGCATCAGTCCACCTCCAACGCCGCATAAGGCACGATGAAGAAGAAGACAAGGATCGAGTCGGCCGCAGTCTGTAGGCACAAGTCACATCAGCGAAGGGCATGCAGTGGGGAATGCATATTAGATGACCGAACGCGGGGTTATAACACGCAGTGATTTATTTTGTTACGTGCAGAGCTCGGAACTGAACACTTCCAGAGCACCTAAGCCGTCGAGCAGCCTCGCTGCGATGTGTATGTCCATGGCAGTTGGCCCAGCAAAACACTGCTCATTTTTTATTTTTTTTGTTATTGCCGCCGTTGAGTGAAGAAATAAGCTGAAGGACTGCGTCCCGATTCTCAGCTCTATCGTAATGCTGATAATGTTTTATTTTGTAACCTAGAGGTCATTGCTGATAGAATACTTCATCATGAACGACACATCCCTGAAGCACCCAGGACCAAGACGACCTTGTAAAACATAAAGCAAAAAATTCTAGCGTGAGCTGATGCTTTGAAGAGTATTGCTACAAGAAAAAAAAAAAAAAACGTGGTTGTTTCTTTGCTGTCGGCTCGGCGAAGGTCGTTTCGCACCGCGACTGTTCATAGCAGCTCACTCATCAAGGTGGCAATCGTGGAGGGCTTTCTTCCATCCGTAATCCTTATCATTTGGTCCATGCAATCCCTGTCATTGAAAAGTCATCATTGTTATCTCAGACGCCACCATTCCGCTTTCCTTCAAGAATGGTTCTCTCTCTCCCTCTCTCGCTATATACCTTTTTTTAGTACGATAATGCACAGATGTAACGCAAAATTGGTGTGTAGCCGATTTTCATATAAGCGTATACGCCATACTTTTTTAGTTTAAATTTATTTACTCTGCCGTACGAAGACGAAAATTTCAAAAATATCGCCGATGATTACTATTGTACTGCCTAATACGAATACTTAGCGCACTTGTTAAGGCGTTTCTCGCGTGCACTCGGCCTGGCCGTGACAGCGGAGAAGACAATAACATAATGAGGCTTCGTTCACATCACCTCCTCGATCGCTAGCCTGCTTTCACTTCTCGGAGTTCACCTCCACCGTGCCGCAGGAAAAGTACGTCTGTGCGAGTAACATTGGTCGTCTAAAACGGCCATACAACGCCTACTGCCAATATAGTTGCAGAATGCTGATCATTGCATCGTAACTCTTTTGCGAATTAACGAAGCGCCCAGCACGCGTCCTTAAAAGGCAACACGCGCTTACGCGCAGACGCACACGTTGCGGACGCTGCTGCTGCTGCTACTACTCCAGATTAACGCTGCCCGAGTGCTTTGTAATAAATGAGTCTTTCTACCACTCACTCCTTCCGCAATCGCGCACTTGCTGTTCAAAAGCAAACTAGCTCGAACGATTCTCGTGCATAGGTGAAAAACAGATGCGCCATGGATTCGGGGGCGAAGCATGTATTTATTCCTCGGTTGGCACCGGACTATAATGACGTCCACTCGGTGATGTGATTCGGTTGGTTGTGGTGGCAGAATGAGACGAAAACTATGGGCTTGTGAAGCTTCATGTGACGGAACCCAGGCTGTGGGCTGGCGTGAGCGCAATCGTTCAAGAATATTAATGCGTTACGTGGTTATTGTACATACACATCGCCTATCTCTATCCTCATCATCATCTTAGCCCCTCCTTTTCACCTGTCCTCTGCGCGGAGTAGCTGGCCAGAGCACACAAGCTTAGGCCTACACCTATGCCTTGTTCTGATGAATTTGTTATCTTTCTCTCTGTCCTTCACAAGGTAAAGTGAATAACAAAGAATATCATTGAAGTAACCAGATGCGACAGTTCATGTAAACATTCACGTAGTGCCTGAACATGAAAAGAAAGTACCGTTAGCACATTACAGAAACAAAATAACATTGTAGTATTCTACAAATATGTTCCCAGTTTTTAGTTAGTTCTAAGTAAAGCCAACTAGTAATAAATGCTTCAGCAGAGAACGTTTGTAAGAAAGACATTCAATATAGCTGTGATGGAAGATCGAAATCACCACAGAGTAAAGTCCGTGCGTTACATGACAAGGGAAAGAAGAACTCACGCCTTCCAAGTCGCAGGAAGTATTCTAAGATGTTCCTTGCACTCAGTAAATGGCGAAGACTCATGTGAGCTCATAACCCACTCCAAAATTAATGATGAAAGAGATCTGATGCGTCAACATGTAGCGTGATAAAAAAAGTCAGTCGGAGGTGCTGGAATTGACGAGAGCTGAAATTTTCATTTGTAACTACGAAAGAATATTAAAATGACTTGAAATGACTAAGCGAAAAGAATCGTAAAGGAACTGATTCTTTTTTTAGCCCTTCTTTGTTGGTATGAGCCACAGATGAGGAATAGAAGAACAAGTCTTCTTCAATCAGTAAAGTAAGAAACACTGGCTGTATGCCATGAAGATGCTTCTTAGATGACGTCTGTGTGCCCTGGTTAGCTTCTCTGTAAATAGGAAGCTGCAGAAAAAAAATTGTGACCGATCCCTCTTCCAGGACTTGGTATAATACGAAAACAAAACATGCCTTCACAGATATATATTAGCAGCTTGGTGCATCGTTTCGCTACAAGGGTGAAGGAATGAATGATACAGCAACAGATTGCAGAATCGCACGAAGAACAGGACCAGCTGAGAACATGCAGGGCACACCGCGAGCAGAACGCACGCATGAAGTGAGCATACACAAGACGTTCGGCGACTAGCAACTGTCATAGCACGACACTCAAAGCGCGCTATTCAAACAGAAAGACTCCGGAAATGAACACCCGAGCATGTACAGGACAAGTGCGACAATTCTTACTTAGTGTGTGAGCAGCGCGCTCCTTTCGAAGACGCGGCTGTGGTGAGCGAAATGACTTTTGTGCTCTCCCGAGAGAGAGAAGTGGTTATAAGAGGAAAAAGAAGAGGAAAGTGAGCCCCGTAACTGTCTGCATCAGCATGCGACACCTCAACAGTAGCTCACAAAGATGGGGGTGAGGAGGAATAAAAGGATAGGAATAAAGGTGTAGAGAGAGAGAAAGAGAGATGAGCTAAGTCAGCGAGCGAGGACTTATCGAGGGGATAGGAGAGATAGGAAAGATGGAAACACGGTCACAGGAGTACGAGGACGGGGCATCACTTGCGAGAGCTCTTGTCGGCATCAGGAGATGGCGTAGGGCACGTCCAGTGAGTCAGAGCTACGCTGTCGTCGGAGATCGGCGTCAGGAGATGACGTAGTGCCAGCCCAGTCGGCCAGAGCTACGCTGACGTCGGAGATTACGAGGGCACAACCGGTCAGCACGGAATCCAGTGAGCGAGTCGTGCTCTCCCGAAACACGGGTCTGATAAGCACGCGCACAGGGCAGACCACGCTCCTTAGATGCGGCACTGATCTAAACGCTGTAGAGGCGACCACCTCGAGAGCCTACCCAACGCGAGACCTTCGCGCCATCAGGCTACTGATGACAAAAACGCACTGAAGTTACGAAGCTCCGAGGACCACCAAACGGCACATTGTGTATATAAATGGCTTGCCGTTAACACCCTTCACAACATACGCTCCGTGGCGTAGTGATTAGCACCACGCGTCGCGGTTGAAGAGGTCACTGGTTCTACGCCGCGCGACGGAACCCTTATTTCTTGTTTGTTTCTTTGAAATCTGTTAAAATTTATTTCACAACGTCATATCCGTGACGGAAATACGACAACGAAGTCGTGGTGGAACCCGGCATAAAACACTTTCATGTAAAAAAAAGAGAACTGATAGGTCAAGTTTACCGATCTGTTAAAAGTAATAATCCGTGATGTAATTTCACCAAATGTACTCAGTCATAATGCAATAATAAATTTGATTATATATTTTAAAAGAATGATTATCGATTGGCGAATTGATATCTAAGCAGGTCCTATAGGGAGACTATGTTTAGAGAATACAGAGAAGTTCAGTTATAGACACAGATGCCCTGATGCGTTAATAATGAGTAGGCAGGAGAAGCCATTGATTCAGAAATATTAAATTGGTTGTTTTTGATCGACTGCCTGAATACACTTCAATATTCCAGCCGGAATTAATGATATTTATTCTGGGATTGAGCAAACTACCAACATAAATTTCTTCCGCGGTTATACTGACCAACTCTTCGTCTCTTAGCGCTTATTCGACATTAGCAAAGTCATCTAGCTGCCTTTACATGTGTGTAACACATGTATGTGTTAATATGTACGTATTTTTCTTCTGGTTTGGGTGCGATGGCACACTGTATTAGCATTAAATAAGGCAGAGGACACATTGGCGCAATGTGAATTCAGGACCATGTCGCGGAGGATCCATGACCCTCCTCCGAAAAATACCGTTGCTCGATTTCTAAAGGTTTGTGTTCGAGAGGAACCCACCAATCGTTCTGTTCCAAAGGATTCTAATTTTAAGTAAGTGATGTTTTAACCAGAATGGAATCTTTTCGTTTTCCAACAAAATTGTGGGGGTCCTTCAGGTGAAAAGCTGCATCATACAGCTTGAATGTTCCTGAATTATCTCATATGGTTGGTTTCCGTAGTGTATCAGAAGGTTGAGCTCCTGATATATGACGAGATAATTCAAAGTTGCAATAAATAAATTGCATTGCAACATTATGTTTCTGAATACTTATCTGCACAAGCCTGGTTTCGTTCCTACCTCTCAATTTTTTTTCTTTTACAGAAGAAAAAAGCCTAAAGCACTTTTTCACACGTCACAGATATGAAATATTAAGAGTAAAAGTTCGCAAATCACCAGTCTGAAAGTTTGGACTTTAGCTGTCGATAATGGCATGACTCTTCCTGGGGGTGTCGGCGCTGCGTAACTGTAAATTTGGCATACATGATGAAAAATTCATTTACGTAAAGAAATCAAAGTGACTGGCATGCCCACAATAAAAATTCAGATACGTTTTACAGCGAAAGCTTTTATGAAATCACAACTCGGGTCACGCACAGATGTCCACCGCCGCCATGGCTGGTGTCCGTAACCACATCACGCAAAATTCCTTGCAAGTGCGTGTTTAGCGGATACTACGATTCTCAGAAGAGCGACAAAAACAGCATAGCGATTGCCAGCTTACTACCCAAATTTGTTAATAATGCTCTAGTGGGTATTAAGCAAGTGTGCTTGCAGACGTTACCTAATGAGTGTTTTGAAAAAGCTCTGAAAAGCCGCTCTTCTAGCTTTCGCTGTGACTGTGCTGCGCCTTCCGCGCAAGCCTGGTGTTTTTTATTTCTTTATGGATTTGGTTGATTCTTTTATTAGATGCGGAGCATCTTATACTCGCGCCTTGTAGTGCGCCGTCCGCGTCGTCCGCGCCGTCCAAACCGCTTCTCGAACATTCGACAGCTGACGCGCGCGCATGCGCCGTCGCGCCGTCGCCCACTCTTCCACCATCTGTGCATCCCTTCCTCCTCTACACACCGCGCGCGCTTCACTCCTCCACCATCTGTGCACCCTTCCTCCTCTACACACCGCGTTCGACATCTACAATTCTCCTGATTCTCCAGTGGACGCGCATGTGGCGTCGCGCTTCGAGAACATTCAACAGCTGACAGTGCATGCGCCGTCGTGCTGTATATATACTCAAGGTCGGCGCTCGCTCGCTCAGTTGCCGCTCGTCGGTTGGTTTGTACGGCGCGTCGACGTCCAAGGTCGCGGTGAAATGAATTCCAACGAATCCACAAACACAATGATCGACGTCCCTTCGACCAGCGCCGCCCTTTCGCATACGTGTGTACGTGTTCACTCATTTAACACCCCCTCCTACAACCACGTTAACCAATTTAGCCATCGACCCAAGTAAGTCGCAATTTAACACCCCATTTCACAACCACGATAACCAATTTAGCCATCGACCCAAGTAAGTCGCACTTTAACACCCCGTTAACCAATTATATGGTCCGCATCCTCCTCAGTGTTCCCCCGAGGGAAGCTGCGGGCAATTTTTTGAACTATTTTCTATTGTCAACATTCACAAATGGCAAGAACCAGTAACATTGTAACCTGGCTAGAGATTACTTTTTAGCATTTTTTTTTCACAAGGTATAGTGTCCCACGATTTCTGGCTAATCGCTATGGCGGTTTGAGCTATTCTTGGCGCCAACCAACCAGTGGCGTGTCACACCGAACTTGTGTCTCAAGTCATTCAGTTACATTCACCATATTACACTGTCGAACTCCGCAGGTAAATTATTGCTTTCATAAAGCTGGTCACACAGCGTCTCCATCATGTTACTTTTGCAAGGAAACAGAAACAACGGACTATGCATTTTTATTCTGTCGCTGATATTCTTATCAAAAAGATACCTTATTGATCCAAATGTCGCAGTAATTGAACTGTTTGGATGAAATACATTAGGTTATAGACACAAGAATGTCTGCTCTGCTGTGTTTTTTTACATATTAGAAACAAAAGTATTCACTTGTTTGCGAATTATTAATTCTTATTTTTGCCTCAAAACCCATCTGATAGTCTGCGCATGCACCATTTTTGTTTAACATGTACGATTTCGTTTTCTGGAAATTATTTTGAGGGGTTGTTTTGAGGGACGGTTACCCCTTTGTGGGTGAGCGCCATCAGTGAGAGAGGATCATCATCCTAATCGTCATCGTTTCACGCGCCGAGATAGGTGGTATTGCGCGTGAGCGTCAGAAGAAGAAGACTGCCTGCCCTAGCAAAGGCTTGCCGTGATTTTGCTCCAATGGCTGCCATTTTGCCCAAACATGATTCGTCTGAATCACCCTCTTTAGAGAGCGGCCTTTCAGACAACGATGTACCACCGACTGGCCATGACATGGTAACCGGGGATGTTCCCTCGAATGACGCGTCTACAACACCTACGACGAACAGGTTACTCGCCTTAGCTGTGCCGGGTAGGGAAGACCTCGTTGTCATGGTCAACACCTCCGATTTGTGCATGCCCGTCATCGAACGACCCGCATCCGATCTCAACCTGGTGCCGTCGCCCGAAAATCAATTTATCTATCGCGACGAATCGACGCCCCCAGACGAACGTCTCTGCACCCGGTTGTGGGTGTTGTGGGCCAGCTTGACGTTTCCGCTCGTTCTGTCGTCCTGGCTGCTCCTTGTGCCCTTTCTTGTTGGGAACAAGGACAACGTATTAACGGAGAGGTCCTTATTCCCGTGGGTGAAAACGCCTGGAGTGCCAGTCACCTCACCGACAACAGTCCGCCCCACGGTAGCAACGCCCAGTACGATGCCGGCGAGTGCCGGATTCTCCTGGCAGGGAATGCCACCCAGCTGCCTTTCGCCCGTCGCCCCTCCTACAGAGCCCGTATCGTACAAGATCGGTCCCTATCCAACCATTGTTGCCTCCGCCGATCGCATTCAAAGACCGATATTCTGCCTCTTCGATAACGCCAAAGTCACCACCGCTGGAACGTCCCCACAAAGCTCTGACTACATGTTCGAAACACTGCCGTTCGCTCTCTGCCCAAACGTCGTGTACGCGTCGGTGGGCATTGTCGATGGACACCTGACGCGCCGACTCCCGCGCTTCGAACAAAGCCACGGCTTACCGCTGCTGAGAAAAATAGTGCAGACTCGAGGATACCAGGACACACGAATCCTGCTGGTTCTCGGAGGTCGCGAGCAGGACGCCCCGCACTTCTGGAGGCTTGGCCGGGACCCGCCTACCTTGGACCTCCTCATGAGAAACGTGGCGGACGGCATGCGGAGCTATCACCTCAATGGAGTCGTTGTGCATTGGGTGGCGCCATCCGCCTATTGCAGCGGTACCGATCGCGACATGGTCCTGTCGATCCTGCTGCATCGGCTCCGCAAGACCTTCGCCAACTATGGAATGACGCGGCACGTTGTCTCCGTCATGCTGGACATGGACGTCGGCAACCAGTATCTCCTGGAGAGCGTAGTTGGCGTGGTCGACTATTTCTTCATCGGCACAAATGCTCTAAGATACACGGGACGGGGGCCTTATCAAGACATGTGCGCCAATTTGAGCCACGCTACGCGCGTGGTCATTCACAGCTACGCACAGGTCGCGGTTAGCGTCCGAATGGACCAGCTGTGCATCATGCAGGAGCTGGCATCATGGGTGGTACAAGGTTTCGAGATGCCAAATGGTTCATGGGTGCTTGGCAGTGGGTATCCTCCAACTAAGGCACCCTTATACAGCGCTTGCACCCACGCGGATTTCTGCAGAAAGGACCCTGGTGGGGCATCGTGCATCGCTCACCTGACGTACCCAGCACCAGCTAACCCGGCAGGCCGACCCGCCGCCCTTTTTTTAGTTCCTAACACTGACACTCTCCGGCAGCTAAACTTCAGCGGAATCCCTGCTTTTGCGCCAAGTACTACTGTCCACGCTTGTGTTCTCGTGCTCGACCTACACCGAGACAACTACGCAAGGCAGTGTGTGCAGTTCTTAGAGTACGTGCTAATGGAACACTTTTACACTGGCACAATAGGACAGAGGCGCCCAAGCCAGTCCATAATCGATGGAGCATCTTTATGTCAAGTCCCAGGATTTGGCTGAATGGCACGCAACTTACGCGTTATTCATGATTGCATAAATGCCTGGTCATACGCCGCGTTTTCTTAATAAAATATCGTTATCAATATTATTGCATGTTCTTATGATAATTCCATGCTATACAATTTTTTGTTACACAATCACACATTACGAAGACTTACTACGTGTTTTGATCTGTCGTCATGTAATTCATGTCAAGACCTAGGAGTCCTGCACATCGTACGGTAATAGCCTGCTTAGTGAGTTTTTACCTATACTAAATTAAAAGCTAAAAAAAAGGTGAGCGTGAGAGGACAAAAATTTACGTCGACAAGCGGACGGACGGATGGACGGTAAAACAGACAGACATATGGATGAATAGATAGATAGATAGATAGATAGATAGAAAAGAGAAAAATAAAAAATTGGCAAATCTCACGTACAGTGGGCATCGATGGTATGCGAAGCACGAATAAAGAAGGTTGATATGTCACTTTCAAATGAGCACAACATTACGAGGGGGAGGTAAAATATGCCGTGTGTGACTTCCACGTCATGATTATCGTGATTGTATGTGTGATTTACCATCGTCATTTGTTCACGTCACCTGATACCATATTTGGCACATGTGCAGCTAGCGAAACCGTCCGCGAACGCATCGTAAGCGTGGTATGTTGTAATGTTCTTACACGGCACGCATGTCATGATTATCATGGTTGCACCAGTCAAATACCTTTCTCATACATTGATTGATTTGTGGGGTTTAACGACCCAAAACCACCATATGATTATGAGAGATGCCGTAGTGGAGGGCTCCGGAAATTTTGACCACCTGGGGTTGTTTAACGTGCACCCAAATCTGAGTACACGGGCCTACAACATTTCCGCCTCCATCGGAAATGCAGCCGCCGCAGCCGGGATTCGAACTCGCGACCTGCGGGTCAGTAGCCGAGTACCTTAGCCACTAGACCACCGCGGCGGGGCCCTTTTTCATACATTGACGTCTTGTAACACCGAATTCGGTACATGTAGAGCGAGTGAAACGGCCGTGAGCGCATCATAAAAGACCCAATATCATCTGTCGTAACGTTAACGCGTGCGCACGCTGGCCGCAGCAACGCTATGATAGCAAAATGCGAGTGCATTATAATCTGACGCCAGGCATGACTGACGCCAGGCATGACTGACGCGAACAGCCTCCGTGGGCGCTTCCTGATGGAGGGACGCCAGGCGCTCTCAAACGCGCATGCGTCAAAGCAACGTCCGTTCGCGTCACGTAATACCGAATGATGTACATGTGAAGCTGGCGAAACGGCCGCGAGCGCATCATAAGCCTAGTGTGAGAAACGAAGAAGGCGACCCGGACCCGATCGTTTGGCTGCGTTGAAAGTTAAGAAACAACTGAGCGAGCCAGTGGCCCTGGCTCGCTCTCGTGCCCACCGCCCCTTTTTGCTCCTTTATTTGCAACACACTCCCGCGGCCGGCAAACTAGCGGGAATGTTCGGGTGCACAGCAGGGGAAGTTGAATTGCACATTGGTAAGCAAAACCCGAACGATAGAAAGGTTGGGGTTGTTAGATGGTGACGATAGAGGGATTTGGGGAGGTGGTGATATTTGAGGAGGCGGTCACGCCTCGGTTGCGTGGCAAACTCTCCCTTGAGCGCAAACGACTTTGTCCTCGAAAGTCGCCGGCTTTGATCAGGTCCGCTTTCAAGTACTCGTACTGAAGGTAAGCCTGGATCTTTCTGCCGAGGTTCATTAGGCGGGCGTTTTTCACCACGATAATTGTGAGGAGCTCCTGGAGCCTGAAAGCGGGGGTTGTTGAGTCCGCCAGAAGGTCGTCGAGCATCGAAATGTCCTTTTTGATGGCTGTCTGGTAGAAGCCGCGTTGTACTCGAAGTTAGTTCATTGTCGAAAGTCGAAAACGACATGGTCGGGTGGGTTTCGGCATCAGAACGAAGTGTGAGAAACTAAGAATGGGACCCGGGCACGATCGTCTGGCTGCGTTGAAGGTCAAGGGATCAACTTAGCGAGCCAGCACCCCTGGCGCGTGCTTGTGCCCACCGCCCCTTCTTCCTCTTTTATTTGCAACGCGTAGCATGTAGTCATGTTTTTACGTGACATTCATCTCTAGATTACCATGTTTACACCAGTCACATACCTTCGTCATCTATTGGCGTCCCGTAATACCGAATTCGGTGTGAGTGAAGCTAGCGAAACGGCCGCGAGCGCATAATGAGCGTGGCACGTAGTCTTGTTGTTACATGACACACATCTCATGATTATCGTGTTAGGGTCTGTCGCTTGTGTTCGCCATGCAATCATGCCATGCCATACCAGTTTTGCGACATGTCATGTGACCGAAACCACCGCGAGAGCAGCAAGACCATGAAATGAAAATAATTACATTTATGACATACACGTCATGATTGTCATGTTATGACTAGTCTCTTATGCTCGTCATGCAGTCATAATATGGCATACCTAGCTTGGTATTGTTACCATTATCGAAACTGCCAGGAGAGCTAAATGTCGTAGGTGGCTGATAGATAGATAGATACATAGATAGATAGATAGATAGATAGAAAGATACGCTCAAGGTCGCCGAAGTTCGCTAAGAAATGCTTCGCATCTAATAGGCAAACCGGCCTTGATCTCCAAAAAAGAAAGCCCTCAAAGAAATACTATAAGATATGAAGTTTCCAGCTGTGCTTGCAGCGACATTGCACGGAACCAGCAACAGCCGATCCTGCGGTGGATGTAGTGCTGCCTCCATGTTGAGAGCTTCTGGATTATTTTCGTGACCTTAAAGATTACCTTTTTCTACAACAGGCTGTCGTTTTACCCTTTTTTGAACTTTTATCTACTCAGATCACGTTAAATTGGCGACTTTAGTCTCCAGCAACGAACCTAGATTTGTTGTTGAGCATCTAGTTCACGACAACTTCAGAAGCAAATGAGGCATTCAAAAGATCTTGTTCACTGCGCTCAAACACTGGATTGAGGTGTGGTCACAAAGAGGTGTCGTGAGTGTTATTGTAGTTTAAAAGATTGGCGATAAAATATTGTCGTGATATGTTTAGAAATATTTCGTGTTGGAAATGTGGTCGACTTAATTTACTTTCATTTCTTTCCCCACGTGATTTTGTTACAATATAAAATCAATTTTGATAAATCATTGAAGCCAGTTTCAAAACAGCGTGGTTCTCGTTTAGCCATCCGTTGAGAGCATGAGTTGGTGGTGAGAAAACGGGCACATGTATTTGTAGTATTTATGGAGTGTACTTACTGGCCGAGATTTCGTAACCCCGGTTTATGCAGAGTTCTCTTGACAAATTAGAAGACAAACTAGTGACATGAGCCCAATAAGTAAGAGAAACATGTATATTATAGTAAAGTGTGGCGCTATTATCACCCAAAATGCAAAAACGATTTCGTACCGCTTTTTAAAAGCTATTTTAGGTGCATATCAGGCGCATGTGCCAATGAAGACCATGCCTCAGAGAGTGAAGAAAAATCTTGACTTGGTCTTTTCCCTTCTCAGCTAAATTAGTAGTTTCAACAAGAAGGTTTTGTTCCTAACTTTGCAGGAGAACTCCTTTAAGCTCTTTGTAAATTAACAGTATCAATACATGCTACAGTAATTTCGGCAGGTTAGCTTTTGGTACGTTCTACTCTCACTGATAGAAAAAAACACACACACACACACCATGTCCCTCTAAAGGGAGCCATGCGTAAATGAGAAGCAGCGGGCGCTGACGCTTACACAGCGGATGCGTTGACGCTGGAACTCATCGCGACGTTACGGCGGATAAAAACATGAGAAGGCGCAAAAAACGCAGTGATGAACCATTGTTTCCTACTGAAACATGCCATTTGATACTAATGCGCAATGAGAGACAGAGAACCACAGTCTGCTATAAGGTACCGCGCACGCTGCCAACTTTGATTGTTCAACAATGCACAGAAGAAATCTCCCACTGGCACTACGTTGGAGGTCAATATCCAATCCCTATGTAGACAGTGTAGCCAGTGAATGCTTGTGCAGCACGAGCAGTCAGTGCTTTCGATCAAGGAACTGGCTAGCAGTAGCTATCTGCGTCGGCGCTGTGAGGCGGGAGGTGTGGGGAGCGTAAGAGAGAAGGGGGAGAGGCACGCATGCGCTATGGGGGCGTAAGCGCCGCGGGAAGGAGTCCTTGGAGGAAAAAGGTGGAGGGACGCGAGCGTACACAAGCAGACGCTGGCTGCGCCAGTTTTGCGAGGCGAGAGAGTGGGGAGAAGAGGAGAGGGGGCACGCATGCCCAATGAGCGTGTAAATGGAATGCCTAGAGAAGAGAAAGGAGGGAGCGAGTGTTGGTTCGCAGAAGCTGCCTGCGTGCGCATTGCGATGCGAAAGAGGGGAGGGGACGCACATGCGTAGTAAGGGTGTTCACGCCGCACACCAGATGTAGCTCGACCCTAGGAAGCTTCGCATATAAAATTAGCTTGCTTCATGAGTATTAAAACGATTTGCAATATTACCTGTATTTATGCGTAGATTGGTTTCGATTCAGAATCTAGGGGCACAATTGTTCTTAAAATAGAGATATGCTGGCAAAAAGACCTTTGAATGGCCTTGTTAGCTATGCATTCACGGAATCCAAATTTTAGTTGCTAGATTAAGGGGAAAACGTTGTTAGATCAGCTTCCTGGACTGTAAATAACAACAGAAATTATTCAGCCCTTGAATGAGTATTGGGATAGTAAAATAAGTAAAAAAAAGAGCAATCAAAGTCACCATCACTACTTTATATCGAAATTTTATTTACCCAGCACTGGTCTGGCGGCATCACCTAAATGTAGTTTCTCGGAGCTGACGAGGCAATGGAGCACAGTATCCTTCCTGGTCATAGATGCTCCGCCTAGCGAAAAATTTGTTTAGGTATAGCCTGTCGACTTCTTAGAGTAGGTTGAAATGCACCAATTATAGTTTATTTTGGTACCTTTTTGCTTGCATAGGGTTACGAGAAGAATTCCTATGCCTTGCAGGTTTCCAAAAGGTTCAAAAAGATTTAGGTTTTTAGAATCAATTCATCGTTCTGTTTTTCTACTTGCTTTGTCAAGTTTTCCGATCTATTATTTAAACTTTTTGCTTTTACCGTATTCTGTTAATGAATTTTCGTAGTTTCATTTTACATCTTCCATCTCAAATACATAAATAGTTTAATCTTTATTTAAATTTTTTTATTTAAAAACTAGAAGGTTTCTAGCAAGTCCTCAAGTCTGGGTGCGTGCCACTGTTTCAAGAATCAACTCTGCTGTACTTTAATTGTACAAAAAAAAACGTGTGCCTTGCAATAGCATTAGACAGACGACATCCGCGTTTTCCCGTGAGCTCCTCTTTAACTGGAAATTGGCAAAGAAAGGCGTATAAAAAAATGAAACATCGCCAGATTCTTGGCCACGCATGGCAGTCGGTTTCACGCCAAACACTGGGGTAGTAATTATCTGTGCTAAGTTTTGCGGCTTTAAGTCAAGCGTTACGACGTGTGTGTGTGTGTGTGTGTGTGTGTACAAAAACCGTTATTCAATAAAATAAGAGTTTGCAGGCCCTATATAGAACCGTCTAGAAACGAGAAGTCCTCATTCCGGGTCCCCGTTGGACAAGGCCGCTACCCGCGCCCGTTGGAGAAGAGCCTTTGGAGACTCCAGTCCTGAGCAATTAGGCAGGGCAACCTCCCATGCCTCTCTAGTAAGAGAAGGATAAGTGAAAATGGCCGGACTCATTCAACATGCCCACACTATGTGAAAGTTATCAGAGACTTGCCCACATCGTCCACTGAATTTCGGGTCACAATTATTTACCATTGCAGGACACTACAAAGTTTTGACCTGCAGGCGCAATAGGGTTCGTTCGTAGGCTTTACTTAAGCCCTTAGCAGGGAGCGGGAAAAACCGAAGGTGTTCGAAATAGCGCACTTTATAAGTGTAGTTGTTGTGTGCACATTTTTGTGCTGCGCGAGCGCAATGTAAGCACTCGCGCTTGAGCAAATGCATCAACAATGTCAAAGGAAGGGCACTTTATGGCACGATGATATGCATCTGATACGTAACTTTCATTAGCGTATTTCTTCAGGGCCGAGCAACGCTAGTATATTTACTGTATCATAAGGATCATGACAACAATTGATGAGGTTTGACGTGCCAAAAATACAATATAATTATCAGAGACGCTGGAAGGGAGGGCACCAGAAATTTCGAACAGCCGGGTACTTTAACGTGCACCTAAATTCAAATATATGGACCATTTTCGCCTCCATCGATAAGGAGGTCACCATGGCGGGGATTCGATCGTTACCTGCGAGGAAGCAGTCGGGTATCATAACCATTACCCCACCGTTGCAGAAATATCATAGGAATATAAAGCTGATGCTTAATAAACTGCATTAGGAGAGAAGCCAGTACTGGAAACACAGGTTTAGTTAACCCCACGTGACGCCAGTATGTTAGGAGTACATATGTAACGTGCATTGCTTTATTATGAAATTATACTGAGAGGCAGCCCTACAACTTCAACTTTCCGCGTCGTGTATTTTGTCAGAATATACGCGAACCTTATCTCAAGTGGGGCGCGTGTGGCCAACGAAATGTTGGTCCAGACAGATTAGCAAACAAAAATTAATCACCAGGAGAGCGGTGGGGAATAGCGATACGCAGCAAGGAGTGAATGACCGGATCGAAAGAAATAGGCTAGGGACCATTGCCGGCCAATGGAAAACGAAACATAGATACAACGCAAAACTAGAGTGGACAGTGCTGGTATATATATCTTTAGTTTGGTTCGCCAAGCGTCTTAGCAGGTGTCGCCAGACATATGTATCGCTGCTGGCCGCCCCTGAATGTAACGTTTCGGACATTGCCTTGCAGCGGTACAGAAACGGTGGCGGCACAACACGAAACATATGGCCGGGCTATTGCGGAGAGGAGCGAACTGGAGCAAGCTTGGGTCGGGGCCAGCCGACTCGTTTGAAGGGTATAGCGTTGTTGCACCACCACACCACGGCGAGCGCTATAACCCTGGTGAGAGTCACATCCGGCGGCCGGCTGCGCAGAAGTGGCTAAAGAATATTGTTTTCCTCGGGGCTGGACATGCTGTGAGGTTATGTCTTCTTGCCTGCTTGCCCTCGATTCCCGAGGATGCCTTTTTAACGTTTCCATCTCCCCCCCCCTCCCCACCCGATTCTCCTCGCCTTTTCCTTACACTTTTACGCAATGTTACTACGGCTTCGCTGTGCCACTTTTTTCATAGCATCTTTTCCACTCGCACTTCCTGTTCGTGAGCTTTCATCCATCCCACGGGGAACAAAAAGTAGGCAGGATGCTGCATTTGATTTTGATGGTGGCGCACGAAGATGATATGAAAACGCCATGCCTTCTCAGTGACACGTTCTTCCGAAACGTGGTTGATATGGTATACATAACCAGCGTCCCTATTGGTTATTTTGTAACTTTATTTGGCATGGAGGATAAAATCGCGTGTTCTCGTTCGGAGCCGTGATTTGTCGGATATCTGTAGTGTAGAAAATTCTCTCTGTCGGCGCAGGCATGGTCAGAAGGATCTCCTCAGATTTCGTACCTTTCTAATTCGCTTATCGGTGTCTGACACCTTTGTTCATTGCTAAAAATATCACCAGCTCAAAATTCTGCTCGGAGAACTTATGATTATGTGAAGAAGAAGATACATCGTTGGCGATGCTGGTTGCGAACGATGCACGCTTCATGGAGCTGGGAAAAAGGAGTGAAAAGAAAATCTGTTTTAATACGCCTACTCTGTCGCAGACTCATAATCTAGCAGTGAAGCGCGCGCTCAAGGATAGTTGGGAGAGCTTCAAGCGTTTCTTATATGCGTATTGAACCGGCATGACCTGCATGAAGTAGGACTCGGTATAGACACATTTGAGTATACAAAGGGCTCATCAGCTTGAGATATGCGGGAGTGAACCGAATTGCGTCACCGTTTTATACGAAAGAGAGTTGCGTTGCCGTCCCGTACAGAACAGCATTTTTTCAACACGAACCCATAAGTGAATTAACAAGACGATCTCTGTTTTAGTGATTGGTAGAAAGGAAGGCCTTTGAGCAACCAAAGTAACCTCAATGTTCTAAGAACAACATGAATGTTGGCTACGCTCAGAGGCTGTTGTCAATTATTTCTTCGGGGAAAAATTGTAAGGAGATTTAAAAGTATCACACATAATCATTGCGAATAGCTGAATTCATAAAGCTTTTTATCTTTATATCGTTAAAATCAACCAAATTAGAAAGCCAGAAGATTGTACGCAGGAAGACAAACTTTAATCCTATTAGTGTACTAACCATCATTCTAGCAATGGATGAACCTGCCTGCTCACAACTCTCGTAAACCGCAGATACCGTTGTAAAAATTGCTGTAGGAAACACCACATTTTAGATGACAAAGAAGTGAGGAGCTTTCATTCACAAACATATGCATCCACGTGTCGCTGCACGTAGGCATGTGTGTGAAACTTCGTAAGTGAACGCGACAGTTAGAATCCTGCAACATCGCTCACATCTTTTGAGGCTGTAGAGACTTGGTGCGCCTTCGAATGTCGCGTTCACAATACCTCCACAGAGGGGCACGCGAATTATTGCTGTGTCTAACTAAACATGACAGCCTTGTGAGGAAATGAAGAACTAGCATCGTCTTCGAGTCTGCAACGCAAATGCAGCGCGGAGCACCTTTAGAAGAAGCCAGCCGGAGTGAACTTTGGTCTATAACGCAAATGCGCGTTGTGTAAATGAGAGTGGAGCACGTTTACAGGGAAGCTGAAGTAGAGAGCATAATCTGCCACTCCGTACAGCTACAATTAGCCAAAATTCAGACTGCTTGCTTGCAAGAAAAAGTGACGGGAGAGGCACTGTGTACCTGAACGAAATAGCAGCTGACACCCTGATCTATCACCTGAGGCTTTCTGCGGAGTTACAAGGCGCGCTAAACAATAAAAGGTGAGCGGAGGGATCACCTGCTCATCGCAAAACAGCGCGACACCTTTCACATCGTGACAGAGAAACAAGCATTGGCGTGAACGCAGCACCGATGGCGTGGATGTCACCTTCCATTCGCAACACTGCGTGCCCATATGCAACGTTTTGCGTCACGCGTCCGGTCGACAACAAATACGGCGTTCGAGATAGAGACGGCCGGAGCGCCGTCCAATTTGCAAATGCGTCTGGCCTGTGATTCAACTGCTATAGCCTTTGCTTTCACGACTTCTTCGGATTGGTAAGACAGCGTTACTTCTATTCGGTTTTCAATAAGCCCACGTCGTTTACTATTGCGAGGTCATCATTCTACGTTCTGCTTCGGGAAACGTCTGCTGAATCGATGATGCACGGTCTAGCTTTCATGTCGCTCGTATCCTTGACGACTCGTAGTGAGCGGTGTTCGCTGGTGACGCTACTGACATATGTAGCGTGCTCACTCCTCAGGTTACATAAGGCCTCGCATCTCCTTGATTACGCTTACCGGCACCTCTGTTTTTTGATTGTCTGTCGGCAGAAAGAAAGACATACTCTTAGTTCCGTTGACGTAGGATGCTATGAATAGCTCCGCGCATGAGATGACCTTGCTGGTAACTTGTAATGAGTGAAGTGGCACGCAGCTTATGTAGAAAAAGCGTGCACAGTGTGCCAATTCAAAATGAAATCGTAGCATGCCAATAAATTATAAAACTGACGGCGACCCTCAGGCAGCGCACTTTGATTAACCGAGATAACCCAATGCACGCGTTTCGTGATATTTTACTGACAAATATTATTAACCTGAAACGGTAAGCTGGCAGAAAAGGCACCTGGGGTTGTGCGAATACCAAAATGTGTGATAATTGTAGAGGTAGGTGTTTCACATAAAGGCGGCGGCTTGCATATGTATGTATGTATGTATGTATGTATGTATGTATGTATGCATGTATGCATGTATGCATGTATGCATGCATGTATGTATGTATGTATGTATGTATGTATGTATGTATGTATGTATGTATGTATGTATGTATGTATGTATGTATGTATGTATGTATGTATGTATGTATGTATGTATGTATGTATGTATGTATGTATGTATGTATGTATGTATGTATGTATGTATGTATGTATGTATGTATGTATTTTAGGTACTTTATGCACGCAGGTGAACGTATCTTGCAACGTGGTTTATATGTGTGGCGTTTGCAACCCCCTTTGCAAGTTTAAATGTTTGTGTTGCTGGCTTCTGTAAAGCGTGCCACACTGCGAGCACATTGATTGACTTAGCGGGAGAGCTGACTTTAAAAAAGATCGCTAATTGGTTATTTGGCTTGATTCTGCCAAGAATTTTAAAAATAAGCAAAATTCGGTAGCGGCAACCCGCAAAGCTTCCTAATAAAGCGAAAGCCTTAGATGACTCATCATACATGAAAACTGGCCATCGGCGTCGGTGGCGTCAACACTATAGTGACGCAAACAATACTCACGTGGTGACATCACCGCATGGCGTGATCATGATGTCAGAGATCACCGAAATGAAGGACGTCAGCATAATATGTCATTACGACGTCGCCGCGACGCCACATGACTGACACACGCGATGACGTCATTAGATGACTGCATCGCTTGTTAAAAAGGAGGCCGATCACTGAGGCCATGCCAAAAGTGAGCCAGGTGCAAAATGCTTGCAAAGCCTGGAATCTTGGAGCGCTGCAAACGTACATTATAACCAGGAAGCTTTCAGAGGTTGGCAGGGCAGCATCAGTGTATCGGCTGAGAAGAAAACCAAGATGACTGTCGCCTTCGAGTCATCTTAGTTGAATACACAGGGGAACTTGTGATTCGTGCTACAAGTTTTAAGTGTACGCGTAAGGCAATGTTGAAGCAAATTATACGTTGGTACTACCGTGAAGCTATGTGGAGAGCTTACGTGCTTTCATTGAGTATTAAAATCACCAGTGATAATCCAGGGACCAGTTGTAGCCATCAAGTTGTCATGCAGTTTTTCACCGCAGAACTGAACAGATGGGGAAATGCAAGCTCTTATAAGCGTGAAGGTTACCTTCTGGTTTGTAACACGGAAGCACACGTACTGATTTCCGTTGTGGGGTTGCACCAACTGTGGAATGAAGGTTAGATCTGAGTGGATATATACAATTACTTTGCTGGGTTCACCACAAGTCAACGAAGTGAAGGATTCGTAGCCAGTGTGTCTTAAGGAGGCTGGATGAATGACCCTTTAGTCTGGAGAAGCTCTAGAGAGCGTGTCATTCAAGTACTTCAGCGCATAAAGCCACACGAGTCCTTCTACAATTCTTGAGGGAAACATCCCATCGCGACCACCTGCGAAACCTGAACTGTGTGTGTTATGCGCAATGTGTATCTCGTCCTCCACTTTATATTTTTCTTCCTCATTCCCCTCTCCACCGGGTAGGGTAGCAAACTGGACATTGTCTATTTAGCCTCTCTACATTTCTGATATTTTTCTTTTCCCGCTTTCCTTAGCGCTGACTTTGGCTCGATTGGGAGGGACCGGCATCGTCTTTTTTTCTTGAAAGTCAGTGCTTGGGTGTGCTGAAATGTCGCCGATATATGAGCACGAAACGCATAAGAGCTGAACGCCACACTTCGGCCATGCTCATACCCCCTTTTCCCCGCCGCGGTGGTCTAGTGGCTAAGGCACTCGGCTGCTGACCCGCAGGTCGCAGGTTCGTATCCCGGCTGCGGCGGCTGCATTTCCGATGGAGGCGGAAATGTTGTAGGCCCGTGTGCTCAGATTTGGGCGCACGTTAAAGAACCCCAGGTGGTCGAAATTTCCGGAGCCCTCCACTACGGCGTCTCTGATAATCATGTAGTGGTTTTGGGACGTTAAACCCCACATATCAATCAATCAATCATCCCCCTTTTCTGTCAGAGTGTGGTTACTACCGTACACGTGATCACCGCGACTGTCTGCAACGAGAGATCGAACGCGTCATCAGGAAATATGTCTAAACACAGAAACTCAATTTACATCATGCACAAACGATACGTAATCGAGCAAATGACATCATGCACAAAGAAGTATTTTTATTCTTTAAAGTAACAGCGGAAATCGTATACTGTAAAAAAAGCAGTTTAATTGCCGTTAACAAAAACGCCAGTCCTGTGACAGTAACAGCGAAAACTAGAAGAGCGGCCTTCCAGAGCCTTTTAAAAACACTGATTTTATAACTACTGCAACCACACTTGCTTGGTACCCGCTAGGGCACTAATAATAAACTTTTGGGTAGTATAAGCCGGCATTCGTTACGCTATTTGTCGTAATTCTTCCGAGAAGCTTGGTATCCATTAAACACTTAAAATGAATTTTGTGCCGACTGTTTATGCTGTGTCTGACGACAATGAGAAATTAAAGCTGAAGTGGGTATGCACTACAATTATTAGTGGAACGAGAACAAGCTTTTGCAATGTGTCAGAGCATTGGACGGCTCACTCGTTACGCTATTCACATTGTGCGACAACTGGTTGTTCTTTCGCTGTTTTAAAACGCTTTATAAGACTTATTAACGACATTGGTTTCCCGACATCAAGCCTGCTTAAGGCAAGCTTGTTAATCCACAAGCACCAGCGTAGCTCAGTGGTAGAATACTGGGCTGACAACCAGCAGACCCATGTTTGGAGCCCCACTGTGTCGTTGGTGCCAATTTTTTTATGTACGCGTAATATGGTTACGGACACCGGTGGCGGCGGCGGCGGACAACTACGCGTGACCCGAGTTGTGATCTTATAACAGCTTTCGCTGTAATATACCATTCGGAACAGATATCCTGTACCTCAGAGCTGCTTCCTCACCACGCAGCATTACACAGCCTCGGCAGTTGCGTGGTAATGTTTCCGAAACAGAAGCAGTTTATTAGCACTCTTTAGTTGAACACAAAATGACTAGGTGGTTCAGAATACGCGTCTGGAAAGAGTAGCTTTTCTAAACATGTGCAGCCTGACGTTCTTACGCCATCTCTATGTCATCTTCACGCCACAGAAACTCTAAGAATAGAAATAAAAACATTTATCAACGCCAAAACTATCAGCTATTTAAACTCCCAACGCTTGTCTTTTCTGAAAAATAGGTCACTGAAAAGTTTCGAAATTGAAAGCCATTCAATTTCGGATCTTGTGATGTGTGCCGGCCATGGAGCCATTAGTCGTGCTCCTCGTAAAAAAGGGGACGCTGGATCGAAGTAAACCTATCCTTTCACAGCATTTCCTGAACTTTCTCTTACATACACAATGCACAAACACAAGAAAAGAGCCAAAGAAAGTATGCATTGAACGGTTCGGTGGCTTTCCTATAAGGCGAACTCGGTGATTGGAGCTCGGCAAAATAGGCCGTAAAAGAAAGCCACTGGACAACAAATTTCGGGCCGTGTGGGCTGTATGGTGAAACAAGGGGAGCTTGTGGGTGAACGATCGACTTATTTCTTCACTAACCCTGCTCTGTTCTTTCTGTATTGTTACGTACCTTGTGTTGTTCTGTTGTGGCCACGATTGTGGTGGTGCACGACGCAGTAGCGGACAGGGGGCGCTGGACGACGTTTAATATGGCAGAAAAGTGCTCTGATGTCAAGATTCAGCCAACGACAATGACCTGAAAGCTTTTTAAAGTTTTTTGTTGAAGAGTCTTAGTTAAATACGAAACAAAATATTGTATTTTTTGTAGTTGTGGTGCTTTAGTGAGACCAAACAAAGAAGAAACTAGGCAAAAGACGCAGTTACAAAAAATAAAGGAAGTGACTATAGTGTATCAATGCGACCCATGTATAATTAAATGCATGCTTACACAAACACATGGGCTGATGAAGCTATATATGTATATGCACGCATTCACACGATGAAAAAGTGTGATCTATAGAAAGGCGTGGAAGAGCTGATTGCTTTTAGTAGACTGCACACTTTTTTTTTTGTTAAAAAGGGCTGCCCTGGCATGACAATGATATGTTTAGGTTCACAACCTGTAAATGCAAGTCAAACGAACAAACGACCATTCATTATTTTGGATCAGAAGCAAGGTTGTTTACGTATATATAGCAACCGAAGGTAACCCTCAGTTTAAAAAATATTGGTGTACTAGTTGTTGTTTTTTTACATTTTAGAAAGTCTGCCCTGAGACAGACTAGTTTTTATTCAAAAATTGGCATGCAAATTTTCTTCATGTGTAAGGTCAAGTAATGATCAGTGGTAAGGTCCTATTATCAAGCAGTCGAGGTCGGGTAGCCGGCAAGGCCTGAGGTTTGTTGCATAGAGGTGACCAAGACGGCGGCCTAATTGTAGACCTCTTAAGTATGTGGCAATGAAATATATATATATATATATATATATATATATATATATATATATATATATAGTCCAGTAGATCCTCCATGAGCGGTCACAACGTGGTTTATTTCGACGTTTCGGCCTAGAGTCTGGCCTTCATCCTGATGAAGGCCGGACTCTAGGCCGAAACGCCGAAATAAACCACGTTGTGACTGCTCACGGAGGATCTACTGGACTATATGCAACGCTACGGCCACTCAACCACCATGCCTATATATATATATATATATATATATATATATATATATATATATATATATATATATATATATATATATATATATATATATATATATATATAATCTCTGGCTGGGATAGGCGCTTGAATGTGGGAGACAAGAAGGTGGGTGAGGGGGGCATATATGAATTAACGTTGGTTACCCAAGCCTCCTTCTTCTCATTAAACACCTTCTTCTTCTTCTTGGTTACCCAAGGTGTAAGATTATAGCGCTCTACAGGGAAACAAAAGCCAGCTACATTGGCTCTTCCACTTGGCGCTTCAGTCAAAAACAATTCAGAGTCCTTCAGCACGAGGGTATCTGCATGCCATACCCCAAGCTGAGGTCTGACGTTTTCTCTGTTATAGGTGCTCTGAAATGACGTTGAACAAAAAGAAGAAAAAAAAAACTCATTAGACTTGCGTGGACAGAGAAAAACTTCTGTTTATGTAAGCCTAAAGGATCGTACTTATTGGGTGAAGCTCTTACTTGAGGGCCCCATTGGCTCCAAGTGACCGTAAGATCAGCCGATGCTGTTACTGCGACTCTGAGCTGGTCAGCGCAGTCTCCCAGGAGGAATCGAAGGGTGAAGGAATATATGGTGGTAGCCAGATGGTTGTGGACATTTCCAGGTGCAGTGGGGGCTTCGCAAGAGCGGCAGTCTCAGCGAAAGCTGGAAGAACGGGAATTCTAAAATAGGGTGGAGTAGACCCTAGAAACTCTGACTCGTGCCCACACTGGGGGATTGGTGAAGAACCGGTTAGAAAGCCCGTCGTATACTCTCTAAGGCTACTAATACTAGTAAGCTTGCAAGGTACCCACGACGCCATAAATCGTAAATTTTTGCGATGTAGCGAAGTATCGCGTGTGTCATTATCCGTGAATATACGGGAAAATGTGCCATCTGCGACACACCTGTTTGGCATAACGTGCACTTTGCTGATGTGGTTGTTGGCGATAAATTATACCTAAGTCTTTCTTAAGCGGCTCAAGGCAATTTCGGCATATGCAAGAACCGCTTGCAAGCATAGGAGGAACAAAGTAGCTCTGGAAGATAGAAACCAGAAAATCTAAAAAGTAAGAAAATAGCCTGAAACATCGTAAAGGTGCTCCAAACTATCAAAAAGCTTATATGTGAAAATGAAATGAAAGCTAAAGTAATATGCAATGAAATAAATGAGTGTGCGTAAACCAGTTATATACATCTAGACGAACATACACAACTAACAAAGGTCGTCTGGTAGACACCTTATTGCTGATCTTGCAGTCTCTCTAACGTTGTTAAATGATGCTAGAACCTCGTAAACGAGTATATTTGCGTGAGAATGCTTTTCCTTCCTTGCGATTTTTGCGAGCTCCTCTACAGTGGGTACGAACCATAGTATGGAAGAAGAGCGAATAACCGTGATGGTGACGTGATGCACGCGCGAATGGTCGTACACCTGGCGCGGGGTTCTCGTGACGTGATCGCCCTGTATGCGTTGCCAATTTGAAGCACCTCTGTGCTTAATATTGACACTGAACCAGGTGTTCAAATGTGGTCATGGAAGAATGGAGGTACGTGTCGTTTCTGATATACGAGTGCTTCATTTCCACCCTTCAGTCGGGTTGGCTGTAGCGTTTTTTTTTCTTCTTGTAGTAGCAGTATGAGTCTTGAGAGAATTGTGCTGCCATAGCGGGAGAGAAAAACAGATAGGAAGAGAAATCAGTATGAATAAAGCGGGCATTTGCTGCAGTCGTTCAAGGTTTCCTGCTAAGCGCACAGTTTCGATGACAGCAGAGAGAAAGAGAGGGAGGGGGGCACTGTGTGTTTGCAGAGACTGTAATTTGAGGAAGCGCAGTAGCCGCATTTTATCAGTGCATTTCATCCTCACCTTTCAGCTCACCCGCTCTTCCAATAAGCGAATATATCTCAACACTTGATGATCATTATAACAAATATGCTGTTCGTCCATACGCTATACTATTACGAATGCTCAAGATCACCATTATGAAGAGAAACACGTTCCTTCTGCTCTCTAACCATCTGGCATAACTTTTCGAATCAACTGATTTCAAAAATGAACGCTCAGGTGAACCACCGCTGTTCTTTTGTCACTGTTGATTGCATGCCGAAGTGCTCATTTCGAACGTTAAACAAGATAAGTCACTCCTTGATAATTTTCGTATAATAAAGCAGTTAAATCATCCCCATTATTTCGGAGAGTACAGTATGGACCACGGGTTGACTAACAACATTTATTTGTACGTCGTATTCTGCTGCAGTTCACGCAACGTCCGCTTATGTGACAGCGAAACAGCGATGGTTCGACGGGGCGCAGATGCTGGTGGCGTATTTGGCGCCCGTTTACCTCGCACCCCTGCTTTTACCAGGAACCATGGTTCGTATTAACGTTTTAGTCGTATTCTTCGGCTATTTTTGTGTTTACTGATGATGTCGAATATTTTTAGACGAAGAATATACACCTTTCCTTTTGATTTCCCTGTGTTTTTTACACCACACCTCGTACATGATTGTTGAGCGGGAGGCTACGAAAGCATGGTTAACTACAACACGAATCAGATGAAACAAAATACTAGCAAGGGCATATAAGCGGTATGAAAGAAATACGACATGGTTGTGTTGCCTTTCTTCAGTGTTTCTGTTTTCTGCAGCTTAGTACTTCGTTTGTTTCTTTCGCATCACAGCTAATCATGCAAACAATGTTTCATAACCTTTGTGAAAGTATTGTGGCCGTAAACGTACACACTTGCGTCATTCTTCTTGTTTCGTTGAACGACTGTTTGAAGCTGCAAAGCCTTCGGTGGAAAAAGGAGTTGGTATATTGTAACTGAAACGTGTTCCCGCATCTAAGGTTACGTGCCATGCAATCACATATTGCCAAAACACACTTGAGGCTTCAATGCCAGCCTCCACGCGCGAACTGCGCATGTGCTTTGACAACGAGGTGGCGTAGATGCCTGATACTTCCCCCCTGATGTCCACGTACTTAGGTGCCTTTTCTCATCTTTTAACCACTACCACCACCACCAACAAAAAGATATTCGTCACGAGCCCTCATAGCTTCACAAAAGAGGACAACTTGCTTCGGTAGCCGTTGACACGATTTGTAACGAGAACATTGCTCCATCGTTCTAGAGTGAGTGGTGCGATGAACACATGTTTCATCTAACGAGTTTCACCTCACGATTGCGTTTTTTAGGAAGGTCGCTGCGCCTACTGCATGCTGATCGTGTTCGAGTACTGGGTGCTGAACGTTATCCCGGCGCCCTTGGCATCGTCGGTGCCCCTTGTACTGCTGCCGCTCTTGGGCGTTATGGATCCGAGCCTCGTTGCCGGACATTACGTGAACGTGCGTGAGCTGCATGAGCTGTATTCTCCAAACCAAGCAAAAGCCTACGTTTCACTCGCAATTTGTAGGTGGTGTATGTATGCATTTGGCAGTGGCACACAACATTCCCGAGCGAAATATTGTTGTCGTTTGATTGTTGTTCACTGTTGCTCCCAAATGAATGAAGTGACAAAAGTGTGCCACTTGCTTGGGTGTGTTACCGTATATAAATGCTGCCGCGCGCCTGATGTTGGCTCTGTGGTGTGTCGAAAAGTTTCCGCGAAGAATGCCTTAAGAATAGATTTCTCTCAGGAACCCTCCTATTGCTTATAGAAAGGGACCACACTTATTTTGGCTTAACCGTTTAGCGCCACTTTGTCGAAGGTTCCCAATCGCTCGTATGAGGCTAGCCAACGTTCGATGTACCACGAAAAAGCGCTGTGAGGCAGGAAGCAGACGAAGTAGTCAATTAGACAGGAAAAGGCACGCAAGACGTTTTGCGACTTGAGGCTGCGTAAACAGCGCCTTTGCGGATGGCAGAATGGTTAAGGCGAAGTTCACAAAAATATGAATATTGCCGCGACAAGTTGACAACGTTAGAATAGTCCACCGCAACCATTGTGGCACGAGCACTAGGCAAGACCTGGCTGGCATGCGTCACGTGTTCGCGCGCTCGGGCTACGAGGAAGAGGAAGACAGTTGGATCTGTGCAACTCGACTGTGCGTTACCTCCCTCAATTTTTACTTGCATAGATCAGGCATATTGAATTCCCCTATGTGCATTTACTGTAATCAAGAGGAAACGATCAGTCATTTTTTATTACATTGTCGCCGTTTCGATTTATTCAGGCAAAGCATACTAACACCACCTCTTCAAAGACTGGGCTTGCAACTATCACAACCTGATCTTCTTTCATTTGGGGCCACTACACTGGGTTTCAGCCACAGGGATGTTTTATTCGCCGTTCAAGAATACATCACTGCGACTAAACGATTCTCTTGCTAAATTGCTGTCTCACTATTTTTCTTCTTTTTTTCTGCAAACTTGATACCGGTATTTCAAATCAAAATTAAGTTACAAAAAATTGTAGGAATGACGCAATGCTGAAAGTTTAGGGCAAATTCACCTTATAATCGGCCAATCCCCATTTTTGGGTACGAGCCATTTGCACAAGGAAAACAACAACAACAACAACAACTCGACTACTCGGACTTCGACGACCATATTCATTAGACTTGTGGGCACTAGTTCGCCCTAATAAAGACGCTTTTTTTTAGCCTGTCTGCCTCAGCATCGCTACAATATGAATATGGTGAAGCTTAGATGACGGAAACACGGACGACTTTACGCTGATGTGCACACAAGTGCTTTCGGTCAAGAAGAGAGAGAGAGAGAGAAAAAAGAGAGTTATATGGTCTTAAAGCAAGAGAAGACTGTGCGTATAGATCGAACTCTTGATTAGACCCATGTCGGGACTATAGTCAGGAGTTGGATGTATACGCTCCTGACTCCCGACTATTCCCGACATGAGCGTTGTTTCTTAAATTTCCTGCCAGTATGTAAATGTCTGTTGAATGCAGGAAACAATGCTGTTCATCGTGGGCGTGGTCCTGCTCGCACTCGCCATGGAAGGGACGAACGTGTACAGCCGCGTGGCGCTCGCCATTCTGGGCGCAGGCGGCGCCGGCGTCAAGGCCGTGTTCACGGCGCTGATGGCGCTCGCCTTCTGCGGCACACTAATCTTCGAGAACGTCCTCTCTACGCTTATCGTGATGCCCGTCGTCGAGTGCACCATGGTTGAGATCGAGAACGACGCCCTGACGAGCGCTCGGCGACGGCGAATGCTGCGCAAGGCCTCGATCCTGGCGCGCCTCGCGAACCAGCCCGAAGTGGAGCTGTCCAACCAGCGGCTGCCCGAGCTCATGGGCTCGGTACCACAACTCGCCGGCCCCGGAGGGCTTCCCCAATTGTCTCGTCGTAGCAGCCGCGACATCTTGTGGACGCCTGATTCGGGACAGTCATCCAGCTACTGCAAAGGAGCATTAGGTGAGTTGGTTTAGGGCGTTGATTCATGAACCATGATGTAAAATCCTTCAGTGCGTCCTGAACCAAATTTTTTAATGCAATGGCAATCGTACAGCCATTCGAGGCGCATTTTTGTCGTCACCGTCATGCCCCGTGTAAAGTCCAAATTGGTGAAATTGGCCTGTGCAATAGGGCTTTTTCGTTATGCAGGCGAAAGCGGGTGATGGCTGCAGACGAGTGCGGCTCAAGCATATACGAAACACGTCAAGCGGCTCCATCGGTCTCCCTAAGAGGAATGAGATGGAGGAAGCGCACGCTTTTTCGGCAGACATAGACAGTTCCAGTGCTTTTAGACTCCTACCCTTGTACGCTTTGTCTTTTCGTCGCTCATTTCCTGTTTAGGCGACAGCCAGCACAAAAATAACTTCGCTCACTGGAGCAACCACGTTCACTTGCGTTAGTGTTGTGACGCGAGATCAGATTTTGATAGAGATAGCCAGTTAACTGCTAGAGTTACTTTGTATACCATTCCAATTGATCGCTATTATATTCATTGGTTCATCTCGCAGGGAATTTCAGCGCCATTTTTTATGCATAGGATTCATTAAAAGTAGTAGAGTGAGTCTCAGAAGTACATGCGAAAAATGAAGAACTGATTTCTATGTGAGCACGGCATCGTCGCTTCTCGCCCGAGTCATCCATCACTCCAAAAGGAATATAACGGGGCCGGTTTGAGCTCTCTATGCGGTGAGAGTCTGGCAGCAGGCGTCGGCTGACATCCCCGAGTGTTCACATTGATATATGTGGGGTTTAACGTCCCAAAACCACCATATGATTATGAGAGACGCCGTATAGTGAAGTGCTCCGGCAATTTCGACCACCTGGGGTTCTTTAACGTGCACCCAAATCTGAGCACACGGGCCTACAACATCTCCGCCTCCATCGGAAATGCAGCAGCCGCAGCCGGGATTCGAACCCGCGACCTGCGGGTCAGCAGCCGAGTACCTTAGCCACTAGAACACCATGGCGGGGCCCTAGTGTTCACTCCCCACGCATTCTTCGTAAAGATAGCTCTTCAACTATGTACTCCACTTGCGCGATATGTTGTCTTAGCAATGTTTTCAAGAAAATCAAGTTAAAGCGTGGACAATGGGAAAACCGACAGCTTGATAAGAAGCCAACGCAAGGAAACCTCATTACTAGCATATAAGAAGTATTGAAGATGAGCAAAAAAGAGATCATCATCGGTTTTAAGAAGCAGGACTGTTTTGAAATCATTGTCTCCTTGACGCGCCACAATACCACCTCGCAGTCCTTGGCTCCCCGCAAATATTTTAAGACCACATCATACAGGCTCAGGTAATAGACAGAGAGAGAGAAAAAAAACGTGATATCAGAAAATTACAAACAGCATGTGCATCTTTCCATAGCGTTCATTCAACGCGATAATAAAAATAAAGCCTCCTTTAGTGAAAAATTCAATAAGAGTGTTCGAAATGCCATTCTTTGTTGCGTTCGTGTTGTCCGCAGGTTCTCGCAGAAGAAGCAGTCTGATCTCAGTCGACTTCGCCGCCAAGTTTGAACAAGAATCGAAGTGAGTGGCTTATCTGCGCATGTGTTGTGTTGAAGTGGATGGTTTAAGCACTTACTTGACAGGCTTATAATTTTGCTACCACTGGTGGTGTATCGGGTCAATAATACTGCTCTCGTATGTACCAACCGCTAGCCGTAATGGTATACTTTATGTAAGACAATGCTTTATGTATGGTATGCAAGACAATGCTTTATGATTGTGCGTATACTAAATGTGATGTTGGTTAAAAGCGGGAGTTAACATCATATACAGGAGTTTCTACACAATTACACCGGTGAAGCATATATATTTCTGTGGTTCTTGGCGTTCAGGCAGGCCGACCGTGTAAGAAAAGAGCCCGGGCTTTCTGGTATATGTCACCTCATGAATGTGTAGAGGACAGCTCAAAACCACGACAGTGGTGAAAAATAGATGCATTCTGGGCTGAAATCAAGCATATATAAGTAATCTTGGCACCAACTGGTCCTATACAACACCGCCATGTAAGTGTCTTTGGACATGGACGTAATACTTGTTACAGACCTCTGCCCCATTTAACTGAGCGCTCTCGGTATTCGGGAACATGAAACACATAGGTGTCGTTGTAGGCAATGTTGTCACTGCTACTGGCTTCTCATTACCGAACTCAGTACATTGAAAACTGGAAGTGCAGCCGAAATGTGTTGTAAGTTATCGCGAGAACGACGAACAGCCACGCCGTATGAGAGAGACTATGAGGGTTCCAGATATCTGTTTTATTCTTTTGTAAAATTGAGTAATAGTAAAAATGTGAGACTGGACTCACGGGACGAAGTGACAAAGCTCTGAAATCACTAAAGTGTCCTAAAAAGTGCATACAGGTTAACCTTAATAAACAACTGGCGCCGGACAGTTCACTGATGACAACACGTTAACCCGATGTGCATCAAGCATGGAGATTGAAATTAGAGATAAGGAATGACCAATATTTACCCAAAACATCAAGCATATGAACATTTAGTTCGGCTTTGAAACCACTTCCTCTGCCTTCGAATAATCATCTTATAATGTCCCCGTTTGATCTAAAGCGCAGTTGAGCCCACAATGAACGCGTGTACGCGCTATTGTCTCTTATCTTTAGACGAAATAAATGAAGGTGGACTTTATAAAGATTTTCCTTATCTTAGCCCTTGTTCGTTAAATGGAGAAAATGACTTTTACCTTGAGGTGTGAACCCGGTTACCGCAGGAAGTACCTGCAGATCCGGCGAGTCCTACTGCTGTCCGTCGCCTACTCGGCAACTCTCGGCGCCGTTGGTTCGGTCTTCGGCAATCCAGCCTCCCGGGTTCTTCGCACGGTGCTCGAAGAGTAAGAGATGAACGCCTACGGCTGGCTCTGCTGCTCGTTGTATTCTTTAAGGCGGAAGTCCTAGACGCATCATCAAACGCGAAAATTGACGCGGCGCCTCGCGTCAGCGGCTCCAACACGACTGATGGCGAAAGCCGCAATCTCGTGATGACGTCGCCATGCTATCACAGACTGTAAAAACGTTTCACGTCATTGTGATGTCATCTTGATGTCAAAGTGGCGTCATGTGACCTTACGCTACCCACAGATGTCACCACATTATATCGTAGCTTGAGCAAAGATTGCCCTGACCGATCACGGAGTCTGTATAAACCTGCCGAGGTAGACCTTCGATCTCGGAGTCAGTGTAAAAGCACCAATGGTGTCGAAAGCGTTCGGAGTGTGGCGGGGTGGAATCAATATATTAACTGAGAAGAAAAAGAAGAGAACGTCCGCCTTCCAGTCGTCTTAGGTTACTGCATAAGCAACCTTGTTGCGTCTTTTTTGTTTGTTATTACTTCGTCTATAACGTTTCATTAATGAGAAAAAAAAAAGTGGAGGCTACCCTAATCCTCTACTTATCCGTCTGGTTGTGGTACTGGAACGTCCGCATCCCTCTGTATTTCTTAAGTCAACTTTTGTTTTGCGCGCTGCTGACGCAGATTTCTGAGGCCATCTAAAAGAAGGGCGTAGATGAGATACACTCCACTATGTATTGATACGAGTGCAGCTGCTCTGAAGAAAAGCGTTTGCTCGTTAATTGAGCTCGCTGAGTAGTTTTTTGTTGCCAGATAAGTGATCCTTAAATAATGCAAACTTATGCTCCAGCATTGTATGTATCCTACTTAGCTCTTTAACTAGAACCATGACTTGACTGTTTTGAAATCTGATCATATGAAAAAAAGAATTATGAATGTACTTGCTGTTTTATTTTTTAAAACAAAAATATTCGACTGGAAATGGTTCAAAGAGCAACAGTAGATTGATTCGTTGCTTGTAGGATTAACAGAAAATATGCATTCCTGCTATTGCAACATGCTGCAATGACAGGAAGTGGTCGATTGCTGTTAATCGAGTGGCGAGGTTGAAGAGAAAAAAAAAAGCATATGATAGGATATTCTGTGTACTCTTGGTCTGCATAAAATTTTGCGTTCTAACCCAACAACTACTCGTCGCCAGGGCCAAGAGGGCAGTAGTAGCTAGAGGATTCCGGGACTAAGGTGCCCTCCCATCGGGCATTGCTCGGCGCACTGTTTCGAAAATAAACGTTTACTCCTCTCTCTAACCCAACTTCGAAGAAAAGCAAAGTAGCTCAGCTGAAACGTTATTAGCACAATGTGTGCACAAAAGAAAGAGTATACATGCATCAGTGGCATCGAGATGACACCGTTTCAAAAAGAGGGCTCTTTACCTTTCGCTTAATTTCACTGTCTGGTTCCATTCTGTTGACAAGTGAGAAGAGGAAGTACGCTTACAAGAACACAAGATAAAAGTCGGCGCAATAGAAACGCAGGTTGATTGATATGTGGGGTTCAACGGCCCAAAACCACCCTATGATTATGAGAGACGTCGTAGTGGAGGGCTCCCGAAATTTCGACCACCTTGGGTATTAACGTGAACCCAAATCTGAGCACATGGGCCTACAACATTTCCGCTGCCATCGGAGATGTAGCCGCCACAGCCATGATTCAATCCCGCGACATGCGGGTCAGCAGCTGAGTACTTTAGCCACTAGACCATTGCGGTGGGGCAAGAGAAACGCATGTTGTCAACTGAAAAAAAAAAAAAGGCACAGCGATGGAAAGCAAAGTAGACAGAAATGCCTGTAGGAAGCAAAACTAAATGTTTGAACTGTTATCGCTCACGTATAAATTCGGGCCGATTTGACAGGTATTGCCTTTTGCCTGGGCATGTGCAGATAAACATCCGTGCCTACTTTCTTTTTCAAATGCGAAGCATTTCTTAGCGAACTTCGGCGACTTTGAGCGTATCTATCTATCTATCTATCTATCTATCTATCTATCTATCTATCTATCTATCTATCTTTCTATCTATCTATCTATCTATCTATCTATCTATCTATCTATCTATCTATCTATCTATCTATCTATCTATCTATCTATCTATCTATCTATCTATCTATCTATCTATCTATCTATCTATCTATCTATCTATCTATCTATCTATCTATCTATCTATCTATCTATCTATCTATCTATCTATCTATCTATCTATCTATCTATCTATCTATCTATCTATCTATCTATCTATCTATCTATCTATCTATCTATCTATCTATCTATCTATCTATCTATCTATCTATCTATCTATCTATCTATCTATCTATCTATCTATCTATCTATCTATCTATCTATCTAGCCGCTCACGTTTGGATGCCCTCGTGGTCACCCCCTTAACTTGGCGTGAACCAAAATTACCATGCGAGGATAAGATGGTTTGACGAATTTGACGCGCTGCTCAAGACCTCAATAATGTCACAATGCCGTCATGTACGTCATCAAACACGTCCCGCCAGACAGTGGCACACACCCATGGGCGGGTATGTGCCGCTGGTATACGAATACGTGCCACAGCTGATTGACACTTTGTATCTACCCAGGAACGACGAGAACACACATGGGCAATTTTAACGTGTGAGCGTTAAGAAACAACCAAAATTGGTAGCGTCAACCGAGCGAATGCAAAGAATAAATGTCATGGTCGCAGCTGCAATCGAACCCAAGCATTCGACGTGGCAATGAAGCATTTTACCACAGATCTACGCCAGGTCTCGGAACTACTTTTCAAATAGACGTTAATCTTCGTAAAACGTCAATAGTGGTTGCAGTGCTGCCTACCTAATTTTATAAACATTACACGTGTGCTCCTTTCTACATCCCTCACGTCAGGTTAGTGTCAATTGCGGTTTGTTGCCATTCGCTGAAGTTGATTTATGTGACGGTGTTCAGGGTCAGCATCCTCGCAAGCATCAGCGCTTCATACTAGCTTCTGGTGTTGCTAATATGTATGTTCCAGTTATCATCGTTGCGCAAGTGCAAATAACCGGTTTTATAAACATCTACAACTCTTAAACATATGTTTGTGCGTGCACCGTTTGTTCATATATTCAGAGTAATTTCATGACATGTCACACAATAAATAAATTGCAACACGGTCATCTTCTCTCCGCATGCTTGGCATAACGTTGATTCCCACGTACGGGTGAACTGCCGAATTTTTTTATTGAGTGACACGTCATGAAATGGTGGCAAATAATGTAGAAATGTCGCACACACAGACATATGCTGAAGAGTTGCAGATGTTTATATAACCAGTTGGTTGCACTTGCGCAACGATGTCAACTGGAACATGCGTTTTAGCAACACCAGATGCTGATATGAAGCGCTGATTGTCGCGGAGATGCTTGCCCTGGACACTGCTACAGAAATCAACTTCAGCGCATGGCAACTAACTGCATCTGATGTTAACCCGACGTGACGGCTGTATCAGAATAGCACATATGTAATGTTTATAAAATTGGGTAGGCAGTACTGAAACCACTATTGACGTTTCACGAAGATTAGCGTCTACCTGAAAAGTAGTTCCAAGACCTGGCGTACCTCTGTGGAAAAATGCTTCATTGGCACCCAGAATACTTGGGTTTGATTCCAGCTGGGACTCGTCGGGTCGACGCTACCGACGTCGGGTATTTCTTGACACTCGCGTGTTAAAATTGCCCATGTGTGTTCTCGTCGTTCCTGAGCAGATACCAAGTGTCAATAACCTGTGGCACATACCTGCATACCAGCGGCAAATACGCGCCCGTGTTATGTGCCACCATCCGGCAAGATGTATTTGACGACGTAGGTAATTGAATTGTGATATCATTCATGTCTTGACAAGCGCGTCGTATTCGTCCAACCATCTTACCCATTCATGCTAATTTTCGTTGACGCCAAGTAAATGGGGTGACCACGACAGCACCCAAACGTAAGCGGCTAGATAGATAGATAGATAGATAGATAGATAGATAGATAGATAGATAGATAGATAGATAGATACGCTCAAAGTCCAGGAAGTTAGCTAAGGATTGCTTCGCATTTAATACGTGCGTATCGTAACAGAACTGAAGAAGCTGTTAGACGAAGGAAGAATAACATGCAGTGAGCACAAAGTAATGCGACCAGTACGCCCTCGTCCCGGTCGCTTCTATATACTCCCGAGAATTCCTAAACCCGGTAGTCCAGGCCCACCAATCATATCATGTATAAGCACAGTAACCAAGCCCACACCGGGGTAGATAGACAAATTAATAGGCCACATTGCTTGCACTTTCGCGCCGTATTCCAGACAGTGTTAGACACTATCAATTTTTTTCGATATATTGCAACTATGCTCGTTCTGAAATATTTCTACTTAGTTACATTTAATGTGTCCTCATTGCATAGAAATATTCCCCACGATGATGACATATAGCAGCCTTAAATAAAACATACGCACACCATAGACAACCTGACACCCCAGATTCTCCTGCCATCGCAAGGCTTACGAGACTGGTTTAGGTATTGAACTCATCTAAGTTCAACCAAGAGTACTTTCGACAAATTAGCGAAACCACCATGGGTACCAAACTCGCACCAAACTATGCCAACATTTTCATGCGAAAAATAGAATCCGAATTACTGTCCCAAACTCCACTGAGACCACTCCTATACAGGAGGTACATTGACGACATTTTTCTTATTTGGACCCACAGCGTGTACGAACTGCTAAGTTTTACAGAGAGATGTTGTGTATCCAAATATACTCTTCACACACACCTACTCGCAAGTAACCGTGAATTTTCTTGACATTACTATGAGAATAAACGATGAAAAACTTTCCACAACCCTCTACTCCAAACGAACGTATCGACAACAGTACCTCCATTACCAAAGTGTCCATTCACGCCATTGTAAAAACAAAATTCCACACGGCCAAGCCCCCTGTTTAAAACGAATTCGCTCGAAAGACGCTGACTTCCACACGAGCTCAATTAGACTAAAACTCATGCTTGATAAACAGAAACATTCCTCCGCATGCAATGAATGACGCTACTCAAAAAGCGAGAAAACTGAAACGTGATGACCTTCTGATGAAGCGGCTGCCGCAGCACAACCTGCAACAGACAAACCTGTGTTACAGCACGAACACAGCACTTACAGCACGAACTTCCCCAGCGTTAACACAATCCATTACAACATACTAGAACAGAGTGAACGTCTGAAACGCGCATTCGCATCGGCTCCTGGCGTCGTTTACCGACGATCGCGCAACCTCAAAGACACACTTATAAACTCCCAAATCAATGCTTCAACTTCCAACAGTTCATGCCGACCTTGTCTAAAGCCTCGATGTCCTGTACGTAAAGCGGGGTGAGAGACCAGCAAAGCAACCAGCACACTATCCAAGTTTTCAATAAACATACAAGAAAATCTAACATGCGATTCCTCTAATGTGATATATCTACTTGAATTCAACGTGTGTGGCAAGGAATACATTGAAAAAAAACATTGATACACCTTAACCTTCCCGGTCATTCATCCAACAAATTGTCAGTCGCACTTTCAGAAAAATGGTTTAAATGAAACCGGCAACGTGAACAACGTGAGTCATACCTTCTACACCGATTTAACACCCCCGAAAGAGGCATAAATGAAAGTCCGGGTACACTTGCAGCAATTAAAGCACTGTAAAATAATAAGAATAATTATGACATTTCAAAATTTTGCGGTGTTGTAACTGCGACGACAACGACGACTAGAGATTGTGAGTATCTTTCAGTGTGACTACCTTTTCCAATATACTACTGTCGTCCACTGCTATCTATCTTACTAAACGATCATGATTGTAAACCTGACATGTCAAACAGCCACCGCATACACATCTAATAGCTTCCGAAGGCAGATTGTCAGAAAAAAAATTGCCCGCAGCTTCCCTCGGGGGAACACTGAGGAGGATGCGGAGCATATAATTGGTTAACGGGGTGTTAAAGTGCGACTTACTTGGGTCGATGGCTAAATTGGTTAACGTGGTTGTGAAATGGGGTGTTAAATTGCGACTTATTTGGGTCGATGGCTAAATTGGTTAACGTGGTTGTAGGAGGGGGTGTTAAATGAGTGAACACGTACACACGTATGCGAAAGGGCGGCGCTGGTCGAAGGGACGTCGATCATTGTGTTTGTGGATTCGTTGGAATTCATTTCACCGCGACCTTGGACGTCGACGCGCCGTACAAACCAACCGACGAGCGGCAACTGAGCGAGCGAGCGCCGACCTTGAGTATATATACAGCGCGACGGCGCATGCACTGTCAGCTGTCGAATGTTCTCGAATAGCGACGCCACATGCGCGTCCACTGGAGAATTAGAATTGTAGATGTCGAACGCGGTGTGTAGAGGAGGAAGGGTGCACAGATGGGGGAGGAGTGAAGCGCGCGCGGTGTGTAGAGGAGGAAGGGATGCACAGATGGTGGAAGAGTGGGCGACGGCGCGACGGCGCATGCGCGCGCGTCAGCTGTCGAATGTTCGAGAAGCGGTGCGGACGGCGCACTACAATGCGCGAGTATAAGATGCTTCCGCATCTAAAAATGGTATTCGCCTTGAACGCACATTCCTGGGGAGCCTACATGGCCGGTCATGTAGGCCACCTACCCATTCCTTTCTGGCGACCCTACGCGGTGCCCCCTCGAAGCGAGACAGCTCATTGGAAGCCTTTTGTGCCCACGCCTCCTCTTAGGAGCATTGAGACGCCATCTCATGCGCAAGGAAGCTTAGAAGAAAGACGTCTACCTATGGTTATAACCACAGCCCATGCCACCGATTAGTGACGACTGGTAAAAAAACAAAAAAACAGCATATTAACGAGGTGAATGGTCATGAGTGGGCGAAGCGGACGGATGGACGCATGGAAGAAAGCATGGTCAGACAAATGGACAGACAGACAGATGAACGGACGGACAGATGCATTGACGTATGGACGGACGCATGGACGGATGCGTAAACAGACAGATGGCTACTTGCTATATATGGCTGCAAACTAGCTACTACGATAACGATGACACGGGACTTGAGACCCACGGCGTAAGAAGCTTCACCCCTAAAAAAAGTTTCTGCAATGCGACAAGCGAGACCTTATCTTGGCCACCATCTACAGTGACCCTTGCGAATTGCTGCGCTCTGTTGTCTCGCCCCTTCACCGTCCCATTCCTCCCTTCTCCTTTCTGTTCGGCCGTTCTCCCTCTCTCATTTTCTCCATAACACACACACACACACACACACACACACACACACACACACACACACACACACACACACACACACACACACACACACACACACACACACACACGTGTATGTGTGTGTGTGTGTGTGTGAAGGAATTGAGGACACACACACGTGCGTGTGTGTCCTCAATTCCTTCGCGATCGAGTGAAGAAAAAACATTCAAGTGTCCTTGGCGAACTGAAAGCACAGACGCGACGGCGCGGCCTCCCTAATCTCGCTCCCCATCTCGTGTACTCACACGAGTGGAGTCCCCACCCCCACCCCTACACGTACACACACATCCCCCATTTATTTCACCCCATCACATCCACTATTCCGCTAAGTAAACAAAAAAAAACTCCGTGAATATTCTCTGATCTTTCTTTTTTTTCTTTGAATCTCCAAGTTACGGAGAGGCGAATGTATGAACTGTGGCCGGAGACGTTGCATGCATGAATGAAGTGATCCTGCCATGATTTCTTGCTTCCCATTTTTGAGGTGCTTCACTGCATGGATATTATGCTTTTAAAACATTAATTAAATTTGTTTCAGCGCATCACAGCCGTCTAATGCTTTGACGGTGGCTACCATTACCATCGTGAAGGTTAGATAAAACCCTCAATTTCATTTTATAGGCATGACTCATGCGCGAGCCATGCAGGCAGCAAAACTAAATGTTCATGAGGCCTCAGTTTGAGGCCGCACATTTCATGGACCTGTCAGAAACCGACAACGTGCCAGGGACAGGATAACCTCGCGTTTTTTCACCAGTACCACATCCGTTCGCTATTCAAAAAGCTCGAACGAGCGTGAACGTGAACGGTAGCGCTCCTTTGCAGCGATAAATAGCTGTGCTGACCGAAGACAAATCGCTGGATTGTGCCACGGCCGGACTAAAAACCGAACGCGACGCGCGAGTTTTCTCTCTAGCCAGATGAGCTCTGGCTCCCGTTGTCATAATAACGGGTCAGTTGCCCTCGTATTACAAGTGTATTTTTGGGTGAAACAGCGGCAAGTAATATAACTACGCAAAATATCTGCTATAACGCTTAAGCCAACAAAGCCAGTACACCAAATTATACTGTGGATGAGTAAAGTATGGCTTGCGAGCGGACAAATCGACATCGCGTCTCGCGTTTTTTGTTTTGTCGTGTGTGTTCCGCCAGATGGCAACACCTGCTTGCTGTGATTCCGCCGATTGCTGCGTTACAGTGGCTGGAATAGGTTCTATTCTAGCCACTGTAGCTGCGTTCTTCCAACGCCTCCTCTAGAAATATGCCTGAGGAATGGCTCGCGCTCCCAGCGGAGTTGGCCTGCCTTCAGTTTTAAACAAGCTCCGCGCAGTGGCGCTCGCGACCGACACTATTATCACGGCGACGGGCGTTATCAGCTAAGCTTTTTTTTTTATCTGCGACCAATAGGGGCGCGTCAGTCGAGAGTTGTTCGAGACCTGCAACTGTGCACCACTGTTTCAGAGGCTATGCAAAGTGTTGCGTTGTTGCACCGTCCGCCACAGGTGACGCTAGCGACCGAGAACATTTTCAAATTGAAGGAGGAAAAGGGTGTGGAAGCTGTTTTTTTTCTCATGCGGCAGGCTTCTTCCTAGAGGAGGCGTTGGTTGTTCTTTCTTTGTGTGAAACGCGCTGAGACGCTGGTTTTCGCAGAATAACCCGTGTAGTTGCATCGGCGTGGGTCATTCGCAAGCTTGGAGTAATTGCAGCAAATACTTGGCACAGCGATGGAAGCCTCACCGACCTTTTCCGACGCTCTTTGCACGGGTGAGCAGCAGCCTCGGAGCATCGCAAATGGTGGTGACGAGAAGGCCACAAACGGGGCGGTAATCGCTGGACATCGAGGTGAAGTCGCAGCTGGAAACGTCGACGCTAACGTTGAAGACGCTCAACTCGAGCAACAGCAGGACGACCGTTGCTCAGCGGGTTACGTGCGCTCGTCATGTGAGGACTGTTCTTGTTCGGATGAATCTTCCACCGACGAAGAAGCTCTCCGTGCCGAAGATCACCTCCGACCCTCGCTATGCATCGATGATTCCAGCTGCTACTCCGACGACAAGTCATCTGATGCTGTTCGAAAGCATTACCCCGTGGCACCGCGGCGGGCCCCTTCATATATTCGCAAGTTCGAGACCATCCATGAGATGACCCGCACGTTCGCGCATCAATTCACCACCTTGCACGTGGAACGTGAGTGCGACGCCCACGGCGTCTATGTTTGTGTCGCCTGCAGTTCGGCCCAGCGCACGCTCGCCGAAATTCGGGAAGTCATCGGTGGAAATAATAAAAAGGGCCTTAGAAAGGCACTCAGCAACACCACTTTTTTGAAACTGCTGGCGCAGCTGTGCAAACTTGACTCACAAGACGCGACTCGCATTTGTACCGTCAGCTCGCGAGAGATGCGCGCGTACTACGAGTCAGCCGCGTCCAGCGAGATCGTAGGCACCGTGTCTTTGCTGGAGGACGAGCAGAGCGAGAAGTTGTGGAAACGCTTCTTCGGCGCCGCTGCCAGTACTATCAAGAAGATTACCTACAACGTCAAACTCCGGGGAAATCGTCGTACCGATCGCGCCGGATACGATGGTGTCGACGATTTTCTGGAAATGGCGACGAAGCACGGTCAGCAGGCGCTTGACTCGAACGCTGACCGTCCCACTGAGGCCAACTCGCTGATTATAGCGGACTACCTGGATGCTCGACACGTGATGGTGTATGAAAGCTTGAAGGTTAAGGAAGACGCCGCCGCCATAGACATTTTCTTGGCCCAATTCAACCAGCCGTCGCCGAATCGCGAACCTCGACGAGAACCTCCTAACATTGGCGATGTCGTCGGTCTTGTGCTGTCAAGCGAATGCGTCCAAAGGGTGCTCGTTGTCAAAGTGATCGAGGACGTTGCCTCAGTATGGTCCATCGACCATGGCCACTTCCACAACGTTGGCTGGGAAGACTTGATCAACGTCGCGCCGTCGCTGAGGAGCCTGCCGCCGACTGTCGCCCTCGCCATACTACAGGACGTGGAAGCCGTGCCTTTCCCGAAGCTCTTGCGGGAGTGCGTGAAGGTGCTCCGAGTTGTGGCTGATCTCGGCACCCATGAGGGAACCCTTGACACAATCATAGTGACAAAATTGACGGCGTTTGGAATAGCCGACGTCCTCTCCGACCTACTCTTCTGCTCCGATTACGTTACCAGGATGACCGCTGCAAAGTGCCTCATGAAGATTTGCTGTCGGCAAAATGGCCGACAGGCCGTTGCCAGGGCTGCCTACGTCAAAAAGGCCCTCTTACGTCTTGACTTTACGTGCAGTCATTTCCCGGTTGGCGACGACTGCAGCATCGCGAAGGTGACAGAAGAAATTCGAGCCTTGCTGAACCTGCTACAGTTCATGTTGTTTCGCAATGAACAGCTGCGTCTGGAACTCGCCGAGACGGATTTGCTTGCGGTCGTCGTGAGGCTCCACAAAAGCCTGCCTCCGACTTGCACCGTTCTCCAGGACGTCAAGCGTTGCCTACGCGCCATCTTGGGTGTCCCACCAGGGCATAACAGTCCACAGCGGCAGCGCCAGAACCACCAGCAGCAACGACAGCCTGAGAACTGCAACAGTCAGCAGTGTTATGGTGGTTCTCGTCAGAACCAAGTGACAAGCTCTGGAGCGCACCGTTGCCCTCAGCGCGTGCACGATAGAGAGACTGCGCCCCCGGCTCAAGTCAAGCTAGTGGCCATGACCCCCAAGATGCTGAAGAAAACGACCGCTCTGAGCTCCTATCCGATGAGAGAGTCCCTGCAGTCGGCGGAAGCGGCGGAAGCGGAAAGTCGTTCTTTGCCGACCGAAATTCCCAAGCCGATGGCCAACGTGCTGCCTTTTTCAGCATGCAAAGCTGGCGCAGCGGCCACCGCGGTGCCTTACGGTCGTTTCTACATCCGCGGCACGCTGGTGCCCCTTCGTTCGGACGATGCGCACGAGCTTCAGTCTGTAGGTAGCCTGAAGAACGCGTCGGCGCGCACTCTGGCTAATGTGGCCTGCTCGTTACTGAACACGTGGAAGCCGTGTTCCATCTACTACGGCATTAGCCCAGAGGGCTTTGTGCGTGGAGTTAGGTTGAACCACGAGGAACGGGACGCCCTGCGACGTGGAATCAACTTGATGGTGGGCAGCCTGCGGCCGCAGCTGACCTCCACGAGTTTCGGCGCCGATTTCGTGCCTGTGCTGCAGCACGCGGCAGACAAGTTGGACGAGGCACATCACTACGTGGTCGAAGTTTGGGTGCGTGGTGTGCAACGTGTCGTGTACACGACTTCGGACGGAGACTGCTACCTCCGGGAGGGTCACAAGTCCTACCGGGCCGGCACCTACGACGCTCGCACTTGGATCGTGCAGGTCGAGGAAGAGCACTACTTGCATGCGAAGAACAGAGGCAGTCTGAAGGAAGGCGATTCGCCGGCTCTGGAAGATGCGCCCCGTCCCTGGGATGACGTTGTGGCTTAAACAGCGGCCAGTGCAAACGTGGTTTGTGCAGCTTTATTTGCGACGTGTTGGTCTAAGTTGACGACCGTGTGTTTTGGACCTATGCAGTTATAGTGGTCCTTTTGAACTTTCGGTTTGACATTTATTTTGGCAATTACGACTTGTGTGAAATAAAGACACAATTGAATAGATTGTTTCCCTCTTTCTTTAGACGCTAATCTTTTTTGAGGAGCTGTTCTTGCGGTTTTACGTTCCAAACACAATGGTGTTTGAAGTTACGGAGGGCTGTTTCCAGATGGTATTATGTGTCTATCTTGCACTGCTTTGTAATTTTAAATGTGAAGCATTTGTGAGCGAACTTCGGCGACTTTGAGCGTATCTATCTATCTATCTATCTATCTATCTATCTATCTATCTATCTATCTATCTATCTATCTATCTATCTATCTATCTATCTATCTATCTATCTATCTATCTATCTATCTATCTATCTATCTATCTATCTATCTATCTATCTATCTGTCCATCCGTCCATCCGTCCATCCCTCCGTCCATCCGTCCGTACGTCCATCCATCCATCCATCCATCCATCCATCCATCCATCCATCCATCCATCCATCCATCCATCCATCCATCCCTCCGCCCGTCCTCCGCCCGTCCTCCGCCCGTCCCTCCGCCCGTCCGTCCGCCCGTCCGTCCGTCCATCCATCCATCCATCCATCCATCCATCCATCCATCCATCCATCCATCCATCCATCCATCCATCCATCCATCCATCCATCCGTCCGTCCGTCCGTCCGCAACATCATGATCACATGCGACACTGATGAAGCGCTCGCGGCCGTTTCGCTAGCTTAACATGTGCCAAATGTGGTATTACGTGACGCCAATGGATGACGAAGGTATGTGACTGGTGCAAACATGATAATCACGAAATGAGTGTCATGTGAAAACATCACTACATGCCCCAGTCAAGGCGCCAATACATTTCAACGTGACGCATTGCTCGTGCTCGCCGGCGTTCATCTCATGGCGTCACGACGGCGTTGCCATGCCAGGTGCGCGCGTCGCTCTGTTTTGCTTTGACGCATGTGCATTTCAGTGCGTTCGGAGTCTCTTCATCACGAAAAGAGGGAGACACAGTGTTGTCTGGGTAACGCACCGGCGCGAAATGCAGCATGTCGCATTTTGCGCTGGATGCCGTGAGGCCGTGCCGGGCATCAGGCTGTAGAGTGCTCGCGTTTTGCTAACGTATATATAGCGTCACTGTGCGCAGCGTGCGCGCACGTCAACACTACATTGGACCGTTCATGTATGTACCCTTCATGAAGCGCTCGCGCACGTTTTGCTTGCTCCATATATGCCAAATTTGGTGTTACGTGGTGTCAATGGATGACAAAATATATGACTGATGCAAACATGATAATCTTAACACGAGTGTCATGCAAGAACATATCAACATACCACGCTCGTAGCGTGCTTGCGGCAGTTTCGCTATAGCTCCACATGTACTGAATTTGGTGTCAATTGACGTGAAGACATGACGAAGGTAAACGACACATCGAAACATGATAATCATGACACGGAAGAAAGGCACGCCATCATTTACCTCCACCTCGTAACGTTGCGCCTATTTTAAAGTGGCACATCAACATTTCCCATTCGTGCTTCGCATATAATCGATTCCCACTGTATGTGGAATCTGCCAATTTTTTTTTTCACCGCAGTGTGCCATTTTTTTCTTTAGTTGGCATTTATTTTTTTCGTGTCTTACCTCTCTTGTCAATGCTTGCTTGTTTACAGTCTCTTATAATGAATCTGTTCCAACTGGCTCAGCTTCGTCATTATAAAGCATTGACACATTCATCGGTATAACTTCGTTCTTTTGCCCTGACAGGCGCTACTCGTTCGACCGGCTAAGCATGTCTTCGTGGATTGTCATCTGCCTACCCATCTCAGCCGCTGGCATCTTGGCCTGCTGGGTGGCCGTGTTCGTCGTATTCCTCAAGCAATAGTGAGTGCGTTTGATGTCATTGTGGGAAAATGGTGTTATCCTAAAAGATGGGAATTAAGCAAAAGCTCACATTTCGAAGCACCATTGCAACCGCTGTTCTTCAATCGGTGCGCAGTGCCGTAGTACATATTTACATTGGTGAAGTGCACCGTGATTCCCGCACAACGCGTTCCACTACTTGGCCCAGAAAAGTAACGCAGCCATTGTGATGGGGATTGTAACCAGTGACTTAATGCTGAGCAAAGCCCTATGTTTGAATAGAACCATCAAAAGGCACTAAAATGCCAAATAGCAATGTTGTCCCGATGATCATAATCACTATGAATGCGGGGTATACAGAACAAGATCTACTGACCGAGCGCTACAAGAGATCCCTATAGTATACTCCCGGTAGTCCTTTAAAAAGTGGGTTCTTTATACAATTTTGCGATCTTTATTTTAACATTTAATGAGTACATGACGCAACCTCACGTTTTATTTGCTTCTCGGCGCAGTGACTGCGAGGAAGACGAGGAAACGAAGGAGAGCATAGCGAAGATCCTGGAAGAAAAATATCGCGCCCTCGGAAACTTCAGGTGCAACACGCTTTAGAGTTCATGCGTGCGTGCTTGTGTATAAGTGTGTGTGTATGTGTGTGTGTGTTTTGTGTGTCAGTGGGTGAAAAAACAGTGCCACTATCACTGCATACTATCGTGTACTGCGAGTACTGTTGCACATTTCTGACATGGACTGGATGTGTACACACTTTTTTTTGCACTGTTCATATGTGAATAACCTCTTCTGTGGCCTGTGTGGGAGTTGTTTTTGTGTGCCGTAATTCACGGATGTACTGACTCAAAAATTTTCGGAGGACGCCGCTTATATACGTGACGTTCGCCCGGCAATATTTTCTATGGAAGTCGTTTTTTAGGCAGAATAGACGCTAACGCGCCTGCAAGAGAAGTTCCAAGTGATTACATGCACTTTAATTACGGCTACCCTTAAAAAGTGTACCATTGCCTTTCATAAGTTTTCAAACTTGAATCAGGTGCTAAAAAGATAAAAAAGATAAAAAGATAAAACTAGGGACATGCACAGGGCGTCGTGAAAAAATACATCGACATCTCTTTCAGATGGCCTACTGTACACGATAGTTTGCATATAAACGGCGGCTTGAACTTTGCGGCAGCTTTAGTTGAATCATTGTTTAAGGATCTTCTTGTCTCGTCGGTTTCAATACACGTACCGTTTTTTTGTGCAGCAAGCTGGAGTTTTTCGTCATGAGCTGCCTTCTTGGGCTTTTCGTGACGCTGCTGTACCGGTCCCAGTTTGCCATACCGTACGCTTTGCCGGACGAATTTGGACTGGTGTAAGAAAGAATTACCTCGCATTCATTTTTTCTGGCTAAATAATAAAGTTATTCATGTACTTGACACTATAAATAAACCAAAGTCATGTTAATGCAGAAGGTTCATGCGGATGTGTTGTACATATGTAGATGTGGCGTGACGTCACTTTCTTATAGGATATTGCAGTTTCTCTCCGAACGATAACAACTAACGGCTTGCTTCAGCTTAAGAAAAGAGTCTTCTACTATACCTTCCAGTCTACGTTGGCTTACAATGGCAACTCGAACTGGCTGCGCAGAAATTTTTATGATGATAGGCCCTCCTGATTTGAAATCGTGGCATCATTTTCTTCATTATAACGACTACTATGAGCAATTGTTCCTTATACCGTTGTCATGTCTCTTCAAATCTGGCCGCTGAAAGTGATCTCGGCTTCAATGTCGGTGTTCCAGTAAAAATTACGCCAATATGACATGAGCTGTAGGCTCAAGGAACGAAAGTACGCGCATCATTTAGCCATAAATGCTCATGTTTATATCCTAAAGAACCATACCTGTTTAGGTATTCTCCAGGAATGAACGGAAATATATTTAATGCAATTTGACGCATTTTTCAGAGCCTATGTTTGGTAAAACTTTTTTTGTCGAGACTATGGCATACTAAGTCCAGGGTGCCATTGCCCGGAACCGGCCAATAACAAAAAGAGATGTATTTCAAACTAGCGTATTGAACTCATCTTGTAGAGGGATGCGAATTTGTGAAGTAATCTCTGATTATTCTTACGTGATGAATGTTCTCAAGCCGTATAATTGCAAATTATACAGAATCCATCTTTTATGGGTCAAAATTGTAGCTGAATACCTCTTACACGGGCTGGAGAGATTTTCGTTCACGTTTTTTTTCGTTTTAGGATAGCGTAACTATCAGTGTTGACTTTTCCTTGAATCGAGTTGGTTTGATTTCTCTGCAAGGAACATCAACTAACATATGACCCAAATTCTTTAAAATATATTGGCATTGTCTGTAGGTGTATTAGCAGCTTGTATACATCTTGTTCTCATAATAAACATTTTCACCCCTGAAATAGAAAATACCCGGTACATTTGAAGCTGAAGTCCTCTTTTGTACACATAGCGGAACGTCCTATTAACATATTCTACGGCCACGTAGCAGCCATGCCTGAGCAATACAAAAGCACTGCTCCCTCAAAGCAAACACAATCCTTAAGACATGCGCCTCGAACGAATTCCAGGGGCCTCCAAGACACGACACTCGTGTTCGTATTGGTGCTGGTGTTCTTCGCGACGCCCCAGCAGCCGTGCGAGCGGCTATTCAGCGAGTACGTGCTAGAGTGGAACCTGGTGCAGCGGAAGGTGCCCTGGAGCGCGTTCATCACTTACGGAGGTGGGCTGTGCGTCGCTGGCGCCATCAAGGTAAGCGCTCCATCCCTGACCTGCAAATACTCTCTCGCCTACGTCTCTCTTGTCTATGTCCGAGCGAGACACAAGCTAAATGTAAGGATTCAAGCTTCAAGTGATGGCGAACTGTCGAACAGGCAACGCCACTCAAACCATTGCGTCGACGAGGGTGCTTGCCTTTCCACGCATAAGAAAGATATGTCTTAAACGCATTGACTGCCATAACGCTTCATCTTTGGAAAACTCGGCCGAAATTCGACCATCATTGCCCACCACAAAGGCAGCACAAGGAAAGAGAGGAAAGACCGTGCGGCGAATTGTCTTAGCAATAGCTCGAGCGTTAATTTGGTCCTAAATTTGAGAGTGTCAATTTCATACGGGACGATTGTTATAGCGAAAGAGCAGGACGACGACAAAGGGACAAGAGAAGACAAGAGAAGTCTTCTCTTGTCCTTCGGTCGTCATTCGGCTCTCGTGCTATAACAATCGTCATGTCATACCAACTAGCCCGAACCACCGTGTTTCTTGATACGGGACTTTTGATGATTTAGGAACACTATATAGACTAACAGTAGAAGCGCCTGTGTGTCGGGCCATTGTTGTAAGTTCCGTACCTGTTTCATGCTCTCAAGTTTAGAATTTAATTAAGGTTACTGTCACGTAATTTCTCACTTATCGTTCTTTTGTATGTCCAATGATAGGCCAACCACCCGAGAGCGTAGAAAAGGTATCAGTAAAGCGAGTGCGCCCAGAAAAAAATTATTACAGCATGCTTTCAAAAGCATTTCTGTTTCTACTGTACTCTGACATCACGATTGGATTGGATTGATTGATATGGCTGTACCCTTCAGATCAGGCGGTGGCTAACGCCACCTAGCCTAATACTTAGCGAACCAAAAACTAGATTTATTTTTTTCCTTTAAATAGTGAGTTTGAGGACTCGTACTTTGCAGTGAAGGTTTTAATTTTCACTTATGCCTTGACTTTAGCCACCAATCAGATAACCTCCTTCTTGTTAATTCTACCAGCTTAAAGTCTATTTTGCCCTCCCTGTCCCCAAACCCCAGTGCTTTGAAATACTCTGCGCCATCATCCTGAACTGTAGGGTGAAGCCCTTTACAGAACATTATCAAGTGTTGGGCACTTTCCTCTTCCTCTCCACACACACTGCATACCGTGTCTACCCCTTCGTATTTGGCCCGATATGTCTTGGTTCGCAATACTCCCGTCCTGGCCTCAAACAGTAGAAAACTACCCCGAGTATTATCATAGATCCGTTCCTTGGCAATTTCCTGCCTAAAAGCTCGATAGATCTCTAGTGCGGGCTTCTTAATAATGCCGATTCTTCACATATAGCATAAACAGTGCCTCCAGGCGGTAGTATGTGCATGAAAAAGTGTTCGCAACGTACCTTCGTCCGCACGTGTCTTCTTCGATCGTCTGCTTCATCTGCTGCGCGCCGTACTTGCGGCAACTGTCGTGGTGGGGAGGCACAACGTTGGGATGGCATCAATTCAGTATTGGACACATGGTGCGAATTCGGGGGTGCCACTGGTGGGCTACTGTCACAGGCTTGTTCCTCGCCGATATGATAACTCCGATTGCCCTGGTTTTGGTGGATGTCGGCATTGCCGGTGGCACACACATACACACACAAAAAACATTGGATAAACTGTTTTTGACGTGAAATAACTTGTGATTGAATAGAGTGACGCTTGATGTGGACCATTTATGCAAGGCAATGTCCGTTTCCAAATTACCAATGAGATATAGAGCCGAGATGAAAGGTCATTTTGCAAGTAAAGAGACAGTGATACCGACCGCCTCGGCGAACCGGCCTACTTCACTCCCACATTTCGTCTTTACATCGAGGCCTTCGAGAAAACCAGTTGCACGTGTAAAAGCGTCATATATACTTTGCATAACAGCAAACGAGGTGTTCTGCTTTGATTGAGTATCTAATCGACGAGCCACAGAATCAGTCTTTCTCCTTTACCGAAGAGTGCTTGAGCAGAGATCGTCCTCGTATTTCAAATGGTTCAAATGGTTCGTATTTCAAATGGTATTTCAAATGGCGTCTGTCCGACGCCGACGTGTCTCGCGCAGGAGTCCGGACTACTGGCGTGGCTGTCCAGCGCGATGATGGTCATGCGCCACTGGCACCCGGTGTTCGTGCAGCTCGTGCTCATGCTCATCACCACGGTACTCACCGAGGTAAACAACGACACCGCCGCAGCCACCGTGCTCATCCCCATCGCCTGCGACCTTGTGAGCCCCTCCCCATCCTCCAAATATTCGCTGCGCAGAAATGAGCTTTCAGTTCAGTGCACTTTATACGTTGTCTGACTTTGAATTTGGGTACTTTTGGGAAATCGTGTTGAAATCCACACCGAAAAGCTTAAGCAGTGCACATTCTTTGTGATGGGTGCAGTGATAAAACCAGTGTATAGCTTGCATTAGCCGAGGTTTATTGAGTAATGATCTCAGCTATTACTGACTGTTCTTTTACGAGAATCACAGGTCAAGTTTAGTCGCCTGTTAGAAAGAAGGGTCACATTTCTCGGTGTCTCTGCTGAAGTGATAATCTCGAGGATGCTGCCTTCCAGGGTTTCTTCTATCCACATTCTTTAATGGGGTACAAAATAGGTTTATGGCCAGAAATTGCCATAATTTCTTGCATATTGCTAGTTGACTGCTTAATTCTGCGACATTTTGCAAAACGTTCGTTAATGATGGATACTTGTAGATGACGTCCACCACCCGCTGAATATACATTCCTTGTGTTGAAATACAAATGGAAAATGACAGTTAATGTTTAATTGCTAACCTATGAAAAACAAGTTAGTGTTCTCTATGGTGATCTAATCTCGCCTATTCAGTGATTTAACCTATAGACACTGCCTTCAACGTGGAACGAATTATCGAGGGTTGTTTTCTCCAAATCTTCTGTAGAGCTGAATGCGTCGTTTTTATTCGGGCGAAAACATTAGATGCCTCAAGGACATACCAGCGAATTGTGTCAAGGACATACCAGCAAATCTGATGATGTTAGCATGGCGTTACAGACCAAAAAAATCTGTGACGTCACCAAGGCGTTTCGAAAATTGAGAAAATTGGTGACACATCACCGTGAAGACGTCACCATGTGGCGTCTCTAGTTACAGACCAAATAAATTGGCGACGTTGCTATGTCGTTACATACCAGCAAATATGATGACGTTAGCATGAATTTACAGACCGATGAAACGCGTGAGACGTCACCAGGGAGTTTAAAAAATTGAGAAAATTGGTAACACGTCACCGTGATGGTAGAGATAGACAGAATAGGTGACATAACCATGACGTTAATAATCGACGAAATTGAACTCACGATGATGTTATGTGACGTCACATGCTGGTATCATCACATGACTTTAGCTGAAGGAAGCTGTCATTGGGGGTCACAGCTATTTAGCATGTGACGTCACGTTAAATTATGGTGACATCACCAGTTTTGTCGATCTGTAGCCTCATGAGGGAGTCGAGGATAAACCAGAACGTCGACGGAGAAGAAAAGATCGCTTTCAGATTTGAGTTGTGTTAGCTGAATGCGCAAGAAACCCTTCGAGCCTTTTTTCCACTCTTCGGTATCGGACGCATGTGTTGTTCATCTCGCGAGCACATTTCCGAAACGGCGCAGGCCGAGTCCACGCTGGTGAACCCGCTGTATTACGGCGTGCCCGTGACCGTCGCCTGCTCTACAGGCTTGCTCCTCCCGGTGTGCTCGCTGCCTATGGCGCTCGTGCACGCCAACCTGATCGAGTACCGGCTGTCCAGCGTGGTACGTGGCTCGTCAATACCGCCAATTACGTTTCTATAGCATCCGTATAGCGTGGTAACCTACCACTTGGTTATATGAAATCGACAACTTTTGTTCAGCTGTCTGAATATAGAAAGCTACACGTGTTTACATTCTCGCGGTCGCTCGGACGCAATTCAATGGAGATAATAATAATTATTAGGGTTTAACGTACAAAACTACAATACGATCACGACAGACGCCGCAAAGGAATCCCCCAGAAATTTAGGTGGCCTGTGGTTAATCAGCATCATAATCGTCAATCAGCCTGACTACGCCCACTTCCGTACAAAGGATTCTCCCATGTCCGCCAGTCAACCCTGTTTTGTGCTTGCTGCTGCCACTTTATACCTGAAAGCTTCCGAAGCTCAGATGACCACTTAACTTTGTGTCTCGCTCTAACAGGCTTTACTTCTCCGGTAATGCAGACAGTTACCCTTTATAACCAGGGTTTATCCCGCGTATGCGCTACATGCCCGGCTCATGTCCATTTCTTCTTCTTGATTTCAACTACGATATCCTTGACGTCGGTTTGTTCCCTGACCCAGCCTTCTCTCTTCCTGTCTCATAAGGTTAAACCTATTTATTTTCGTTACATGACTCGCTTCATCGGCTTTAAATTAAGCTGAAAACTTTTTGTAAGCCTCCAAGTTTCTGCTCCGTAGGTAAGTACCGAAAAGATGCAGCTGTTATACCTTGCTGTTGAGGGATAGTGGCAATCCACCAGTCATGATTTCAGAGTGCGTGCCGAATGTGCTCCACCCCATTCTTTTTCTTCTAATTACTTCAAGTTCGGGGTTGTTTCCGTGGTTATTACTTGTCCTAGGTAGACGTAGCCTTTACAACTTCAAGGGCACTATTACCCATCTCGAAGTGCCATTCGCTTCCGAGGTTGTTGTAGATTACTTTCCTTTATGCATAGTAATTTTAAGACGTGCCTTTCTGCTCTCTTTGTCTAATTCAGTAATGTCATCGGGGAAGTTTAGATTACTAAAGTACTCTTCATTACCTCTTATCTCTAACTCTTCCCCTTCTTGGGCTCTGAAAACCTCCTGTAAGCACGAGGTGAACAGCATTGAGGAGCTTGTATCCCCTTGTCCTATACCCTTCTTGATTGATAATCTGTGTTAAACGTGCCTCTAAATGGAAGCACACGGGCTGCAAGCATTTTCGCTTCAATTGAAAATGCAGCCACCGCAGCCAAGGTTTGATCCCGCTACCTGCAGATCAGCACTCGAAAGCCATATCCATTAGACTACTATGTTGGGGTGCAATTTGATGGAGAAGTGCTAGTTAAAGTGCATGTTAAACAACTCTCGGTGGTCGATATCTTCCGATCACTAAACAACGGCGTACCTCATGGCCCTGGCGTGGTTTTGGGACGTATAAAAGCCTCAACGTTTATTACTATTGTAAAGTGCAGAGAGTTCCGGTTAATGCTAACGACGTATTACAAACCACAAGGTTGTTGTGAACACACCAGACTTGCAAACACATTTATAATGAGAGTTTTGTAAGCGAAAAAACATACTGAAGCCACTTTGACTATACCAGGCATGACGTATTAGGACCGCCAGATTAGTTTTGAGCACGTGAGTTACACTACATTGCACCTAAATTAGTAAACGTGTGCTCTTGTCCTTCACCCCCGTTCAGACGTGATCCATATAGAAAGATGGTAATCGAACCCACACCCTTTTGTTTAACAGCATAGCGTCGTAAACATTGTCATCTTGATGGGTCAACACTTTAGGAACTTTAGAAGCTCTGCGCATTTGTGGAACCTAACTGAATGACATCCGTATATAGCAAACATTCGCATTTGTCTACATTGTACCTTGAGCCGAACCGAGAGTCTTCGCGCTCTACCGCACGTTTCCATTTAAGTGACCACGCTTGAATCGGAAGTTTTGCTACTATGGGACGAGTATAGTGAGTTCTGTTGTTGCGCTGAATCCACTCATTCAAACTTCTCACAATTACCCAAACAGCCACAATTCCCCCTTTCCATTGTCGTGTGCTTCCCTTTGCCGTGTTGGTAGAAACCGTGTTGACCGGTGTCCTGAGAACAAAAGATTTGCGATAAATACACGTCCCTTGGCTTTTCAGGTACGAAGTGGTTAACAATTTAGAACAGTGTTCGAATCGAATACGATCAAAAAACGAAATGTGCATGCATTTCAGATCTAATAGTTGATTTTTTTATGCAAGTCGTGAAGCCGGCTGGGAGTCGTATAATTATATAATTAGTTCACACTCATTGACTCAAATTAGTAAAAATAACATGAAACAGCACATTATTCAATTTCTTCCTTGGAATGTAATACTGAGTGCCTTGTAATTACGCCACACGAATTTGACATGTTTCTGGCAATGGCGACATAATTCGTATATGAAGGGGCTAAAGCTGTCCCATGAGTCTCTCATTTCATGAGGTAGTGTCGACAAAAATCACCGAGAGACCGAACGCGACTGTCTATAAAGCGAAATCAACAGACCTACATAGTTTCGATTGAGCCCGCTAATGAGAACACTTCCTTCTTGCACAGAACAGAAAAAAACAGACTGCCCTGTCAAGTTAAAAAAAATATTACTTCCGAGTCGTGCTTATTGTTTGCAACAGTGTTGTGAGATGCTACCGAAAAAACAAGCGAATATTCACCTCAAAAGAAGCCCAAGAGAAGAGAAAACGTAATGATTTTTTTTCATTTTATAGAGATAACTCTTAATTATGATTTTAAAAATCACTTAAATACGGAAGGCTTGGGGCTTAAAAATCACCTGATTGCGTCGCGCAGCGAAAATATGCACAAATGTCAACAGCTGTCAACAAAAGCACGAAGCTACATTTTAACATTGTCTCCAGGGCAGCCTCCATTCTCAATTTCCAGCGCGTGACTAACGTTACTTGTAATTTCTCTCAATGTATGTTTCACTTATTGTTTACTTGAATTCACTCCAACGAGTGTTTGAACAATCAAACATAGGGTGCGCTCAGCGGCAGGTTAGGGGGGGACGCAAAATCTGTCACATACATTTACTTTGTAGGACGGTGGGGGGGGGGGGTTGCTGTAATGAACCTTCGCCGCCCTTGATAGCAAACTTTGCCCACGCCTATGCTTTCAAATATTCATGAAACGTGCATTGGCGAACGTGATGATGACTAAAACAAGTATATTTGCTGGAAACACGCAAATAAGTCCCCCCTCTCCCCGCCCCCAATAAAAGAAAAAAAAAACGCGACGAGCGACCGGAAAAGTCTACAAGCGTCTTGTCAAAAAAAAGTCAAGTCTGCATATTATAAGGAATACTGTAGTCTGAAGTTTCCACACTTTATAAGTGAAGGTGTAGCTTACATTGAAATTTTATTCGTCACTCACAAGAGCTATTTTACAAAGCCAGATGCAGAGCGCCATGCAATTGGTCTGTGCATGTTTGAACGCCGGTGGTACGCAAGTTACACTGCGGAACGTTTGCCGCTTCCATCAAGAGATATGACGCCACCCTGCCAAGAGGCGCATCAGCACCCAGTGTCGAACGAATGGTGTTTGGCCGAGACAAAACTTGCGAGAAGGTTTCCTGTAAAATAGGTTCACTCGTGGTCATTAGGCTGCGTGGCCTGCATAGCACCGTGGCAGTGTTCTACGGTTGTGTCTAATATCATCACGAACTAGTCAGCTTTTACGATAGCCATTTCATGCCTACACCTGCTCGAGAGTACGGGAAGGCTGACCTGATTCTTAATATCGTGTCTCACTGCAGTCTAAATGCAAAATCATTGTATGAAAGAAGCACCTCTCTTTTTCCGCAGCTGTTGCCCGTCTTCTTCATGAAAGGCGTCACTATCCTGGCCATTTCGTGTCGGTCCACACCACCGGAAGCTACTACTACAGCTTCAACACCTTTCCGCAGTGGGCCAACAAAACCCTGATGGGGCTCAACAGCACAGCCACCCAATCGTTCGAGCATCGCGATTGAATTGAGGATGTGCCTGATAGCGATTACGCGTGAACAATTGCTTGACGTACGAATAATTGCTGAAATAAATCTGTCAACCAATCACCTATCATGGACAATGCCAGTTGTTAGCCTTGCGCTGCTGCCAAACATGATGACGCGCTGTGAAGCCATCGCCTATGATGCTGTCTCTCCTCATTTTCACAAAAATCAACGCGCACTGCTCTTTCACTCGAAGCAAGGTGGTATTGCGCTGGGATAATGTAGCTTATGAACGTTTCCATGCTTTTATTTCATATTTTTTGGGATCATAGAAGATTTACCTTGCGGCAAAAAAAATGTACTGGCCATCTTCGAATGCCCTTTATAACGTAACGCAACGCACTTATACACAAACTGAATCGTGAAAGTTTTGCATAATGTTGTGTGTTAATCAGTCGGTAGCATTATAAAACCCCCCAAGTATACAACCATCTGAAGGCAAAGGTATGTCACAGGTTTCGGTCAGTCGCTGTTACTAAAATAACGTGGTTATCGAGATGGTTAAATTTTGGTCCCAAAAATGTCTATCCAGATGATACTTGCAAATTCTGCGGCTGGACTCGCGCATGACTTAGCCACATTCTATGGGAGTGTGGAATTTTAGCAGAAGAAAACGCAGTCTCCCCAGATGAGGCTGCGGCGCGGTAGACGGTGGCGCTTTGCAGCTTCAACCTCCACGATCAACTGTGGGCCATGCTGCAAGCCTGCGAGTTGCCGAGGAGACAGGGTCTCCGGTCCTCCTTGGGGAGGCCTAGGCCCCCGAGGAGGTCACTACCTCTTGAAATTCAGTTTTATGAATTTGCCATTATAAAGAAAAAAGTCTATTTATCCGAAAATAACCCATAGTGTTCAGTAGTTTCCTTAAGCCGATTGAACGATTCAACAAATTCAACGATTCGGCCACCTATCTCGATTTAAGGAAGTTTTTGAAAAAATAACAATGAAAAAGCGCGGATTGCCTAGTTTTGACTGAGACTAATTTTTTCTTGAGCAGGCCCTAGGCTGCTGACCCGCAGGTTGCGGGAGTGATTCCCGGCTGCGGCGGCTGCATTTTAGATGGAGGCGAAAATGCTATAGGCCCATGTGTTTAGATTTAGGAGCGTGGTAAAGAACACCAGGGGGTCGAAACTTCCAGAGCCCTCAACTACGGCGTCTCTCATAATCATATCGTCATTTTGGAATGTTAAACCCTACATATCAATCTTTTAGTGGGCCTGCCAACGCTATCGCGTTGAAACACTAGGTGCCACTGTTAACACCGTAGCTTTTATTTGAAGGAAGCTGACCGTCACGCTAATGCCCAGAACAGCAGACTCGGCTACCGGTAGCATGCTCCCACAAGGAATGGTGCGAAGGGGCGTGGTGGTTGGTTTCGTTGTTTCGTGGCTTGCGCGACAGACAGCATTGATTATCGTCTCTCGTCCTTCTGCCTCGGCCTGCCCACACAGTCACAGCTCTTGTTGTCCGCGTCATTGCATATCAGTTAGCGGTCATAAGTCCTCGTGACTATCTCGTGACCTGGCATGCATTCCACGGATATGGTAATTAATATGTATCACTGCTGGTCAACCTCTAATGTTATATAATAATTTAACATTCACAGTTACACTAACATCACTGCAAAAAAAGCCATGACATCAAGAAATGAAAACATCTGCTGGTATACCGATGCAGTGTTTTTTCTACATGAATGTATTTTCCACATAAATGAACTTTTTGACACAAATGTCACATGAATAGATATACTGTTCAAAATTACGTTTAATTGGGAAAGCTTGTGAATTATGATTATCTTGAGCATGTGGTTTCAGTGAACTGTTCATGGAAAATGCAGTAACAACCAGATACGAGACTATTCTTTTAGGTAATCGACTTACAACTACCTGTTTCTCGTTTTTTATAGCCATCTTGTTCTTTTTAAAGGGAAGTTCAACCTACTATGAGTTTAATTACAACCTTCACTTTATATGTCATGAAAGTAAACGCGCCAAATTTGTTAAAACAAACAAAAACAAAAAAATAATGTAGTTATGCGACAAACTTGCGGTTTGAAGCAGAATGCTCCTTTAAGCCACGTAATGTTAATCGCGTTAAAGGGACGCTACGCCCTGATTGAGGCTAAAGTTTCTTTTACAGTCCTGGTTCTGTGGTTGAACACATCACTGTGCCACAGAAGTTCTGGTTTTGGTTCTTTTTGAAACCAAGGTATTTCATTGTAAATTTTTCCTTGTCTTGTCGCGCTATGCAATGCGAATTTATCGCTCACAGCTAATAGCACCGAACACCAACGCTGTTTACCGTTATCGCTTTATATTATACAATACATGATCACAAACTCACTAGTGCATCGCTTCATTTGCATATTATTGCATATACTCAAGTGTTCTCAGAATATAGGAAGGAACATGCTAAACCATGTACCTTGTTCAGACTATCGTTCGTTCAAGCGATTACTAAAACGTCGTAAATATTAGGTCCGGTGCATCTTATTACTGTAATAAATAATTACTCGCACAGTTTAAAACTGAAACTGAAATCGTAAGATTTCGAACCTTAAGGTAAAGAAAACGATAAAAATTTAAACATCGTTTCTGCAGTACGCAGTGTTCCCCGCCACAGTGCTCGACCAATTTTGCGATGACGCTTGAAATATGCGCGTGGGCGTCGGGGCTATCAATCTCCGATGGTTGACGCGCAGGTCTCAGCTGTTCACGGAAGAACAGCGTCCAAGTGAGAGATTAGAGCGTTCGTCGATTCTCCAAAGGAACACTGCATTTTATACCGTAGGATTACCTCTGAAACTTACTGCTCCGCAATTCAAAATAACCTATGTGCAATATATGCGTGGTGCCAGCAATGGGAAATGAAACTGAATCTTAAGAAAACTGTATGCATGAGGTTTTCCAGAAAAAAAAAACAGGTGAATTTGAATACACAATAAACGGCTCTCCGGTAGAAATGGCGCGCGAATACAAACACTTAGGTGTTTTCTTCGGCCCCTATCTGTCATGGAATAGGCATGTGGATTACACTGTGAATAAAGCTTGTCGCAGCTTAGGATACTTAAAAAGAAACACACGCGCTTTTCCACAGCAAACCCGGGAGGTACTATACAAGGTATACGTGAGACCAGTACGGGAGTAGGTATGTTGTGTGTGGGACCCTGCAACGTCTTCAAATAAATAAAGATTAGAAAACGTTCAGTCCATGGCGGCGAGATATGTCTTTAATGCACCCATGTACGACAGACAATTCAGTGTGACGGAGGCTAAGCTGAAGTTAAAATGGAAGTCTCTGCAGCACCAAAGGGCATCATTTCGACTGAAGCTATTGCCTGGCATATTTTATTCTCATACTCGAATTGACCGTGATGTATACATAAGCCGGCCTCACTACATTTTAGCTCGAAATGATCATGAACACAAGAGAATATAAATGCAATACATCATCTTTCAGCAACTCTTTTACCGAGAAGTATAAGTCAGTGTAATTGACTTCCTTCCACAGTTGTAGAAATTTCTTCAACGGATGCGTTCTTTTCTGCAATGAAAATGATTGAATCTTTCGGCCGCTAAGCCCTATAGGCTACGTGTTGTGCGCCTGGCAGTCGCCATGATCTGTATGGTATTTTGATTGTAAACTATGTTGTTTTAGGACTAATTTGCTCTCGAGCTAGCCGAATGCTGCACTTTGTTTTATCATAATATTTTCATCAATTTTTGTGGTTTCTGCATTTTTTCTCTAATACATAATACTTTTCTGACGCAGCTGTGCTCGGTGCAGCTGTGTATGTTTTGTGTCTTGCAAATCTACTTCTTTTCTCTTTTTGTTTTTTTTACACAAACCTATGTAAACTAACTTATGTAAACCTGCAAATTTTCATGTTCTCTCCTTGTTCTCCCCCCCCCCCCTATAATACCTATATGGGCTCTGTGGGTAGTAAATAAATAAATAAATTATAAATAAATAAATAACACGAACATCGTCATGGCTTCTATCAGCCATCACAGCCTCCTGGGTAACCCTTCCCTCCTCCATCGCTGTAGCGTCCGAAACAGGCTGCCCTTGCGGGCGTGCCCCTCGAAGTTTACTTGGAACTTCGAGGCCATGGACCCCTTCCGGATGGTGGGTTCACCGAATACGAAACGTTCAAGGAGCCACTGCGGTTGGGTTGTCACAAACACGTGCACGTCTGCGAGGATATAAAGTAAAGTGTAAATTTAAGAGGCTGTTTTTTTGTTATGCACAATATCAAGGAGACACAACGTAAAATAATTCCAAAGAAAGTATAGTTCGTGTCATCAAAAGGAAGCATAATGTAAATAAGGAGCAAGAAAACTGGTCAAAAAATAACTTTTTTGATCTGATTGATTTGTGGGGTTTAACGTCCCAAAACCACCATATGATTATGAGAGACGCCGTAGTGGAGGGCTCCGGAAATTTTGACCACCTGGGGTTCTTTATCGTGCACCCAAATCTGAGTACACGGGCCTATGACATTTCCGCCTCCATCGGAAATGCAGCCGCCGCAGCCGGGATTTGAACCCACGACCTGCGGGTCCGCAGCCGAGTACCTTAGCCACTAGACCACCACGGCGGGGCGATAACTTTTGTTTTTGCCGAATAACGCGTCTGATGCTCGGACGCGTTATTCGAAGGTCGCAGGTCCGGATCCTACTGGTTGCAAGTTATCTTTTCATCCACTTTTCTTGCTTTACATTTGAATTGAATTGAATTGAATTTGAATTTTATTTCAGACAACCCGTATACACAGTTTGCCTAGGGGATCGGCGTAAAGGCAAAGAAAGCCTGACAAAGCGCCAACCCCCTATGTACACACATACATAAACAGGTTATATATAGCAGTACAAAAATTGAAATTGAGATACATACAATATCAAAAAACATTTACAATTTTTTTTTTTTTTTTTTACATCAAGCCAGTATTAACAAAGAAATGAACAGCAATTATGAATTAGCACATAAAGAAATAATAAGAGACTATTTACGCACAAACAAACAGGCAGACAAAAGCAAAAAAAATTCATAAAGTCACAGCAGCACATAAAAGTTACATAAAATAAAATGAATCGAAAGAGGTATGAGAATCTGTTTGAGTTTTTAGAAGGAATGTGTGTATCTTCTTTTTGAAAACATAAATGGAGGAACTTTGTTCAATTAATGCCATCACAGTGGGGTGTTCATTAAGAAAGTGGGGAATTTGGTAAGTTAGTTTTTGTGTACCGTAATTTGTACGAAGCGTGTCTTTCTTAAAACTAATGTGTCGTAAATTATGACTGTGGTCACGCTCGTGATACTTCCTGAAAAATTCAATTCGATTAGATTTAACTTCACGATATATAATCATTGCTAATTTTTTATGTCGGATATTATTAATGACTAGCAGTCTATGTTTTTCGAAAAAAGGGGCTGTGTGCGAACGAAAAGGTAGAAGTTCAATTAATCGCACAGCTCGTTTTTGTAATAGATATAAATTATTGAGGTTAGTTTTTGTCGTCGTTCCCCAAATCAGAAGACAATAGTGAAGGTGCGAATGTATGGTTGCGTAATAAATCTGTCTTTTTAACCATACTGGTAATAGGCTGCGCAACGTGCATAGTATGCCAACTGCTCGAGAGATGTTTTTTTCGTAAGTAATTTATATGCACAGACCAATCTAATATTCGTGAAAAAAGACACCGAGAAATTTAAGAGACGCAACGCGTTCAATAGGCTGTCCCTGAAAGCTAATAATATTCTTACTAGTGTATGTTTTGTTACGAGGTCTAAAAACAACAAATTTTGTTTTTTTAGCATTTAAATTTAACCTGTTGGCCCTAAGCCATGTAGATAAGTTTTGTAGCCAAATATTCGCTTTCAACATAAGGTCGTCAATATCTGGCCCAGAGAAGAATACATTCGTGTCATCGGCGTACAAAATAATGTCAGGTGTAAGAGGTATGTTAACTATATCATTTATGTACATAATAAACAAGAGTGGGCCAAGGATTGACCCTTGTGGCACGCCGCATGTAATTTTACCGAATTCAGATTTCGCATTACCAATGTTGGTGTATTGCACACGGTTTTCTAGGTAACTTTTTACAATGTCTAGAGCTATACCTCTGACACCGTATCTGGATAGTTTGAGCAGTAAAACATCATGCTTAACGGAATCAAATGCTTTTTTAAAGTCAAGGAAAAGCCCTACCGTGAATAGTTTTTTTTTCTATGTTGTCAACTATTTTATCTTTAATATCGAGTAATGCCATTTCTGTGGATTTTTTCTTTTGGAAACCATATTGATTTTTTACGATAATGTTTTTTTGCTGAAAAAAATTAGTAAGCCTGAAGTTTATAGCTTCTTCAATAACCTTGGAAAACATAGGTAAAACAGAGATTGGCCTATAGTTACCGAGATCGTTTTTATCTCCTCCTTTAAAAATAACTGATACCCTTGCAATCTTCAGTTCGTTGGGAAACGTTCCAGAGCTTAGAATAAGATTGCATATGTGCGATAGAGGTAAACAGATAGCATGAGCGACTACTTTAAGAGGAACTGCCTTCAATTCATCTACACCACAGGCACTGTTGTTTTTTAACTTTTTTAACAAGCCGCATATTTCTTCCGGTGTAGTAGGATATATATAAATTGTTGAGTCTGAGCTGTTCATGTAAGAAGTGCAGCTGATATCATTTGTCGGTGAAGACGTGCAAACACCTGCCTTTAAAAAATGCTCATTAAACTTGTTTGCCAGCGAACTACCCGTATATGATACGCCCTCAATCAATATTTCCGATATTACGTCTCTTTCGTTTTTATTTCGTAGTTCATTAACGCAATTCCACACTTTCCTGGAATCGTTAGCAATGCTAGTAAACTTAGCCTCGTAATACAAGTTACGTGCTTGTTTAATATCAGCTGCTAATTTATTTCTCATTTTTTTGTATTCAGCTAACCGATCAAGGTTCTTTGTTTTTATAAACAATGCAAATAGTTTATCACGGGTCTTTATTCTCTTCAGTAAAGAGGCATCAATCCATGGTTTTCTCGATTTTTTATGTTTTTTAAGCTGTTCTAAGGGAAATACAGTGTAATAGAGTTCTTTTAATGTTCTAATAAATAAGTCATAGGAGACGGTAGGATCAGTTATCTGCAAGACAGGCTCCCAGCTAGTTCCTTCAACCAAATGTTTGAAATAATTAACCCTTTCTGCAGATATTTTTCTTAAAAGAATAGGTGGCTGTTTGCGTTGGTTGTGTTGAGCCATGTGAGGCGTAAAAAAAATGAAGAAGGGCAAATGATCACTTATGTCTGATATTAACTGATCACTTATGTCTGATATTTACATTACAATCCCTTGTAATGACACCACATATATTTTCTCTGGCATTATTGTCTGTTGAGTGAGTGAGAGAGAGAGAGAAAGAAATGTTTATTGTGGTAGAAAACCTGAGAGGTCGGCGTAAATTCATCTCTTGGTTTCCTACTAAGCGTTAACAAAGGCGAGGGGGTGGAAAGAAAAAAAATTCACAGCATATCCGCGGAGTGAATCATGATGAGTGGGGTGAAGCAACTGCCTGCCTGCCTGCCTGCCTGCCTGCCTGCCTGCCTGCCTGCCTGCCTGCCTGCCTGTCTGCCTGTCTGTCTGTCTGTCTGTCTGTCTGTCTGTCTGTCTGTCTGTCTGTCTGTCTGTCTGTCTGTCTGTCCGTCCTTCTCCGTCCATTCGTCCATCCGTCTGTCTGTCCAGCAACTATACAAAATCGTCAACTATATGAAAACCACTAACGCCATACAGACACATTATTTCCTAGGACATTTGCACGCAACGCCATCTAGCAATCAGTTCTTAAAACTTGCCAGAAGTGGCTACACGCTCCTACTACTACTACTACTACTACTACTACTACTACTACTACTACTACTACTACTACTACTACTACTACTACTACTACTACTACTGCTGCTACTACTACAGAAGAGGGAACGACCCACACCCTGAGTAACATTGCCCCTAAAAGGAGACAGAATAGAGACAGAATAGCGCGCTGATTCCCAAGTGAGGTTGTAGTCCACGTTCTATCCTTTCTCCCTTTTTTCTCTCTGCTTTCGCACAGTTTATATTTCAGCATTTTCTCTTTCCTTCAAAATGTGGCCGCCGTAACGGAGATTCCATCCCGCGTCCTGCGGGTCAGCAGTCAAACATGTTTAAATATGCCCCCACGCCTATATACAAGGTTTGTTCCAACAATAACGATATCGAAGTGGCATAAAAAGATGTATTCTTCCAAACAGTGCATGTTATAAATACACTTCATATAGAACAGGAGGGGTTAGAAAGGAGCTAGCGCTTGTAAGAGGAGTAGCGTAGGCGAGAAAAAAAAAATACCGTATCGCCTTTGAACTCGGGGTGGTTTAGGAGCCCCCTAATTGAGTGAAGCTTTTAAGATTTACATGTTTTGGCACCAGCGCCATAATTTGCGCGCAATGCCACCACTCCAACGTAGTCTTGTACAAATGGGGCTTCGAATGTGCATCGGTTAAAGATGTAATTGCATGTGCCGCATTCACTAATTCATCCTCTCCATAACGTGGGCTTGTCGGCGACCAGCTGATTCTGGCGCTTTAATATGATCTTTCATCAAACTTATCGTCGTAACGTCTCATTTCTCTTGTGCCCTATTTCGTTATTACCTGTATATGCGTGCATAATCGTGGTTTATGCATGTTGCAACTTGAACGCTGCGCTGCTAAACACGTGATGGGTTCAATACCCGTCATAAAGAGAAGGGAAAGTTGGTAGAGAGCATTGCGCAATGAATGTGATAGAAAGAAATAGAGTAAACCTTCTTGTTAGTCTGCACTGAGTAAAGCCACCGGTATAATCAATCTGGGTGCCTGCGTTTTGATTTTTTGTGTCAGTTTATTGGTTATGTAGCAGTGGGTGTGGTGCTCTGCTGCTGTCCCGGAGGTCACGGGTTCGATCTCGGCTGCGGTGACCGCATTTCTACGGAAGGAGAATGCTAGAGGCCCGTCATTGTTGCTACTTCTGCTTAAAATTTATAAATTTGATTTATTCAAGGAAAAATTGTTACAATGTGCCTCGGGGGACGCGACTAAAGGGTGAATAAATGCCTGAACCCAATCACCAAATCAGCACCAAATCATCAGAAATGAAACACACTAACAAGCACTCATACTACAGAATGCACTGGTACAAATTGATTGGGTTTGTTTTCAAGATAATGAGCGAACTCGGGCCTCCTTTTCCGTCGAGTCACTTGTCACAAAATATGTGAGCTATCGTTTTGCGCACTTGGCAGCGCCCGAATTGTGAACGCCGCCAAGTGCGCGAAACGATAGCTCACATATTTTGTGACTGTGCATTATACGTGGCGCAAAGAAAAATGCTAACTGCAACGTTGGCAAGCATCGGACGAACACCATTAAGTGAAAGCCACATATTGTCAGGAATGAACGACCAAACAGTGTCAAAGACCGCTACAAAGCACTGTGAATGGTGCCGGTGAGAAGCTGCCTGTTTGTACCAACAGCACAACTTGGAGCAGGCGTTGCTTATAGGTGTTTACTAAAGCAGATAACACCTAATTACGTTGCAATAGTCAAAACGCACGATCAAAAAATCTGGCGTCACTGCAAGACTTTCTTGGCAGACATATTGAAAGAAAGAATAAAGAATGTGGTTGCTCCTCCCATTACAGGAATCGCTAAAACACAAAATAAGAACGTGTCTATACAGAAGCAGTAGAAGGTTTCCTGTACACATTGATTTAACAGATTGCTCAATCTCTGCTTATGTTTGGCTGTTTATATTTATGTTCGGCTGTGTTTATGTTTTATGTTTATGTTTAGGTTTCATGTTTATGTTTGGCTGTTTATGTTAAGGCTATTTATATTTGGCAGCTTTAGAGCCATTTAACGCGGATACATCCAGGTTGACGCTTGGTGGCACACCTCCAATCATGCGACTAACGTCTGTGATCAATGATTAAACAAATATTTGTGGCAGCTGTAGTAGTTAACAAAAATGCCACGTAGCAGAAACACTAGAACTCGCGAAATGGTAGCACTACTATAGTCGGTTACAACCTAGGAATAAATGCATGCTCTGCCCGAAGTATATACTGCAGCATTTTTGCAACATTCATTCACTCATTTCAACATTCATTTTTGCAACAGAGCAATGATTGGCGATCTCTGTTCTAACCACAAGCACATTTTCGCTGGTAATGAAAATAGTACGCATAATATAGCTATAGCATGAAGGGTGAACAACCATCCTGTAGACAGAAAATGACGAAGTGGACTGGTTTGCTCGCCCTGTGTGCTGCGCTCCGATTTTATCGGTGTAATTACACTGGAGCCTCTACACTGTGTTTCAGCCACAGGGATGCTTTATTCGCCGTTCGGGAATACATCACTGCGACTAAACGAATTTTTTGCTAAATTACGGTCTCACTATTTTTTTTTATTTTTTCTGCAAACTTGATATCGGCATTTCAAATTAAAATTAAGTTACAAAATTTTGTAGGAATGACGCAATGCTGAAAGTATAGGGCAAATTCATCTTACAATTGGCATATCCCCTGCTTTGGGTACGAGCCATTTGCACAAGTAAACAACAACAACAACAAATACACTGGCAAATAGTCACGTCCCTCAACAAAATAACCAAGAAAGATGTGTATCCTCGTCCAGGTATTGACGACGCACTTGACTGTCTTCATGGCAACACCTTTTTTCATCTCTCAACCTCCGATCTGGCTACTGGCAAATTGCTGTACACGAAATGGATCGTGAGAAAACTGCATTCGTTACACCCGAAGGCCTTTACCAGTTCAAGGTTATGCCGTTTGGTCTCTGAAACGCCATAGCAACCTTCGAGAAAATGATGGACACGCTGTTTCAAGGATTTAAATGGACGACGTGCTTGTGTTACTTAGATGACGTGATAATCTCCTCACCCACCTTCATCACACACCTTGAACGCTTTTCCACCATTCTATCAACATGCTGACATGCCGGCCTCTAGCTAAATTCCTCGAAGTGCCGCTTCGGTCTTCGTCAAATTACTGTGTTGGACCACCTTGTTGACGCTTCTGGTGTATGGGACGGGACGTGACTATTTGCCAGTGTATTTACACCGATAAAATTGGAGCGCAGCACACAGAGCGAGCAAACCAGTCCATGCGTCATTCCTTGTTAAAAAAATGTGTTTCAAAGAACAGTGAAGGCAGAATTTGTCATGAAATTTGTCAAAAAGGAAAGTTTTTCGACCGAAAACTATCGAAATGAACATGGGCCTCTACGGTCAAATAATGTGTTTTAAGTACGTGAATTCTGTTGAATTCACGTAAATGACCAACTGCTATTGAGTAAGCGACTTCTGCAAGTTATGCCTGGGTGGGACGGTCATTCCAGGGAGCGGAGCTAACATTTATTATTAGGCTGTAACCGACTAAAGACTTCATCAAACAAACCATGTTTACGGATGTTTTCACATCACTATGTTTGCTGTCAGCCGCACGTGGTTCACGTCGACAAGGACGAGCTTATTTTTGCCCAGCGCCTCCGACAGTGATCTCTTCAACTTTGGCTGCATGCAAGACGCGGACTTCACAAACCTTGTAGTCTGTCCTCACTCGCCGGGATAATGTTCATTACGGTGTGGCTTGCTTGCGGACGCTGTGTGATGAAAACCTTGCAATTAAAATAAAATAAAATAATTTATAGTGTTGTCTGACTGCAGTGTGCCTTCATATTGCAAATCATGTAAACGAGACATCTCCCGTTCGGGGTGCCTCAATCTCGTGTAAGTACACTCTTTGAAGCATAGCAATGTGAATAATAAAGCTTTCGTTGTCATATAAAAGAAACAGATGATTACATTTTTGAACTCTACATTAGTTAATTTGGCCACCGAGTCTTCAGTTGAAAGTATAACTGGATACTGAACTTTTGTGTGCAACTAACGATGGTTAGAAGAGCGTTGAAAGACATGTATAGCAGAAAAGCAGCCGTAGAAGAAATGATTTTATTGAAGATGGCGGAAATATTGCATTCAAAATATTCAGGGCACCTTATACGTGATGTCTTCAATATGCAGGGAGCTGGACAAATACTAAAATTACATTATGAGTAAATTAAGCGATTTAAGCCTCAAGTTACTTACAATTCCAGACAAATCATTCACGATGGTAATCTTGAATGGTGTAAGAGTAATAATTCACTTCAGCCAGCCCAAACAGCAAACTACAAAGTGTCACGAAAGGAATTTTCACGAGAACCACAATCATGTTATGCGGTAATATCATGAGTACAATCAGCCCCCTTTTTTTCTCCCATCGTTTAAAACAACGTTGGAGTTGTCATTTCAGTGAGGAGAGTGCGCATCATCATCATGAGAGACCGCAACAAAGTGACGACTTGTCGGTTTTCATCGTGGAAACTGTCTGCGAGCGACGATATACCCTGCGGGTCATTCTGCTCCGGATCTTTATGAGTGCGCTGAATGCGCAAGGTAAGTTTCGAATTCCTTGAAGCCTGTTCCTGAAATGCTTTCGTGAACATCTTGAATTCCAGACCACTTTAAGATAACTGCGGAAGAACTGCAGCCTCGAACACGTTCCAGCACTGATTGCCGAAGTGTGCGTGGGGAACGCTTACACGTCTGTGGGCGTGGCGCTTGTTCTCTCTTTTCTTCTCTTCTTTCCTTTTCTTCCCCTTTCTTTTTTTCTTCAGTGTAGAGTAGCGAACCGGGTACAACCTGGTTAACCTCCCTGCCTTTTTTTTGGCACTTTCTCTCTTCAATCTTACAATAACGTATACCCACAGACATGCGTATTAGTACGTTGTCACGGCGTACTGCGAATACGTTATACAGAGGTCATGAGAAGAGACTGATAGCATAAGGTTGATTAATAATAATAATAATAATAATAATAATAATAATAATAATAATAATAATAATAATAATAATAATAATAATAATAATAATAATAATAATAATAATAATAATAATAATAATAATACTAATAATAATATTATTATTATTATTATTATTATTATTATTATTATTATTATTATTATTATTATACCAGGCTCAGGTTCGCCTGGTGCGGCAGCAAAAATGGCCACACTGAGCGACCTATTTTAACACGAGAAATTGTATTTTGCCTTTCTCTTTCGAACGACATGGAAAGGCTGGGCCGAAAGAAAGATGACATACCTAACGGTGTCCTTCTCTGGAGCGCAGTTCGATGGAAGGTGATCCGCAGTGACTCGACAAGCGTTCAGCGTTTCTAGTCATCCACGTTTCGTCCTGTAGGTCGTAGTCATCCTAAGGTCATAACATCACATACTTGTAGCAATGCACAAAAATAAAAGACACGTGGACAAGAGAATTCACTTTTCTTGGCCGCGGCGGCAGCTCTTTGAGCAACCCGGAATGCCAAAGCTCCAGTGCGCGTAAGTTTATGCACTCTTCCCAGAACCCCCTGTCGTGGAAATTAATGTAGATTCCTCTGCTGCTGCATGCTTCATAATCATGACGTGGTTACGGCAACTAAAGCCAAAGGATTCAAGTCTTTCACTTTGCCTCGCTGAACCTGCTGTGCCCTTTTGATGCAAGACCGACGATAACCTAAAGTATTCCACTTATAGCGTATAGTAACCGTGCCTGAATTTCTATGTGTGTGTGTTTGTTTTTCCATCTGTATTGCGATACTTAGCATACAATCGTACATACGAAAGCTTTAGGTAATGAGAGCCACGTTGTTATTCCAAAGCGCACCTTATGGTAGAAGATTCCGGGTTCATTACGATCACACAAGTGGTGTTGGTGAACGATGACCTAAGTAATTGCGTTATTGCACTTAATCTTTTCCTAATTGCGAGTGCCGTGGCTGACTTTAGCAATCCGATGCGATAAACCAGCAGAGATGTGTGCCATCGAACAACATTTGTGGGGTCATTAAACAAAGCTGAGTGTGATAGACCATGCGCAATTGCAGCGGAGATGAATAATGGACATATAATATACGGAAATGATGTCAGCGAGTGCCATATTTACGAATATCTCGCTTAAATACTGCATCTTACTCTGGTGATGTGATACCGGCCTAGAATATGTGGCACTTCTATCTTGCTTTCAGCGTGTTTTTTTGTGCCTGATAATAAAACGAGTCCTTACACATAAGGTTGTTGATAAGTTCACCTGACTAAGCCTCTTGCTGAAAAAATAGTAAAACGTGTCCAAGATGAAATTTTCTTACCGTTGTTTTTTTACTTCAAACCTATGCGCACAACCTTTCAAATATTGCATTTACTAACACCGGCGACAACCTCCAGATAGCTGAGAATAGATTACCTTCGATTTTAGATTGCTACTTAATCTAACCTCAAACGCCAAACTTACACCCAGATCTTATACCTAAACTTATAACTTTCCTGGTGAAAGAGAATGACAGACATCTAGCTCTCGTCACGTACACCGGGGCATTTATATTGCCTTGAACACGACAATTATGTGCCGTGAGCCGGTCACAAGGCTGCTGTCTGGTCGACGTTCCTTACTGTAGTGCACAAAAGTGATATAAGCCTGTGCCTTGAGCTTCACATATGACAACCAAAATGTAGATGTGGTTGTTCGTCCCGTAATTGTGGTGACCCTCTCCCAGCTGTACACTCTCGACAGTCTGATGCTTGCGTGGCTTCCCTTCACGAGTGGAAGGTGCGGTAAAGAAATGGCCGTCAAGGTGCTCCACAAGACGCTGGAATGGAAAGATGTCTGCAGCGCGCCCGACCCGAATCGAGCACCTGGCCTTCTTTTACTGCTGGCTGTCGCCGCGGCTACTGCTGCGTCCATGGGCTCTGATGAGGTTGAGCACATGGGCAGAAGATGGAACATACAGCCAGATGGAGCTTCTGGAGCCCATGCACAACGCCATAAAGACGCTCGGCCTCAGAAAGGCGTTCATGAACACGGACGCTGTAGCGTCAGTCCTCTGCATTATATATATATATATATATATATATATATAGTTGCGGATATTGAGCTGCAGGCTCCGGAGTACGTAATCTGCGCGTGCATGTGGCATTTATTGCGTTACATGGTGGTATACGCTGCCGCCGAGAAGATTCACTCGGAGCTCTCGATCATCCTCGCCGCTCTTCTCAACTGCAACCTGCAGTTTTGGTGTGCGGAATTTCCGAAGACCCCAACTCGACTCACATCGTGGCCCTCGTCTATGCCACGAATTGGAATCGAACGACAAATCCGAAGAGACTGTAGCACCTGAATTTAGAATCGACACCACTGAAACGACGTGGCCAAAGAGCGAACCTACTATAAGGTCAAGCTTCTAAATTGCTAAACTATTTTTCTTTAAATCCAAAGTAACAGTCTTTTCACGAAGAAAATGACGTACTTAGACTTTTGAGTTTGTGATCTGTGTGGTGGCTAGCATATTTTAGAGTCCGTATTTCTAGAATATCGGCGTTACGGGGCTTAGGCAATATGTTCTAGAGTGGTACACCGACGATGACGGTGCAAATCTGGAAAGTCGTGCTTTCGTAAAGGACTATCAAACAAGTTGAATACGTTTTTGGGTGAATGTCATCAGAGAAACAACTTTATTACTTACAAAACTGTTTGTTTTACTTCAAGCTAATTGCTTATTGTGGTACGTTGTTCGACGGTAGCCGTGTCTATGTTGTTCCGTAGTCTATCTGAACCAAAAAAATTATCTAAAGATGCTAAGCACTGTTACTTCTGGGATTACACCACCTTTATTGAAAAATTATGTGCTTGACTTTGTGACACCTCGCATGAAGAATCGGAGCTTCTCATCGGCCATGGCGCGATCAGCGTGGCGGAACAGCTGGGTTATCTCTTCGAAAAAGATGGCCGCGTTTATTTTTTTTGGGGGGGGGGAGTTGAGTATACACGTATCCAAGATATAGTGGCACGATCCTTGCGAAGGATGCTCGTAAACGTACTGAGGAACGTCGTCCAAAAGATATCGCAGCTTCGAAGCGTGGGCTACTGGTTCTCGAACCACGTATTTACGGCATCTCTTAGGTAAAAGTAGACGCGGTGCTGTTTTTCACCGAGGTCCTAACTGTTCAAGGTGGCGACTCAGCATAACGTCCCCAGCCAGCTTTCTGGGTCTTCTACTGATCTGCGGAACGCTGGTAGCTATTTAGGCTGCCGGAGCATACTTGGAGCAGATGGCATGGCAGTGGTCATCGTGCCTGTAGTTGAAGTCATGGTCTTGGTTTGCCTGGTGTACTCAGGTAGATGTCCGAACTCTGGTGGTCGACCTTGTCACCTGCTGCTTGTTCGCTGCTCGGGGTTGTTGTCGATGTCTTTATGACTGGCACTGGGCTCATGGCTTGACGGAGGCGTCCGGTGCGTGTAAGAACAAGTACCTCCATCAGATGTCACGAGGCCTTCACGTCGGCAAAAAAAAAAAGCAGACTGTAGTTCGAAAATCGAACTGTTTATTCGGCCGAACTTGTGGCCCGTCGACGAAAAGTCAGATTACAGTGATACACACTGGCACAGATAGTGACGAACTGAGCGTCGGCTGTCGATCAACTAACAAGTGGCTAAGCGTGTCGGCATTTATACCTGAGCTGTCGAACATTCTAGCCTTATCACTGATCGGCGCGCAAGCTCTGGAATAATCTTGGCTGTTCGTGTTTTGTGCGCAATCTTAAGAAAACAATCTACAATAATCAGGAACCTTCTCGAACGATGAAGTACAGTTCGCGCGGAGTACTATCGACAGGCTTCATGGGCGAAAACCGAATGAAGCAAGAGGGAAAATAAGAAGCGCGCGGGACAACATCTGATAATAGACACTTTTAGTTGGGCGTACGTAAGAAGCCTACGTACGTGGCACCATACATTAAAGAGTTTTAGTACTGCGTACGCTGCGTACGTGGCGGCGTTGCGTACGTAAGAACGCCACGTTCTGCGTAGTGCGCATGCGCAGACCGCGACGCGCACGTATCGCGTTACGTACGCAGCCGCTACGTACGCACGCATGAGATGCGTGCGTGCGTACGTATGAGCTCATCACGCCGCTCTCGAACAAGTTCGCGACAGCGCGAGACTTCGTTTTGCAAAATGGCGGCATCGAAGGCATGCACGGACCGGCTCTGTGGCTTAAAATATGGCCATGATCTGGCTATAACACTTCGATTGGCTCACATTGGCTGTCAACAACACCTGCTTCTATTTTGATCTACCAGATGGCGCAACACGCTTCTCACTCGTTACGTACGCGGGTACTACGGCGTACTAAAAGCCGATTAGTGGCAAACGACGCCACGTAACGCAAGGCGCTTGCGTGATGCGTACGTAGCACCATTCTGCAGTACTAAAACTCTCTATTGCGTACGCCGCATGCGAAGCGCTCAACGTAACTAGGGAGTTTTCGAATAGCGCACCGCGAGCCCATGCGGTGCAGTCGCTGTCACTGCACATGCGTCGTAACGCGAGTCAGCGTTCGTGTTGGCGGACCACACGCAGAAAATCCGAAATCGCGTGCGGTGATGGCGGCCCGCATGTGGCCCGCAAGCGCTGGTTTCGAGGCTACGGTGTCGCAGCAATCGTGCGTTGCGGTTCGCAGCAGGGCAAACGCTATTCCAAAACTCTTATGTCGCCCGCAACGCCCACAGGGCTTGGAAACGGTATTCCAAAACTGCCTACTTTTAGTTCACCGTATTGACCGTACCGAGATACGTTTGGTTCAACTAGACCTATGTTATTAGAAATGAAACAGCTTTTGGGTGCTTTTTAGCACGCTCGTGCGGTAACGGCCATCATAATGGCCACTAACTTTCAAGTCAAAGCGAATCATTTTGGATCCACGGTTTACGTCGGTTTTTTTCCGTATGCCTAAACAGATCGCTGGTTTGTACTTCTGCTAGCAGCGCTACGTCGCCCTTTAAAATAAAGTATACTCAATTGGGCCAGCTTTGTTGCTCTCTGCATTCAATGCCATCGCTGCCATTGTGCTATCAGATTCATTTTTCAATTGAGATATCGCGAGAGTGTTACGCCGCATACGCCCCGCCTTGTCGCGTTTACCCACGCCGCGTTTTTTTCTGGTTTATGCACGCATCCATGGAATACATACGTTACGCACTGCGCATGCGCACATTTCTCCCGTAGCCACGCTGCGTACGTAGGCTCGTTGCGTACGCCCAACTAAAAGTGTCTATCATCATATCCCATTACAAACGTTTACGATTTCACAGCATGACAATCGGTGACATTGTTGTTTAGACACCGTCCGCACTGGTCGTTAAGCCATCACCGTTCATGCGATATCAGCTGCCAAGTAAAATAGCCGCACTGGCGGGCTATCGAATGCTTAGGTAACCATGTGATTTTTCCTCTATTTGGGTTCTTTCTGTCACAATATAAACACACTTCTGGGGTGATAAAAGGACCCAGAAACGATTGCTCCAAAATTCATGTTTGGAGCGATCATGCATAATCTTGACCAGTCCTTGGGAGAGAGCCCATTATGGATTTGCTCATGCCCCAAATGACGATGGGTGAACCTTGGCGGCAAGCTCGCCAAGAGAACAGTCCATACGCTTTAGTGCTTGCTGGTTCTAACTGACTTGGAATGCAAGACTGTTGTGCACTGTTGAATCCCTCCCAGTTGCCGAATTCACCATCTTTTTAGTTCTGATGTGCCCAGTCAGCTGGCAACGCCTCTGCGCTTAAAAGGCCCGGCAACACTTCTTAAACTTGGTGAGAAAACACTGCAGATTGGTGGTCGAGGCTCCCGAGATCACGCTATTCGAATACTATAGCGCAACACGTTGCCTGTAAAGAGAAGGAAAAAAATATCAGAAAGGTAGGAAGGTTAACTAGAATAAGACGAGTTTGCTACCCTACATGGGGGGAGGAGAATTGAGAATTAGGAAAAAATAGAGAGAGAGGAGGAGATGCACATTGCACATAACACGCACACCGCGCACATGGTTCAGGTTTCACAGGCGGTCGCACAGTGACATTGCCCTCAAGAATTGTAGAAGGGCTCGTGTGGCTTTCTGGGCTGAAGTACGCGAAGGGCATGGTCCCAAGATCTTCTCCTGAGTAAAGGGTCGATCATCCAGCCTCCTTAAGGCACACTGGAGAGTCCGGCGATCTTCTTCAAAGTCTGGATAATGGCACAGGACATGGTCAAGAGTTTTTGCACAATGGCAGTTATCACAGTTGGGGGAGTCAGCCATACCAATGCGATGAATTAATGAATTGGTGAAGACAAGGCCGACCCACAACCGATGCATCATTGTAACGTGCCGTCGCGAAGTCTTTGATGGCAGCTGTAATTGAAGTAATCAAGCGAGGTTCTGTGGGCGTCGAGTAGAGTTTAGTAGAAGACTACAATGCATAAATGTGGTATTATGCGCGACGCGGCAAATTCCTTTTGCGGCATCAACCCTTGACAGAGGTGTGAGCAGTGTGGGTGCTCCGTCGTGGGCACAACGGGCAGCGTACCCCACAGTGACCAGGCAGCCATTGAAAGATTATGTCATGTCCTTTGTTAGTGGCGCGATGACAGATTTCATTGATTTGAAATACCATCTGATGGTAGTTCTCGCGCCGTAGACTTCGCATACATTGAAGGGCCGCTTTGGAGTCGCAGAAGATAGCCCACTTAGCAGGGGATTCTCGCATAACAAATCTAATTGCGGCTAGAAGGGTGGTGAGCTCGGAGTCTGTAGATATTGTGACGTGTTAAGTCTTAAACTTCATGTTGATTGACCGAGATGGAATCACAAAAGCACCCGTAGAACTTTCCGAGACCGAATTGTTCATATTTATATGAGTTCGGTTTTCATATAATATATGCAAAAGGTACAATGAGATCTACTTGACGGCTGCTGATGACAGGATAGCCTTTTTGGTTATCCCCGGGAGTTCAATGTGTACAGGCGGTCTTTGCAGGCAACGTAGCCTGTAATTTACAATTGTCAAAGTAAGCTTGAAATAATTAAATATTCTCCCTGACAATGATGCAATATAACCATATTAGTGCGCTATATAACGAAAGTCAATGCAGTTGGCTGCTTTGCCAACATCGTGAGCTGCATGGCTAGCATGGACACCACGAGATGGCGTTCCATGCTCGCGCACTCACCGTTATTATACTGCAAGTGAACCGTGCGTTTGAAGAAACAACAGAAAAAAAGTGCTGTGCTGTGAAGTGCTGTGAAAAATGGCGCTGTGCTGACGACAATACATACCTTTTAAACCCACGACACCCTTTTCCCCCGTAGCTTTCAGGACACTTACTGGTACAAAAAGAGAGAAAAAGTACTTCGAGCCTGTGGCAAACTTCGCTCGCACTTGACGGATTCTAAAACTTTCTGAGTCGCACGAAGCGTATATAATACACTATTATTAAGACTATTCTATTATAACTCAAAATACTGCCTTAGGGCCCTTTCAACATGCCAGTATTAGGACGTGATTTTTATTTATATCGGGGGTTTAACGTCCCGAAACCACCATATGATTATGAGCGACGCTGTAGTGGAGGATTCCGGAAATTAAGGCCACCTGGGTCTCTTTAACGTGCACCCAAATCTGAGCACACGGGCCTACAACATTTCCGCCTCCATCGGAAATGCAGCCGCCGCAGCCGGGATTCGATCTCAGGACCTGCGGGTTAGCAGCCGAGTACCTTAGCCACTAGATGCATTTAGAACTAATAAAAGGGCGGGATCATCTGTGTTCGTAGGGCAGCATCTCAGCAGGTCCATGAAGAACGTGCGTGCTCATTGCTCCCGCCATTGAATTGATGGTTCACAAAAAGCGCTGGGTTTTCCCCCGGAAATGGCAATTTTCGTTGGGTTTGACGTTGTACCATGCCTAATTTGGTAGCTGTTTCATTTTTCAGTGCAGCTCAACCAGTGCAACAACGCAGAAAGTAACAAGATTCCTAAAAATTGAGACCCCAACTGGCAACGTCTATTTTCGCTTCCGAGAAACGAACAGTGCTAGACACGTACAAGTGATGTGAGTTGCGACTGAAGCGTCGTTACGTGACGAAGGTAGAAACGTTCAACGGAAAATAAGCAACGTGCTTATTTTACTGCTTTATCTTACTCAGACATTTTATTTTCATGTAGTTTACGAAAAAAAGGTGCTTGCATTTTAAGTATAATTTTTCAAGAATAGGTATTTATATTGAGCTGATCGAGGCAGTATGGGGGCGGGCTTGTCACTAAAAAAAGTGCTTTCGTAAGTTAGGTCTGCTGCAACACGCCCACCAGTGTTTTCGTGCTTGGCTCTTTCGCGCGTTATCTGAATTCCAGTGGCTCGAATTTCGTGCTTGCCAACAGTCCAGTTTTTGGGGTGTGTTGTATTGTGATTGAACGCCTTCATTGAAAAAGTAAAGGGAGTCGAAAACATCGCGAAAACCCCGGATAAACGTTGTCATCAGTCGTTTTGGTGTGAGTGTTGTGACATAAAGGACGTCGACGCGGCTGACCACGAGTTGTGAACACTTCCCTTTGCCGGTACGCCAGGAAACGATGTTCTGCGCAGGTATGCAATTATTTCTCTGTGAATCGATATATTGAGCGATTGACTGATTGATATGTTTACTTGCTACTATCCACTGCATGTTATAGAATGCACGACCTTTAGAGTGGCAAGTAAATGCGTACACAGGCAGTTATTTTGTAAGCTTTCGCGGCCACTCTGATACTGATGCGAAGGTCACGAGTTTGATCCCGGCCACGGCAATGCCATAGTAAGAGAGAAAGTACCAGAGGTCTTGCACCTATGGACTTGGGTGTACGTGAAACAAACGAACGGGGTGGAAATATCCGTACTGCTACATTACACTGTTAATCAAGTCCAGGATAACGCACACCTTTTTTGCGTGACGCTTGGAAATTAAAAATAATTACTAGTACAGAAGAACTAAGGCAAGAAGTCAGCCGTGAGAAATGTTCATAAAAAAACGTGCACACTGCACCAGTGCCGTATAGGTGGCCTGCAGTATTAGTAGCACATGGCTGTGGCCACCGTAAAAAAAGAATCCTGGCTAAAAAACACCGTATGCATCCACGTCTTTTAGCTTGTAGGCGAAAGCATCGGTGCATACACATGGGCCGACAGCGTCCGCCATGCACAGAGGCGAACACAAACAGTGGTGTCAACTAATTAGAATTTAGTTAATTTATTTTTAATTACTGTCCCGAACGATATCCGTAACCATCTTTAGAACAGAAGCAGCAATTGTGAAGACAGTGAGCAAATATCGTGCCTTTTCCTAGATGATGAGAATATTAGACACATATATTAAAACAACCAGTGGTGCGTGTATGCGCGCGGGTGTGTGTACTCATATCTAACCATATCAACCTCCAACATTTAATTCTATAAAAATTACTCTACGCTGCTGTCACTTTGTAATGCTTGCTCGCTTCTCAGAGGAGGAAGCGCTGCTTCCTAAATTTTCAGGGCAAAGGTAGGTTGCCTGGAGCCCATTTACAAGAGTCTTTATAACATTTTGCGTACACCCAAGTGAAAACTTGGACAACTGCTGGTTAGTGCAAGTAGTTATGAACGTCAGAAAATGAAAGTGAATTCACAAAGAAAAGCTTTTTAGACTGCTCATGTTAACTCCATAAGAACTAGTTGGTTTGTCGAATAGCGCTGATTATGGTTGAAAGAATCAACAAACTTTAACGTGACTTCTGCGCATTCTAGGAGCGAGATTCGTAAGCGCAATATTTCCTCCGAACGAATGCTGCTCAGTCGAGTTCAGGAAAACGACACTATAAATGACAGCTCCTCATGACGTGTTCATAGCTGCTAGGTCATATGGAAGTCTCCAAGAAGGCACGTAACACTGTCAGTCCTGATTTCTTGAAAGTTCGCTCCAATTCCATTGTTTCTGGCAGAACATGTTTGTACACTTGCACGTTCGTCACATGCCCTGCGTTGTAGAGGCTACATCTATTGAAAATTGACGAAGAAGGAACTGTCGTAGAGGCGGTCATGGCACACTCGAATAGTGTTTGAAGTTCAGGAAGTGAGCTCCGGATTTTAGGGTAACAAGCTTAGGAAGCAACATGCCAATGACCGTACATATGTATTAAGAAACTTTCACTTCGTTTGAGAGAAACTTCAATGATTCCAATAAATGATAGCAGCGAATAGCCTATATTTATGTTCCTCATGTGATTTTATTCCCGCAATTTATAATCTATAAGCATAAATAAAAATGTGCTGGAGGTTAAGAAGATCCCGTAATGTTTGGTAGTACTGTACCATATAAATGGCGATAGCAGAGTGATTTCTCATTTTTACGTCATGTAGATTAAACTTGCACACTATACTACAGCGCTTGACAAAGCTAAGTCATGCTAATACGTGTCTCAAGTTCAGAAAAATATTTACCGATGCAAGACAATTAAGGCAAAAATAAATGCACGTGCAATAGACACTAACCGGTGACAATCACCTGAATGTCACCTGATAAGACAAGGAAAACAAGCATAAGAATAAATAACAGCGCATTATGAGCATGTATTGTAGTTGGGTTGTTACATGACACGCATGACATGATTTTCATGTTAGGGTCTGTCGCTCGTGTTCGCCGTGCAATCATGCCATACCATACCAGTTTTGCAACATGCCATGTGGCCTCAACGTGGTGGTCTAGTGGCTAAAGTACGCGGCTGCTGACCCGCAGGTCGCGGGTTCGAATTTTGGCTGCGGCGGCTGCATTTCCTATGAAGACGGAAATGTTGTAGGCTCGTGTGCTCAGATTTGGGCACACGTTAAAGAACCCCAGGTGGTCGAAATTTTCGGAGCCCTCCACTACGGCGTCTCTCATAATTATATGGTGGTTTTGGGACGTTAAACCCCACATATCAATAAATCAATCAACATGCTATGTGAATTAAACCACCGCAAGAGCTGCAGGACCATGAATTATAAATCATGAAATTCATGGCATACATGTCATAATTTTCATGTTATGACTAGTAAAAGATGTTCTTCATACCGTCATGTTATGTCATACCAAGTTAGGTATCGATACCATTATCGAAACGGCCCGGAGAGATAACAGTCAAAGGCGGATAGATAGATAGATAGATAGATAGATAGATACGCTCAAATTCAACAAAGTTCGCTAAGAAATGCTTCGCATTTAAAAAGTATTAGGGAGGATGTTTTAGCTCCACTGACGTCAATCTTGGGTAAGTGCGAAGCTCGCAGTTTGTGCTGGTGATTTCCACTGCAAGATCACTGCTGATAGGTAAAGAGAGGCAGAAGAAGAGATTGAAAAAATGCAAGAAAAGCCTCAATGGGCTGATTACCCGAATTGTTTTTAGAAAATTGTTGATTTCGATGTTGGAGTTGGGCACAAAGGCAGAGGTGTTTCGTCTCCATTAGCGTCCCCAGAAAGCTGCGACGGAATGCAGCTTATGGTGACGTGCGTGTTCTTCTTGTTCTTTATGCCGGTGTTTCATTGCCCTCCAGCAGCGATTTTCGCATAATTTGTCTTCGCGTTACAAAATTAGCGAAATTGTGTCAATTAGATAAAATACTGACACGTCATCGACTATTGGTCATACTAACTTTTGCTTCCCACTTATTATTGAAACAGTGGTGTGAAGTGGGATTTATGTAACTTTTGTGGTGTATGCCTGTTTACAAAAAAATACTACGAAAAAAGCCCGGATTGTGCTGATGGCGCGCATAATATTCCTTAGGGGACCATTTCGTTAGTGCTTTACTTCAGGACGCGAAAATTGAAACTCCATAAATATGAGGCTATTAAGAGATGCCTAAAATTTTATGCCTAGTTCACCGCGAACTCGTCAGAGTAGACGAAGCCTTGTACATTAAACCGTGTAGCCGGCGCCCTACCCGTTTGTGTCATTCGCTCAAGCCAATTGAGCATTTCTGCCAGACCAGCTGCTTCGAACAGTCGTTTATTCCTTGTGCCATCTGCGAATGAAGCACATTGCCTAAATATGTGCTGCAGAGCCCAACCATATCATTGTGTATGCACGCTCATGCTAATATGTGACTCAAGATGCTTCCTAAACTTTGACAATTTCCAGATAGCGTACAGCGCAAAAAAGCGATACTTAACATTATTCTCTTCGTTGATGAGCAGATCGCTATGTAAGCATGCGCTGTATTGCTCATACGTGCCCCCTTTTTTGTCATTTTTCTGCCGATACTACTACTACTTATTCTAAAGCGACGTTTTTGCTCATGATTTTTGTCGGGATTTTCGCCTGCAGTATTTTGTGCATTTTCTCTATTCCATTGTTTCCGCGGTGTTTCGCATGCAGTGAATACTGTTCATGGTAGATTCCATATTCGTTTTACAGACAGTTTTCTTTTTTAAAGTGTATTCACAGCTCGTTTCTTTTGTCTTTTGGTCAAAATGCAAGTTTTGTGCATCTAACTTTCGTTTATGGCTTGCAAATCAAGCTGGCAGTAATAAACAAACAAACAAACAAACAAACAAACAAACAAATAAATAAATAAATAAATAAATAAAAAAATAAATAAATGAATAAATAAATAAATAAATGATAAACCATGACGACGGCATGACGCGATGATAAGCCGAGACCCTGAAATGCTTCCCATATATATAAAAAAAGAAAGAATCAGCCGAAATTCACTAGATAAGCGAAACGAGATACGTATTGTGTGGTGCAATTCAAGTAATAATGCTGATCCAGCATCCAAGAAATTATTAGAAAAAAGCGAGGATCGTGCTGACGGCGCGCATAAGATGCCGTGGGCGACCATTTTCTTAACTGTGCTGAGCAATTATTTAAAAAGAAGCATTGAAGACGCACAGGCAACAATGTTTAAACGTGTTATGTTTATTAAAAAATTCGCAAAACAGAGTGCACATATGAACGCGAAACACTTTCAAGAAGAGGTCCAAAAGTATACTGTGCAAGGGACTCCTACGAAAATTCACAAAAAAATAATCCATGGAATATATTTTTAATAAGAAAATTTCAAAAAGAACATCATAACGAGCAATGGAATAATTGATTGATGGGCGATTGAAGTGACGAAAACAGGAACTTTCGAAAACAGTATAAAAAAGTGGCAAATCCTCAATGACAGCCCCGCAAAAACAAAGTGGTATATCGATGGAAGTAATGAGAACAGGTATCTTTTCAAAGTTGATCGTAAAAGGTTTATTCACCATGTTTTAAAATCGGGGTTAAGGATGTTCCAAAAAGGAATTGCACTGAAACAAGCGTTTAGCTTGCCATAGCTTGTAGCAACTTTCCATATCAGAATATTATATGACAGAGCAAGCATGGTCGTTGATGGAGCAATAGTTTGAATATATAACATTATTTGTAGAAAGAATGGATATCAATTTCTAGGTAGAATCAAGAATTTCATGTTCCAGGTCTTGTGTTGCACCTAATGTTCGGCTCACATGCTCACTGCAAGGTCCTGTACTACCGATCGACAGTGTTTTATTACTATGCTCGAGAAGAATTACCGTATAGCTTCAATATTTCGATTTCCAAGGTTTTCATTATATGTAGCCTTCACACAACAAATGGAAGTGTACATGTTTGGTTATTTTTTTCATTTAATTATGGAATGCAAATTTCATGAGCAGGGGTTGAGGTCTTCACGTGAGGTGATTGTTTGTGGCCGCTTGTCTTAACAAAAAGTGCATATGGTACGAAAATCTTGTATTATAAAATATATTATACGCGGAACGCAATCACGACAATGCTGTTGCCAGGCGTCCATGGTGTTTCAGTTTAGGCAGTGAAGATGAAAGAGAGAGTGAAATTAACAGGCCACCTTCTCAAGAGGAGACCAAAACTTGACGCAATCATCTGGTAGCGTATGCTCCTTAGCATTATAGCTCACGAATACCAATAGCTACGAGCAGGTTCCGGCTTCTACAGAACATAATGGGCTGCGTCACATGCAAGTACTGTCAAAAAGTATTAGTGCTATGGGCTATGAAACGGTGAAGTGTATTTATTAATGTGAGTGCACTCTAACTATAGCTCTTAACTTTGCGAGCACGTTGTATGTGTGTTGTTCCCCTATTGTGTTGTAATGGATTGATGTTATTTGTATTTAGGAAGAATAAAATTCTGTGAGCAACGTTTGATCATTTATCAGGATACAATATTGCGATAAAATATTTGAATAAGCCGTTTGTAAAAGAAAATAGTCTGCACATATGGTGTAGGAATCTCTCGCTGAGAAAGTTTTTGAAACCAGGCTTGTGTGGATCACTCCATGACGATTTTACGTCGTTTTTCTACGAGAAGTATTTTTTAATACAGGAAGGTAAGCAACGGAGTTGGTTCTTCATGGTTGGCTGAGCAAGATAGATGACAATGTTCGGTGCTTTCTACTGAGTGAATGCCAGAATCTCATCGAGATTTCGCCCACGATCGCAAGAAGGAGAGTGATGGCGCATGCTGGAATGAGCCAGGTCGACCATACAGCCCATTTTCCCATGCTTAGGTCGCAGTGTTGAAGCACGCTGGATAAGCCTCCTCCTATTACGTCTTGCTGGATGAGGACTTCCAGAGATGCATCGTTAATCTCAGATGGCCCAATTTCGTAGCATCGGAGGAGACGGCGCTTTAGCCGGACGAGGTGTACATGTGAACTTGCAAAGAAAATGTATATTGGTGGCTACGTGGCCACATGACTGCATCGAATTATGAATATGTTTATTGTCTCTCTTGTCCTGTGTCAGTATTGTGCGGTTTTTACGCGTCATCATGACGAGCTCGCTCAAAAAAAAACAGAGAAAAGCTGACACGAGAAACTATTGAGGCATTAGAAATGAGTGCATGCTGGTGCCCTGAAAACCTCATGTAAACACGTTGTGAACAGCATTAAGAAATCGTGTAACCTTCCATCTTTATATGACAGCCACATCTTAACCGTACCATCTTGTTTTTTATCCAGCTGTCGTGCCAGTACATACCTACGGAGCAGAAGCCTGTATGCTCCCGACGAGAGTGCAACTTAACATTACGCAGTGAGTGATGAGATGGAAAATGATGGGTGTAACCTTAAGAGACAACAAGAGAGCAGAGTGGGTCAGGGAACAAACGGAGGTTAAGGATATCATGGTTGAAATTAAGAAGAAATGAATGCGGGCAGGGCACGTATGAGGGTAACCGTTAGCCATCAAGAGTAACGGACTGAATTCCAAGAGAAGGCAAACGCGTGAGAGGGACACAGAAAATTAGGTGGGCAGATGAAGTTTTAAAGTATAATTTGGCAGCAGAAAGTACAGGACCAGGTTGATTACTGTCACTTGCGTATACTGGTCACAATTGAAACTTTGCTCTGCGAGATCTGGATATTGATGGTCGCAAGTGCGAAACACTTACACAGTCCGTAGTGCTACGCAGTGGCAATTTCATTAGAATGTTAGAAAAACGAGCGACGTTGTTGCGATTTAGAGAAGAAATGTCAATGCGAAACTGTAATCGGTTATCGCAATCGGGATGACGACCTTTTCTAATTGCGTTGATGTCACCACTGCTTGATTGCAAGTGGGAGTATTTTTTTTGTCGCTGCAGAAATACAAAGTGCGCAAACCTCATGATTGTTTAAGATTAATTTTGTTACATCACACAACTCTCGTTGTGTAACACTCGCTTAAGTAAAAATAACGCCGATTCTGAGCTTACTTCTTTGCAAAGCATCCAGGAAAACCATGATGATGCAGCGTGTAATTTCAATCATATTTCTCGTATCGCCTGCAGAAAGGGATTCAACTCAATAAAGACGCCAGCTCTTACGATATTTTGGTAGCTTTTTTCTGTTTGGGGAATTTCTATAGATATCCGCATTTGCATGCGAAGTATAAACTGCTGAACTGACGGTTCTACCACGTCCACTAGAAAAACTCTGTTCTTTTTTCACAGGACTCTGAACAATAACCTAAATAGAAAATGTCAGGTGCCTCAGGCTGGTTCCGTTGGCCAAGTGCTCTGCAAAGCAAAGAAAATTTCTTTCTATGAAGTATTAGTAAGTCAGCAGAGAATTTCAGAAAATGACCGAACCTAGCAGTTTAAGATAAGTTCTCCGAAGTTGGTTGTCCGCCTGTTTAAAATACCTTAATCTTTCGATATATGGCGTTGGCTTTCTATATATTATGAGTTATCTAGCTAACCAACTCGTTCTAAACTGTTGAAGATACTTTAAAGAACCAAAGGAAGAAAGGAAAAAATAATATATTTGGAGGGTTGTTATAGGACAAGTTTTCGGTACTATTACAAGATCATAGTGCTTTCACAGTCGACGACCATTCAAAACTACACTGAAATATTTTCAAAGAGATAGATATACGTCAAACTGTTTTTGAGAGCCTATCCAACACTTTACCGATTTTCACTACACATCATAGCACGTAGTCACATGTTTGATTCTGAAGTTTTCGGTGATCGACCAGGTACAATTAAAATAACACCGGCAGGTTTGGGTATCACATTAACAGCAATAAAGCAACCTACTTTGTCAGAAATAAAACAAAATACGACAAGGGCCTCAGCAAGCTTCACGTGGTCAGGACAGCTATCAAAAGACAACCACCATCAAAATGCACTATGCAAGGCAATTATAAAGTAATTTATGGTGCATGCCTTGTACTAATTTCAGTCTCACACTGTTCATTGGTACGTTTCATATACTTCATTTATTGCTCTATCAATTCTAGCATGCGTTAGTCAAGCGGAGCAATGTCGTAGTTATTCAACCTGATTTTGCTTTTATTCCTATTGTTACGGAAGAGAGACGCGGTATCCACGAGGCTGTGGATGAAATATATTTTAAACCAGTAGCAGCAGCGCCGTGACCGGTAGACTAGACACCGAGCGGAGACCACCTTTCGTCTTCTTCGTCAGGCGCACACGCCCGTCGCCCCCTAGAATCTCAATTTTCATGCATGTAGCATAATCCCCGGTGGCAGAAGCGCCATCTCTGCACATCTAAATGTCAACGTCACTAGGAGAGTGGTAAGGCTTCAAGCGCGCAACATGTACAATATCGGTAGCCTGTTGGGCACATGAAGGCGATGGGGTGACAGGACCTATTTCAATACGAAGGACTCGGTATGGACCTGTGTAGCAAGTAAGCAGTTTTTTCTGACAAGCTAGCTTGACGGGTTGGAGACAAGAGCAGGACCAAAGAACCGGGCGGAAAGTGTACGTCGTGGTGTCGTTGGTCATACAGACGTCGTTGCTTCTCTCGAGAGGCGAGAAGGCGAGTACGGGTGATTTCGCGTGCGTGAGTGGCCCGAGTGATAGCGTCCATGGCATATTCACTGGTCGGTACCACAAGGGATGGTATGACGGTGTCTAGAGGCAATGTACGTTGGTTCTGGGCCAAACAACAGAAAAAGGGAGAGTAACTGGCACTGTCATGGCGTGAAGAATTATAGGCAAATGTGACGTATGGCAACGCAAGATCCCAGTTGGTGTGGTTAGTAGTGAGTGAGTGAGTGAAACAACTTTATTGACAATCCGGCATAAAGAAGGAGGGGTAGGGGGATTAAAGCAAGACACTAGCGTGCTCGGACGTCCCAGAGCAGCAACCTACTCGCGTCAAACCCGTGGGGGCGCCGCTTTCGGCCACTGGCGTTCCAGGATGCTAAGCACGTGCTGGACCACGTCTCTTTGGTTGCCTGGCTCTCGGCTGATGATTTTGCTGCTTACGGCAGTTGGCATTACTTCTTGGTTACCCGGCAGTGGTGCACAGTCCCTGGGGAGGTGTCTCTGGGTGGCTCGCGCCTTCTTGCAGTGTTGGCATACATCAGTAGTGTAAACCTCCAGGCAAACGTGGTTTGCCCAGACGGGGGTCCATATGGCTTGTACTTGCAACTGCCGTAGTGTGGCTGCTTCTCTGCGTTGTAGGTCTCGATGAGGCGGTGGGTAAAGGCATCTGCTCGTTCTGTACCACTGCATAACGTCGGCGTAGGTTGTGATAAAATACTCTCCGTCTTCGGCATCGGGTTGTTGCGGCTCCGAGGAATGCGTTGACAGAGACCCGCGGCTAGTTAGCGCGTGTGCCTCCGTATCTGCCTCCTCGTTGCGGTTCGGGCCCACGTCCAGCTCCCCGGCGTGCGCAGGGAACCACTTGACGGTAATGTTGGTTTCCGGTCTTGCTATAGTTGAACATACTCTTGCAGTGGTTCAATGGACGTTGTTTGTAGCAAAGTTGACTATTGCCGTCTTCGAGTCGCTGAGGACCGTGCGGCAATCCGGAATCGCTAGTGCCAGTGCGATTGCAAACTCCTCGAAAGAAGAACGGCGAGAGCCACGGCCCTCACAAAAGGTCACGCCAACGATCCGCGCGCGTACTACGTGGACGTGGCAAAGTATCCCCACCGGCCAAGCACGTACGCAGCAGCAGTCATCTCAGTAGACACTGGAGTACTCACAACGTCGGGAAGCATACGGTGCAAGTCGCCCACGCAAGCCGAGGAGTTTGCAATCGCACTGGTGTGGTTAGTAGAAACATACTTAGCGAGCATGTCTGTAAGAGTTCGATTTAGACGCTACGTGAGTCCATTGGTGTGCGGATGGTATGACGTAGTCAGCTTGTGTCTCGTTTGACAGGACTGTAAGAAGTCGGCTATCACTTTCGACAAAAATGTGCGGCCGCGGTCTGTAAGCAGCTGCTGTGGGGCTCCACGTTGCAAAATCACGTCCTTGAGGAGGAAGTCGGCGACGTCTGTGGCGCAGCTTGTTGGAAGAGCTCGTGTGATGGCATAACGCGTGGCGTAGTCGGTGGCCACGGCTATCCACTTGTTACCCGAGGAAGACAAGGGAAAGGGGCCAAGTAGGTCCAAGCCAACACGGAAGAACGGTTCCGACGGAATGTCAAGTGGTTGAAGGCGTCCGGCGGGGAATGTCGACGGCGTTTTGCGGCGCTGACATATTTCACAAACCACAGCGTACCTTCTGACTGAGCATGCAAGCCCTGGCCAGAAGAAGCGTCGGCGTATTCGGTCGTAAGTGCATGAGACACCAAGGTGACCGGCAGTCGGAAGGTCATGAAGTTCATTTAGAACTTCCGAGCGAAGGCGTTTCGGAATGACAAGCAGCAGGGCCGGTCCATCCGGCACAAAATTTTGGCGGTATAATACATCATCGTGGAGCACGAATGAGCGATGGGACTGATTGGAAGAAGGTGATTCGAGGCACTCAATGATAACATGCAAGGACGAATCACGGCGCTGCTCGTCATCGATGCATGTCATTTGCGAAAGATAAAAGACGCAACGGCTGGTGTTGGTGTCAAGTATAGTGCTCGACTCAGCAACCGAGTAGCGGGACAGACAGTGTGCGTTCTGGTGTAGGCGTCCGGACTTGTACGTCACCGTGTAGGTATGCTCTTGCAGTCGCAGAGCCCAGCGCCCCGAGCAGGCCAGTAGGATTCTTCAGTGACGTAAGCCAACATAGTGCATGATGGTCAGTTATTACAGAGAAATATGTGCCATATAAATGTGGGAGGAACTTTGAGACTCCCCAAACAAGAGCGACACACTCACGCTCTTTAATGGAATAGTTGCGCTCAGCAGCTGTGATGAGGCGGCTAGCATAGGCGACAACTCGGTCGCGTCCCCGTAGGCGTTGCGCTAGGACGGCTCCGATCCCGTGACCACTAGCATTAGTTCGGACTTCTGTCGGAGCGGATGGGTCAAAGTGAGCCAATATAGGTGAAGTCGTGAGAAGCGTGACTAGATGAGAAAAAGCAGCAGATTGGTCGGTACCCCACGTTAACGTGACGTCTTTCTTCAGAAGCTCAGTGAGAGGTTGAGTGATGGTTGCGAAACTTTTCACAAACCTTCTAAAGTAGGAACAAAGTCCTACGAAACTCCGGACGTCTTTAACTGATCGGGGTGCAGGAAAACTGGTGACTGCACGAACTTTCTCCGGGTCTGGCTGCACAACAGATGCGTCGACAAGGTGGCCCAACACCATAATTTGCCGGCGTCCGAAGCGGCACTTCGACAAGTTTAATTGAAGGCTTGCAGTGCGGAGTATGTCGAGAATAGCGGACAAACGCTGAAGGTGGGTCTCAAATGTTGGGGAATATGCAACAACATCGTCAAGATAACAGGGACATGATGACCATTTAAACCTTTGTAGCAGAGAGTCTATCAAGCGCTCGAACGTGGCTGGGGCGTTGCATAGCCCAAACGGTCTAACCTTGAACTGATATAGGCCGTCTGGAGTTACAAATGCAGTCTTCTCTTGGTATTTTTCGTTGACAGCAATCTGCCAGTAGCCGGAACGTAGGTCTATTAAAGAAAAGTTTCGGGCGCCGTGAAAACAATCGAGAGCACCATCGATGTGGGGTAAAGGGTAAACGTCGTCTTTGGTGATTCTATTCAGATGGCGGTAATCCACGCAGAAGCGCCACGTGCCCTCTTTGTTTTTTAACGAGCACAACGGGGGACGCCCAAGGGCTCGAAGAGGTTTCAATGATTCCCTTGACTAACATCTTGGTAACTTCTCAATATCTGGTAACCTTGTAACCTCTTGGTAATACCCACTATTGGAGACTGGTCGTGAGGCGCACAGAAACAGGACGACCTTATGTGTGCCTGAACTACTGGTATCCCCGCAGGGGCGCCTGCGCAAGTGGGCGTTTGGTGTGTAGCGACACCACGGACCAGAGCTAATGGGGGAGTTTCGGCGCCCTCCGACGCCTAGCCGTGCGTGGCTGAGCCGTGTCCGGGGAAAAGGGGATCCTGGGGGTTGATCTGACGCTGGGTGATTGGACCTTTAAGACCCCCCGGAAGAGGCAACACACCCCTTTGGCCCCGGCTTCACGTAGACGGCACCCCTGGGCTGACCCACTCAGTGGAAATCGGCAGTCACCTTTTCCTATCTCTCTCCCCTACAACTTCGTCTTTATCTCTCTTTTTTTAGTCTGTCCTGTCTACTTCTCTCTTCTGTTTACTTCCAATTTTCCCGGTGGCAAGGGTTAACCTTGTGTAATTACTCAACCTTGAGTAGTTATAATTGGTTATAGTGGCAATGTACGGCTGGCGTCTGCAGCCTTATGCTATTAAGGGCTTCAGCGTCCCCTGGTTGGACTCCATGGTGGGTGGTCGCCATTGCTGCTGAAAAAAGTACACTACTATGGGAACACCTGCATTTCCCCATATCCTAGATCGTCTTCCGCTTAAGAGGGGACGCACCAATGAAATATCAATTTTCAGCCAACCCAGACAATGCTTTCCAAAATTCCATGTAGTGCACAGCGAAAAGCCAACAAAACAAGCCCGAGCCATATCTCCATTTCTTGTTGCTAAATCTCTGAATGAGCTCTTTGGCCCAGGATACAAGGTTACAAAGATGGCTAGCGGAGACCTTCTCCTTGAGCTGCCTGAAAAACACCACTATGAAAAACTTGGCAGTCTCGTAGCATTTGGTTATATCCCAGTATCTGTTACACCTCATAGATCAATGAACACCTCACGCGGAGTTGTTTCAGAAGCAGACCTTCTTGAAATGTCTGAACAGGAACTGCTTGAAGGTTGGAAAGAGCAAAATGTCACGGATGTGAAACGAATCGTCATCAGACGCGACAACAAAGAAATACCCACCAAACATTTAATACTCACTTTTGCATCTAGCACACAGCCTTCATCTATAGACACAGGCTACATCAAACTCTCTGTCCGTCCCTACACTCCCAATCCAAGACGGTGTTATAAATGTCAACGATTTAGTCATGGCTCGCAGAACTGCCGGGGTCAGGAAACTTGCGCAAGATGTGGTAGCCACGGCCACCCATCTGATAACTGTGTTACTACGCCTCACTGCGTGAATTGTGACGGGGAACACGCCGCGTATTCGCGTTCGTGTCCTAACTGGAAGACAGAAAAAGAAATAATCACTCTTAAAGTCAAAGAAAACATCACAATCAAAGAAGCAAGACGAAAAGTGTCGCCATTTTACGGCGCAACATAGGCTGATGCGGCACGTCAGGGGGCAACGCCGCACCAGCCCTCGCCACCCCTTCGGCCAGCGCAGAGCGAGCCATCGGCTGTGGCGCCTACCCCCAGGGCGGCAGTAGTTCAGTCTACTCCGCCTCCAAGCAAATTGAGGCCGGAGACTCCAGGGTCCTCTGGTCTCAAGGCCTCACCTCACCAGGCGAGGCCTAAAATCCGAACCACCAGCTCGCATGTGCGGGCATCCAGTGCCTCTGAGGAGGCAATGGATACAACGGTACCCTTGGTACCGAAAGAGCGGCGCGCCTCCTTGGAGCGCGCCAAGAAAAATAAAAAACCAAGAACGGGGCCGGACGACCATCCTGCCACCTAAAATAACAAGCTCACTCTAACACAGGATACTCTCTATACACACAGCAGCATCTCTTCTTTTAATATGCAGAGAGAAATATTACAGTGGAACATCCGAGGCCTTCTTCGAAACGTTGATGACTTACAAGAACTCCTATATGAACACAATCCAAGAGTGCTGTGTGTACAAGAGAGACACTTAAAACGAACAAACACAAACTTTTTACGTAAGTACGTAATCTTCCGAAAGGATAGAGATAATGCCATGCCACCATCCGGTGGTGTAGCGGTTATAGTTAGTCAAGGTATAGCATGCACACAATTACGCCTTAAAGCTTCCCTCGAGGTGGTGGCTGTCTGAGCAGTTATTCTAAACAAACTTGTCACTGTCTGCTCTTTGTACATACCTCCGCACCACCATCTCGAAAAACTTTAATTCCAGTCTTTAATAGACGAACTACCTGAACCTTATCTCGTCCTTGGGGACCTGTACACACATAATGGTCTGTGGGGTGACTCTCGCTGTGACGCACGAGGTCGTCTCATTGAACAATTCCTCATTTCTACAGGTGCTTGTCTGTTGAATAGGAAAGAGGCAACATACTATAACTTTGCCGACAAAACTTACTCTTCCATAGACCTCAGTATCGCATCTCCTTCACTTGTACCATTATTTCAGTGGAAAGTCATAAATAATCCATACGGAAGTGACGATTTTCCTTGAGTTTTGAGCACACCGATAATATATGAATGTCCTCCACATGTTCCCAAATGGCTGGTAAACAAAGCCGACCGGGAACAATTTCAAAAGCTTACTCACTTAAATTAGACTGACATATGCGGATTAGGCATAGATGAAGCTGTGCAGTACTTCACGGCTTTTCTTACTGACGCAGCAGCCAAGTGCATTCCACAAACGTCTGGACTGCCCGGCAAACGACATGTCCCATGGTGGAACACTGAGCGTCAGAATGCGCGAAAGGAACAGAACAGGGCATGGAGGTTGCTGCGCAACTCGCCGACGGCGGAAAACCTTGAGAGCTTCAAGAAAATAAAATCTCGAGGCAGGAGAACGCGTCAGCAGGCCAGAAGAGAAAGTTGGCACAAGTTTTTATCAGGGATAAATTCATATACACAAGAGGCCAAAGTCTGGAACATGGTTCTTAGGGTAGCAGGAAGAAAAGTGCACTCACTCCCACTCGTAAACACTGAGGGTGATACCTTGGAAGATCAGGCAAACTTCCTCGGTGCACACTTTAAACGGGTATCCAGCTCGTCCCACTATACTGACACTTTCAAAAATACAGAACAAGAATAGAAAAGCAGAAACTTGAACACAAAACTACTAGATACGAGGCATATAACCAAGCTTTCAGTTTAGCTGAGCTCCGAACATCTCTAAACTCCTGCAGTACTACTGCCCCAGGTTCTGACCGTGTGGTGAATGAAATGTTGAAAAACCTACCAGCAGAAACACTAAAAACCTTACTTTGTTTTTACGATGCTATATGGTTTTCTGGCACTATCCCTACCTTCTGGAAAGAGGCTATTATTATTCCCATTTTGAAAGAGGGCAAGGACCCTTCTTTAGCTTCAAGTTATAGGCCTATTGCACTTACAAGCTGCTTGTGCAAAGTCTTCGAAAAAATGATAAACTGCCAACTTGTACATATCCTTGAAACAAACAATTTGCTCGACCCTTTCAGTGCGGGTTTCGGGAAAGTAGATCCACCACAGACCACCTTGTTCGTATCCAGGCACAGATCAGAGACGCCTTCGTCCATAAACAATATTTTCTTTCTGTGTTCCTCGATATCGAAAAGGCTTATGAAACAACATGGCGTTTTGGAATTCTAAGAGACCTATCCCACCTTAGTGTGCGCGGAAGAATGTTTCACATAATTGAAAGCTACCTGTCAAACCGGACATTCCGTGTCCGTGTGGGCAGTGTTCTCTCCCAAACATTTGTCCAGGAAACAGGCATGCCACAAGGTGGTGTACTTAGTTGCACACTTTTTATTATCAAAATGAATTCCTTGCCTTGTCCATCCCCCGCAATATGTTCTATTGTACATATGTCGACGACGTTCAGCTTGGCTTCAAGTCATGCTACTTGGCAATGTGTGAGCGGCAGGTTCAGGTGGATTTAAAGAAGGTCTCCAAATGGGCAGATGAAAACGGATTTCGACTTAACCCACAAAAAAGCACGTGTGTCTTGTTCTCTCGAAAGAGAGGCATGCACTCCGAACCTGACATTCGACTGAATGGGCAACGTCTGTCTGTCCAAGCCGAGCACAAATTCTAAGGCTTAATCTTGGACAGCAAGTTGACCTTCGTACCGCACATCAAGTATTTAAAAACAAAATGTTTAAAAGCCATGAATGTTATAAAAGTGTTGTCACGTACTACTTGGGGTAGTAATAGGCAATGCCTCATGAATCTGTATCGAAGCCTCATTCGCACCCGCTTAGATTATGGGGCTGTTGCTTTACAGTCTGCAACTCAAAGTGCTTTGAAGATGCTGGACCCAGTGCACCATTTGGGCATCCGCCTTTCTACGGGTGCTTTTCGCACCAGCCCTGTAGAAAGCCTTTACGTTGACTCAAATGAATGGTCGCTTCATCTACAGATAACTTACATGTCCTTTGTATATTTTCTTAAGGTGAAAGCAGACAAGAAGCACCCCTCATACTCTACTAATTATGATCTGCCGAGCTACGTTCTGTTTCAAAACAGGCCTTCGATGAGGCAGCCCTTCTCAGTTCGCCTGAAGGGTCTAGCTGAAGAAACTGGAGTGTCACTTGAACTAGTTTAATGGCTCCTGTAGCATACCCGCCACCGTGGCAGTGGCAGACTATAGACTGCGATGTGCCTTTCCTAGATGTTACAAAACATGCACCTATTGCCCATATTCGAACACACTTCCTGGAACTTCAACACTGATACACACGTCCTGAGTTCTTTACAGATTCCTCTAAGTCTAACTCCCCTGTGTTCTACGCTGCTGTCGGCCCATCCTTTTCGGATGCTGGCCCTCTACATCCAGGCACAAGTATCTTCACAGCGGAAGCTTATGCGATACTTGTAGCAGCTAAACACATCAAACAATTACAAATACAAAAAGCAGTTCTTTATACAGACTCCCTCAGTGTAGTAACGGCTCTGCACAGTCTTAAAAAACAAAAAAACCCTGTCCTCGTCTCACTCTACTCCATTTTATGCACACTCTACACACTCAACCAACATGTTGTAGTGTGCTGGGTGCCAGGGCACCGTGAAATTCAAGGCAACGTGATGACAGATCAGCTTGCTGCCTCCGTCCACGAAATCAGTGCCACTACACCCATATCGATCCCGCCCATTGATCTTAAGCAGTCTCTCAAACGAAAGCTGAGAGACTACTGGCAGAGCAAGTGGGATAGACACACACAAAACAAGCTACACGTTATCAAGCTACACCTTGGCCATTGGCCACCAGTATCAAGATCACGTCTAGCAGAGGTAACACTAACAAGACTCAGGATAGGACACACACACACGACACACACATCTTTTGTCCGGTGGCGATCCACCATTGTGTGACAAATGGGGTGAGGCATTAACAGTTCTTCACGTTTTAATCCAATGTAAACAATTAGACACTCTAAGAAGACAACACTTTCCATTACCCTACCGACAACATATACCATTACACCCCGCAATGTTTGTCGGTAGGGAACCACTTTTCACCCATAGATCATTGCTAGCTTTTTTAAAAGATGTCGGTTTTTACCATGTAATATACCCAGGCATTGCGTAGCGTGACCTCTGAAGAGAGGTTGCTGCTGCGGTGAATACATTTAAAAGCACTAGCCTCGCAGCCCTTGGACACAAGGGTACTGATGAGGCACTTGTGCTAGTGCCAAATATTTTTACATGTTTTTATTATCAAACCTTTGTCACCCTTTTTACTATGCATATCACGCCACTGTCATGATCTTAATAATTATGTTTTTACCCGCATTATAGCGAGGAATTTCAAGGCCCCTCTACAGCCACGCAACATATCATTGTCCGCATCTCTACTCATCGAAATGGCGCTCTTTGGCCATCAATTGGCCCTTGCGCCACAAAGCGCCACACATCATCATCATTATGAACTACTGGTATACAGATGCTTTGGTCAGCAACTGTTTTTTCCAAAATGCAAGAGTTTAAAGGACAACCACGAATTTCGTATAACCTGTTTATTAGCGTTACATATAATACTGTTCAATTGATCAGATAATTCTCTAAGCTGCGAAAAGTATCCGAAGTGTTTTTCAAACTATCAACACTGACAAGAAAATCGTAGTTGAACGGAAAGTAGAAACTGCGAGGAATGTTTTTTTTATTTGTCGAACTAAGATGTCTTGTTAGCAGGAACCTTCTAGTGGTAATAATAAAGTGAAAGCGATCACCAAATGAAATTACTGTAACCACAAATGTGCCTTCAGTTGATTTCCCACTTTTGCGAAATAAGGCCCCCGATATTCGTAATGACTTTCATATGAACCGATCGTCTACAATTTCCAACGTGCTGGGTTATCTTTGCACCCGTTGTGCCTATTTTACGCACTTGAATATTTTCTCTGCGTCATCTGCTTCTACAACTTAGTGCGAGAAACAATAAAACTCATTGCCATTTTCATTAGAACGATGTCTATTGAGCCACAGTTTTTCTATATGACCTGGTACCCAGTCGTGTAAAGGTCACCAGAAGGAACGCCACTGATCGATAGCGCCCAGCGTGTTTAGGAATGAGCGCACCGTTGCAGTCTACACTATTTTTCACAAGTGCTTTTCTGGTGCATAACATACGAACCCGAATTCACAGCTCTTGCACCCAAAAAGTTCAAGTACAATTTTGCTTCAAGACGAACTATAAACGCCTTTTCACTGCTATGCCTAACGCGAAGATCTTCGAACCAAAACATTGACAGTAGCAATCAAATATTTTAGAAAAAATAGATATCGTAAACAAATATCGCTAAGCATGAAATTAAGCCCCTGTAAATTTACAGTTTAAACAAAAAATACACCTCCAAAAGGGAGGGGAGATGGTTCAATCTCACTGCTAATTTTCAAGTCTCTATTCATGAGCCTTCAGGCACAGATACATGTGTCAACTGTGTTGAGTGCACTTTGTCTGCAAAGGAACTGTGGAGACTATATATATTGAAGTTAACTTCCGCGCGTTCTATTTTTTACCCGATAGCTTCCTTTTTTTCTCTTATAAAAAGAACCTAATACTTTGTGACTTTACACGCAATGCACTTTCAAGGTGATAAGAAATACTTAGTGCGGCCAAGTATGAAAGGCAGTGCAGCCTAAGAGTATGGCAGCCGTTTGCGCAATTTTCCGCTGCTAGCTAATTAAGTATACCATTAATGCTTCGTACAACATGTTCATAGGGGCAGTTTTTTGACACTTCAAATAACAAGTAGTTGCCAAAGGAAATGTTCTCGGAGTTGTTTACTTATGCCGAGGGTAGCCATGCGTCAAGCTATTTGCAACAATCACTACAGACACCATTGCTCATTTTATTTGTACACTCTATAGAAGCACACTACACCATTTTAGTGTGTGGCTATCCACACCAGCTTCATTTTGTCATATTTGGGTCATGGTTACGTAATGTATAACAGATACAAAAGATGCTCCACAAATGCTTGTAAGCAATCCCTAAAATGCAGTGTGAAATTTGATATCTCCTTACAACACGTAAAAAGATGATCTGGAAATTTAACTGAATCGTTGAGAAATGTGCGGGTGCAAGAAGAGCGCCAATCGACTATAATGACTCCCCGGTGCCTAACTGTATAAAATTAAACACGATGTTTTCTTCAGCAGCTGAGGCTGAAGATAAAATGGGAGATTTCTTGATTATCTTATATATAACGTGAAGCATAAGCATGGTTAGCAAGAAAAAAATTCAGGGACCCTTCACGTCCACTACCAAGAAAATGGGCTCAATCTTAGCGTGTGTGCGGCTGACCTAATACTCTTTCTTTCTTTCTTTCTTTCTTTCTTTCTTTCTTTCTTCTTTCTTTCTTTCTTTCTTTCTTTCTTTCTTTCTTTCTTTCTTTCTTTCTTTCTTTCTTTCTTTCTTTCTTTCTTTCTTTCTTTTTGAGATGGAGAAGTGGAGGAATAATAAATTGATTGCGAAGTAAAAGAAAAATGTAGGTTACACTTTACGCACAGCCCCATACTATAGTGATTGGCGACTTTAATGCAAAGGTAGGGAAGAAGCAGGCTGGAGACCAGGCAGTAGGAGTTTATGGCATCGGTATTAGAAACGCCAGAGGGGAGCTACTAGTAGAATTCACAGAACGCAATAATTTACGGATTTGGAATACCTTTTACCGAAAACGAGAAAACCGCAAGAGGACATGGAAGAGCCCTAATGACGAAAATAAGAACGAAATAGACTTTATAATGACTGCACACCCAGGAATCGTGCAGGATGTGGAAGTGGTTGGCAAGGTACGATGCAGTGACCATTGATTGGTACGGTCTCGAATTCGCCTAGACTTGAAGAAAGAACGACAGAAACTGATACGCAAGAAGCCAATAAATTAGCTAGCACTGAGAGGGAAAGTACAGGAATTCAGAGTGTCGCTGCAGAACAGGTACTCGGGTCATGAGGAAACCAACCTTAGCGTAGATACAATGAATGATAATCTGACGAGTATCATTACGGAGTGTGCAGTGGAAGTTGGAGGCAGGGTAGTTAGACAGGACACTGGCAAGCTTTCCCAGGAAACGAAGAATCTCATTAAGAAGCGTCAAATCATGAAAGTCTCAAGTACAACAGACAAAATAAAACTGGCAGAGCTTTCGAAGCTGAATAATAGGCGTAAGGTATCCGATGTAAGAAGGTGTAACATGGAGAGAATTGAACACGCTCTGAAAAACGGACGAAGTGTCAAAGCAGTGAAGAGGAAACTTAGAATAGGCAAAAGTCGGATGTATGCACTAAGGGACAAAGAAGGCAAAATAACTACCAATATGGATAGGATAGTTAAAATAGCGGAAAAGTTTTACAGAGATCTGTACAGTAGCCGAGACAACCATGACCTTAATACTATAAGAACTAGCAGTAACCCAGATGACACCCCACCAGTAATGACAGAAGAAGTCAGAAAAGCTTTGGAGAGTATGCAAAGAGGCAAAGCTGCTGGTGAGGATCAGGTAACATCAGATCTGCTGAAAGATGGAGGACAGATTGTGTTAGAAAAACTGGCCATTCTGTTTACGAGGTGTCTCCTGACGGGAAGAGTACCAGAGTCTTGGAAGAACGCTAACATCATCTTAATACATAAGAAAGGAGATTACAAGGACTTGAAGAATTACAGGCCGATCAGTTTGCTCTCTGCAGTATACAAGCTATTTACAAAGGTAATTGCTAACAGAGTAAAGAAAACATTAGAATTCAATCAACCAAAGGAACAAGCAGGATTTCGAACAGGCTACTCAACAACTGACCACATTCATACTATCAATCAGGTAATAGAGAAATGCTCAGAGTATAACCAACCACTATACATAGCCTTCATAGATTACGAGAAGGCGTTTGATTCAGTAGAAATATCAGCCGTCATGCAGGCACTGCGGAATCAGGGCGTAGATGAAGTATATATAAACATTCTGGAAGAAATCTACAGGGAATCAACTGCTACTATAGTGCTTCATAAAGAAAGCAACAGAATACCAATCAAGAAGGGTGTAAAACAGGGGTACACAATCTCCCCAATGCTATTTACCGCGTGCTTACAGGAGGTTTTCAGAAGCCTAGAATGGGAACAATTAGTGATAAGAGTTAATGGAAAATACCTTAGTAACCTGCGCTTCACCGATGACATTGCATTACTGAGTAACTCAGGGGACGAATTGCAACTCATGATTACGGAGTTAGACAAGGAGAGCAGAAAGGTGGGTCTTAAAATTATTCTGCTGAAAACGAAAGTAATGTACAACAACCTCGGAAGGGAGCAGCGCTTCGAGATAGGTAATAGTGCACTTGAAGTTGTAAAAGACCATGTCTACTTAGGGCAGGTAATAACCGCAGAGCCGAACCACGAGATTGAAGTGACTAGAAGAATAAGAATGGGGTGGAGTACACTCGGCAAGCACTCTCAAATTATGACAGGTAGATTGCCACTATCTCTCAAGAGGAAGGTATATAACAGCTGTATCTTGCTGGTACTTAGCTACGGAGCAGAAACCTTGAGACTTACAAAGAGGGCTCAGCTTAAATTGAGGACGACGCAGCGAGCAATGGAAAGAAAAATGGTAGGTGTAACCTTAAGAGACAAGAAGAGAGCAGAGAGGATTAGGGGACAAACGGGGGTTAAGGATATCATAGTTGAAATAAAGAAGAGGAAATGAACATGGGCCGGGCATGTAGCACGTAGACAGGATAACCGCTGGTCATTAAGGGTAACTAACTGGATTCCCAGAGAAGGGAAGCGGGTTAGGGGGAGACAGAAGGTTAGGTGGGCAGATGAGATTAAGAAGTTTGCGGGTGTAAATTGGCAGCAGCAAGCACAGGACCGGGTTAACTAGCGGAACATGGGAGAGGCCTTTGTCCTGCAGTGGACGTAGTCAGGCTGATGATGGTGATGATGATGATGATGATGATACGCACAGCAGCGCAAAATGGGACAAGGAATAGAAGCACAGAAGAGCGCTGAACTTAAAACTGGAGTTTATTGCTTACACAAAACGGTGTACAAAGAAAAACGACACTTGATTGCAAACTAATATTTGCAAAAACAAAAAAAACGGACAAAATGAGAAATAAGTCCACGCCACTTTCGGCGGTCATGCCCACGGACAGTACAATAGACCACCAACTTGCTTAGAGATTGGCACTCATATACAGGTTAAAAGTTTGAGCCGTCTTGTAGGTGAATACATAGGAGAGTGAGTTGCCCTCGATTTGTCACAGCACTATTTTCGATTCATTTTATTTATGCAAGTAGCAAGAAAACGTGCAGTCTCGTTTAATATGAGTTTCAAGCTGATGGCTGTTGTTTAAGTCACCCCAAGCTTGATGAATGTGACTGACAAAAGGTAAAATGGTTAAAAAATACCACTAATCGAGAGGATTTATTCATCTTTTCCGTTTTACTTTGGCGTTGTAGGAGGGACATTGCCATTCTGGCGTCATTTTCAGTACGGACAGCATATTGCAACACATATTGAGTGTGACTGTACAACACTGTGACTTGCTGCTGTTTTCAAATATTTGAGAGTTCTGGCGAATCCGCAAAAAAATATAATGACCAGATCTGCGGTCCCGGATGGTCTTGTTATCCCACCCCATTTTTTTTGCCCACAGCCCGATCCCTCACTTCCACAACGAAGTTCACTATAGCATTTTTGACATTTTTTTATTTGAAGTGCCAGAATGACTAAACTAAAAGGAACAGTAAAAGCCCGGAAGAAAGGTACCTAACTTTTTGTCTTTAACTTAAGGCAGACTTGAAGGTTACTTGTTACACAAGAATTTTCTTTTATTGGTGCCAGTATACGTAACTTAAGTGTAAATCTGCTAACTTTACCCATTCTAGAATAAACTAAACATGAAGAAACACCATCATGATTTTGAAAACTGAAATACCTGTCTCAATACGAATGCTCCCAAACAAGAAATTCTAAACGGTGTTCGAATATGCTTGCTCCAAGTGAGCACCAGCACAGTTCTGGTTTGGGCTTTGTCATTTCGTAATAGGCACCAGTTTCTGGAGAGTTTCGCAAGACACCTAGTTACACCTGTCCCTGTAGAATCAGATGAAGAGTGCCGAATCTCTGACGCTAGCAAACTGACGAGACGACTGTTACATTTCCAATGTGCGTCTCTGCTTAGTGGCAACAGACGGCAGCAGTTCTACGACAACGCGCAGCTGCATGTCCCGGAAGCGATACTTTTTGTCGCCAGTATCAGCGTTAGGGGCATCCAACAACGAGCGTTTGTCTGGGCACGAACGAAGGGAGGTAGAAAACGATAAATGATGTCATCCATTGGCAGATTTGGAACACTTACGGCAGTACTCTCTTCTGTTCCATGCGGAGCAAGTCTATTTCATTTGCGGATTTATAGTGCTTCCTGCATGTTCCATTGGCAGATCTGGAGCAGCCTTGTCGCAAGATCCGCTCCACGGAGCAACTTATTCTACTCCGCGCGAAAATTGGTCGATTGGACTAGATGTCGCAAGCGCCCCGTTCTGCTAAACGGTGCCAACTTTGGGCGCGCCAACAGACGCTGGTCACGTCGGTTGCGCCTCGTGTCGCAGCTCACGTTTCGCGAGCGTAGCGTAGCAGTGCCCAGTGTGCCCACTTTTGCAAGAAGAGAGACGCATGCATCGTGTTCCATTCGGACCATGCCATTCGCTCCAGAGGGAGCGCGGGTGTTCCATTGGTAGATTCTCTTCTGTTGCCCTCCGCGAGAGTAGAGCACTCCAGTGCAGAGTTCGTGGGTCTCTGTTAATCTGCCAATAAATGACGCCATTAGTTTTCTCGAGGGGAGGCACTGCGCTCGTTACGAAAAAAGGACGCGTTTGCATCGACTGCTGCTTTCTTCAATGCCTTCGCAGTGTTTTAGAACAAATTCGTGTCCCATTTTGTGCTCACCAGCTCTGCGAAGTCACAAAAACTCCATGGATACCCAATTTCAAGGTGCGTCAGACTTTCTTGAATTTTTATCGAGTGCCCGGTGGACGCCCGTGTGGACGCGCTTCAGCGTACCTGTCCCTGCGCCCTTGCGGACGCACTTGAGGGCTGAAACGCCTTTTTTATCTTACATCTGAAGATGGAATATCAAGTGATTGCAGAATATTTATCTCCCAGCGAGTTTTCCGAAGACTTTGGGTGGCCACATGCCACTTCTAGACGGGCAACAGCACATCGATCCGCAACTAGGCCTAATGTTCCAGGTGCTACGACAAGCAGCAACGATGTGGCGTCGCGGGGACGCGGAAACATTAAGGCAAGAATTATTCGCGCCAGCAGGATTCTATAACTACTGAAAGAAGACTTCAGGATTTTAATTGGACCCAAAGGAGGCCTCGATATTGCCAAGAGCACTCCCACCATCATGACCGATGCCATCATTCTTGCCGCTGGTCTCAGAGCAGAAGATGAAGACAGCGACAATATCTGCCCCAATCTGCAGCAAAACATCGTCGTGACTAGTACGCCGAAGAGAGAACACGCTGATAGATATGTACGCATCAAGTAAATGAAAGTCAACGAACATACTTCTATGGGGCACCACAAATGAACATAATTGAAAAGAGGACGGTGTTTAGTGCGCGGTCATGCAGTCTGGGCTCCATATTTTATGCCAGCCTGTTTACTTGTAGTAAATATAATACTCACACGCCCTTTTCAGGTATTTTCAGGTATTTTTCAGACGTTTTCTCTCCGTAACGTTTTGGTGGAGGGTGCTGGTCTTCCCAGAGTCAACATCCACGACGATTCTACGCAGCAGACGTTCCTTGGCTGTTTGTGCGATGCCGCATCAAGACGAGTACGAGGATTCTTCGGAGACTACCCCAACCGTGCTTCTTCGAACTACGCAGCAACCAACAGCACCACATACAGCTGCTACTCACCACACCATCGTCCTGATCCAACCGCGTGACCCAAGCATATTTTCGGGCAGTGAAAGTACTGACGTGGAGGAATGGCTTCAGCCGTATGAACGGGTGAGTGCTTTGTACAACTGGGATCTGACGCTCATGTTGGCAAATATTATTTTCTACCTTGATGGCACAGCTAAAGTTTGGTTTCGCAACCACGAGGTGGAGATCACGAGTTGGGACATCTGTAAACAGAAACTCGTCGATCTCTTCAGCAAGCCCATTGGGCGTCGTCGTGCTGCGCAGGAAGAACTAGCCTGCCTACTCCAGTCCTGCACCGAGTCATACGTTTCATACATAGAACATGTGCTCGCTCTTTGCCGGAAGGTTGACGACAAGATGCCGGAATCTGAAAAGGTCGCGCACATCCTCGAAGGAATCCCCGATGACGCCTTAACTCTCCTCGTGTTTCGAAACTCATCGACCGTAGACGACGTTATTAATGAATGCCGACACTTCGAAGATGCGAAAAGTCATCGTATCACTCCACACTTTTCGTGCCTTCCCAACACGACTGCAACATCTACCTGTGAGGACGCCCGTTTGCCACCAGTCCCTGCTGCTTCCGACAATATTTTGCACATCGTGCGCCACGAAATTAAGGTAGCATCTCCTCTGTCTGACCAAGTCCGGGCCCCTGATGACTCTCGCACCACGATTTCTTAGATCAAGAGTGTTGTGCGCCAGGAAGTGGCCAACGCCGCACTTCAGACGCTATGCCCCGTTCACCGATCTGACTACCGACTGCCCAATACACCTAATAAGTCCCCCCGACCGAACAACCGCCCACGTTACCGGAACTCGGCAGAATGATGAGCTTGCGAAGACAGGCCGATCTGTTTCAACTGCGAACGAGTCGGCCATAGTTCACGTCATTGCCACACTTCCTGGAATTGGCAGCCATGGTCGTATTATGCCAGCAACCGACGCCCACCTGCTGGTTCTCAGATACGGATCCACGTGGAACAAGACGATGCAAGGACTGGCCAACCGAACCGTTCCCCGTCGCCCTGTGGACGCATGTCCCGCTCAACTAACCGACGTCATTCTCCCTCACCATCCTACCGCCAGTCCTCGGAAACTGATGGACGCAGCTCTTAGAGGTGAGCCTGCTTCGACGACCCGACCCAAAATTCCTCTACACACGATACCCTGACACAGAAACTTGATTAAAGTAAATGTTGATGGTACTTCTGTAGCAGCATTCATTGACACCGACGCTCACATATCAGTCATGAACTCCAGCCTTTGTGCTCGACCGAAGAAAGGGCTCACTCCTGCCCCGATCACTGTTGTCCGAGTAGCCGATGGTGCAACACCAGCGGTCACTGGGATGTGTGCCGCCCGCGTAACTGTTGCTGGCCGTCATACCACTGTTCTGTTTTATGCACTGGACCACTGCCCACATGACATCATTTTGGGACTCGATTTTCTGTCGGAGCATTCCGCCCTATTTGACTGTTCTGCTTGTGTTGTTCAGCTCGCCCTACTACACGCCATTGACCCTCCTGATCCTGCGCCACCAAAGCTATGCTCCGCTTAGTTTGTTCGCCTATCTTGTCGAGCTGTGACGTATTCCGACGTCTCTTCTGATCCACGTACGGCTGACGGCGATTATGTCATTTCACCTAATCTTACAGTCCTGTAATCGCTCAGTGTTGCATTCCCCCACACCATCATCAGAATGAAGGACAACGTGGCATGTCTCCCTATTGTGAACTTTGTACTTTGCTCTGAAGTGCTGCCACGAGAGATATACCTTGCAACCCTTGCCTCGGCCGGCGAATACCAGATATCCGCCTTAACAGAGGATACCCGTCATCTGCCAGTATTCATTCGGGTGGCAACTAAACTGCATAACTAAAATGATTGCCTATGATCTTCCGGCCGAGCATATGTCTGCGCTTCGTGGTCTTCTTGCGTCGTATCGTAGCGTCTTTGAACTCTATGACCACCCCCTAGGTCAAACGACCGTCGTAAGGCATCGGATCAACATTCGCGATGCAAATCCAGTACACCGGCGACTCTAACGGGTTTCCTCCACCGAGCGCCACGTGATTTAGCAAGAAGTCGACAAGATGCTCGCCCGAGAAATTATTGAACCTTCTTCAAGTGTTTGGGCTTCGCCCGTTGTGCTCGTCAAGAAGAAGGATAATAGCTGGTGCTTGTGTGTCGACTACACAAATCTTAACAAAGTTATGAAAAAAGACGCGTATCCTCTGCCCCGGATAGATGACTCTCTTGACTGCTTTAGTGGAGGAAATTATTTCTCTTCCATCGACCTTCGTTCCGGGTACTGGCAGATATCAGTTGATGATCTGGACCATCAAAAAACAGCATTTATGACTTCCGACGGGCTATATCAGTGCAAAGTAATGCCATTCGGGTTATGCAATGCCACGGCTACATTCGAAGGAATGATGGACGCTCTTCTTCATGGTTTCAAGTGGCCAATTTGCTTATGCTATCTGGATGACGTAATTGGTTTTTCGCCAACTTTTCAAACTCACCTCTAGCGTCTTTCAACAATCCTTTCGGTTTTCCGCAAAGCAGGGCTTCAACTAAGCTTGTCGAAATGTCACTTCGGCCGCCGGCAGCTCAGTGTCATTGGAGAACTTCTCAATTCTTCTAGTTTTCGTTCCGATCCTGAGAAAGTCCGTGTCGTCAAGGATTTCCCTGTGCCGACATCCGCGAACGACTTTTGAAGCTTTGTGTGCCTTTGTTCTTACTTTCGTAGATTTGTGCGGATTTTCGCTGACGTCGCACGCCTGCTCACGCAACTAATAAAAGATGGCAGCATATTTATGGAGTGAATGATGGATAGGGAAGCGAAGCATCCGTCCGTCCATTCGTTCTTGCTTCCTTCCATCCATGCGTGCGTCTGTGTGGCCGCCCGTGTGTCCATCCGCCCGTCCATGCATGCGTCTGTTCGTGCGTCCGCACGTTCGTCTGTGCGTCCGTCGCTACTTTCATCAATGCATCCGCTCCTGCGTCTGTCCATGCATCTGTCTGTGTGTCCTTTTGTCCACCTATTCAACACTACAAGTGCCACCATCTCGCATCTTTTCATCATATATTCCTCATATAGAAGCACCGCCATCCAGTGGGCATTCCAAGGACTGAACGAGATGAGGCACACGCACACTTTCTTACGGCTTGCGTTTCGTGTCTACTTCCCACCGTTAACCACCTCGAGTTCATGGTATATACTAGTTAACTGTATTCATGGCACTGCGGCCCACCGCTCGCTAAACCTTCCTAAAACCTAGGAGGTTACGCCCAGTGAGTATAACGTAGCAACCCTTTCTTGTCTTCTGTGCGTTGTTGAACAATAAAAAATTCGCAGCGTGCGCGTTAACTAAAAGCCGAATTCTGTCTCTCATTCCCCCTTAGCAGCCATTGGCATGTACATTGAGCGTTACCTTTTATTGTTCAATAACGCACAGAATAAATCTCTCACCCGCACCACATTGGAGGTCAAAATGTCATAGTTGTTACACACTACTACAACGACTACGAGGGACGAACAAGTGCCGCCATAAGGAGCTTCGCCCCTAAAAAAAGTGACATTTGTGTGGGGACCTTAACAAGCCGGAGCATTCGTCGAACTGACGACCAGACTTATTACGCCACCAATTCTCAGCAACTTTGATATATGCATTCCAACGGAAGTGCGTACCGACGCCGGCGGTCACGGAATCGGAGCCGTTTCGGTACAACGACAGCATGGCTGTGAGTGCGTTATTGAATACGATAGCTGTCTTTTATCGCCAGTAGAACAAAATTACTCCATCACGGAAGGCGAATGCCTCGCGCTCATCTGGGCAGTGGCTAAATTTCGACCGTATCTGTATGGACGCCCCTTCACGGTTGTCACTGATCACCCCACCTTATGCTGGTTGTCGTCCTTAACAGATCCCAGCGGACGTCTCGGCCAGTGGGCTCTACGGCTACAGGATTATTTCTACATGGTTGTATACAAATCAGGCCGGCACCATGAGGATGCTGATTACTTGTCGCGTCATCCAGTAGACCCAGCAGACCTTTCTGCGAGCGATGAGTCGACTTGCGTTTTGGCACTTTTCGCGTTCAGCAACATCGTAGATAAGCAGTGTCATGATCCTCACCTCAGAGATATAATCCTTCGGCTCAGTGGTCCCACAACTTCTCCGTCTCTACGTATGTTCCTGCTTCAAGATGGCGTATTATATCGCTACAGCATGCATCCTGACGAACCTGAGCTGCTTTTGGTCATACCACAACAAATGCGTCAGACTGTCCTCGCACAGTTGCATGATATTCCGGCAGCTGGTCACCTGGGAGTTTCAAGAACTTACAACCGCGTTCGACGTCACTTCTTTTGGCCTGGTATTCACGGATCCATCCGCCGTTACGTCACCTCATGAAAATCCTGTAAACACCGCAAAAATTCAGCAACCCTTCCAGCGGGACGCCTTCGGCCCATTCAGATCCCATCCGAACCATTTTATAAGGTAAGTCTTGACTTAGTAGGGCCGTTCCGTTTATCGGCCTGCGGAAACAAGTGGATAGCAGTCGCCACGGATTGCACCACTTGGTATGTCATCACGCGGGCCCTTTCTGCCAGTTGTGTGACCGACGTCGCTGACTTTCTCTTTAAGATGTCATACTACATCATGACGCTCCTAGGCAACTGCTTACGGATCGGGGTCGCTACTTTTTATCACAAGGTATTGAAGACATGTTACACTCTTGCGCTACAAAGCACAAGCTGACAATGACGTATCACCCTCCAACCAATGGGCTGAGAGAGCGGCTAAATAGAACCATTACGGATATGCTTACCATCTACGTTTCTTCCGACCATCGTGTCTGCGACTCCACCCTCGCATTTGTGACATTTGCCTATAATACGTCCCGGCATGATACTGCAGGTTTCTCGCCATTTTTTCTCCTGTCCAGATGGGAACCCATGTTGCCTTTTGACACGCTCCTTCCTGCCGTTAGCCACACGTCAGAATAAGCCCGCGATGTGATCTCTAGAGCTCTAGAGGCATGTGAGATTGCTCACCTGCGTCTGAGCAATTCGCAGGAACGACAACGACTGGTCTACAACGTGTGCCATCGTGATGTCCACTTGAGTCGTGGTGACACAGTCTTTCTCTGGACGCCGTCACGGCGAGTTGGCCTGTGCAAAAAGCTGACTTCACCGTACTTTTTTTTGGCAGCAGCACCTGCGGCTGGAGGAACGCAAGCTAAACGAACTTACTTGCCTTTGCAGACCATACAGCGTTGGTTCACCTGGGCTTTCTGCGACGTTCCCAACTTGGTTACGTAGCTGACCACACGACGCTGGTTCGCCTGGGCTTCGCTGGGTGCCCGTGCTCACTGTTCAACGGGTGCGTACGCTTTCTACCTGGTCATCTGATTTGGTCTGTCGGTGGCTAACGCGCCTGCGTGACCAGTGTCAACCGTGGAAACATCGCCTGGTGATAAAGACTGCTGATACCAACAGACTACAAAAGTAGTGCGGGAGGCTACCCGGCTTCATTTGGCAGCAGCACCTGCGGCTGGAGGAACGCAAGCTAAACGAACTTACTTGCCTTTGCAGACCATACAGCGTTGGTTCACCTGGGCTTTCTGCGACGTTCCCAACTTGGTTACGTAGCTGACCACACGACGCTGGTTCGCCTGGGCTTCGCTGGGTGCCCGTGCTCACTGTTCAACGGGTGCGTACGCTTTCTACCTGGTCATCTGATTTGGTCTGTCGGTGGCTAACGCGCCTGCGTGACCAGTGTCAACCGTGGAAACATCGCCTGGTGATAAAGACTGCTGATACCAACAGACTACAAAAGTAGTGCGGGAGGCTACCCGGCTTCATTTGGCAGCAGCACCTGCGGCTGGAGGAACGCAAGCTAAACGAACTTACTTGCCTTTGCAGGTTGGTGGGTTTTCTTATTGCATCGTGCTCATAAACATATTACCGCATTTGCTGCTGCCAGTGTATTGTAGCTTGTAGTGTATGGCTTGTAGCTTGTCTTACTATGCCAACTGTAGCTGAACTAACGAAAAGAATCCAGTCGCTTGAGGCCTGGTCCGAAGGTAAACTGGATGATGTAGTGGAAAAGCTGGTTGCGAAGATGAACCAAAAAGCTTCCGCAACGCAACCTGAAATTGACGCATTGAAGGCCGAAGTCAACAGTTTGGTCTCCAGTGTCGAAATGCTGAATTCTATTGTCGAAGAAGTGAGGTCAGAAAGCGACCGTTTACGCACAGTCAATCAAGCTCTGCAGTCACAGAATGATGCCTTGACAACCAGAGTAGCTGAACTTGAGCAATACTCACGGCTAAATAACATTGAATTGAAGAATGTTCCGTGTACACAGGGAGAAGACTGTACGGCAATTTTGAAGGCTGTAGGGGCAAAAATTGATTGCGTTATTACAGATGGGGACATAGACGTCGTTCATCGCGTTCGAGGGAAAGTTGGAACGGGGGACAAGAATCTCATCGCGCGGTTCTGCTCACGTACTAAGAAACAAGATTTCATTACTAAGGCACGAAAAGCTAAACTGAACACCAATGAACTAGGCTTTGGGGGCTCGCAAAGTCGTCCTGTTTATGTAAATGATCATCTAACGTTGGAAAAGAAAGGACTTTTCGCTAAGGCACTGAAGCTTAAGAGGGAACATGGCTGGAAGTTCCTATGGACCGACAATTGTCAGATCAAAGCACGAAAGTCAGTTGACAGTCGGGTATACCGCATTACGAAGGATGCAGACCTTTCTGTGTTTCATTCTGCCTCCTAGTTGGTGTCTGGCAATCAACTGAATTGCTGAGTAACCTTCAAAACGCCTCAAAATGTATTACTCCGCTAACCAGCTTCAACGTTTTTTCGAAAGCCCAGGATTATCGGCCATCCACTTCAACACGCGTAGTCTCAGAAAACATTATGACGACATCTGTGTTTATCTAGCATCCCTTGCACATCACTTTTCCTTCATCTGTATGTCTGAAACGTGGCTATCGTCTGACGACCGAAACTTATATTGCTTACCACACTACACTCCAGAATATTGTCACCGCCAATCGAACAGTCATGGTGGATCAGCTATATTCATATCATCTTCAGTAAGATATAAGCGTCGTAACGATCTCGCCATTCTAGCTGATAACACGGAATCTGTATGGATTGAAATCGATGACAATCTTGAACAGCCCCATTCAGAAAAAACTATTCTAGCATGCGTCTACCGCTCACCGTCATCATCCGTGCCAGAGTTTTGTTCGGCACTGCATGAAACCCTGGATCGAATTTCACGAGAAAGGAAAAACGTTGTTATTATGGGAGATATAAACATCAATCTATTAGAAGATTCCAATCAAGGTTCGGTTGAATATTCAAATTGTTTTACAGGCTTTGGTTATGAGCAGCTTCTTACGTTGCCGACAAGATGTATTACGGGTGGCTCAAACACGCTTATTGACCACATTCTATCTAACCACTTATCAAGTAATGAATGTGGCATAATACCCTTCGATATCACCGATCACTATGCCATTTTTTGTCGCTTGTCGTCGGCCTTGTCACGAACGAAGCATTCTTTTCGAAAAGCCCTCTTTGACAAAGTTTCATTTATAGATTCCATATCATCATTTGACTGGTCGAGAATTAAATCCGAAACAAATGCAGAGCTAGCTTTTGAAGCATTCTCATCAGTATTGAGGCAATGTATTCGCGAAGCAACCACTTTTGTTAGATGCCACAAAAGGTATCCTGCACCCCATAACCCATGGCTCACTGATGGTTTACTGAAGTGTATGCGTAAGAAAGACAATATGTACAAAAAGACGAAACGTTGTCCATTTAACTACAAATTGCAGCAGCGATATTCTTGTTACAAAAATATCCTAAATAAATTATTGAGAGACGCCAAAAAAAGGTATTACGAAGCTAAATTTCATGAAGCCACTGGTATCACTGAACAATGGAAGCTCATCAACTCTTTTCTGAACAGGAACTCAAAAGAAACACTAATAAATGAGATTTCTAGCATTAATGGCACCTACAAAGAACCAACAGCCATTGCGAATGAATTTAATAATTATTTTACAGTTAATAACACACCCGTTTCCGATAGCTTTGAAGGTACGCTTGAAAGGCAACCACAGTCCTTTTTTCTATATCCTACCATACCAGAAGAAATTCACAATGTGATCAAGAAATTAAAATTAACAAGCGCGGGTCTTGATGAAATTCAACCAGTTCACTTGAAATATGTCGCTGATATCGTCGCTGATCCCCTCTCACATGTAATTAACCTTTTGTTTAAAAATGGCACATTTCCATCTGATTTAAAGAGAGCCAAAATAGTTCCTGTCTTTAAAAAAGGCGATAAGGGTTTGGTTTCTAACTATCGCCCCATTGCAATACTGTCTGTGCTCAGCAAAGTTATAGAGAAGTGCTTTGAAAAGCGACTAACAAATTACTTAACTAAATTTAGCATTCTGTCTGCCTCGCAGTTTGGCTTTCGTGCAGGCTACTCTACCAACCTCGCGCTTCTTTCATTCACGGATACGATTAAACACTATATTGACTCAGGTAAATATGCTGGAGCAGTGTTTATTGACCTCACGAAAGCGTTCGATTCAATCCTTCATAAAATTTTAATTACCAAGCTAAACGCGGCCGGTGTTGTAGGACCTGCCCTGAACTTCATTCACAGCTACTTAACTGACAGGGAACAGGCTGTTAGCATATCCAATCATCTTTCTAATTTTAAAATAATCAATCGGGGAGTACCTCAAGGATCAATTCTAGGCCCAATACTCTTCACCATCTACATTAATGATCTAACTTCTCACCTATCGCACTGTCTACCTTATCTGTATGCGGATGACACTACGATTTTAACTGCTTGCACCTCGATCGATACTGTTACTTTTAAACTAAACAGTGATCTTGAAAATATAATTCGCTGGTGTCGTCATAATTCACTGGAAATTAACCCTAGTAAAACAGTTTTTGTGCTATTTCACCCCACTCAAAAAAAGGTCACTGAATATCCGTCTATAACGGTCAATAATTATCCTATCAAAGCCTCCAGTCAGTGTAGATTTCTAGGAGTGATTCTTGATGCAAATTTAAAGTATACTTCCCATATCTCACACCTAAAGCAAAAAGCAGCTTATGGCATCCGGATTCTCATCAAAGCACGTCCATACTTTGGTCTAAATACCTTGCTTTCTCTTTACTATGCCTTCGTTCACAGTCACTTCACTTACTGCATTGCATCCTGGTGCAATACATATAGCACTCATCTTGCTCCTTTGCAATATGTTCAAAACCAGGCCATTCGCATTATCACATATCAACCATCACGATGTAGCGCATCTGCTATTTTACAAGGGCTTCGTATTCTAACAATTCATAAACTTTTTCTTTTCAACATGGCAACCCTTACATACAATTCTCTTCACTCAAACATGCCTTTCATGGTCTTCCATAAAGAACAACTCATTAATCAAAATATAACTCGATTTGCATCAAATAATAACCTCCTGTTACCGAAAGTTAGAACTAACTATGGCAGATTCACTTCTACCTTCACAGCTATTTCCGTTTGGAACGGTATTCCAAGTGACGTAAAAATGTCTCCAAACATAGGTAGTTTTAAAAAACGCCTAATTTCCTATTTACTTAATGTTTAAATAATTTTGTTGTTTATGCTGCTCAATCGGAACTAATCGTTCATTATGTTTGCTCTGTTTTGTACCAAATTAGATGAATAACATGTGTCTGGCATTGTTGCCGCTTTGAGACATACCACTTTTAACTTTTCTTTTTTTTTACCTATTACTACTCAGCACATGTGATATTTGTATCGATCATTTATTATCTAACATGCACTTATGTGTATATACAATTCAAGTTTCATTTCCTCTGCTGCCAGGTGTTATTGATCATTTGCTGATGGATTTCATCTGCTATCAAGTGTTTCGATTTTTCAATAATTTACTGTTTCTTTCTTTTGCAATGAAATGTACTTGATTCCTTTAAACTTATTCTATTGTTTGCCGAGTTGCTTTACATGTTTTGTTTTCTTTATGTAACCAGCACAGGAGGTCCCCTTGCAGCCTAGAGCTTTGGGACCTCCTTCTGTATAACATTTTTCCTATGTATTATCTTTTATTGAATTAATAAAAATATTATCTATCTATCTATCTATCTACTCGGGTCTGTACAGTGTGGTGCGCCAAGTCACCATCGTGACATACAAAATTGAACCTCTTAACGCTACCAGCGCGCGATCATGTTCCGACGGTATTCACGTCACTCGGCTAAAGCAATATTACTCGAACCAACCAAGCACCGAGACGGTGCCTTCGCCACCGGGATTGATGCAACGGGGCGCCACAAATGAACATAATGGGAAAGGGGACAATGCTTAGTGCGAGATCGTGCAGACTGAGCTCCATACTGTATGCCTGCCTGTTTAAAGTAAATGTATCTTTCAGACGCCTTCTTCCCGTAACAATACTTACGACATTAGCGCTACGAGGCTGCACCCCACAGCACCTGCAAGAAAGTGATTAGAGGGATCCCGCTCCGCGATGGACCTTCCACTATCGTCTCCAAGATCGTGAACGAACTGGCTCTTTGCTCTGGCAACCAAACGCATCGGCAATACCACTGCCGTCATCATTGCATCCGATTGATTCAAAGTCCCTAACTTTGTGCTATATGGCCCAACTCTAGTGCAATGCTCGCTCTACCGTAAGCAAGTCGACATAAGCTACGCATGTGGTTGCTTAGGGCATCGAGCGGAAGTTTACCCAACTCCCTGTAATCCGATATGCCGTGGATGTTTGATACTCAAACTAGGCAGGCAACTCCCACCAGTGCACCCCAAAGTGCACACTATGTGGCGGCGAGCACCTGACAGCACACAAGGACTGTAAAAAACGATCTCAGATACCCTACATTGTAAGGCGACGACGCTGGGAAAGAGCGCGTGCTGCTGAATAAATGGACCAGTATGAAAACCGAAGCACTGAACAAAACCTCCAGCCACCACCCATCACAGCGCTGCACCTATGCTAGTGACGTCCTCGCTCAAGCTTCTGACGTCGCTTAGGGTCTAGAGGGAAATCAAGGTCTCAGTCACCCCCGACATCCAGTTCCCGTGGACGGAGCTAATTCGAAAGCGTCAAAATATCTGGGAAGAAGGCTAGATAATTCAGCAGCGCTGACCGAGTCAAGACTACTCAAAAAGTAGTATCGGAGTCACTCCTAGAGCATGATAAAGGGGTAGAACATCACCAATCTGCAACACAATCTACTATTGGTAGCACGGACAGTACCAGTGAAATCACTCTCCTCAAAAGAGAAAACGCGCTCATGAAGGAAAGCATCCAGAACTTAATGCTGAAAATAGCTGAAATTAAGAAGAATAACAGCAGTGGTAGTCAGTCACCTCATCCAGAAGCTTCCTCTGTCAAGGAACACGATTGCGATATGGCTCCGGCTTCGAAAAGAAGGGCCGTAGCAACCACCAAAACTAAAAACGCAGCCGGCAAAGTCAAACCGGAAAAAAAGTACATGCTGGTCGCCATCAACGAAAGCATAAAACACATACAAAACCTGCTAGGTGCGATGCAGTGCACACTTGACTCGCATAACAAAAGGATGACTAATATGGAGTCTTACTTAGGCAATGTAGTTGCACCATCGTTCACTAGAGATGCTGTAGTGCCCCTTGCATCGCATGCGCCCACTAATAGTGGTACCCATTGATCCTTATTGACAACCCGCGGCTCTCAGCGTGCAGATTATAGCAACGCTCATGACTGGCTCGCTGGGCTAGCAGCTTCTACATATGTCAATAAAACAGTAGAGGCTATGCCAACAAAAAGGCTTCCTACAGCTGCACATTAGAAACTCAACAAAAAAAAAAACAAATATCCTGCTACAAGAAACACTTTCATCTTCGATCTCATTCTATGGTTTCAACCCAATCGTTGCCCTAACAGAAGGCAGAGGTGTGTACGCTAGTCCCCAAAGAAATTATCCCATATAGAACATGACTTGGCTCTCGGCAACCACATCATAGAGCATGTCTTTGTAGAGATACTTCCAGACTGCAATTTAGGGCAAAGTATCTTCATCTTTAATTTCTACAGTAGCCCTAACAACCACAGACAAAGGGCTCTTCTGAAAAAACCAATGAACCTGGTCAACAACAACTGTTTAGTAACTGGTGGTGACTTTAACTCCCCACATTCAACGTGGGCATTTCACCACAGCACTCGCAAGAGAGTTGTGCTGTGGCAGGCTGCACTTGACCTGAACCTAACACTGGTCACTGACAAGGCCATTCCCTCCAGATTAGGCACTCCAACTTGTAGAGACTCCACACCAAGTCAGACGTTCGTCAAAACTGTCGCGGACCTAATGTGGATAAACTCGGCCACAGATTTAGGCAGTGATTATTACTTGTTGATTACACAGTTTCCAGTTCACTCGCATCGCAAACAACAAAAAAATTGGTTGGACCAACTGGGATCTCTTGCGCCGACTCATAAACAACAGAGGCCAGTCCTCTTCTTCTCATCTCGGGGCCCTGAGCTTGATGCATAGATAGAACAAATAAAGAAGGATACTTGCAGCTCTACGAAGACTATAAACACAGACCTCTCCGTTAAAAGAATGGATAGCAGACTAGCTCATCTCATTGAAGCTAAACAATCCCTAACAGCTAGCTAGAAGGGTCAGCGTCTTAACAGACGACTTCGTAAAAAGATATCAGCCTAATAAACACATTCAGGAACACTGCCGAGTCCTTAACAAACAGCACTGGGACGAAGTTTGCAAATTCATAGATGGCCAGATGCGTAACGGTAAATCTTGGAATTACCGCGAGCACCTCCTTGACTACACCAATACCAAGTGCGATTAGAGGCATCACCTGAGACAGATACTGCACTTGGTGGTCAAGGAATCTCCAGAAGAAGCCATCATAGATAACCTGGCTCAGAATTATCTTCCTACAGGACCTGTAGCGACACACCCTGATTATAAAGGTTTTCTCAATCCGAAGCTTGACTCCGAATTCAACATTGAAGAAATCAGAACAGCACTGCAGTGCCTTAATGGTAGATCGGCCCCAGGTCTTGACAGCATTATGAACTCCTGCGTAATCTCGATGACCGCTCCATTGAATAACTCACTGATATAATCAATGAAAGCTGGAATAATGGGACTATGCCTGCTGCATGGAAGGTATCGCACACCATAATAATTCAGAAACCCGGCAAAACACCGCGTATAGAAAACCTATACGCCCCATTTCACTAACACCATGCGTGGGCACAGCTATGGAGCATGCAGTACTCAACAGAATTACTCGGCACACCGAGCACAACGGAGTTAACCCACACAACCCACACCGTATGCTCGGCTTGAGAGCGAACCTCTCTATGCAAGACGCCATGATTCTAACAAAACAGCAAATCCTGGACAATAACACTCGTGCTATCGAAAAAATTCTCGGCCTTGATTTGGAGAAAGCCTTTGATAAAATTTCGCATTTGTTTATACTTGACACAATATCCTACTTTAACCTGGGCACCAACAGACTCTATAACTACGTTAGATGCTTCTTATCAAATAGAACGGCCATTCTTAAAGCAGGGGACCTTTCATCCGAAAAGGTAGAACTAGGTGCATGAAACACCCACGACGGTTCAGTCATTTCACCGTCCCTGTTCAACATGGCTATGATTGGTCTGGCCAGAGAGTCCGAGGAAATCGATGACATTGAGCACGCCATATACTACGCAGATGACATCGCCATTTAGGCGACGAATGGTTGAAAGGAGGACATAGAACAGGCGTTGCAACTAGCAGTTGATACCATCGAGTCCTACCCCCTTCCCACCGGTTTGAGATGCTCGCCAACGAAGTCTGAACTGCTCCTTTATCGCCCTGTCAGGCGGGGTTGAAGGCCCCGTGATTGGCAGGAATTCCATCAGAGCATTATCCTTCATACGAGCTGTGGTACTGGCCCCGCCGTAGTGGTCTAGTGGCTAAGGTACTCGGCTGCTAACTCGCCAGTCATGGGATCGAATCCCGGCTTTGGTGGCTGCATTTCCAATGGAGGCGAGAATCATGTAGGCCCGTGTGCTCAGATTTGGGTGCACATTAAAGAACCACAGGTGCACAAAACTTTCGGAGCCTTCCACTACGGCTTATCTCATAATGATATGGTGGATTTGGGGCATTGAACACCACATATTAGAGCTGTGGTACAGAAATACCCAAGGTCAAGCATATACGCGTTCTGGGTATGATCATTGAAGAAAATGGCACCAATAGTGTTACTGTCAGCAAGCTCGTAAGCAAAACAAACAACGCTATATGTCTGCTCAAGCGAGTTGCCAACAGGTCAAAGGTGCAGCCACAGTTGGACATTGTTCAGCCAAAGGTGCCGGCTCTGCGAGTTGATCGCGGATAGCCCTCCTGGTGGGAGCAGCAAGAGATGCGTTAGACGGTACGTCCACACTCATATGTGGCAGGTAGCATAGACAGTAAGCGCACCCCCTCCTAACGAACGAAATCTTTGATTTCGGAAGACAGCATTGTAGCAGACGAAGAACTTGAGAAAAACGTTAGGCTCGAGAGTGACGCGGTAGATGCAACAGCGCTGTGCGAAAGCAGCCTTTATCGACGCAGCTCGTCGAAGCTCTAGCAAAGGTGACGATGGCCGGTACAGAAGCAGGGTTTTGCACAAAAGCTTGTGGAATGCCTCGTCATGATTCCTTTGATTCTTGATTTAACATTTTCCTTTTCATTCATGGAAGTGTTGACACAGGAGAAAATATTGATGACATGCTTGATGTAGCTCGTATGGGTTTCGCCGGGCTGTGAGGCACGCTGAGTTATCAAAATAGCACAGCACTCTCAATTACATATGCATGCGTATTTATCTCTATAATTCAGAATATTCCAGTTCATGCGAAACGCAGTGATAAAAGCAAAATACGAGATAATATCATTTAGCACATTTGGCCACATAAATTAAAGAAATCGAGTTAAGCATGGTAGTTGTTCAACTGTTAGCTAACCTTGGATGGGCATTTGTAAAGATTCGTTTGGTGCTCAGTTCTATGAAAGGGAGCAGTACTGTTCAGTTAAAGGGAGTCAGTAAACCCTCTCGACCTGAAGCCCTCAGACATTTATTTCATGAACAGGAGCCAAAAATATGGAGGATTGCAGCACTGCAGGAAGCAGTCTTCTTTGAGAACGCATTTACCAAACCTATTGCGGCAATAGTCGTCGACACACCAGCACTTTCTCTGGAAGTCATGGCTACAGCGCTTGGGTATTCCGCTAGGCCGGATGGTTAGGACAGAGCAGAGACACTCTCCACAATTGCCATGTTTTTCCTTGAGTTCTTCATGTGGCCCACAGCTTCTTTCGAATAGATCATCTGGAGAAGAAATAACGCGTAGCGTCACGGAACAGAAAAAAGTTACTTCACCAGCATACCGAAAGGATGGTCAGGTGGTTGCGAAAAGCCCACACCTTTTTTGCCTTTTGAGTGAATTTGCGGCTCTCATAACTTCCGGTAATGCTCCACACAATAGGAGATAAGTCTAATTTCCTACATTCAGAATTTAGTTTTTTTGTATTAGTTATTCTTGGCTAATTATTTAGGCCAATCTCTTTATAGGGGATTGCAACTTAAATACGAAATAGTCATAACAGGTTATTGACCTTAAAGGCAACAAGTTATTAAGTACATAAAGCACAGTAAATAAAAGCTTCATGAACAAACCATAAAAAAGCAAGACAACAAAAAAGCAAACTGAACAAAAAAAAGCATTATCTTGCATGTTCTTGCAAGTTCTGGCTCATAAATGTTCAATATGAGTATATTACTAAAAACTGCGTTAAACGAAAAAGAATGAAGCAAAGACTTTCACATAGATTGTCATAACCAAAGCTATATTCATTATTACAGAGGCATACTACTCCGCGAAGTTTGATAACGTGCAAGTGGTGTATTACACAGCACAGCGATGGCACATAAAAAACTTTTTTATAAAAGGTACAGAATGTCACTGGTTTTCTAAATATAGCGTATGCTCCTTTAAAGCACTTCCACTTCGTTTTGCGTAGACATAAAGTGCAGTGTGCACATTTTTTATATTTAATATTTCATTTGCCTATTTGCCTATATACTTATTCTTTGAAGCCACTGGGGAGCCCAACCGGCGTTAGCCAAATTTTCGTCGTTCATACCAGCAGGGTGTTCTCGATTGGATAGGTTTTGGTGACAATGTATCTGTTTGGTAGACGAAGAAAGTCCTTAACAGCGCAAACGATAGGAGAGAATAGAAGAGACGGGAACAGAGCGCTTTGTTAATGTATCTGTTCTTGAAGCTATAAATCACCTAGCTACTAACAGCTACGGTATATCGGGTTTGCGCTACGTGCAACTTTAGGGGATAATCGTCACAGCAAGATGCCCATAAAAGTGTGTGCTTCTTTGTTTCTTAATAAAATATGTAAACGCAGTACACCCGGGTTGTTTCGGACGAGTGAGAATATAAAGAAGGAGTTTGATAGCTTGATATATGTGGTTTACCGTCCCAAAACCAGTATATAATTATGACAGACGCCGTAGTGTAGGGCAGCGGAAATTTTGACTACTCGGGGTTTTTTAACGTGCACCCAAGTCTGAGCACACAAGCCTAAAGCATTTTCGCGTCCATCAAAAATGGAGCTGCCGCAGCTGGAATTCGATCCCGCGACTTGCGGGTCAGCAGCCGAGTACCTTAGCCACTAGACCACCGTGGCGTGGCTCGAACAGAAACGAAGTCATTGGGAGAATATCGTCAAGAAAGCGTGAAAAAACAATCGGTATGAAGTATTTCTTCAGTTCTACAATCCTGTGCCACTGCTAATTAAGAGATGATGGCCGAAATCGAAACAATTTTACGAGGCAAAAACACATTCCCGCGTTTTCATTGTTTGTTTTGTTCACGATTTGCTAACTTGTTTAGACTGTGAAGTGGCTTCTTTTGAAGATTCTGTCAAGCAGTGTGTTGGACATCTTTCGTGCAGGCACGAAGCCAGTTGAGCTGACTAGCGATTTTACTAGCGATCATTCAATCCCGTATCGCGACCTCTGCATTAGACGGGACGGTAAACGTGAGGGTTGGCAACATGAACCGCGCAGTAAGAACCTACCTCATCTTACCTCAGTGCGCATTCGAAGTTGATGAAAAGAGAAGTAGCGAAATGGTCTGTTCGATGTGCTCTGAAACTCATGTAGTCATTACAGAAATGATATAGTTGAAGGGCATGTACAAGACTGATTAGGGCTGGTTACCTGGGTGTCTGACTTCATATTGAAAGACACTAAATCCAGCAAGACCATTACAGAAGGAATTACCAAAGGTGTGTATCAAAAGCTATACCCTAGTGCCTCATACATTGAAGCAAATAGGTCAACACGTGAGTTTAATAGTTGCTTTCATTGCGCCAAACAAAATGTTCAGACAATGTCTTAAAGTTAACCGTACTTTTGAGGATTTTAATGCAACAGGAAACATAAGCCGCGGTTTGTTAAATGTGTTGCAAATTTTGTGTACAGAATATAGTTGACATACAGAAAAGACTCGCCGATGTTTGAATTCACTGCAGTGATTCACTGTAGTGATTCAATATAATAAATTTTTTGCAGTGAATTTTTGGATTCACTGCAAGCAGTGCTCCCGTATTCTCGAATATTTAGTAAATGTGGCATGCTAGTAACTAACCGTAAGCAACTAACGTGTGAAAGTATGAAGACCCAGAATATTTTACTGTTAATATTATATATGTGCCAACACTGCTTTTTTTTTTCTGAATTGCGTATTTCTTTCGTGGCGAATCATTTTAACAATTGTCGTCATGCACTCAAAGGTTTTTGCATCAGCGACAATTGAATTTCTGTTCCTTCTTTTTTTTCTTGTTTATACTGATAAGGGTTGGTACGTAGATATGCATTTACTTTCGTTGTTTGCCGTAACAAACTTCTGTTCGTTATTGGTGCTCCAAAACATCTATGTTACATGCGTGAAAACTTGTCCTGCTGAGGTGGCGACATATTGGTATTAACCGCAAGGTTGCTGTAGTTTGTGCGGTGCTGTAAAAATACCAGTTGTTATCACGCTTTCTCGGAGCTGTTCGAAGAGTATCCCAGTTTATCGCGTGCTTTTCTGAATGCGGGGAAAACCAATGTCCTTCGTTTCGGTGGCTTCCACGGCACTTCACCGGGTAATATTCAATACGTAGATGCCGTCAAGTCCCCGGGGTATATTTTCAAGACGGAGAGGTGGCCAAAAAATTGCGAGGATGCCGTACATAGAGCCACGCAGGTCTTTGCGTACGCCACTGACTTCAATTAGTCACTTAACGCCAAATTGACGGTGGTGAAAACCGAAGCATGCGCATATGCCTTTTATATCGGGCACATTGCACTCATACTGAAACTTTTTGCGAGCCGCCTTGCGTCATTGATTGGAGCCTTCGTGTGGGATGGGAAGACACCCAAAGCTCAACAAAAGTTCCTGAAGCTCCCCAAAAGTTGGGGAGGACTCAGTCCGCTAGATGTTGCGACATTCACAAAGGCACTTGCAGCTAAAACAGTTCACAAATTGAGGACAATGACTATCCTGGTCGTAGCTTAATACTATATTGGACCGGAACTCTTGGAGCCGCATTCACGTCGGAAAGGTACCGGGGGCCTCAAGCAAAACATCCACATGCCTTTATAAGGCAGCAGAGGGCCTTAAGCGTTAGGTTGACGGCGACGCCTCCGAATAATACTTTGCAAAGCTCGCACCCACACGCATTAGCGAAATGGTAATCAGTCGCACGATTACTGACGAGGAAAAGCAGAGATGGAGGCCCACCAAGTGGAAGAAATGGCAGAACAACCACGTACCGGAAATAGTTAGAGAATTTGATTGGCTGCGGTGATGGGACGCGTTGCCCAGTCGTCAGAGACTGTCAAAGTGGGGCGTCGTCCCCAATGACCACTGCCCCAACTGCGGGAGAAGAGAAACAATCCGCCACACGATGTTTGAATGCGTAGCGGCCAAAGGCGTGTGGCACGTCGTGCGTCGTCAATTCAGAGTGTCAATTCCTTCGAGCCAACAGTGCAGAAGGGGCTTATTTGAACAACTCGTGCTGTATGTCACAATGTTCGTCTTGTGGCGTCGCTGCTGTATGGCCGAAGCTCAGCGACGACCCCAACGAGTTGCATACCCAGCATTACAGAAGATTAGAATGATCATGGTTTGGTACCTTACCGAACAGATGGAAACTCAGCGTGAAGAAGCATTTGTCAGAAGGTTGCATACACGTTTTTTTTTGGAGTTCGGAATGGGAATATTGAACTTTCTTTACTGCTGTTTTAACTCGGCAAAAAATTACTTCTCGTCGCACGTAATATGTGAATCTGTTCCAATTTACTTCATCACTCTTTTAGATGCGGAAGCATCTTATACTCGCGCCTTGTAGTGCGCCATCTGCACCGCTTCTCGAACATTCGACAGCTGACGCGCGCGCATGCGCCGTCGCGCCGTCGCCCACCATCTGTGCCGCACGCGCTTCTCCTTCGAGAACATTCGACAGCTGACAGCGCATGCGCCGTCGCGCCGTCGCCATCTGTGCCGCGCGCGCGCTTCTCCTTCGAGAACATTCGACAGCTGACAGCGCATGCGCCGTCGTGCTGTATATATACTCAAGGTCGGCGCTCGCTCGCTCAGTTGCCGCTCGTCCGTTGGTTTGTACTCACTCTTTACTTTACCGACCACAAAGCCATCGTCCTCAAAGTTCGTCGCAATAAATAAAACACCGCCCTTTCGCATACGTGCCGTACGTGTTCACTCATTTAACACCCCATTTCACAACCACGTTAACAAATTAAGCCATGGACCCAAGTAAGTCGCACTTTAACACCCCGTTAACCAATTATATGCTCCGCATCCTCCTCAGTGTTCCCCCGAGGGAAGCTGCGGGCAATTTTTTTGCGTTTCCTTTGTTTGTTTTCTTGAGTGATTCGTGATCTGTGAGAATATTGAAGTGCTGTGCGTTACATGCTGTCTATGTTCTTTTGTTTGTACATGCCACTGAAGTGATTTTGTTACACCAGGCAGTTGTACTCACCTGAAATGTTGTTACCAGTTTGCAGTAAACTTCCCTGTCTCAATATTGGGTGAGCCCCGCTACTGAGTACAGCAGGTGCGCACGTTCGACAGTAACTCCATTACATGAATTCGAGCACGTGAAACACGTGTGAGAGAGACATGGAAAGCAAGATGAAGAGCAAAAAAAAAGAAAAACAAGCTGAACACAAACAAAAAAGCATTCACATAAAGACAGAAGCATTGATAAAAATGAAGCAGTTGCGAAAAAGGAAAGAAAAAAGACCGAAAGTAAGGCAGAAAAAGAAAGAGGAGAATATTGAGAAACAAAAAAAAAGAAAAAGTGAAAGAGAGAAGCGCGAAGGTGCTATCATTTGTTTTTGTCGAATCGCATAAATTTGGATATCTGAACAACGCTAAATTGTAGTTCGTGACTGACTTGTCTACACGGGCCCATGATCGGGTCACAATCATGTGGTACCTCCGCAATGCTAGCTTCTATGTATGCCAGGTTTGTCGCATTGGTTCTGCGGATGCTGTTGTTTGGAGAGATGCCGTTCCAGATCTGCCGAATGAGGCCTGTCATGTACGCCAAGCTTGACGGCGCTCCCACATAGGAAGTATCCATGAGAGGCCTGAGCCGAGAAATCTGCGATCCATAGAGAAATGGTTGTCACCACAGGGACACACTAGTGTACTCTAGCAGGGGCAAATTGGCGGCGATCGAGAGAGGCACGCCCACGTCCAGATGAGCTTCCCCATTGGGCGGCCATGTTTTATCTCATCTCCCCTAATCATCTCACATTGGTGGAGCTCAAAAGACAACGTGCCTAACGCTGAACAAAAGGTCCGCATCATTTACTTAAAAAAACACTGTCTATTGCGTTGTTTCTTCTACAATATTTTCAACCAACTAGCCGACGTGTTCACCTTTGAATCTAAAACATCCATATATACCCAAGCAAGTCGAAGAAAGAAGCCACAGCAGCAACCACGTGCATAGAGCAATACAGAATAATCCCACTCGACGAGCAAGAGCATTTGCCGTTGCAAACACTGCCATAATCACCAACGCTGACAGAGCTGGATTAGCCTTTCTCCTAGACACTCGCTTTAGGGTGTTTTGGGAAATGGATATGAGGGATTCTCCAAATAATTGTTAGATGATGAAACACATGCAGCTGCCAGCCATTTGAAAATTGGTGAAAGTCCGCTAAGATGTAGGGCATGTTCACCACACTCGTGCTCTGTCAAGTGGAAAGCCATAGCAAGTTCCAGGATTAAGGCGCTGAGCCCTCACCTGCCACGTCTTCCTATTACTTCATCACTCTTGACCAATTGGTACAAGAAATAAGACATTGCCATCATGAAGCTCTAGCACGAGGGCATGATATTATATAACAATGGCTGCCTGGACATATCGGTATTACCGGAAATCAATTAGCCGATGATGCAGTCCGCTCAGCCCATGAAGAAACCCGTGTAGTCCCGATTCTTCTATCAAGGAATGATGCAGCAATACAACTTTACCTGCTGGCTCGAGATCTCACACGCATGTTCTGGTCGTCTACCAGCTTCCAAAGGTGTCAATTTTATGAACTGGATCCTTCGCTCAAGTTAAAGCTACCATCACAACTTTCCCGCTCCGATGCGACACTGTTATGCCGCCTTTGGTTGGGTGTTGCATTTACAAAGGTCTACTCCTTTCGCATTGGTATGGCAGACACTCCTACATGCGACTACTGCGGAGCTGAAGAGACCATCGAACACGTCCTGTGCAGCTGCGCTTGCTACGACACACAGCGATGCCACCTCCGGATGGTTTTGAATCAACTTGAACCCGGACTATTTTGTGTGCGGAAGATACTAGGACCTTGGGCATCTGCTTCAGCTGCGCAGAAAGCAACTAAAGCACTGCTAGTTTACCTGAAGTCAACAAACCTGAGCGACCGCCTGTAGACTGTGTGTGGTCCCCGAGTGTGCTCGTGATTGTGTGTACCTTCTCATCTCCCTGCAACCTCTTTTCTCCCTTTATCCTTTCCCCAGTGCAGCGTAGCAAACCGGATGTGCGTCTGGTTAACCTCCCTGCCTTTCCTTGCATCTTTATCTCTCTTTCTCTCTCTTATCCCCATCCTATACTGCCCGTGATGGGGGAGGGGGTAATTCAAGTTGCGATCCAGTAGAACTCACCTCCACTCGATTTCCCGTAGTGGTTTGCCCAGCTTAAAGCACAAGGGGTTCTTATATTTTATTTTCCCTCGGATTTCTTTGGACGTTGCAGGATGGTAGACTGTATAGACGTAGTGAGGTGGCAGACTGTCGAGCAGCCTTGCAGCTGCTCTACAGTCTTTATCACATTCAAAATAATGAAGGCGTCAAGGCTACAAAGCTCCAGACCGAAAATGCAGCTCGTTTTTATGAGATTGCTCGTACACGTGCCATATATTGCGCAAAAAATTTCAATTGTTGCTCGCCGGTACTATTTGGAGCGCAGCATGTGAAGAATGGACAATGCAAACCCTCTTTCTTTGCAGCAAGCTGCTGTTTTCGGAATTCTTGGCGTCAAAAAAATGGTGTCAAGACGTGAGCATCGGACAGCATTTATTAGAAGCTGTCTAAAATTGCTCCATGCAGTAGACATGTGGTTTCAATTCCATTGCACGGAAAGTTGGCCGCACCACGTCATTTATAACGTGGTACTATGTCACATTTGCAGCAATGAAGCATAAATACGGAACATAGCGTTGTTTCCATAGAGCACCATATATTTTTTCATCCACATGACAGCCTATTTATAGCGCATTTTCTCTTTAATGAATGATGTCTGCAAATCACGAACTTATGTTGGCAAAAAGCAAAATGAGAAGGTTTGTACATTGAGATGAAACCATGAATACCGGAACGAGTGCCTCACATTCACAGTTTGCCTTATGATTTCGCTCTTTTTTTCTGTGTCTGCATATCTCTCTAGCCATTTCCTGTAAGCTTTTGCAACGTGCGTATCAACTGGAGCATGCCTTCTTTTATGGTTGATTACCTTTAGTTTCCCGCAGAATTTTATAAAGTTGTAGCAAATGACTAATACGTTTTTTCAAGGAGTTTTCACTTGTGTTTAGAAAAAAAGGGGTAACAATTTAGAGTGCTTGGTACTCAACTATGGGAGAGCATAAAGTCATCCCGTGGGCCTCACACTTGAATACCTGAAATGAGAAGCCATGCTTCCTGTTTGAATCTGACATTATCATGCCGGGGAACATACCCGACTAATACGATGACACGTTTCTGCGTAGGAGACCATGTGTTCACTGTAACAGAACGTCATAGCCATGACGGCACGATAATAAGTTCGTTCCTAATGTAGGGGACCATAAAAATGAATAAATATGCGTTAAATAAAAAATAAAATATTTATCGTTTTAGCTGAAGAGCAGCTGAACTTGTATTCACAAGTTCAGAAAGGATACTCACAAGATAGAACAAACTGCAGTTTCACTATAAAAATCGTGACGAAGATAACGTGGACTGCCTTTTGCTTATGCATCATGAAAGAAATAGCACGATGGTCAACTAGGCGCTTTATAATATACAGATGTGGTCACGATATGATGATAGTAACTTGGGACAGCAGACTGTCTTAGCTTTGAAATATTTATATGTTTTAGGCTCTGAGATTTAGGTATTCATATACATAAAGGAATTTCAAATCATCGGCACACAAAGCTGTAAAGACCCTTAAGATATTGTTCATTTTCGTATGCTGAGTCACAAAAAAAAGTTCACTTCTGTGAGGTTAGCTCCTTTTTCAAACAAGCCTCCTTAAGGTATCGTTCATTTTCGTATGCTGAGTCACAAAAAAAAGTTCACTTCTGTGAGGTTAGCTCCTTTTTCAAGCAAGCCTATTGTTGTGCTAGCGTATGGACTTTTTTGCTATAAAGAATACTACAAGCAAGATAGTAGCTCCGATGATCGCGTATTTTTGCCCTGCTGCGATGACACATCATTGTAACAACTTGAACTAAACGTTACCCTCCATCTTCTCTACCCCCTGCCACCTCAACCGAAAAAATCTGAAGTGGTAAAACCCCACGTGCTTTTAGAGCCAGTAAGAGGGGAACATTGATCAATTCTCTAAAGAAAGGGGTGGAATCTAACGCAGGATTTAGTCTATTACGATGTGTTTAAACATATGAAAATATTCTTCCAGTATAAACTTTCTATAGGAACCCTAATTATCGAATTCCGAAGCACACAAAGTAAGCATGATACATGATATGATAGCAAATCACACATGGCTATAATACCGGTACGTGTAGCGTTGACAATGATTAATAATGAATTATTATTATCGAAGCTGTTGTAAAGCACTCTTAGAAAGATTGATAGGATAAGCAAACACAAATCATCACATAAAACTTAGTGTATTAAAATAGACTCCTTAACGAGGCTGTTTATCGGAATGAGAAGCAGAAGCGAAAACTTTTTATTGCAATCTAAACCACGCGCACACACGCACAAAAAAGTATTAAGGCAGTTTATATTCTTACAGCCACTGACAACAACTCTACTTGCGTTGTTTGGTAATACTGATTGCGTGGGTTCTTATGACCGATGACGACTAATGAACCCTGTCTTTATGATGTCTTAAGCTAGTTTTAAAAGCGAAGAACCTTAGAAGCTCCAGATACAACTTCGTTTGTCCGCAAATATCCTCGGCACCCTTGCTTATCCTACGCCGTTGCTTATCAGCCACAGCCACCGACGGAACGAGACCACGCGCCGAGTTAGCCAACCGCGCGAGCCAAGTACGAGTGAAGAAAGGGCCGTGTTTTTACCGGGGATGCCACAGCCAGCTTGGCCCGTTAGCTGTGGAGCTGGAGTTAGACCTTCTTGAAAATTCTGGGACAGGCCGTCTTTGATTCTACATTGTATACGCCAAGGAAAAACCTAGCATCTGCCAAGAAGGCCACGTTCAGCCTTCTAAGGTTAACCAGCTTCGCTCTTTGTTTAGCTTGTAAGATGGTGTTTGTTTGTTTGTTTGTTTGTTTGTTGCCTCTAATCATTGGCTCATACCCACTCTGGGGGAGGAGAGAGAGTGAGAATTTATTAGAAGGCAGAGAGGTCGGCCTGAGCTAGTTTGCTCAAGCCTGCTACTCTACACAGGGGATAAGGGAAAGGGGAAGGAAAGAGGGGTGAAGGGTGATGATGGGGACAAGAAGAGGTGGTGCGTATGTACAGTAGCCACTTAGCATAGTACCCTGCAGTCTAGTTTCTAGTCCAGTGCTTTTTATAAAGTCTACAACAGCCTTGGTAACAGTTTTTGACACTGTTTGGTCGTTTATTGCTGACAATATGTGGCTTTCACTTAATGGTGTTCGTCCAATGCTTGCCAACATTGCAGTTAGCATTTTTCTTTGCACCACGTATAATGCACAGTCACAAAATATGTGAGCTATCGTTTCGCGCACTTGGTAGCGTTCACAATTCAGGCTGTCCGCACGGCCGATTAGGTGGGTGTAATGGCGAGTGAAGGTGACGCCCAGGCGAATTCGGTGCAGTATATTAGCATGTCTTCGGCTCATTTTATCTGGAAGACGAAAAGTCATACCGGGGTCTGTTTCCCGCAGGCGCTTGTTCCGGTGATCTGGTAGCGACCAGTAAGTGGCAGCGCATTCACGCATGAGTGATCTCAACAATGTGTTGACGTCACTTCGCGAGTACGGTACTTTGACGTACATAGGAGCGTTGTGTATTGCCGCTCTTGCTTCGCTATCGGCTGTTTCGTTGCCAACCAGGCCGCAGTGTCCAGGAATCTATTGGAGTGTAATCAAGTGACCGCTCCTGTGTGTTAGGTCAAAAGCTCGGACAATTCCTAACGCTAATTCGTAAAATTGGCTTCTTCTTGAGCAAGAATGAATAGCTTGAAGCGCTGATTTTGAATCAGACAGAATCGTCTATTTACGTGGTGCTTGGTCGTTCACAAATTTAATGGCTTCTTGTATAGCAGAAAGTTCTGCAGCTGTAGAAGATGACCTATGATCTAATTTGTACTGTCGGGAAATACTGAGTTGAGGGATCACGAAGGCTGCAGCTGAGGCGGATGAAGTTACGGATCCGTCGGTGTAAATGTGCACAGGTGCACAGAGTTGCTGTATCGGTCACCTAAATGTGCCAAGGTGAGTTGCTTGGGGGAAATATAAGAAACACGTGAATTATACCAAATTCCACGTATGTGAAGGCACACCAGCGGTTTAGTCAATGTCCATGGAGGCACTGCAAGGATTACGGCTGGTGCAAAGCCTGAAGGGATCAGGTGCCTATGCGTATCAAGCCATCGCAAATAGGTACAGCCTGGTCGCTCCACTTGTAGGGAAGACAACGAGTGCTGTGCATGTCAGGTCAGCAGACGAAGGTGCACTCGAAGAGGCTCACAGGACGTGTAAACTTGTATAGGGAAGGTGCGGGACTTCTCTATAGTGCCAGAGGTGGACGTGCACCATGGCAGGCAAAGGCATATTCTCAGAGCTCGTGCCTGAATGCTCTCTAAAGTACGAAGGCACGTTGCCCGCATGCTGGAAAACTCAGGTGAGCTGTACCTTATATAGCCCACAAACAATGCCTTGTATAACTGCAGAAGACTTTTCTCCGAAGGGCCCCATCTCAGTCCTGCTGTAACACGAAGAACATACACGAAACTGATTAGTTTGTTTCGCAGCACAGTCGCATGCTTTGACCAGGACAGGCTGCGATCAAGGACGATTCCTAAATAGCGGTGGTGCTTGACCACGGGAAGCACTGCTCCGTGAGCGAAGATAGGGTACCACGACATTGATTTTTTCGTAAGTACCAATGCAGCAAATTTTCCTATTGAAAGTTCCAGGCCCTGACGACGTAAGTACTTAGATGTTATTGATGTGCCTTGTTGAAGCCTTGCTCGCATTTGTGGTCGCGTTGTCCTAGATGCCCATATGCATATGTCGTCCGCATACGCACTGATTCTGACAACGTCGGGAAACTCAGCTTCAAGGCCAATGAGTGTTATGTTAAAAAGCATGGAGCTCAGGACGGCGCCTTGCGGAACTCCACGGCTTACGAGGTGCCTGACCGTGTCACCGTCGGATGTCGACATAAAAATGGTACGTCCTCTGAGATGTGTGCTCCCTATCCATGCGTGTAGTCGGCCACCTACGCTGATGTCTTCAAGTGCGTCAAGAATGGCCTCATGGTAGACGCTATCGTACGCGCGCTTTATATCTAAGAAAATGGCCCCTACGAATCTCCGACGTTGTCTTTCCTTTTGAACAAAAGAAACTAGATCTACAACACCGTCTAGAGATGATCGACCTCTACGGAAGCCGTTAATAAAATTTGGTAAGCCGACATTATTCTCCAGCAGCCTTTCTAATCTTGCCAGCACCATGCGTTCTATCACCTTACCGATGCAACAGGCTAGGGCAATGGGTCTATAAGAAGACAACTCGTGTGAACACTTGCCTGGTTTCAGTAAGGCCACTATGCGGCTGCACTTCCAACTCTCTGAGACTGTCGCTGTTTCCCACGTAGAGTTGTAGAACGACAAGAGAGCCTGCCTTGCTTCCTGGCGGAGGTGATATAGAGCCGAATAAGTTATTCCGTCAGGCCCTGGTGCGGACGACCGTCGGGACGCAGAAATGGCAGCGTCGAGTTCGTGCATTGTGAATGGTAAGTCGAGGCGATCGTCGCTGGATGGCGGTGAGGCTAAACACGAAGGTTATATCGATGAGGAGGACATACCTACGAGTAAGTGGCAGTAATCTTCTGCAACCTCTACTTCAGGTCGACCTTGCTTTAGAGCCAAAGATTGGAAAGGGAACAACTGTTGAGTGGGCGTCTGAAGGGTTCGGACTGTTTGCCATATTCGACACAGGGGTTTTCTGGGATCAAGAGAGCTACAAAATACCCTCCACCGTTGCCTATAGAGCTTATCGAGGTGTCGCAATACATGTAGTTGTGCTTGGCGTGCTGTAGATAGGTCAGATGGAGATTTCGTCCTCCTGTATTTCCTCTCTGCCCGGCGACGGATTGCCCGAAGGTATTCATATTGTACGTCAAGTTGTGATCTTGGTAGCCACACATTCACAAGTTTCGTATGTGTTGTTAAGGCTGATGCAATTAGGCTTTCTATTTCAGATATAGATTGAATGTTCCCGCACTGAGCATTTACAGAAGCTTGAAATCCTGGCCAGTCTACGCTTTTCACAGGCATGGGAGTCAAATGATGGAATCCTTTTAGCTGTATATATCTAGGGAGATGGTCACTTCCATGTGTTTCAACGTCTACAAACCAACAGGTCGTAGGCAAGAGACTTATGCTCACAAAACCTACGTCTAGACAGCTGCTGGACAATGTGCCACGGAGGTAAGTCGGTGAGCCATCGTTAATGAACATCAGGCCCTGATTGAGCACAAAATCGGCAATGTCCCTACCGCGGGTGTTCATTGAGGCAGAACCCCACATGGGATGATGAGCATTAAAATCCCCAACTAATACAGGTGGTCCAGGGCAAGCTTGGAGCACAGGCAAGAGATGGGAACAGTCCACGTGGCTTCTAGGAGGAATGTATCCACCAATGATTGATATCGAACGTCGCTTGTGCTTTATAGATAGGCAAATATAGTCGTTAGAAGCATGAGAAGCCACGGCATGTCTCACTACGTTAAATCTTGACGTACGCATATAATTAATTTGCTTGCATTTCAATCATCACGTGACCAGAAAGTGACGCATCCTGAAATACGAAACGACGACATCATATTCGGCTCACATATTACAACCAACGGAAATTTGTATTCAAACAATTGTTGTCGAAAGTCAGACAATCGGCTTCGCAAACCTCGTGCGTTCCACTGCATTATAGCAGAGGAGCGCACACGTTCATCGAAGAAATTCGCCATATTGATTATGAAAGGGTCAGCAGGAGCGGTTACAGCACGTTGAGGATCTGCCCTGCTGTTTTCTCTCCTGGCGTGTGTAGCTCATTGAGAATCGCACGAATAGATTTTAGTAGATACTTCAGCATAGTTTGGCTCTTCTCAGTGTCTTGCCTATCATTTTCCGCCCTCTTTGAAGTTGCAGCCCATGATGTGGTCTTTTTTATTGCTCCGGTTGGTAGCGAAGGCCACTCAGTATCTGAAGCATAGGCGTGCAATGCGGGCGTTGGCCCACATTCTGCATCCCTGGGACGTGGTGCGTACAACATGGGTGTAGCGGTCTGATAATGCGCACGTGTATGTTCATCTGTTGCTGATGGTGATGCATCACTCCTATGTCCACTATGTTTTCGCTGGTGCCTACGTTTTGGATGACGTCTGTGTCGGCGGATGGGCGTGACAGCCTCTCTGTGTGTCGAGTCGTCTCTGACCATCTTCCACAGGACGCAAATTTCTTCTTTGATCTTCTGGCACTCCTTTGACGTTGCTTCGTGTGCACCAGAGCAGTTTTGGCATTTCAATGGAACAGCAGTATCGCAGTTTTCCACCTTATGAGACCCGCCGCACCGCTGGCAAGTTGTCTCACTTTTGCACACTGCGCTGACGTGTCCCAACTTGCAGCACTTGTGACACTGCAAAAGCCGTGGCACGTAAGGGCGCACGGGATGTCTCACGTATCCAACCTTCACGCTAGGGGGCAGAGTCTCAGAATCAAATACTAGTTTGATGCAGCGAGACTGCCAGAAGCGGCGTATGGTCACGATTCTGACTGTTGACGTCACAAGATTCTGCAGGTCAGCGTCTGTGATGTCAGCGTCGACGTCATTTATCACGCCAGTCGTTGCTCCTTTCTCGTGAGCGAGAAACGCGCAAACTGAAATACTCCCGAGCTGTGTGACGGCCTTCAGCCTGTCAAGAATGGTTTTGTTTGTCACAACAACAGACAATATGTTTTTACTGCTATTTATGCGAATTTCATTCACTTTAGCAGGTGCTACTCGCTCGAAATAATTAGTCAATGACTGCCTGTTTAGTGAGTTCAGGTTGTCTGATGTAGACATGGGTACAAGAGAGATGGTGAAACATCGCTTGCCTTTGTCTAGCGTCGGTTGTGGCTCCGCCTTTGATGACGACCTGCGAAGCTTCCTTTTCAACCGGCGGGTATGAAATGTCCTGAAGTCGGCTTCTGATTCCATCTCTTCCACTGATGAGCTCTCGGTAGAATCATCACAAGGAGCAGATGCGCCAACGCGGTCACCCACATTCGGTCCATCCTTATGTAAACGGCTAGGGCCCGCTGTCTCGTTGGATGGATGGTCCCCCATCCCGGGGGGTGACGTCTTCCGTTCCGCTTGTTCAGAGAAAGTCAGGAATTCTGACAGTTTAAGAAAAAACGATAGTTGTTCAAGGCAGAATTATGCCCGAACGCACTTGTTCACACTGTGGGGGATTGGCCAAGAGAACATATAGTCTCATATGGACGATAACTGCACTATTGCTTCCAACAAAAAAGAAAAAAAAGTTGTAAATTAAAGACAGTATTTGAAAGAAAAGAAGAAAACAAAGATTCAGTGGGTGAGAAAAAAATTGACAAGAAAATAGACACTAATTCCTATACCTCGATTTGGGGAGCCGACCAGACAGCTGGTTTTGCCGAACCCGATTAATTTGGTACGTCGGGGATTTATCCACATTTCGAAAATTATTTCTCGGCCCGCAAATTTTTTGAGTATTTGAGAACGTGGGCTTTATGTTGAAAACATTTAGAGTCTTGAAATAAATTACACACCACATCAAATGCATCTCTGTGGTGATTTCCCAAAACAGAGGCACCAAAATTTAGAACATTTTCTGTGGTTAAATTTAAACCCAGTTTTACAAATGGAATAGCTAGAAGTATTTTCCTAATTACTGCATAGTTCCGATATTAGCCAAAATAATGTTCAATAGTTTCTTATTTTTCTCAGAATGGGCAAAGGGGGGAAAGTGTCAGACGAGCTCTGTGTAAATAAAAATTCATTGGGTGAACACGGCACTGCAATCTGGAGATGATAATTTCAAGTTTATTTGATGGACTCCACTGGGCTTTCAATGAAAATTTGAGGTGCTAATAATCTGTCTATTTTGTGGTATTTTCCAAACTATCTGTAAAATTAGCGAATTTCCTATATCTAAATCCTGATAAGTATTCTAACTCGGGAAGTTTCGAAATTACTGGTCCATCAAGTGATGCTCACACCAAAGCATCTGCGAATCAGTTTAGTTCTAATCCGCAGTGACCTGGGACCAGCACTAACTTCAGGAGTTTTAAAATCCGTGGTGCTAATGTGTGGAACGCTGCTAAGGCACGAGACTGTTCTGAGGTTGTCAGAGCTGCACACACCGAAAGCGAGTCTGTTAGAATGATTGCACTGGTTTCGGTGGTAGGCATTTTTTTGAAGAGCTAAAATAATAGCTACTAGCTCGGCTTCAAATATAGGAGTGAAATCTGGAAGCCTCACTGAGAAAGACCAGCCGAGGAAATCAGACGCAATTTCTACGCCTGCATTTTCATTGATGACAGAAGCATCTGTAGCTATTACATTCTTTGTGTGTGCATGTATGAAGTAATCCTTTAATGTAGTGGTCAAAAATTTAAGAGATTGTAACTTGGCTTGTGGGGGGAAGATTTCACCGTACTCTACCCTAATGATGAGGATTGAGGACTTAGTTTCAATTACCGTGCTAATGTCTACATTTATGCAATCCTGTTTCTTTTTACCAAAAAATCTTTGAGGTGTATGAAGTCGGGGCCAACGTGCAAGAAAGCAAGAGTCAGGGTCGCTGATCAATGCGTACTCTGATCTTCACACAGGTAAACTGTAGAACTTTAAAATGGTTTGAACTGTTAGGATGCGGAATCGACAGGGGAGTCGATTGTGCATCCGTATTTGCGAGCCCGTCGAGTCGAGCTCTTATTTTCTGTTGCTTAGCCTCCGTGATATACCTAACGCCTGTTGTGCCTTTGCTGTTATATATTCTATGTGTGGGCTCCAATTTAGCTTTTCATCATAAAATAATTCCTAAGTACTTGACTGAATCTACTTGTGGAATAGGTTACCGATTATATAATACAGAAATTGGAACAGAATCTGCTATAGGAAACACCAAGAGCCCACTATTACTTATGTTCAATGATATTGAAATGAATTGCAACCGAATTTCTCGACTATTATATATGTTTGCAATTTTCGGTGTAGCCAGTACATGTCGCTCTCTGCAGCGAAAAACGCGATATCATCTGCATAAATTTAGACACTCACATCCTGAACAATTGAAATAGATCTCATCAGTATAATGAATAATGCTGGAGATAGGAAGGACCCTTGAAGAACACCTCGTTTCTGTTTGAATTTATGCGAACAACATCTATCTTTCACGCAGTAAAATTTTCTTAATATTAAAAATTCTGCTATCCACTCAATGTTAAAATGAGGAAACTTTAGGCTCTGCAAGGTGTTGTCCCACTGTCATACGCTTTAGCTGTGTCGAGAGTCACTAATGCGGCATTTTGTTTCGCACCTTAACGACTCTTCTTGTCTCGAGTATGTGCCCCGCAATCTAAACTGGAGTGGTGATGAGGAGTATGTACAGATAAAAAGATGGAACGCATAAAGAATACTCACACCTATTTTCCCCGCGCACTTGAGCGACTGGCCCGGCGGAGACTTAGGCGAGGAAGGTACGGCAAACAAAGGGTTTAAGGCGTGAAACGTGGACTATCTCGGAGGCATGGTAACGATGGTCCGAGGAACCCTCGACGGGAGTGACAAGGTAATTGACAGGAGATGTTCGTTCACAAACAACGTAAGGTCCGAGAAAGCGTAACTGAAACAATCCTGGTGTATACGAACAGGCGTCCAAAGTAGCACATCTCCCGGACGGAAGGTGACGTCTCGACGAAAGCTGTCATAGCCTTGCTTGCGGTGTTGTTGACTGGCCTCCTTGTTGAGTTGAGCACGTTGCCGTGTGTCAGCGAGCACGGAGACGAAATGTCCTGGCGTAGTCGTGGACGTCTTCGTCGTTATATTGAAGAAAGAGGCGTCAATGGTGAATGTCGGCGCACAACTGTAGACGAGGAAGAAAGGTGAATACCTGGTGGTTCGTTGGACAGCAATGTTGTGTGCAAACGTTACGAACGGTAAGATTTTGTCCCAGGTATTGTGGTTCGGTCCGATGTACATGGATATCATGTCAATTAGAGTCCGGTGGAATCGCTCTATAAGGCCATTAGTCTGCGGGTGGTGAGGGGAAGGGGTCTCATGAACTGCGCCACAAGTTTTTAAAATTTCGTCAAGAGTTGTGGACAGGAAGGCCTTGCCTCGGTCACTGAACAACGTGCGAGGTGGACCATGACGCAACACAATAGCTTCTAAAACGAAGGCGGCAACGTCCGAGGCAGAGCTAGTGCGTAGAGGAGCGGTCTCCGCGTATCGTGTGAGGTGGTCGACGGCTGTGATGATCCAGCGGGGATCCGCTGGTGTTAAGGAAATTGGTCCAATTAGGTCTATTCTGACGATGACAAAATGCGTATAGAGACAAAAAATGGGTTGTAATAGGCCAGCAGGAGCGGAAGTTGGTCGTTTCCGGCGTTGACAAAGTGCGCAAGAAGCGACATAATTGGCGACAAAGGCAGAAAGCCGAGGCCAGAAGAAACGGCTCCTAACGTGATTGTAGGTCTTTTGAAATCCTAAGTGTCCAGCTGACGGGTCGTCGTGCAATGCTTCAAAGTTTCACAGTGAACGGGGAAGTACTGGCACCCACATGCCCATACGCATTGTAAGTATACCGCTGCAGGACATAGTTCTCTAGCTTGAACTTCCGTAGCTGACGACGTAGTCTGGCATTAGGTGGAGAAGGCGAGTCATTCAAGTATCCGATGATGCGGTTACAGTAGGGGTCGTCACGTTGGCACGCAGCAAACTGAGCGCTGCTGTTTAAAGATAGCGACCCAGCAACTGCCAGGGGTGATAACGTGAGTGAAGAGAAGCAGCTTGATCACCTGAAGGGTGTTGAGGATGCGTGGTTGGAGATGGAAGGGGGAGGGGGCAGTAAGAGAGAGCGCCGGCATCTTGATGCTGTTTGCCAGACCTGTACACAACGTCAAAAATATACTCTTGCAAACGGAGTATCCAGCGACCGAGGTGACCAGACAAATTCTTCAGCGAGCACAACCAGCATAGGGCATAGTGGTCGGTAATCACAGTGAAGTGGCGTCCATACAAATAAGGTCGAAATTTTTGGATCACCCAAACAACAGCGAGACATTCCGGCTCTGTTATCGAGTAGTTCTGCTCCACAGGTGTTATTGCGTGGGTGGCATACGCTACTACTCACTCGCCTATTACGATTAAGAACACTGTATTTGGGATAACTACAGAGACAGCACTGTTCTTAAGCATATCTAGTCCTGAGGCAGATTATGTGGACCCAATGTCTTTAAAAAAGGCTATAGAACAAAAGCTAATTTTTAGAATTTTATTCGTTGTCCAGATCGCTATCGATATCTCTCTGTAAACTTACCTAAAATCTAATACCGCTGTATTAGACATGTAAGTTATGGAGGAACCGTTCTTTCAAATGACAACGTTATGTGGCATCTTGTTCACTTCCACTCTTTATTATCACTCTGACTTGCTTCAATCTCCTGGCCCTTGTTTGCACTGAATTTGGGATTGCAGCTTTGTCGCTGAAATTTGTTTAGGACCCGCGGTATATTTATCGCGTCACGTCCCATGTATGCTCTCAAGTTGTGATGTAACTTTGAAACTATGTTTGACAAGTTTCTTGCTTTTCTTGATGTATTGTTGATACTGTGGTTATGTTGTTCGATATGTAATTGGGAACGTTGTATTTCTTACTTTAGGACTTACACCTGCCAAAGAGTTAATGAGCTGAGTGCTTTTTGTTCTTCAATAAATTGTTCAAATTAATTTAATGTATTTAAACATGCGAAAAAGACTAGCGCCTGAAAAAATGTTCTAGGACAAATGCTTACGGCTTCTTTGGGACTTCATCTGAAAAATGGATCATCGATGTTCCGCGAGCACGTGTGTTTGATTTACTTTTTTCATTGCTGCATCTCATTGATCTTTCAGGTGCCTCAAAATATTTTTATGACACGTTAAATACGGGCGTCATCAGGTTAGTACTGCAATGCATAATGGGCAGTTTAGTAACTCTGTCACCAGCTAAACGTGGCGTGTTGGAGCAAGTGACATTGTTTAGAAGGTTGATTACGAAACTTCTCCAATGAATCCTGTAGTTATTGATACAGCAAGTACGTGGCAGTGACAGAGAAGGCGTAGACTAGTTTGTGGTAGCCCGCTTTAGAGTTTTACTTAGCCAAATTTTTACTGACCAATCGCCAACAAGAACAACCTACAATTCTCGGCAGCACACCCCAGTTTACTTGTTCCAAGACAGAGGGTCACCATAATTATTGCGCGAGCCAAACAATAGGAAAAACTGAAATGGCTGAATTGACGGGGAGATAACGCCCTTTAAACTTTTCCACAACTTGAGCATCAGAAGAAGTAGTTTCGGTAGTGACAGGAGTAATCGCAAGAACACTAAACCAGAAGAATCAATCAAGCCACTAAATATGTGCAAAAGTCATACTTTTAGTCATTTTTTGTTGACTCATTTAACACATTCCACAACCAGCGTTCACGTGCAAAATCCTCTAGGATGTGGTGCCTGACTCAGTTGCGGTAAGTGACATGTAAGATATGCTGTCATAGATTACAGGGTACGGTGACAGGTGAAAAGGACGAAAGCATAAGATAGGGCCCACAGTATTTGTGTGTAGGCTGAGGCACAGATAGTTATATTGACTCGTGTCCTTGGTGCAAGATGGGGGCGATATTTCGTGACTCCACCGAATGCGAAAGGTGGCTAGCATCATAGGTAGGCAGCGTAGGCAGTCGAAAAAAGTCATCAGGCGGAAGCGCGCCACAAACATTACTTCGCTATACATGCTGCACTCCTAAAGTCATGATATGTTTCTAAGAGAATGACGAATATGCCTAGGAAAAGTAAGTTAAGCATATGAATTTCGTAAAGGAACAAAGACACGAGTTCGGTTTAGAGTTCTCATTACTTGGAATCTTTACGTTCCCATGCAAAAACAAGTAGGAAAAAAAGCTGCAAAATTTTTCAACGCCTAGTTTCTTCGAAAAATTCTTTCATGCTCTTCTGCTTTCTCATTCGACGTGTTTTACTCGTTCTGGCTCCAGTGCATCTGCGGTTAGTTCGGGTATTTTCAACGTGATCACTTAATGCAATATATGTGATTTTGGGACCGCGGTTCAGCATTTTATTTTAACTGATGCGAGGCTAGTGTTTTCATAGGTGCCATTTAGCAGTTTTTTTTGTTGAAGCAGCTTCTCTATAAGCTCAGTATTCACACTTATTATGTGACTTTTTAGTTATAGTCAATGCATTTTTGTATTGTAGCTTTTTTTTGTCAGTCGACCTGTTTTGGTTTGCAGAAGCTATCGGTATGCGTCTAGTTGTTAACGTGATGGCCGTGTTAAACTCTTATTTTGTGCCCGACCTTCCTTTGTTCATTTCGCAGATGCCCCTTTGTGCCCACATTACCGATCAAACTACTGGGTGAGCCATAAACTCCAGCAGCTTTCCGCTATGTCGATTGTTCCGCACTGAACAATCATTTCTTCTATTTCATTCTTTTTCAATGAGCCTTAGCCGGAACAGTTAGAGAAATAACACGGAGCGGAGGAACCACTGGCTGAATATTTGCACTGTACAGTTAAAGAGGCAGGTGCGCTGATCTTCGCAACGTACGAGAAGTTGCGAGGAAACAATATAGAAATGGGTCATGATTATCCACTTTTCCATGGCTGTTCACTTTTAGTGGCGCTGTCTAGGTGTATTTACATTCCAAGCAAAATGCCTGAAGCTTTCTTTTTGCAAATAATTTTATTTGCATGGTCAAGGTCTACATCTCCTTCCCTGTGCTGATATTTTTTTCTGTTGCGAGAGTGAGTCCAGCACAAATATTTTCACCGCACCTTGCCTGCTACAGCGCCAGCAGCCACCTCTCTTTTTTCGATAGCGGGTGCTTGCAGTATTGACTACTTTCTTTTGAGCGGAGAAGAACGCTTGTTTCAGCGCTCTGTTTCATTTTAGTGAAATCATCGGTCTTTTTAGGTGCCTCGCCTCTCCGTCTTGCGGTTATGGACACGGAGCATGCCAGAGGCCCGCCTGGTCACAGGTGCTCACACCCGTCAACCACAAGGAAGCGAGCTGGCTCTCCCAGTGACACTGAGGACACCGATCTCTACTCTATGTCTGAAGACGACACATCCGATGGCAGCTTTATACCTGTCCGGGGTAAGAGGGCAAAGAGAAGGACGGCGAATACAGCAGCATCAGTTCCTGCAAGCACAGCGACTGTGCATTCAAGGCCTGCGCGCTGGCCGCACGTCATCATCTTCATGCCCGAAGATCCATCAAGCAACCTGCGGCTCCTGAACAGGCAAGCCCTTTCGGTTGCTCTCGAATGTGCGGTGCCACATCAAATTAAGGACGTACGAGTAAACCCAAGGAAGAACATTCTCGCCATAGACGTGCACGATGTGAGTGCGCTAGGACAGCTGCAGCAAATGACTGAGCTAGGTGGCATTAAAATGCGCCCCTTTATGCCGATAGATGACAAATCAATTGCCGGTGTAATTTATGACATCGACACTGGCATTCCTAATGCTGACATGTCTACCCTCATCAAGCCTGCAAACGAGGGAACTGTCATTACGCAAGTGCGGCGCCTTGGAAATACGCGCTGCGTAAAAGTTTTTCAAGAGAGATTGCATACTGTCCCACGTTAAAGTTGGACATTTTCGACATCCGGTTCGACCATTCATCCAAAAGCCACTTCAATGTCATCAGTGCTTCAGGTTAGGACATGTCAAGGGCGTATGCGCCAACTTACGACTGTGTCCCCGCTGCGCTGAACCTCACGCTGAAGACGCCTGTCGGGCGACTTCTCTGCAGTGCACCAACTGCAGTGGTCCTCATGCTGCCTCGTCGAAAGACTGTCCTCGAATCCAAAAGGAGCGCGCGGTTCTCAGACAAATGGCCCGAGACAACTCAACACACAGGGAGGCAGCCGAAGTAGTCCGGCGTCGGCGTCGACGTCGGCATCATCGAAAGTCTTCAAAGAAGGCACATTCCCGAGACGCTCCTTCCCACTCTTTAGCGGTTCTATCCAGTAGCGCCGCGAAGGGGCCCACCACTTCTACGAAAGAAACAGAGAAGCCTCCTTCTCTGGAGGAATGGCCCACGCTCCCGACGCGCTCTTCTGCCAAGGAACCTCTGCAGGTTGTGGCCACACAAGAGCCGTCTCCAACCATGGATGATTTGCCTAAAACTGATCGTCAAGTGATCTCGGTGCTGCGTTCCCTTATAGAAACCATCCGAGTCGACATGAAGACACCATCTGCTCGAAGCGCACTTGGACCATTGGACGCCCTAAGCCCAGTGCTTGAATCTCTCAACTAGGAAGATGGCTACTCACACCTCAACATTTCTTAAAAAAGTCAAGGCTGCATTCGTCATTCAATGGAACGCCAGAGGACTAAAATCACTCCTTTCAGATTTTCGTCAGTTTGTGTTTACCAACGTGTTTCCAATCATCGTCATTTGTGAACCCAATTTGTCGAAACCAATAAGACTATCGGGGTACGAAGCTGTCATGTCTTCAACGTATGGTGCGTGCAGCCAAATCATCGTCTTTGTTCGTCGTGAACTGACGTATGTTGTGCAACCAATTGCACCTCACGATGACAATCAGTATGTCTGCATCACTGTGAAAAAGAACCAACTCATGTTTGCTCTCATAGGCGTTTATATCTCGCCGTCAAGCAATCTCGATTCCAGGAGATTAGCGGATATTTTGAGAGTGTGTCCTGCACCATGGGTCCTCATAGGTGATTTCAATGCGCACAATCACGCATGGGGAAGTACGCGGACAAATGCAAGAGGACGCGGGTTAGCAAACATCGCCTACAACTATGGCCTTACTCTCCTGAACGACGGCAGCCCCACTTTTCTTCGAGGTGTGACATACGGCAGCTGTCTCGACCTTGCTTTTGTCTCCAACTCCCTCGCGAGATACGTCAAGTGGTTTCCAGATGTTGAGACACGAGGAAGTGATCACATTCCAATCTACCTTAACATCAAAGACTTGTCTAGTTATGGTCCACGGACGACCATTCGAGCAGTGCAATGGACCAACTTCAAATCTGACATGGAAGATGCTTGCAGCGATGGCCTACGATCTGGGTTAGAGGAAACAATTAAGAGCACAATGCAAAACGCCACTCGCACGGTGACGATATCTTCCACACGAAACGACTTTGATATAGAGTTGGAGCGACTACGAGCACTGCGACGCCGGGCGGAGCGTCGGTATCGGCGTACAAAATCAATTCACAATCTTAAGGCAGCCAGGAGGATGCAAAAGAACATTCGGCGTCGCATGGATAGATTAGCGTCGGAACGATGGACAACGTTTTGCCAGTCACTAGACCCTCGCAAGCCACTCTCACACATTTGGAAAACGGTGCAAGGTCTGCGTCACCCTACGGAACAGCGCTTTCCATTCAAAGCGCTCGCGCTATTTCAAAGGAGGCAAGAGATTGATGTCGCAGAAGATTTCTGTGCGCAGATCGCCAACCAAGCCACTCGTCCAGATTCTCCAGTGAGAGGTGACGTCTCCCGTTCCCGTGACTACCACATGGACCTCCTTTTTACAATGGAGGAGCTCGAGGCGGCATTAGCTCTCTGCAGGCGTTCAACTTCTCCGGGCCCAGATGGTATTCCGTACCGAGACTTGTGCAACCTTGGGGAAGGTGCAAGGAGAGAACTGTTGAGCCTCTACAACATCTCGTGGCAGGATGGCTATGTTCCTGATGACTGGAAAGTAAGCCGCTTGTTACCCATCTTGAAGCAGGGCAAATCCCCACTCGAACTAACCTCATACCGCCCAATAGCATTGGCCAGCTGCGTAGGGAAGATAATGGAACGGATGATACTAGGCCGCCTGGAGTGGTATCTTGAATACCACAAGATTTATCCGAATTCAATGGCTGGTTTCCGACGCGACCGCTCTTCTATTGACAATGTCGTTGATCTAGTTTCGTACGTTCAGCACGAAAGATCCCGTAAGCGACTATCTGCAGCTTTGTTTCTAGATGTGAAAGGCGCTTACGATAATGTACTACATGAAGCCATTTTGGGTGCTCTTGCGGTGGTTGGCCTTGATGGTCGAGTCTTTCGGTGGATTTCGAGTTACCTGGCTGCAAGATCATTCTTTGTGTTAACAGAAGATGGCCCAACTACGCGACGCTATACTTCCAGGGGAGTTCCTCAAGGCGGAGTTCTTAGCCCGACGCCATTCAATCTTGCACTAATTGGCCTTGCTGAATACTTGCCAAGCACCATTAAAATCTCAATATACGCAGACGACATCTGTGTCTGGACATCGGCAGTCACACGTCCTCAGATACGTTACCGGCTTCAAAAAGCAGCAACTATGATTGCCAACTACTTGTTCAAACAAGGTCTCAGCATATCACCAGAAAAATGCGCGCTGGTGGCTTTCACTCGTAAAGCAATGACCCCTTATGTCATCTCAATCTGCGGGCGACCAATTTCTTACGCCAAAACCCACTGGTTTCTGGGCATCATTATTGATAGGGACCTCTGTTGGAGTCCGCATGTGACCTATATGAAGAAACGCCTGACCGCTATTTCTCAACTGTTCAAGTTCCTGGCAGGAAAGACGTGGGGGATGTCAGTAGACGCAATGATGGAGCTCTACAGGGCCCTGTTTCTCGGATTTCTCAGATATAGCTTGCCCGTGCTTAGCAATACCTGCAAGACCAATGTTCGTATTTTACAGGCAGTACAAGCCCAAGCACTGAGAGTGTGCCTCGGTCTGCCCAGATGTACGTCAACAGAAGCAACAATTGCAATTGCTGGTGACTATCCGATACAAACTCACATTGTTGTTGAAGTCCTGAGAACACACATCCGACACTTCGCACGTGCCCCCGGCCATCACCTTGAACTGTTGCCTTCAGAGAGGCGCCAAGCATAGTTCGCCAAAATTATCGTAAAATACAACGATAAACTTCCCTCGGGCTTCACTCATGCATCTAAACCATCCATACCACCTTGGTGTCTTATTCAACCCACAGTGCATCTCAGTGTACCAGGGATCCGGAGGAAATCTGAGTTTTCGTCACCCGTGCTGAAACAACTGTCTCTTCTTCTTATGCACGAGAAATATTCAGACAGCATACATGTATACACCGATGGTTCCACGAACCACCAGTGTTCGTCAGGGGCAGTAGTTATCCCAGCAAGAGGTGTTACCATCAGCTTTAGGACTGACCACTCCACGGCATCTACAGCAGCGGAACTAGCTGCTTTGCGCGCTGCACTTTGTGTGATCAATCGGGAACCACCGCAACAATGGTCGATTTTCAGCGACTCAAGGGCTGCCCTACAATCTGTTATCTCAGCACTGCGTCGCGGCCCGTACGAACAGCTTGTTTTCGAAATTCGATGCCTTCTCCACACTTTAATCGAGAAAGGGCATCATGTGACGCTTCAATGGCTGCCAAGTCATCGCGGCATCATAGGGAACGAACATGCCGATACTTCCGCGCGGGCAGCCCTTGAAGGAACACGAGAAGAAGCCATACCACTTTCGAGGACTGATGTTGCCAGTAATCTTCGACGACTTGCGCGTGAAATCACGTTTTCACTATGGTGCCCACCAAGCATCGATACGAATCGTCAACACCACCTGTCCTCTTTGATGGCTCTCCGCATGCCCACTGGACTCGATCGAAGAGAAGCCACCCTACTTCATCGCTTATGGCTAGGAGTGGCATTTACAAAATCTTACTCCTTTGTCATAGGAATGGCCGACAACGCTCTCTGCGACGCCTGTCATTGCGAAGAGACGCTGCACCACATCCTGTGTGACTGTCCATTGTATGAAATCCAGAGACAGTCACTGGCGTCTGCTTTTGCGCGCATCGACAACAGCCAAATGTCTGTGGACACTATTCTGTCAAGTGCCCGAGAGAAGACATTGCAACAGAAGGCGACGAAAGCTCTGTTGAAATTCCTACGCGACACTGACTTGAACAAGCGACTGTAACAGCAATGTCACACACCGCGAAAGACAAGACTGCAGACAATGACTGAGTGTGCGCGCATGTGCTGCCGAATGTGCTGTTTCTATCTTCCCTCTCTGCTCTCTTTCATCTCCCCCATCCCTCTCCCATGCGCAGGGTAGCAAACCGGCTGCCTATAGGCTGGTTAACCTCCTTGCCTTTCTTTTCCCTCTATTTTCCTTCCTTCTTTTGAGCGGGTGTTAAGTTTGGCCGCTGTTAACGTCGAACAGAGTACTCAATAGTGTCCGTCCTCGAACAGTTCTGCACACTGAGTGTCGCTATCGTCGAGCATAACGTTACATCTACGAACACATTTCTCAAGAACGACTTCAGCCTCGCCCCCCCCATTGACATTGGCTGAGTCAGTTTTCCTCGCATAGTTGACTTTAGCCGTTAAAAAGACGTCAATGCGCACACTGACACTACCTCTTCGACGGCGTCGATTCGCCTGTCAACGTCGCCAGTAGTTCTCCTGGATGTTTTGTGGCACTACTAACTTAAATGGTACTCGGGACGTCAAAGGTGTCTTCTAGGGAATTAACGTACACATGAGGCGTGTCCTCCGCTATAAGACCCCGTGATACGCCATTTCTGATCGAGCTACAAGTGGAGACCATGCACCACGGCACAGAAAAATCTAAGACCTTGTGCTACTTTTAGACCTCCAAGTCCAAGGTTAGGGTGACCACTATATTTTACTGCATGCTGGTATGGTGAAGTATTCAATTTTGCATAGATAGAAAATTACCTTCATCTTCAACCGGCACACGCTCAATACCCGCTGCAGAATTGTAGAAAGGTGGTGAAACACTTTATTCGTCTTTGTCGAGTGTCCATGGTCGGCTTACTGCTCTGCCGTAGTAAAGTACATAAAGTGCTCTGAATTGTCAAATATTTTTCCAACCACAGGAAACTTCTCCTTGCTCTATCCGACCAGAGGTCAACAATACCCTTGCTACATAGTTTAGTTAACCGCGGTTACTACCAACCACGATCAACCGCATTGGACTGCAGTTAGCATCTAGCATGGTTCTCTGGTTTCACACAGCGCAAAAGCGCTCCCCGACGATGGCGCATTTGCACTCGAGAAGCGAAATGTAAACTCAAAGGAGGCCAGAATACCACGTGTGGGCGCTTCGAGGACGTTCACATTCGTTTTGTCATTCGTACATGCCATCCCCACCACCACAATCCCCACTTTGAGAGTTCACGTCATTTTTCCCTGGGAAGGTTGTTGGAACTGAAGGTGAAACAGAGTGAAGTCCAGCAAAACAATAAGAGGTGAAGCATGGAGCCGGGAACGAGGAGTGAGGCCATTGTTCATTGAAGACTTGCAGTGACTGTCTACCAGCTTATCCTATAAAAGTAAGGGTGCAAAATTTGATGGAGTTTTTAATTTTAATGTCGCTGCTTAATTTCGATAAAGCGTCCCCTGCAAGTGCCACTCGCAGGAGACGCGCGTGTTTTTTCTATTTTGCAAGCATGAAAATTCCCGTTGGCGAGTGTACAGAGTAAAAGATATCTAGTTTTTACGTTATTGTTTCCATAGCTGGCCTTATTGAAGACGTTAGTTTAAAATCTTCTGTCAGCAATGACATTTCTAGTTGTTACTAGCTTAACATAAGGGTGTGTATTTTTGTGTTATTAGGGAAAGAACGGCCTTCCTGCATTTTAACCTAATTACGAGAGGATTAGCCATGCTTATCGTAATAAAGAAAAATGATCAGATACACTTCATCTTGAACATATCATAAAGATATTTGTCCGAAAGCTCATTTCTTTGAAAAAAAACCTAGAAACTGCAAGAGTGGCTTTTTTAGCGCCTTTATAATAGGATGAAAGCTTGAAACGACGCACCAGCTAGGGCACGTGATTCGCATTGTGAGACGCCCAATCATTATTTCACCCTCCTACCATGCCGTGACATGACAGGTTAAGGAGATATAACAGGTTAACGTTATTCTTTGGCAACTGGTACAATTTACTCTTGGAAGGTATTCACGGTGCAATAGCTCATAAATATTGCTTGTGTAATAGACAGAAAAGAAAGGCAGCAAAGATTAACCAGATGCCAAGCTCTGCCCCCCCCCCCTCCACACACACACAAGAAAGTGGTCACGTACACCGGTGGCGCTGGAAACTGCAGCGTAAAACAGCTCTTTCAATTTTCTCTGCAAAAGAGCTGCTTTTCTCACAAATGCAAATGGTCTCGCGCAGTATACAATCAGGTGTCTGAACATCAATAAATGACAAGGTAGTGTATTCGAAGAGGTTTTTGCGTGGTATATTCCTTGCAGGGTGTACGTCCCACAGAACAAGCATAGTGATGTCACAGAGAACAAGTGGACGACGCGACGTGTGGATGAAGAGTTCTTCAAGGTGTTTCCCATGTTGAAATGACAACACAAGAAAGAACAACAAGAAAAAGCTTTTGCATAAAGAACCATGTCGTTCTACAGCAACGTTGCGAGAAAAGCCGCAAACACGGTGTCTTTAGCAACAGTACTTTCTGCTAAAGCGTCGCTAAGACTACTCACAAAATTAATTCTGAATGAAGTTTTCTAGGCTTTTTAAAAGGATGTTGAAAGACCTCCCTTGGTGTCATTGACTATACTAGCAAGCAGATCGCTTCCGATAACTCGCACAAGAACGAAACGTTTGTTCAAGGTATCTGAAATCAGCATAAAAGAATGGCAGCATATCCACAGAGTGAATGATGGAGATTGGGGCGAAGCATTTGTCCGTCGATGCGTCCGTCTGTGTGACCGCCCATGCCTCTGTTCGTGCGCCCGTCCCTGCGTTCGTTCATGCATCCGCCCCTGCGTCCGTTCATGCGTCCATCCATGCATCTCTCTGTGTCCGTTCGTCCATCTATTCAACACTCCAAGTCTCACCATCTCGCATCTTTTTATCATATATTCCCCATATAGAAGCACCTCCACTCAGTGGACATTCCAAGGACTAAACGAGAGGAGGCACACGCACACTTTCTTACGGCTTGCGCTTCGGGTCTACTTCCCACCTTCAACCACCTTGAGTTCATGGTATAATATACTAGTTCACTGTATTCATGGCACTGCGGCCCAACGCTCGCTAAACCTTTCTAAAACCAAGGAGGTTACGCCCAACGAGTATAACGTAGCAACCTTTTCCTGTCAGATAGTGCTCAATGTACATGCCAGTGGCTGCTAATGTGAAATGAGAGACAGGAAGATTCAGCTTTTAATTTCTTACGGCGTGCACTTCGTATCTGCTTCCCCCCTTTACCTACCTCTAATTCATTCATGGTATATACTAGTTCATTGTATTCATGGCCCTGCGGCTCAACGCTCGCTAGCCTTTCTAAAACTAAGGAGGTTACACCCAGCGAGTATAATGTAGCAACCCTTTCTTGTCCGTTAGTGCTCAAAGTACATGCCAATGGTTGCTAATGGGGATTGCAGCGTGCGCGTTGACTAAAAGCCGAATGCTCCTGTCTCTCATCTTCATTAGCAGCCATCGGCATGTACTTTGAGCACTATTTTTTATTGTTAAACAACGCACAGAAGAAATCTCTCGCCGGCACCACCTTGGAGGTCAAATGTTATACCTATTTCGGGTATGTGCCACTGCTGATTACGTACTACGAGGGACGCACAAGCCACGCCATAAGGAGCTTCGCCCCTAAAGATAAGCTGTCGAGACAGCGGAAATGTGGCCCGCTCTAATCACGCTGTTGTTGCCTTTCTGTGTTTTGTAATGCGAAGCACTTATTTGCGTACAGCACACACTTTTTTACGTTTCTATCTACGTATCTAGCTATCAATTAATCTAACGGCCTACGTCTTGGTGCTCTCGTGACTGCCTCCATAACCAGGGGTAGAACAAAACAATATGAAAAGGTAGGAGGGTTGGACGGTTTTGAATGTCTGGCGATGACGTAAAAAGGTGACATTTCCGGCACGTATGAAGCACATTTTGCAGAAAACTGCATTTTGACCCGTTTTCACAAGCATTTTTTTCGTTTTGTTTTTCAGGTTATGTTATGGGCATCTCTTATGATGTTTACAGCCACGCTTCAACGCTACGGCAAGGTTTCTATGTGGCTATGGTTCTTTTCTTTTGCCCGTTAACCCCCCCACCCCCCACCAAAAAAGTATTATGAAAGGGTACTAGTATTATTATACTTTTGGACAACTTTTTTTTTGAAAGTTGAATGAAGCGAAGGGTAGTGATCCAAATTTCTCGTATCTCATTGCTTGTGATTGTAGTCTTGCAATCATGTCAGCATTTCCTGCGCTAGCTAAAAAACGTAGTCCTTCATTTACTGCATGTACCTTATTCAGACGGGACGCAGCTTTCACCAGTAATACATTGCGTGCGCGCGCGCGCGCTTGTGTGTGTGTGTGTGTGTGTGTGCGCATGGTGAAACACCGGTTGCACCAGCACCCTAAAAGCAACATTCGATGATGACAATAGCCCGTTTCCGAATTGGACACGAAGGATACTGAATGCCAACCCTGCTTTAGGTATTCTGCTATTGCATTTGAAGGGAAGACCACTCAGAGAATTAGGTGAAAAGTAGGGGCCGTAGCCTGAAACTTACAGGTACAGCTCATGGCATAATTAAAGTGTGTGATATGTCATTGCGTTAGCGACCCTAGACGCCTTGGAAACTTACGCTAGTGTTCAATCTTAGTTAGAGTCATGGGACAACGCGAGCAAAGAGCATTGGTTTGGGTTCTGGGCATCGCTTTCATGGCTATCTTCGATTCCGAGGAAGTGTTCATAAGATATGTTCGACAATGTAGAATACTTGGTACTCTACTGTGGGAGAGCATAATGCCGTCCTTTTTACGTACCAAATAGGCACACGTTAATTACATCACGGCGAATTTACCACTGCTGCCTACGGCGCCGAATGCCTAAACAAATGGAGACGATATCTTTGGTGAACGAGCCTTGATTGAAGATCTGCTACAACTGGTGCACTTTTCACGTTACTTCAACTGACAGAACGACAAAGAATTGTAGTAAAAAGACTACCTTAAGGATTCTCGTACCCAAAGTGCACTTTTTAACGTAAATCTGTTAGTTAATCAAGTATGATTTCACAACAAAGATGACACAGACATCAGATAAGAACACACACCTACTGAAACACACATTGCACTGGGTTTGTCTTTCATGCTGTCGTTTGCATGTTTCATTGCGGTAGCAAATAATGTCGTGTATGAGATTATACGTCTCAAAAAGGGAAATAAAAATATTCACAGCATATCAACGGAATGAATGATGGAGAGTGGGGCGAAGCATTCGTCCGTCCACTCGTTCTTGCTTCCATCCGCCCATGCGTCCGTCTGTGTGACCGTCCATGCGTCCATCCGCCCGTCCGTGCGTGCGTCTGTTCATGCATCCGTCCCTGCGTTCGAGCATGCATCCGCCCTTGCATCCGTTCATGCATCCATCCATGCATCTGTCTGTGTGTCCATTCGTCCATCTATTCAACACTGCAAGTACCACCATCTCGCGGCGTTTCATCATACATTCCCCATAAAGAAGCACCGCTTTCCAGCGGACATTCCAAGGACTAAACGAGAGGTGGCACCAAGGAGGATTAAAGAAAAATTGCTTGAGTGGAAGCTCCCTCAATGCCTTGCCAGCAGACGTGAAGCCACCTTTTGCCACTGCCAAGATGGCGGAATTATGCTCTTTTCTAATGATGCTGTCACAAAACGAGTGCTGAAAAGAGGGCGCGCCGCCAAATTCTCGCGACGAAACGCCGGAGTGACGCTGCGAGGTCAACAATAAAAAAAGAAAACAAGCATCCAAAGACTCCCCGGGCATGCGTCCCTCTCCCCTCGGAAGCGTAGGTTCGCCGACGAACATCCACACCCCACATCGGCGGCCGAGCGAGCCCTCGAAATTTCTAGATGGAAAGGGGCGTGGTGATGCCGGGTTGATTCATCCGTCGCGGACGGCCCTCGTACCGTCTCGCGCTTTCTCCCAGCCTTCGCTGCGCATCGCGCCGACGAAATGATGAGAATTTTCTGGAATCGCGCGCGGAAGGTATTTAACCGAGCAGCGGAGATGGGAGATGAGGAGAAGACGGAAGTTAGCGCCAGAGTGCGTAGGGATTCCGCCGTGTAGTCGGCGAAGGTTTTGTCCGTAGAGACAAAGCAGGAGAAGATGATTTCCACCTGAGGGGTGAGAACTCGAGCTACAGGCAAGAGTGTGTGTTTACCGCTATCGAGCGAAGACGCGTGGCAACAGCTGCGTGTGTAAAGCCGACGTGTTTCCGACGAAAAAGTTTGAAGCTTGGACAGTGGCCCATTGAAGACGCGAGGTTTCCTGGAAGAGAAACTTCGGCGGCAGCGAGGTTTCCTGGAAGAGAAACTTTGGGGGCAGCGAGGTTTCCTGGAAGAGAAACTTCGGGAACAGCGAGGTTTCCTGGAAGAGAAACTTCGGGGGCAGCGGAAGGACATCATCGCTGGACTTTGAGTGAGTGATTCTCAGAAGAGTATCATCCAAACTTTTGTTACAAGAACTTTGGACTGAATAGTTTTTCTATCTCTTTACTCTTCAAGTGTCTTTGTTGTTCAATGCATGCGACTGCATTGTAGTGTGTCTGTGTCCATTGTTTCGAGTGTGGCTGATTGTACTGTGTAGTACGTTGTTTGATTGGTGACATATTGTATGCAACTATTGTGGAGTGTGCATACTTGTAAATTGTTTTGATCTGCCATTATTGAGAATATAATTGTGTTTTGTTTATCAACTCTCGGCTCTGACTTGTTCTTTGGACCGCAGCCGGCGTCCGCTGGCGCGCCAAAAAAGGACCACTTCTCAATTGTCCACGTTTTCGTGGTGCGTTCCGGGGGGCCGATACTTCGGCCCTTGGAATTAGCCCGGTGATCGCCTCCCAAATTAACGGGACCTGTGACAATTATTCTGGCGTCCGCGACGAGGACCTTTTGGTGCACAGAGTGTCTAAAGTAGTGAGAAAAAGCCTCGAGTTGTGGATAGTGCTATCAGAACAATTTTGTGTGTTGTTCAGTGTTCTTGTTAACAAGTGCAGGAGAGTGCTCCGATAGACTGATTCAGGCAGATATTTTTTGCACGCGGCAAGGTTTTAGTTGCGAGACACAATGGATCTCGAAAAGTTAGTCGCTCTTGGTGAGAAGATGGGTCTTTCTGGCGCCGAACTACGGAAGTGGGTCACCGAGAAGGAAAAAAAAGAGAGAGCCAAGGAAGAAAAAGCAGCTGAGTTGGAGAGAGAAAGGCTGGCCGCTGAAAGGGCGAAGGAAGAAAGAGAACAACAATTGAAGTTGGAGCTGGAGAGAGAAAAGTTGGCAGTCGAAAGGGCGAGAGAAAAAATTAAGCAGCAATTGAAGTTGGAGCTGGAGAGAGAAAGACTGGCAGCTGAAAGGGCGAAAGAAGAAATAGAGGAAAGGGAACAGCAGCGACAGCACGAGATAGAACTCGAGTGGCTCCGTTTGCAACAGCGAAGTGAAACTCCCATCCAAGCTAGAGTTGAAAGCAGCGAACGGGAAGATCATGGCTTCCGCTTGAACCCAAGCAAGCTGCTCGTAGCGTTTGATGAAAGGAAGGACGATCTTGACGCGTACCTTCAGATTTGAGACGATTGCAAGGAGCCAGAATTTGCCGGCACATCAATGGGCAACTGCTTTGAGTACTTACTTGAGTGGTGAAGCACTCAGTGTGTACGGTAGGCTGACAACGACTGATGCAGCCAACTATGCAAAGGTGAAAGCTGCTTTGCTGAAGCGATTTAGATTTACTGTGAAAGGATTTCGAGACTGATTTTTGACAGGAAAGCCAGCTGATGGTGAGACAGCTACGCAGTACGCCACACGACTGAGCCATTATTTCGACAGATGGATTGAACTTTCAGGGACAGTGCAAGAGTACGAGCGCAAGAGAGCTCCTAATTAGAGAACAATTTTCATACTAGTTGCCACCCAAGCCTGTCGCTGTACTTGAAAGAGAGGAGAGCTAAGTCACTTGAAGACATGCTTGAATTAGCTGATCAATTCTCGGAAGCGCAAGGTAGCACAAATTTGGCCAATGTCAAGAAGGAGTGTCCTGAAGATTCGAAGAAATCGGCACCCGAACAAAAGAAGCGTGCACCGGAGAGTGTTCCGCGATGTTTTCTGTGTAACCGAGTGGGTCATTGCGCGAACAACTGTTGTACTAACTTTACGAGCCCTACGGTAGTAAAATGTTTCAAGTGTGGTCAGACTGGGCACAAAGCAGACGCTTGTCGTAACGGAGTGAGTCAAACTCACCAGGTATCCTGTGTGCTAGCAGCACCAAAATCCGGTGGTGATGCCGTCGCCGACGGATTCGTAGAATTGAAAAATGGGGAGAAAATTCCTACTGTGGGTGCTGTAATGACAAAACAGCCAACCGGTGTAACGAAGGGAATGCCAATGCTGTCTGGAAAAGTTGCGGGCAAGACGGTTACGGTGTTAAGAGATACCGGCAGCTCCACTGTTATCGTGCGGAGAAATTTGGTGCGGGAAAGTGAGTTAACAGGCAAAACGAAACCGGTTTGCCTAATTGACAGCATGGTTCGGATGCTTCCCGAAGCAGAGATTGAGGTTGAAACCCCGTACTTCAGCGGGAAGGTTACGGCTCTATGCATGACGACCCCCCTGTACGACCTCGTCATCGGAAACATCGACGGGGCGTGAGGGCCGAATGATCCGGAATGTTTTGGGGAAGACCCGAAGATGGAGCCCCCGCCGACACAGGGACCGCGAGATACAGCAGAGAACAATCGCGTGAAGGATTTCACGCGAGCCCCAGGTGAAGCCTGGGTGCAAGAGACAGTGAATGAAAAGATGATCGTGTTGAATGAGTTCACGTGCTGGACAGCTGGACTTACGTCGGCACGACCTCAGCTGACCGACAGTGTAAAGGTGACGGAGTCGGCCAGCCAGGCCCAATGTTGTGACATGAACAAGCGGGTGACAGGATCGGTTGAGCGATATGACCCGCTAACAATGTCGGAAATGGCAACGATGGCTGAGACGCCGCCTCAGATACCATCGGTGGAGAGGGCTCGCCGGAACAAAACGAGAAAAAACAAGAAGAGATCGAGCGAGCACGGCAAGAAAGGGCGCAAGCGCCGCTCGAAATACACTGGATAGGTGTCGAGGTCGATTAGGAATGTGTTTGACAGTGCTATATGTTAAGTTAATGTGGTTGTTATCCTGTGTCGCAACTGTATGCCGAGTGAGTCAAAATGTTTGTTATGGTGATGTGATGTATAGTATTGCACCATTTTTGTAATGACAGAACTTTGTACAATCGTATTGTTTGGAATATGTGAAGTGTTGTAGTCATGTACCTGTGGCTATATTTCATGTGTTGTGAGATTGAATTACAATGTACAATTGTATTGAGTGATCCATTGTGAATGTGACGTGTCATGAGCGAGGGACTATGTTACAGTCTTTAAGTGTGTGGTGACTGTTCGCGCTCGTTTGTGTGGTTTTGAATATTATGAGATAATATTCTTAATGTGAGGGGCAGTGTCACAAAACGAGCGCTCAAAAAAGGGCGCGCCGCCGAATTCTCGCGACGAAACGCCGGAGTGACGCTGCGAGGTCAACGATAAAAAAAAAGAAAACAAGCATCCAAAGGCTCCCCGGGCACGCGTCCCTCTCCCCTCGGAAGCGTAGGTTCGCCGACGAACCTCCACACCCCACATCGGCGGCCGAGCAAGCCCTCAAAATTTCTAGATGGAAAGGGACGTGGTGATGCCGGGATGAGTCATCCGTCGCGGACGGCCCTCCTACCGTCTCGCGCTTTCCCCCAGCCTTCGCTGCGCATCACGCGAACGAAATGATGAGAATTTTCTGGAATCGCGCGCGGAAGGTATTTAACCGAGCAGCGGAGATGGGAGATGAGGAGAAGATGGAAGTTAGCGCCAGAGCGCGTAGGGATTCTGCCGTGTAGTCGGCGAATGTTTTGTCCGTAGAGACAAAGCAGGAGAAGAAGATGATTTCCACCTGAGGGGTGACGACTCGAGCTACAGACAACAGTGTGTGTTTACCGCTATCGAGCGAAGACGCGTGGCAACAGCTGCGTGTGTGAAGCCGACGTGTTTCCGACGAAGTTTGAAGCTTGGAGAGTGGCCCATTGAAGACGCGAGGTTTCCTGGAAGAGAAACTTCGGGGGCAGCGAGGTTTCCTAGAAGAGAAACTTCGGGGACAGCGAGGTTTCCTGGAAGAGAAACTTCGGGGGCAGCAGAACGACAACAACGCTGGACTTTGAGTGAGTGATTCTCGGAAGAGTATCATCCAGACTTTTGTTACAAGAACTTTGGACTGAATAGGTTTTCTATCTCTTTACTCTTTAAGTGTCTTGGTTGTTCAATGCATGCGACTGCATTGTAGTGCGTATTGTTGTCTGTGTCCGTTGTTTCGAGTGTGGCTGATTGTACTGTGTAGTACGTTGTTTGATTGGTGACATATTGTATGCAACTATTGTGGAGTGTGCATACTTGTGTATTGTTTTGATCTGCCATTATTGAGAATATAATTCTGTTTTGTTTATCAACTCTCGGCTCTGACTTGTTCTTTGGACCACAGCCAGCGTCCGCTGGTGTGCCAAAAAAGACCACTTCTCAATTGTCCACGCTTTCGTGGTGCGGTTCGGGGGGCCGATACTTCGGCCCTTGGAATTAGCCCGGCGATCGTCTCCCGAATGAACGGGACCTGTGCCAGATGCCCACTTAAAGATCAAGTGGCTTCGATATGTTATGTAAATGCTACGTTAGTTAAATGTTAAAAGATAGTTGTTCCAAATGAAATAACACAAGGAAACGAGTATGGATGACTAAATATCCAAAGTACTTTGCCTCCAATTAGAGGTTCACTATAAAAAAGTAGTAACTGTAAGACGCACTTCGGGCACTATATGACCCGAAAAAGTTCCCACATTAAGATCAATAAGCGTGAGAGAGAAACACTTTGTTTTTAATCGCTGAACGGTGATACTTTATGATGCCCCCAGTAAGATTGCCGCCACCGCCGCCATCTTGCCAGAGGAACGGCTTCACTTCTACGAAATCATTTCCACTCCAGCAATTTTTTTAATCCTCCTTGGGTGGCACACGCACACTTTCTTACGGCTTGGGCTTCGGGTCTACTTCCCACCTTTAACCACCTCGAGTTCATGGTATATACTACTTCACTGTATTCATGGCACTGCGGCTCAACGCTCGCTAAACCTTTCTTAAACTATGGAAGTTACACCCAGCGAGTATAACGTAGCAACCCTGTCTTGTCAGATAGTGCTCAATGTACATGCCAATGGCTGCTAATGGCAATCGCAGCATGTGCGTTAACTAAAAGCCGAATGCTCCTGTCTCTCATTCCCCATTAGCAGCCGTAGGAATGTACATTGAGCACCATTTTTTATTGTTGAACAATGCGCAGAAGAAATGTCCCACCGGCACCACCTTGGCAGTCAAATTGTAACAATCGTTACACACTATGTCTACGAGGGACGAACGTCTACGAGGGACTATAAAAAGCTTCGCTCTTAATTTGCCTTTCGGTATTCGTTAACGTGCACTGAAGTCCTACAGTACATGGGTCAGTAGTATTTCGCCTGCACCTTGAATACCACCGCCATAGCAGGGTTCCAAGCTATAACCTTCGGTTCAGCAGTCTGCGATCACCAATACGTGGAAGCGCCCATGTTAAGGCATTCTTGCCCATAGATAGTTATACATTGTTTAGCTCGCGTGTTCTCCGAAGTGAGGACTACCAATCGACAATGCTTTTACCATGATGGCCGAGTGTTTCAGGGATGGTTTGAGGAACAGAGTAGAATGGAAAATATTTAGGCAAAATATTAACTACTAACACTAATTTGCGACGATATGTGCCACAGCGCAAAGCTCTAGTTAAAGTTAGGCTTTATTGAAGAATAAATAGGCAGCCTTAGGTACCTGTTGCAATGAAATATTTACAGTAATCTAATCAGAGAACAGCAGGTAAGCAAAATCGTATAAAGGGATGTAGAAATCCGAAGAGATAAGTTCATTATTACCATGAATTTCTTTGCAAATTGTTTATCGTTTTGCGCAATTAAGTCGGCAGAACCATATCCTACCAACATGCGGAACATTTTACTCAATGAAAACTCATTCTCCACTGTATAACGCACGCACGCCACCTTAATTGAAAGTAAAACTCAACTCAACGCAGCGGATGTTAGAACTCCCGTAGCGGGAATGTACCTAGCAGTCACTCCTCGCCTTGGCCTGTATTTGGAAGATACCAATAGCTTTCACGTTCTAAGGTAAACCAATATTCGACAACTTCAAGTATAATAATAAGAATTGATATAAAAAACTGTGCTGTGCTACCACATTGCTAACTGTGAGCTATGACTTGGTGACCGCTAAGAATACCATTGGAAAGCGCAGAGTGTGTAGGCTACACTATCTTCTCTCGAAATGTCCTTCTGCTAATGAAGGGCTCTTCAAGACTTCGTAATGATTTGAAGTCCTATGACAAGGCACCAAGTATGAACAATAGATTAGAACATGGGCAGGTGACGTGTTGGTTTATACTGGAGCTAACTTTCTGCTATTTTTGCAGTGGTTAAGATGAGGTAAACGCTCATTTTATGTCTCTCTTGATCTTTCTGCGACTTCTAAAGTTTTGTCGCCTGCTGCTGTGCCGACGCAGCGACGACGAGGAAGTGGTTGTAGTCACGAATAGGTGAACGCGTGGGCCGTGCAATAAGTCAGTGGGCATTCGTTTTCCAATGTGGTAGCATCCATCTTACTTCATCATCCTCTCCGCTACAGCCTCTCAACTGCATTGAAATATATAGGTGTATTGTCCATGAAAAGAACTCCGGGTGTTTCATCGCTCATAACATGCAAAAAATATTCAAGATTATCCTTCTTTCACAGCACTTACTTTAGCAAAAGCTCCTTTTTACGCCAATTCATTCATCCAGCTCTTAGGGCCAATAAATGAAATAGATGAAATGAATGAATGCTACGTAAATTCATAGAAGCCGGGAGCACGGGCAGTATTACTACAATGTGTCGGCTATATGCCCATAAAGAGCGCATTTGCCACTCGAATATGACAGACCGTGTTTAATAACGTTGAATAACGTTATTCATGAATTAAGTACTCTTTCTTCGCCTCAAAACGTTTCCCGAAATTATCACGTTATTTTTTCTGCCTAAAGCCTAGCTCTAGTGCCATGGCTCGTATGCACTGCCGTCCCCACATTTTGTTTTCGCGACCCAGAGGAGCATTGTGCTATCTAGCGTATTTATTAAGACGGCGGAGAGCAAGCGTTTTTAACATGCTTTGACGTCCGCCTTTATACCGCAAAGTGTAGATAAGTGACACGGATAATTGGGCTAGTTGGTATTGGTTCATTTTTTAACTGAATAAGGGCGCGAACATAAACACTAGAATAAGAAGATTACTGACCAAGAGCGCAATATCCTGTTTTAGTGTCCGTGTCTGTGTGCTATCTCTTTTTCAGTTCTTACATGAGTATAGGGCCTAGTGCAATACATCTGTGAAATCTCACTGTGGACGTTCAATTCATTATCTCACGACTGACCCCACGTTTCAATTGGCAAGTCGCGAACAAATACTGTTGAACACCGGCATATCTTTTAGGTAGGTGAAAATGTCTTGAGTAAAACCAGTGGTCTCGGTTCATTTCCGCCCAGAAATCTGCTACGAGGCAGATACAGATATTCCCCGCTTAATTTTACCCAGAAGTAAAAGAAAATTTAACCTTAAAGAAAGTAAAAATGTTTCTGTCTACGCGTACGTACACAGAAACTACGGCTTACACTGTTGCACCTGAAATATTACATTAACACAGGAATCAATCACCATAGCTACCTTGTTCAACCCCCCTCCCCCCTTACACATGCACTCTCTGCGACAATAGAAAAAAAGATATCTACCTTCAAATGCAGATACAATACTATTTTCCACTTATTCTTTCCAAAAACAATAAGAGAGTGGATCAGCTTAAGTGACGAATTGGTTAGTATAACAAGTCATGATTTAGTTTTTTATATGCTGTGAAATTCACCTTGCATTATGTATGTTCTGTGTCTATGAAAATGTATTTTGTGATGCATTATTATGTTCTGATATATGTGGTGGTAGTTTTTATTTGTATGTGCGTTATGCATTTTGCTACGAATTTCGTTGTACTGACTGTTTTTGGTTCTCCTCCTACGTAATGAGTATATGGTGATGTAGATACTCTGTAAAATAAATAAATAAATAAATAAACAAATAAATAAATAAAGAAATAATTAAATAAAGATGTGCAGACCCCGATGCAATATCACGCAACACTGATGAGGCCTTACAGCTGTGTGGTTATCTTGTATCAAATTATACACCATTCATCTTCAACGGTGCTGGATCCCTAACAACGTGGTCAACTTTACGTTGTCATAAAAATCACCGTGAAACGCCGTGCATACCTCATGAACTTCACCCTCAGCACGTGGGCTGTTGTTCAGATCTGCTGTAGGTCTGAAATCCGACTCGCACAACAGACATGAGCACCAATATTTTCTTTTCTTGAGTTTTATTGATATGTGCAATATCGTTCATAGGTAAAATAACGAGGTGCTATTGCAAAGACAGAAGATGGTGCAAGTGCAAGAACTTGCTATTGTTTACATGGATTTAAGTGGCACTTGACGGACAATGACTCAAGCACAATATTGTGCTGCACAGCTTGCTCTTCCACGCCGAAGAAGCGCCGCGAAATCACGAAGGTAATTGTGCAAATGATGATACCTTAGGACGTTGGTTTTATATAGTTTAAACAACATGCTACTTTATGTTCACCACCCTTTTTGTTTTCCTGCTCTTTCTTTACATGGCAGAAAATGGGACATATATTGTAGCGAACCGCGCCGTTTTTCTTGCTTTTAGGAGCGAAGCTCCTTGTTTAGAAAAAGTTTATTTACAGCATGTACAGAACACAAAGCTTCATACCATTCCAGTAACAGGGCACATACACTTCTGCACATCTATATTTAACGACTAACATCACTACGTTACAGTGAAGACATTTGCTCTAACATACATGATTATGTTGGCATACATGTACACAAAAATTCAATGTGATATAACGATACAAGGGTATAACGATACAATAGAGCCAAATAAAACACAATTTGTAACAAATGAAATCATATATAACAACTCAACGGGCGCTGCTTAGCACCAAGTCGGTCGAAAAATGAGTTGTATCCTTTCGTGTTCCACCTTGACGAAAGGGCACGACCAATGCCGCAGAAACTCTTGCTCCCCGAGGAAGAAAAGCTCTTCGGAGAGGAACGCGAGGATCTCTCGTCTCAATCTCCCCAGTATCGGCCACAAGGCACGCCGTCGGCAATTGGCAGCTACGGCCTCACATCGGTTTCTCCAAAGGCTGAACAGCCCCGCAACTATTAAGAGAGCGGAGAAGCGGCTACGCGGAAATTGGCCGTTGGACACGAAAGTTCGCACACCCTGTCCCCGAAAACCAGCATTAACCGCACGCCAAAAAAGGCGGGAAACCACACATTCAAACGTTGCATGTAGATTGGTCTCTACCATGACGCAGTTGGGGCAAGTGGAAGTGCGAACCACCTGCCATCGCTGCAACCGATCTCGCGTGGGGAGCAAGCCCCAGCCCAACCTTCAGACAAAGTCTCTGAGATGCCCTGGCAACACTGCGGCAGTTATTGGTTTCCAAGCGCGGTTCAATACAGATTGACGATGCTGGGGCACCAAGGGCCGTAGAAGGGCGGCCATTGTGTCCACCACTTTAGAATCAGCCACCTCTATCTCTGGGCATGTAACTTCCAAACGTCGGTGAAATGCCAGAAGAGCTCGATACAAAAATGGTAATTCAGTTGATTGGGGACCTTTGTTTAAATGGCTATCCGGCAAGAAGACACGTAGTGATGGCCCCAGATGGTAACGAGCCAGTGTCTGAGCGGGCATGTCATCATTGCTTAGTATTCGCAATAGAGTGCGGAGGCACAATGTAGAAGCCGTGACGGAAACGTCGGGGAATGCCAAACCGCCTTGATCTCGCGGTTGAGCTAACGCTGGACGCGATAACAATTCTGTGCCACCAGACCAAAAAAATGAACTGATGCAGCTTTGCACTTTCCTGCAGACATGGGGCAGTGGTTTAACAGAATGGCAAATGTACCGAAATTTTCCTAGGTACACCGTTTGAGTTAAGTATCGGCGTTCCAAGAGGGGGAATTCGAAGTACCTGGCTGCTTCGATATCATTTAGAAGAGTTTGTACAACGGATGACCAGATGCTATCCTGTATACCGAATACAGTGAAAGTAACTTCGAGTATTGAAATCTCAGGAGACCACTGTAAAGGCGACGTGATGTTGATACGACCGCTGGGGTTGCCAATGAAAAAATACTGGCTTTTAGAAAAGTTTAACCTTGCACCGGAGATACTACCGAAATCATGGAATGTATCAAGAGCATGCAGCAGCGACTGTTCATTATGTACATATAGAGTGATATCATCTGCATATGCAGCGACTTTTACTTGAGTGTTACCAGGTAGAGGTAAGCCACGAATCTTCGGGTGATGTTCAACGGCCCTTAAGAAGGGCTCTAATGCAAGGATAAATAACACTGGGGAGAGGGGACACCCTTGACGGACCCCACGCGTGACTCTAAATGCGTGACTCTCACGGGAATCTAAGTAAAGGGTACTTTCTAAATTGGTGTACATCGCGTTGATAAGGTCAATGAACTTATCCGGGAATCTGTATGCATGTAAAACATTTAGTATGTAGCCATGTTCTATGAAATCGAAAGCTTTCTCTTGATCTAATGAAACCAACAGTCCTTGCGCACATCGGCTAATGGTGTATTGGATGATGTCACGCGTTAACCACGTATGGGTGTGTATTTCTCGGCCCGGAACAGAACAGACCTGGTGGGGAGCGGTTAATGTTGCAAGAAATGGACTGATTCGGCGCACCAAAATGTTAGCCAAGAGCTTGTAATCTACATTGAGTAGGGTAATAGGGCGCCAATCTTCTGGTCGCGTGGACATTGGGTCTTTCTTGGGAACTAGTGTTATACGGCCTTTGTGGAAAGAAGTTGGAAGTGTAATATCTTGGAAACACTTGCGAATGACGCGTGACATAGTTGGACCAATGATAGGCCAGAACTGTACATAAAACTCTGCAGGCAGTCCGTCAGGCCCTGGGGCCGATCCCTTTTTCATTGCGTCTAATGCGCCTTTGATTTCGTCATCGGATGGCGGTGATAGGAGGACGTCATTTGACATGTTGGAATCATGAGGTAAATTTGCTAGTAGAGGATGCGAAGAAACGGATCCTGGGTAACAGACATTAGCACCAGATTTAGCTATTGACTCAAAGTGTTGAGTGAATTCCTGAAAGTCGCGCGTACCCGCAGCAGCTGGGGTGATAGAGTTCAGCGAGTGGGCAGGCGAGCCTGGTGGACGAAGCAGAGCTCTGCGTGCATACCTTAGCACCTCAGGGTGCGCACAGGGTGCACGTCTACAGCGCCAAGTTGCAGCCGAGAGTGAAGAAGCGCGCATAATACGCTGGTACCGTTCAACGAGCTCCTCTTGCCATGCCCGCATTACAGTGGAAGGACTGTGATCTCGATTGGCAATTCGTATCTTCTGGATTAACAATGACGCATCTTTTGACATACGGGTGCAAAGTCCTCTGCCCGACGCACTGCAATGATGCCGCCACTGTTCTTTGAGGCGATCCCAATCAGCTACATCGGCCCCAATAAGCGATGCGCGTAACGCTCGGGATAATTTTTCCGTAGCCTGAGAGTCCTGGAGGACGCGGCAATCGAGACGCCATGGTCTGTGAACCGTTGGCGTCCCCGCTGGCAGGCGGAGAGATAACCTAACCGGCCGATGGTCGCTAATGTACACCAGTGTCGGTGGCAATGACATTACCCCAATGTCGTGAACGTAGGTAATGAGACTGGGGGATGCATACACGCGATCAATTCGGCTGCTCGACGTTGCTCGATGCCAAGTATAGGCATAATTACTGCCATGCACACTTTGATGAATGTCACTCAATGCCAATTGCTGCACTAGACGTTCGAGTTCTCTGGCATTCCAGTTTGACCGGCCGCGACCCGGACCTCGAACGTCTGCGTGTGAGTCTAAGACACAATTGAAATCCCCTAAAAGTACCACATGTCGGGAATTTAAAAGGAACGCATCAAGAGATTGGAAGAACGCGTTTGAGTTTTCGCGTGCCGCTGGGGCATACACGGCAACAAATCTTATTTTTAACGAAAAAAAAGTGCAGTCGAACGCCAGCACGCGTCCGAAGGCATCGAAGGAAACATGATGGTCACGTAAAATACCTCGGTTAAAAATAACGACTCCGACGCCAGTCGAATGCGTGCTGGCGTACGAAAAGAAACAATCAAAATTGAACGCGCGCTTGAAAGCGAGTACATCAGAAAGCTTGAAAAAATTTGTTTCTTGCACGAACAGCAAATCACAGTGCACTGAACGTGCAAAAGCCAATACCTCAGCCTGTTTTTGTGGATTTCGGAAACCTTGAACGTTAAAAGTAATAACTTTTAGAGTAAGAGCCATGGGGAAAATGAAAACATAGTATCGGATCACGCAAATGCAGGGGTACCTTTATCAGGTGCGGGAGCCAATGCCCCGCAAGTGGCTGAGTCATTTTTTCCGGCCAGGCAATCCACCGGAGGCTCGGGGCTTCCGGGATCGCGTCGAAGTCCGTAGGGGACTTCTGTCTCTGGTGGGGGCTTCTAAGTCACGAGTAGTTATCCGGGGGCGTTTGGTGTCCGGGTTCTTGAGCAAGGATGGTACAAAGACGTCTCCGCTGTCCTGGCTTATGTCACTGGGGTTGGTGTCTTCGTCAATTTGTAGGGCCTTATGGCGTGGCTTGGGCGTCCCTCGTATGTAACCACCAGTGGCACATACCCGAAATAGGTATAACACTTGACCTCCAAGGTGGTGCCAGTGAGAGATTTCTTCTGTGCGTTGTTTAACAATAAGAAATAGTGCTCAATGTACATGCCAATGGCTGCTGATGGGAATGAGAGACATGAGCATTCGGCTTTTAGTCAACGCGCACGCTGCGATCCCTATTAGCAGCCATTGGCATGTACATTGAGCACTATCGGACAAGAAAGGGATGCTACATTATACTCGCTGGGTGTAACCTCCTTAGCTTTAGAAAGGTTTAGCGAGCGTTGAGCCGCAGTGCCACGAATACAATGAACTTGTATATACCATGAATGAACTCAAGGTGGTTAAAAATGAGAAGTAGATACGAAGCGCAAGCCGTAAGAAAGTAAAAGCCGAATTCTCCCGTCTCTCATTTCTCATTAGCAGCCATTGACATGTAAATTGAGCCCTATCTGACAGGGAAAGGTTGCTACGTTATATTCGCTGGGCGTAACCTCCTTGGTTTTTGAAAGGTTTAGCGAGCGTTTGGTCGCAGTGCCATGAATACAGTGAACTAGAATATACCATGAACTCGAGGTGGTTAAAGGTGGGAAGTGGACCTAAAGCACAGGCCGTAAGAAAGTGTGCGTGTGCCATTTCTCGTTTAGTCCTTGGAATGTCCGCTGGATGGCGGTGCTTCTATATGGGGAATATATGATAAAAAGATGCGAGATGGTGGGACTTGGAGTATTGAATAGATGAACGAACGGACACACAAACAGATGCATGGATGGACGCATGAACGGACGCAGGGGCGGATGCACGAAAGAACGCAGGGACGGGCGCACAAACAGACGCATGGACGGTCACACAGACGGACGCATGGACGGACGAATGCTTCGCCCCACTCTCCATCATTCACTCCGTGGATATGCTGCCATTTTTTTTCTTTGGATATGTCTGGTTTGAACGAGCAGAGAAGCATAAAATAGTAGAACTTGTAACTTTTTTGTTTTATACGATGTCGTCACGGGGTAATTATGAGCCCACAGTTTCTCATGAATCCCGCTTACCTCAAGCAACTTGAAGTTCTATTGACCACGGCCAGTTTGTATGCACACAAGACCTTTCACATTTAGAGCCCATCCAAATGTGACCGGCGCCACCGGGTACAAAGCAGTGGTCTAGTTCTTGAACGGTGCTACGCCATAGACGCAAATCACCGTATTCAGAAACGCTGATTAACTTGAACTTGACTTGCCATCGACTTCACTGCAGCACGAAGGTCTCAAAGGGCCACTCACCAGGCCCCTTACCGAATTTCAGTTAGACAGTGGAAGTTGTTGGGTGTCCGATGAGGAGCGTTTTGCCACAAAATTTTTTCGAATCGGTTAATTACGAGCGGAGAAAACAGGTTTTTCGAAGCGGCGCGAAACTAGGGTGAGAGGAGACCACCTCGAAACCCTTGCCGCTCCTCTGCGTAGCCTTCGCAAGCCAAACCTCTTCGCCACCCCCTCCGGCATCCGACCAAGAGGTGACGTTTCTAAACGTGCCCAAACGTGCCCAGCCCCCGTGCACGCGAGCGGCGTTGTTTTGTTGACCAGCGTTATTTTGTGCTCTTCTTCCTGTTTCTTCGGAATTGTTTGGAAACGCTGGCTTAGACACGATCGAGTAGAGGAGCACAATGAGTGCGCGAACGCGTAGGAGCGTTCCACGGCGGTCGTCTGCTCGATGCGCTGACCACAGGGACACGAACGCATGTGAAACGCTGGCACATTAGCCCCGCCTCTCGTAGCATTTCACGAGAAAAAATGTAAAAAAAACGTGCGCAATTTTTATTGCGTCTCATTATTTGTTCCAAGATTTATTCATCTCTTAAAACAACAAATACATAAACAACGCATGTTGTGGTAAATAATTTTTGCCTTGTCACGTGGTATACTGTTGACAACGTCAGAGCAGAGTTATCAACGTAGAGGAGCAATGCGACCGCAGCGCTGTGTATGTAAGGCCATTCTTACGCCGACGTGATTCCCTCATTCTCTACGCGTGCGCCGGTAGAGGAGAGGGTGAGCAGCTTTCATCTTGCAATTTGACCCATTTTCACGGCGCGTAGCATTGCAAATTTTGGCAGAAGTGATCATGAACGCCTCGTCTACGCATTGGGCTTGTCAGCTCAAAATTGTCAAACCTGGTGAGTGGCCCTTTAAGGCAGTGCCAAGGCAGCACAAACGCAATGACGCGTTTCAAATGCGCTGCAATGAAGGTAGTTTCAAGTAAAGTTCAAGTCAAGAATCGTTTCTGAATACGGGGGTAAGCTTCCTCGGGTGGGGTCAGGGGAAATCATTGGCCGAGTGGATCTCAGATAGGCCACCAGTGGGATAAATTAGCTTCTAGTTTCTCGCCATCCCCTTCATAAGTGAGGGTAGTCCGCGCTGTTCTAGGGTTGTGGCAGTCTCAAGAAAGGGCACAGTAACTTGACTCGCAAACCATTGTTTCGTACTGCAGTCTACTTCGTAAGAAGAAAATCTCGCAGTTCATTACGCGGTGTGTATTTCACTGAATCTCTCTGGCAATAATTCGCACTTGAAAATGACATTTTTTTCCATGAACGTTGTTACTGAGTACATTGAAAATGACATGGCTAAAGAAAGGCAAGAACTAGTCAGCCATGCTTCTTTTTTTTCGATAGTCAGTGCTTCACTCGCAACTCAGATGCAGTTGCGTAAGCTAGTGCATCGAGCTCTCAGATTCATGTACTAATATACACATATTACAATGGGTGAGAGAATAATACGGTAAAAATGGCACGGTGGTAGTTGTGATAAGGTTGTTTATAATAAAGAGACCAATAAGAGCAGGTGGCGTCAAGGACAGTAATGCTCTTCGGAAAAATGGCGAGGCTGTATTCTGTTTTTCACACCTCATGAAAACAACCCACGAACATAAATCACAGAAGACTCACTAAAGGTAACAAAACATTTGACAACCTATGTACAGCCCTCTGAGCAGAGACATAAACAAGTCTACTTCAACGACAACCGGAACAGTCTCACCGGTGAGTATTAGTACTGAGGCGTCTGGGGATGTCTACGGAGAGCGGGCACGGCGATGCCATCGTTGGAGAAACCAGTCGAAGAGCAGGGCGACGCTCATATGTAGGGTCGACGAAGTCAGGCAGTCTTCTCGGAAGCGTGGACGAGGGGCCATAGCCAAGCACTCTGGCCATTGCCGGACAGTGGACCCGGTGGGTACGATAGCTTCTCCCTGGCTCAGTGCATCATCGAAGCTTGAGGTCAAGCGATGCAAGTCGCCCCGACTCTTGAACTCTGCCAGGTACTCGGGGCAAACCACGGCCGTAACGCTGGCGAGCTGCCTCCCCCTGCCTCGGCACGAACGAACCAAGAGCTCCTTTTCATCACACTTGCTGCAGTAGGCTTTCTCTCTGTTGTAGTATCGGAAGTCTCGGCTGTTGCGGTAGACGTACTCAGCATCCACATGCCACCAGTATGATGAAACTCCTCTGGTTCTCGGCACGACCAAGTTCAGAACGAGGTTCTGCTGACCCTCTTCTTCACAGACAATCAATTCGTCGTCGTCGCTGCTCAACACTATGAGCTCGCAGTCCTCGGGCTTTGCGCTGGGTGAAGGTTCATCAAGAGCAGCTGCCGTCAATCGCCTTCTCTTCCTCTTTGGCTTTGTTGAGATGCATTTAGATACTTCTGCGTTAGCTGCACAGTTCGGGACTTACGTTTCTTAGGGGGAGGGACATCGAAGGCGGTCACGCCGTAATCGTCACTTTCTCCAGCGACAGGTTGTGCCTTCGGCGTTGCGCATTCTAGTTCAACGACAGGGGGTGTCTTTGGCGCTGCGCACTTTTCTGTTGTGTTGTAGTGCACAGCTGAGTAGAGGAACGACTCGGTCTCACTGTCTACATCATCGCTGTCCACACCGCCGGTGTCCGACTTGGGGAATGAATTACTGTACTCGTCGTCATACCACATACTGCTTGCCATCAGTTAAAGCAGTGCATACTCGGCGGATTGGCTGCTGGTCGTTTGAGAGGGCCTAGGTGGCAGACCATCACTTGACCAGAAAATCTCCGACAGAGCGTTCCAGGCAGACTGGAAAAGTCAACTGAACAGTGCGTTCAGCCGACTTTTCCAGTCTGCCCGCTGTGCCAGAATACATAGCCTAGCGGATAAAAAAAGCAACCTTGAGACAGCGTCGGTGAAAATCGAACGCGACGCAAGCGTCTCGCTTCCCCGCATTTGTCGGCGGATTGTGGCCGCGATACATAGAGAACTCGTGCACGCGTCATTTTTCAACGCGTCCCTAACGGCGAATATCAAAAACTTGGAGACGGGGCAGTGTGAGCAAGCAACGCAGCTCCCTCGGATCAGTGTGCGGTGATTGCAGACAACAACGCGTCTGAAACGTGTTTCATGTTTGCCAATCGAACCATGTGCTTGCAAGAGCAGCTGTTTATTAACACCTCAAATTTCACATGTTCTAACGGTAGTTGTTTGTGCTAAGATAAAAAAAAACTGGATGTACTGCGAAACCTCAAACTTATTTTTAGCTTGAAAAACAGGAAGAAACTGCGAAAATATGCAACGAACTTTCGCAGCGTTAGTGACCTTGTAGCGTCGCTAAGTAACGTCGCTTACTAGTTAGACTTAACCGTACATTACCTGAAGATGTGGATGCAGGAGGAGGAAGCTCGTGAGAGAGAGGAACGTGTCGCCGAAGTAGAAGCCCGAAGCCAGCATTCAGAGTGCGAGGCGCGTGCACGTCGCGAGCAGGAAGAGTGGCGCAATGTACATGCATAAGAACTTACAGCGCAACACCAGAAAGAATACAAGACAGGGAAGGAGTAAAAAAGAAAGAAAAGACGGCACTGACTCACAACTGTTTTTTATTGGAAAAAACGGGGTGAAAAGTGTATATATAGGTACTGGCAGCCTACATCTCAACATGCGCAGAATACGAGGTGCACCAAGGTAGCGTTATCACACGCATGGGAAGAAACAAGATTGGCCTAAATAACTTAACTCTTTTTCATTCAGTGTGACGGATGTTGCACTAACGCACTTGCTCCCCCTAATCTTTATATGATATGCCTCAGCGATTTCTCTTGTTAGCTGGTTAGGATGCTTGAAGATGATGGTGGTTCTCTCAAAAATGAAACGACAACCGCATGACCTGCAATGTTCCGGCAGATGAAGTCGCGCGATGATTCCTTGAAGAGATAACTCATGCTTCCTTAAGCGAACATTCACAAATCGCTTCGTTTGTCCCACGTACTCCCTACCACACGATAATGGAGTTAAATACACAGCTATCGTGTGGTTGTGAGTACGTGGGACAAACGAAACGATGTGTGAATGTTCGTTTAAGGGAGCATGAGTTATCGCTTCAAGGAATCGCGCGACTTCATCTGCCGGAACATTGCAGGTCATGCGGTGGTCGTTCCATTTTTGAGAGAACCACCAGCATCTTCAAGCATCCTAACCAGCTAACAAGAGAAATCGCTGAGGCATATCATATAAAGATTAAGGGGAGCAAGTGCGTTAGTGAACCATCCGTCACACTGCATCAAAAAGAGTCAAGTTATTTAGGCCAATCTTGTTTATTGCTTTGAGTGTGATAACGCTACCTCAGGGCACCTCGTATTCTGCGCATGTTGTGATGTAGGCTGCCAGTACCTATATATACACTTTTCAGCCCGTTTTTTCCAATAAATAACAGTTGTGAGTCAGTGCCGTCTCTTCTTTCTCTTTTGCTCCTTCCCTGTCCTGTATTTTTTCTGGTGTTGCGCTGTAAGTAAGTTCACGATGGATCCTAACCAACTGGCCCAACTTACCGTTTTACTACATGCACATGAACATGAGGCGGAGCTGGCTCGCGAGAAGGTGGCGTCAGACGAAAAAAATTGCCCGCAGCTTCCCTCGGGGGAACACTGAGGAGGATGCGGAGCATATAATTGGTTAACGGGGTGTTAAAGTGCGACTTACTTGGGTCGATGGCTAAATTGGTTAACGTGGTTGTGAAATGGGGTGTTAAATGAGTGAACACGTATGACACGTATGCGAAAGGGCGGTGTTTTATCTATTGCGACGAACTTTGAGGACGATGGCTTTGTGGTCGGTAAAGTAAAGAGTGAGTACAAACCAACGGACGAGCGGCAACTGAGCGAGCGAGCGCCGACCTTGAGTATATATACAGCGCGACGGCGCATGCGCTATCAGCTGTCGAATGTTCTCGAAGGAGAAGCGCGCGCGCGGCACAGATGGCGACGGCGCGACGGCGCATGCGCTGTCAGCTGTCGAATGTTCTCGAAGGAGAAGCGCGCGCGGCACAGATGGTGGGCGACGGCGCGACGGCGCATGCGCGCGCGTCAGCGGTCGAATGTTCGAGAAGCGGTGCGGACGGTGCGGACGGCGCACTACAAGGCGCGAGTATAAGATGCTTCCGCATCTAATAAATGTTGTCACTTCGCTTGCGTCTTGCGGAAGCTGAAGCATGTTGTGGGGGACAAATAGACTTGTTGGTCCTTAATGAGCGTTCCCCGCCACAGCAAACAGGTCCTAGAACCACAAAGCCCGTGCTTTAAGAGAAGCAAGAATATATCGATGATTCATCCTAGTCTGTAGCAGAGATGGCAATCGGCACCATCCGCTGTCCAGAGGGAGCTGCGTTGCTGGCACTAGCCCATCCTAAATTCGCTAACGTTGGCCGTTAGGGGCACACAAAAAAAACACGTGCACGCATCCCCGTGTATCCCTGCTGTAATCCACCCACTCACGCGGGCAGGAAGACGCGGGCATCGTGTTCTGTTTTAACGTGATAGCGTTAAGAGCTTGTGTCACAGAAAGCCCGCCGCTGGCGTCGGCCCCGTTGGTTGTGAGCGAAAAATCGTCTGTGCGTCTGTGACCCAAAAATCAAGTTACTGAGTTAGCCACGGGAGGCCGTTACTTGTCCACGCGTGCGCGCGCGATCACACTGAGAAAGTCACGCATTCGTAGAAAAAAAAAAGGTGCTCAAGCTCTCGAGGCGCGGTAGTTTTTTAGCCCTGCCACCACTTTCTGCTTAGCTTAGGGCGCTTTCGCCGGGGCGAGAGAAATGATAATGCAATTGCAGCATGCGACAAGCCTGTGTAAATCCACTCGCACTGGACGGATTCTTAAAAAAAATTTGAGGCGTTGACTTCGTGAGGCAATATGCTCTTCTAGTGAATCCATTCCATGGTTACTTAAAAAAGTGTTTCAGGGCCCCTCTAACGCACTTTGTTTGACAGGTGTCACGACGAAAACGAGCCCATTCGGCCATAACAGCGCGCGCTGGTTCAAAGTACTGTGTGCGTGTTTGTGTGCGTTCGTGTGTATGTAACAAAACATATGATTAAGCATTCACTTAGTGGTTGAAAGGTGCACAAGGAACCGGATTTCGCTATTACGTTCAACTCTCAAAGGCGTAGCTTAAGGGTCTCCAAATTTTTGACGGACCCCACCTATTACTGTGTTTTTATCCGGCATTGCGTTAGGGTGCTGCAGTCACGCCAGAAAAGTCGACTTCGTGGTACCTATAGGGCAACAATTGCCTAAGGGTAAACTTAATGCACCATGCATAGTAGATGGCGCGCGAGAAGCTAGAAAGACTTTTGCAGAGCCAGCTGAGGCCACTGATTCTTGTGTGCCAGTGGACGGGGTATCAGGTGACACAAATATGGTCGAGGGCCATGCGAATCACTTGCTCGTTAAGCGAGAGAGTTTGACCTCTCGGGAGCAAGTGTGGTTTTCCCGAGAGACCAGGAGGAGAGATCAAAAGCGCTCGTCCAAGCAGACAGGATCGCGTCGCGAGTACGTACTAGCGTATTCGATGAGATAGCCGAGCAGGATTGCCAATATGGTGAAGCTGATATCATTGAGTTCAACACTCATTCCGTTTAACATCAAGTGGGAGATGAAAGCATAGAGAAAGGTAATTCATTTCTAAGAAGCGACACATCCGGTACGTTTCCCGTGGCTTCTTTGGGTGTGCAATAGACAACATACTTCATGTGGGTTTTCACGCGCGTTGAGCACTTTTACGCGAATGCGAGTTGTAGGCTTGCCCGGGGGATCAATCGAACGCTCCCTACGTGCTGCGCGTAGAGCCGATACCACTTATTAGATGCCAAATTTTGTTACTTTGTTGTTACGGAACAAGCTGGACTTGCGAGCAACACAATGCATATTTACAGTGAGGTGTCTGATCATATACGCCCCCGAGCGTTTCGACTGCTCAGCTGTGCAAACCAGATGTATACCGACCGTCTCGTGTGGGACACCATAACTTAAGCGTACAGTTTCATAGCCAACTTCCCTTTCTAAAATTAGAATTTTAAAAATGAACTGGCATTCTCTGTAAATAGTGAAGTAAGTTTTGAATTTGAAATAATGGTTTCATGCAGTTAATGTCTTAATGTTTAACGATCAAATGCATAGCTTTTATAGCAGTTGTTTGATTGTTCTCAGCTGTAACCGGTCTTCCCGAATGGTACATGTAACTTGGATATGTTCACTAAACAAAATGATCCTACGGTTACGACTGCATCGATTGTGCTTCATTTGCTGACGGACGTTAACTGAAGCGTGTCAGCATAGACAACGTTTAACGCTGTTTAGAGCTTATGGCTGTGGACCCTGCATGGCCCGCGTGTTCTATGAGAAATACTGCCTAACTTCGTCGACCCTGTGACCTACCCGCTCCGTCGTGCCTTCATCTGAGCGTTGACCTGGTCTTCACCGGATTTCTCAGACGACGACCTCCGTGTGCACGTATCTGCTCGCCGTAGACATCTGCGACCCCTCAGTATACCAGCACTCAACGTTGAGACTTTTGGTTGCAGTTGGACTACACTTGTTTAAGCACCTGCCAAGATCTTTGTATCTGGGTTGTAAGATGTTTGGGTTGTAAGATGTGTTTGATGTTTTTGTGTTGCTCTGGTAAAGTGAGGGAAACAGAAAACAGCTTCGCCGCCTTTCTTACGGACGTTGTGGTCAAGGACGCAATGAACTCCAGCTAATTCAAATAGTCCGAAGAACCTCATCACAGTTGTCTGCGTAAGTTCTGCGACAGTTCCTGAATATACATTTATATATGACAAGCAAAGAACACTAAAGTTTAAAGAGAGAAACATTTAGGCAGTTTGGTTTGCCTAGATCTTTGAAACAACATGCAGACACGAGGACGAGCAAACAATGGGTCAGGCATTGACAGGAAACCGAAATGTTTATTAAAACACACACTTTTATGCAATGAGCGGTCACGTGTACACCGATGGCGTTAAACCTAAACAATGGTAGAACCAAATTTTTGATTGAATCTACCATATAGATTTTGATCGAGGCTACCATATCGTGTGCACGAGAAAAAATCAGCAAAAGATGCCTGAAGATACGTGTCAGTTCACTCTCTGAAAATGACACTGAAGGGCTGGCTAATGGAAAAAAAAAATCGCTGTCATATCCACAAAGTGAATAATGTTAAAGGAGGTTGTTCAAAGGTGCACGGGACATTTTTTGGTGATACCATTTCCCTAGGAAGGCTTGTCAACGAGCCGAAGCATGATCTGTACGTCGAAGGCAGCGTTGTTGGGCACGTTCCGCGGCCAGCAGTGCACAGTGTTGGCCACGTCGATGGGTACGTTGACCACCTGGCCCTTTATGTTATACTGGCCGCTGTCATGAGTTAAATGACTAATGATTAGGAATGACAGACACAAAGATATCAGGCGTTTTTCAACGAAGTTGGGAGTTAGGCACGCAAGGGGGCTTGGGGGAATATGGATACCCGTACGTAACACTCATTGTAGGAACCTGTCACGTGCTACCGTACCGTGACAATTCTCGCCTGCCGGCCTGCCTGATGGTCTTTTTTTTTTCTCCTCCCGGCTAGGAAATTTCCGGACCCCACCCCTACGGCGTCTCTCATAGTCATATGGTGGTTTCGGGACGTTAAACATACATAATCAATCAATCAATCAATCAATCAATCAATCAATCATCAATCAATCAATCAATCAATCCTCCCGGCTTGGAGGCAGCGCGCGTTCACGCGTGGCCAGATCAACCCTCCTCTTTCCCTCTCTCTTTCACATTCCTTTCTATCGCCTACTACCCATTCCCCGTCTGGCGTTGTTTAGATGACATCTTGAAAGAGAGAGAGAGAGAGGCAGTTACGACGCACCAGTTTTCAATTCACTGCCCTTTTTCTTAAAGCCACTTCGAGGAGGTGAGCGCGCGGGCCATCAAAAACCGACAATGGTAGGATGGATGGATGGATGGATGTATCCAGCTTTGTCCTTTGGACCAGGCAGCAGATCACGCCACCTAGCCATGAAGTTAAGTACTATCACTATGTGTTGAAGGATTGAATTTCGCTTGCGTTTTGATTGTAGCCACCAATCAGTTAGCCTCCTCCTGGTTATTTCTACACTTTAAAGGTCTATTTTAACTTCTCTGTCCCTAAACCTCCATGCTTTGAAAAATTTGGTGCCATTATCATGGACTATTTGGGGTAGTCTTTTATAAAACACTATCAAATCTTCAGCTGTTTCCCCCTCCTCTCCACACGCACTGCATAACTTGTTTGCTCCTTCGTATTTAGCTCGGTACGTCTTGGTCCGTAATGCTCCCGTTCTGGCCTCGAACAGCAGAGAACTACTCCGAAAATTATCGCAGACTTTTTCTTTTGCAATTTCCTGCTTGAAAGTTTCGTAGGTCTCCAGTGATGATTTCGTAAGCATTTCAATCTTCCACATGTCTCTCTTTCGTTTCCTTCACCTTCTTTTTAACCAATGTTTCCTTTTGGCTTGGTATTTTGCTGTTGTCTAAATACTTGCTTGACAATTTTCGAGTTCTCTTCCTCCATTTAGTATCAACAATCTTCATGTACAAGTAGCTGAAAACTTTCCTAACCTAACGCTCCTCTCCCATTTCTCTTTATTGCTTCTCAAGTTCTATCTTGCTCCTAGCTTCCCTGCGCTGGAACAATGTCCATCCCATGTCACCCTGTGCCCCCTGATTTGGGTATTCCCGGGTGCTCGCAGAGCAAGTCGACCTATGCCACATTTAATTTCTAATCTTGCTTGAATTTCTGATTTCATGCACAAGACTGCACTGCCGAACGTCAAAGCCGGGACCATGACACCTTTCCAAATCCCTCTCACAACGTCATACCTATTTTCATTACAGCTACATTCCTGGTGCCCTTAGTCATTACGTATCTTTCGTGCTCCCTTAGATACTCAGCCCAGTTATTTATCCATATGCCCAAATATTTGTATTTATTCACTATTTCTAGCGTGACTTCCTGTATCTTATGCCTACTGTCTTTGTTATCATGAAAACTCCTAATTGCCGATTTTTTCTGCTCAACTTCAAATTTAACCTATCTCACTCATTATCACAGAAGTCTATCAATTCCTGCAGATCTTCCTTGTTGTTGGTTATAATACTATATCATCTGCATACATGAATGCTAGTAACGATGTTTCAACATGTTTTTCTTGCTCGGCAAAAGAGAGGCTGAAGGCGAGTTGAATCCCCTATAATTTGGCATCTAGTCCCTGTAGATATAGCATAAATAACAAAGGTGACAAGGGACGTCCCTGTCGAAGCCCGCGTTACATTTCTATAGGTTCAGATACCAGTTCTTCCCATTTGATAACTACCTTGTTTCTTCTATAGATATCGTTTAGAAGATTAGTTATTCCATCTTCCACATGTAGTGTGTCCAGAATTCCCCACAAGTATTCTTGAATAACGCTATGGTGGGTTGCGTTGATATCTAGAAATGCCAGCCACTGGGGCCTGTGTTCTTCTCCCGCTATTTAAATACACCGCATCAATGAAAACAGATTGTCCTCCAACCTCCTTCATTTACGGAACCCATTTTGTAGTTCTCCCAGCACCCCCTCATTCTCCACCCATGTCTGTAATCTTTCCTTTACTATCTGCATCACCTGCCTGTAAACTACTGATACCACTGTTATTGGACGAAAGGTGTTCGTATCAGCTTTGTGACCGTTTCCTTTGTGGATGATACTCATCCTGCTTAGTTTACACCCATTGGGGGCTCCACCATCAATTATTGCTTTGATCGCTGCCTCTGCTAATGTTTGCTTAGGGTTCGGTCCTAGTTTTTAATAGCATAATTTGAATGACGTCAGGGTCTGTTGATGTGCTTTTAGGAACCCTCTTTTCTGCCCTTTCCCACTGTTGTTGTTCCAGTCAAGCCACTGCACTAATTGGTCCATGCTCACCCGGTATGGTGCATACAGCGCTTCTTGGCTGTTGAAATTTTTTCGTCATCGTAATTCTTATATATTCAATTGCCTAACATCCTTCTAGCCTAATCCATTGAACGATAGTTCTAAGACTCTGTTATATACGCATGTCTTACTACTCAGAGAATTGAGACGGTTCCAAAGTTTTGCATCTCCCTTTTTATCCTTTTTGTTTACTTCAGCCATACATTGGGCCCCCTTTCTTCTAATCTTTCACTGATCAGATTGGACGCTTCCCTTCTGCAGCTCAAAAATATATACCATTTTCGTTTGACGTTATCTTCCGGTTCACCCCTCCGTTTAGCATACCTGTGTTTTCTGACATCTTACTAAGGCCCTTTGAACTTCCTCATTCTACCAGCTGTTGGGTTTGTGTCTTTTTTCCCGGTTGATTTGACTCGTACCTTAGCAGGCTCTGACCCAAACAAGCGAGTTAGATTTGTGTACGTCCACTCTGTTTTAGTATCATCGGTAACTCTTTTCTCAATATTTTTAGTTGATATTTCAATTTGCCTTTCTGAATAAATATTATCTTGTGGTTGCTCATAATGTATCCTTCCTATTGTCATTTCTTTTCCAAAACTCAGTTGACACGTTTGTTACCGCTATTTAAGTTTCTGGACAAATATTCGTCTTTGTTTATCACTCTTAGCCGATCATACACCCTATGTGACATCATTGCATAATCTATCATCGACTGCAGCCTTCACACCTCCCATGTTATCTACCCCTAGCACAAATGGATGGGCGGATGCGGCTGTGCCCTTCTGTTCAGGCGATGGCTCACGCCACCTAGCCATACACTGAAGTACTATCACCATGTGTTTAAGGATTCAATTTCACTCGTGCCTCGACTGTAGCCACCAATCAGTTAGCCTCCTCCTGGTTATTTCTACCCCTTTTATGGCACGCCTGGGGTGGCGGCGTGTCATCTAGCGAGCATTGTTGGAGTCACCAAAGAGGCTGCCTTGAGCGCGACCGCAGAAGTGCGCACAATGGCAGCACTGGCGTACACGCCGGCCACCGCCATAGGGCAAGCCGCGAGAAAAAGGAGGAAGCTCCCAAAATTGTTCGAAAAAATGACGCTGTCATAAGCACAAACTCGCAAGAGAAACCATCGGAGCCTACCACAATTGTAAATAAAAGATTTGTGTGTTAGCCACCCTTCAGTGTCGTTGTCAGCGAGCAAGCCGACTTTTCTTCAGGCGTCTTTTGGATATAAGGTTTTTCTCGCGCACTTATTGTTGACGTAAATGCAAAGGATTTATGCACATGTTTGGCTTCACCCATGTTAATGCTTAATGGCATTCGTGGTGAGGCGGGCTTTCCCGCTGTCACATTCAAAACTCATGAGACCACAAGACGTCTCGATGTGCTTAATTCAAATACATCCGTACTCATCGTAAGTCATAGCCAAATGAAATTTATCTACTCGAATTCCCCAACACCGCCTTCACCGCTTGCAAGCAGGCTACATTAGCAAGCAGGCTTTGTAAGTGCGGGTTTTTGGGGATGCACTTCTGTGCAGCCCAAGCATTGAGGGCCACATCCTGTTCGTCCACTGCACCCGCGACAGGGCCGTTGGAAGATATCTGCTGGTACCAACTTGTGAGAAGCCGGATGGAGCGAGGCAACCTCAGCGTCTCCACTGAACTATGTTAACGTTATACTCACTCACTCGTTCACGTGACATTATCTTATGGAAAAGTGTGTGCTCTCGAATAAACATCTTTGCGGCATATCAGAGCATGTCCCGTTGTTTTTTCTTCGTCCTCGTGTTGTTGCACCGTTTTAAAAATGAAATACGCCTATAAATTTTAATTACAAGCGAACAAAGTGAAGGTGAGCGAGTGTCACCTGTATCATAAATCTTGCACAGCCCTAGCGTGTGTGCGAAATTTGTGTACGCCGTAGGGCAACGTATAGGTCCTTCACTTGAACACAAACGCAGACATTGATTTCCTCGTCACCATGGCGGAAATCTTTTTGGAGTTGCTGCGGCAGCAAGCACTTCATTGTTTGGTAAGTCAATTAAGGGATGAAACGAAGTAACGGGTGAATATTCCCTAAACCGCTCTTCTTTCGGAAAGTTTCGGTCGATGGCTAGGCACCTGAATGCGGATTTAGTAGGCTTTTCTTTCTTTGTTGAACCACACTGGTCTACTCGCTCAAATGTTTCTCAGGGTGAACTTCAAAGGATGAAAACTTAAAAGCTTGGTTTACCTTCGTGCTCCAAGGTCAATTGTTTGTTCACGTAAAAACGCAAGCATTATTTTGCACTTGCCTTTTGTGGCTAATGATGCGTGACTGAGCAGATCTTTACTGAAGGTAAAATTGAAGCAGAGGCTTCACAACTTGTTTACGTCGACGTTGTCCAGCGTATTGAGCAAGGGAAGTGTGTGTAAATGCTACACTAAAGCAAGCACCTCGACTGTAGTTTGAAATACTGAAATGCGCCATAATTATGCGTGGTAGGCCTGGCAAGGTTAAGGATGTTTATGGGCATGGTGAGTGCGCACAAGGGCCACAATGTGACATTGTTTCAGGCAAAAATTTCCTTACCTAAAGTATTTGGTAATTATGAGACACCAGCGAGTTACTAGCATGTCCTGCATCAAGTTATCCAGAAATAGTGGTGGTTCAGGTCTATGAGCATAGTTAATTTTGTAACCCCTTTTGGCAAAACTTCACAACATCTATATAACAGCCTGTATAGGCTATTTCTGGCTCACTGCAACAGAGGTTGTTTGCTTTTGTTGCTTTCCAATACAGAGCAGCTAGAGCAGTTAATCTGGATGTGAATGTCACCTCGCATAAGATACTCAGAAAATGGGCGTACCTGTCGTCTATTCGACGTGTCGTGACTTATCGGCGGAGTGTTTACCTGTACGCCAGTACCATGACCATATGTCATGAATTGACTCATTCCCACTCAGTCATGGGTCTGACTGAGTCGGGGAGAAAAATATTCTGATAAGTGTGAGTCTGGGTTAATGCAGTTTAAAAATAGTCTGTGCTCGAGTGTATCTGTTTGATGAAGACTTTTGAAAGCCTGAGTTTGAGTAAGCGCTCAGCGCAAAATATATTCCTTGAGTAAGTTTGAGTGATCAGTTTCCTACTTTTTGCCTATCTATGACCACGACATGAGCCACTAACTACGCCAAGAAAGCTGACATGACAATTTGCCGAACCAGTCAAAGTTTTTTATGGCAAAGTACCTCGGGAGCAGAAACTTTGTGTTATTATTATTAGACGCATGCAAAATGCTTGCAGAAAATGCTGCGGTTTACAGCGGTGTTGAATGAGAGTTGGTTCAACGTGCTGGTATGGCCATGCGGCGCACAACAATTTGCATAAAATGTGCAGCTTCAGTAACTCATCAGTGATTCAGCCGCCGTAAAACCTGTGGGGTAAAAATACCACTGACCCTTTCGTGTGCATACCACATAGAAACCAATATCACAAGGACATAGGCTTGAATGACACCATAAAACTTAAATGGCGTATAATAAGTTTTTGTCCACCGTCATTAGTTTTTCTGAAGAAGTTCAACTTGACTTTTGCAACTCTGAAGAAGGATACACTGCGCAGTGACAATGAAAATAACATAGGCAAGTTTGATAAGCAGACATTTTTCAGATCAGAACACAAAAAAACAAGCATGATAGCTTTAAACTCTTGAGTAAGTTCTGTCATTATTGATTGTGTTTCTTTTGCGTTCTTTATTTTTGGCCACTTCAGCTCCAAAAATCAGGTGGTACAAATTAAAAAAAAATGACATCACATTAAAACAATACCCACTTTGTCATAAAATAAAATTTACACAAAAAAGCCAAGTAAAGCTAGAAAACAACAAATAACAATAACAAAACTTTGTAGCGCCAAATTAACGTACCAAAGATATGCTTTATACCAATGTGAAAGCTGTAGAACGAAGAAGTTGTCAATTAGCAAACTCTTAGTGTTAATGTCCACTGTTTCGCTTTAGCCGGCTCATTCTGAGTTTTTCAATGAAGCCTAATAAATGATTTTATTTAACTCGCTTATTACCACTAGCCTGACGTTTCCACACTTGTTAATTGTGGCAAAATGAAATTAAATGGCTTGACTGCAAATACGAGCAGTTTTCATTAGACAGAGCCAATCAATATGCCCTGCTCCATTCGAGTCAGGCGTGAATACCGTGCCGACAACTAGGTGTCGTAGATCCGGTGACAGGCAGGCGGCTACGGTCAAAGCCACGAACCATTAGACGCTTGGATACACCCTCTCCCCTCATTTGTAATTAGGTTCATATTACGTTCCCCCGATGGTCTTCTGAGCTACCATTACCTCAAGCCCCAGAGAGGGCTTCGTGCATTGTGACTAGTATTATAATTCTTCCGCTGTTTAATACGCAAATAAAACTAGGACTAACAGATAGTAGTGTTTTGCTTACTACGAGCAACTTTTTCTATCTACCTCACGAGAACGCCCGGATAAGACATGGCAAATAATAAAGGATGTTCTAGGCCATCAGAACAAACAAAGCGTTCTAAACAGTATACTTCATGACGGTACTGAACTAAAAGACGAGGCCTTTGCTAATCCCTTTAACCAACATTTCATTAACGCTGCCATTCCTTCTGCCAACCCTACCTGCGTTGCAACGTAGGAAAAAACAAACACCAGTTCTATTACCGATAGTATTTATTTACAACCTACTGATGAATACGAAGTCTGTGCTACATTTCAATCCTTGAAAAATACTACAGCGTTAGACATCAATAACCTACAACTGGGTCCGATTAAGCGTTGTATACCTTGTATTGCACCTGCGCTTGCTCAAATATTCATTTAACACTTAACATAAGCTGCCTCTGTGACAAGTGTCCTATGACGATATCGTAGTCTGCTGCCTACTAAAGCCATATTACATGTTTACACTGCTTTATTTCATGCCCAATCAAATTATTGCATTTTAGTACGGAGCACAACTACTACAGCTAACATACGCAGAGTTTTGATGCTACTGAAGAAGATTATTCGCTATATTTACAACACGGACTATTATTCCAGCACTAGAGAAGCGTTTTCTAAATACAATGTTATTAGAATCGACAATGTTTACACTTTTCGTTTATTACGTACTGCGCAATATGCCTATCCATTTCTCAAGAACTACACAAACAATTTTGTCTTATTAGAACGTCGTTCAATTAATGGGAACACTAGGCACCCTGAAACATCGTTGGTTCCATATTTCAGGACGCATTATAAACACCTGTCGTTGGTATATACTCTGCCATCTACTTTAAATAAACATGAATAAGTTCACATGCTTAATAAATAAGACTTCTATTCATATTCTGTTCACATGTAATGTCACATATTGTGACATTCTGTGCATTTGAATAGTGTGTCAGTGATGTCAATTTTTTAACGTAGTAAATATGATTACATGAATTTCTTGCGGCGTTATGCGTTATTTGTCCAATATTTGTGTTCTAAGCTTGTAATGCTATGGTATTAAGGTGTGATTAATTTGTGTTGTTAGCATTCCTGTTTATTGCTTGTTGTTATATAATATTTTATTGTATGTAACATTTTTTTCGCCTCTTTATGCGCGTGTACTTATTTCACTTTTTGGGGGGGGGGGGCAGTTGTAGTGCTGGAAAAATATTTAATCCTATGTATAAGTAATTACGATATTCTATTTAAAATATTTCACTTTTCGGTTTGCTCGCCAATGCATGAAACTGCTTGTCATTATTGCTCTGTATAATTTAGTTTAGTCTGGTCGTTAAATGTCGTCAAGCTACTTGTGCAGCTTTTAACCCAGCGGAACCATTCAGCATGTATAAACTGAAAAAATAAATATTGAATTGAATTGAATTGCCTAAAGCGTGAGCGAATTCACTACATTAGTGCTACAAACGCACAGACAAGTCTTTTCCGTTACTTTCACCTTTCTTTCACCTCGTGAACTTCATCGGGAGTACTGATTTGTGACAGTGAGTGTTTCTCTATTTCGACTTGTGTAGCAGTTCACCATCTCAATGCAGTCTGATAGCCTGTAGGTTATTTAGAACAGAAGACCGACTGACTCAGTGAGGTCTCGGTCCTTTGTTTATATTGTAGAACGAAACAAATTGTCCATGATATAGAAAGCTTCATTTATCAGAATTATTTATAGATTGCATTTGCCCCTGTAACCTTGAAACGGGTAGACAATTTTTTTCCTTTAGGGAGACAAATATACAGTTCGCTCACTTATTACTAGTACGAAAAGGTTACAAGATTAACGAGTTTCAGACACTGGCAAATGAGGTAAAGGCAGAATAGTGCGACGCATCTATATCGACTGAAAACAGCGAGACTGCGAACATATTTAACAGAACTCTTAGACGCAGTTTTTCTTTTCTGCAGGCACAGTTCGTGTGCTATTCGGGATGATTATTTATTGGGGGCAAGCACGGGTGCTGACATATATTTAAGTGCTTTGACATTATAATGCTAAACAACGTCCAAAGAGAATGCAATTGCTGTGAGAATGTGTCTTTAGTGCCTGCGCAATAGCATGCGTAATTGTGCAGTTAATTCGAAACAAACTGGACCACACAAGTGCTTAAAACTGCATGAAAAACGAGCTAACAGATCTAGGCTGAGTGCTGATGATGAGAACAGTTTTCGTCTCTAGCTATATTTAAGAACTTAAGCTACGTTTTAGTACATTTGTTATATTGACTACGATAGCCCCATTTTTAGCTGCGTTAGAAACTTTTTGCATCCATTTGCTTCTGTATTATTTGCCTAAATCTTCCCATTTCAAAGAAATTCTTTTACTCCACACACTCTGCTTTACCAGCTTTTTTATATTACAGTTTAACTTTCTTATACGCGGCGCTAAAGAATTGTCCTTTACATACCTGTTTCCTTGGAAGAGAAGCCGAGGTTTCCCTAATCCCGTTTGCTTTCACTTCTTCCCGCCTGATAGCTGTCGTTGTTCTTGTTCTTCTCATGTGGCTATTCGATGTTTCTTCGATGTTTTTTCCTTCTGTCATTCCTACATTTATGGTGGTCACTTGGCTGCTCTTGGACACGTAAAGGGCCGATGGCCTCTCATGCAGGGACATCTGGATGTCAAGAACGTGACTTGTTTGCGAATCACTTGAAGCCATACCCTTTTGCGCATTAGTGACCTTCTTGTCAAAGAGCGCAGACATTTTCCCGCGTTCTGTCTTTACTGCCATGGTGATGGTAGGTAACTGATGGTTCCGTAAATCAGAACCCTGATTGTTTCCACGGAATGAATGTTTTTCATGCGAATCTTTTTCTTTTATTTGTTTTTGTTTCGACAGTTAATTGAAGACCGGAAAGTTGATTAACTTCAGAGTGATTCTTGATTCGCTCTTTCTTACATGGTGGCAAAACGGACAACCACTGTTACTGTTCTAGCAAAGTGTAATATTGAGCGAGTTGGCATGCTGTTTCACTAAACATTTGACATCCTGTCTTCTCTAGTTTCCTCCTCGTTATGCGCTCTCCAAGGCCGGACATTTTGTTACGTTGGGACGGGTTACACTATAGATTCTCTATACCTCACTCTTTAGCGAATTTTTGTTGTACTGGCTCAGTAATATGAGGCTAGCATATAGATGTCGGTAGGATGTGCCAACTTGCTAGGCTTGATATGTCAAAGCATTAGTTACCCGCATGTAAAAAAATGATGCATGTGGAAACTCAACGTCACTTTGAGTTACAACAAATAAATCTGAAAAAGAAGGAGCAGAAAAAATAGGGTTAATTATAAACGTCTCCTCGCTATCACCGCCTACAAAAACATGCGAGTAGCATAACTTGTATGCCCGACCAATGAATACGAGTTGGGTTCGCAGTAAACTCCGTTCAATTGCCCACCATAGACAAAGCATAAAAGGTTGCGGGAGACCTGAGTTCTGTGCAATGAAGTTGCTTGCCATATTCATAACAAAAAGTGCAAGCATACAATCGAAGCTACGATTCGGTCGACCGCAAGGACAACTCTTCATACACGGGATTTCATTCGTTTTTGTTTCAGTGTTTTGTTCTAGTGAAGGAGTGGAATAGAGTATCACTTTGCTCTTGTGAAGCCCAAAATCACTAGGTGGTAGATTATCTGGAACAGAACTTCTCGAAACTTTCGGCAGGAGCAGACAGAGAAAACGAGCTGAGAAAAAGGGCTTATAGAAAAAGACTGTTAAGAGCCATACCCTTTTGTCTGTTTGTTTGTTTATTGCGATGCTGCCGTTGTACCAAGGTAGTTTCTTATTCTACTGTAGCTTGTTTTTCCTTTATCTCATTTTTATCGGTGGAGCCAGCCTTCCCCTATATTTATGCCTTGCCTGCACTGCCTCTAATTTTGCAACTACGTTTAGCCACTTCCGCCCAGCATATAACATCAGATCAGTATAGAATAGGAATGTAATCTCTTTATGAGATTAAGGTATAACTTACATAGGCGCTGATATAAGTGCTAGGTTGTGCCTCTGTTATTATATATTTGGGCACACGTAGCTAGATAAAACTGACACATGAGCTCTAAAGTGAGTCGCTGGTGCGACGTCGATCGCGGCTACTGCATTTCTGTCGAGGTGAAATGCTATAGGCTCGTATACTGTACGGTATCAGTGGACGTTTAAGTGCCCCATGTTGTCGACATTTCAGGGGCACTCCACTATGGTACTCCACATAATTAAATCACGCTTTTGTCACATAAAAGCCGAGTTGGTATCAGCAGGTGAAAAGATCCTCTGCTGAGCTCCTGAACGCGGCTTCCGTAACACCGGTCGCATTTCATTGGAGGGAAGTGCGAGAGCTTTAATTCACTTTGATATTTGTAAACGTTAGAGAATCACAGTTGGACAAAATTATACCAAAGTTCCCCAATACTGCTTGCCTCACAGTCAAATCTTGGTCCTGACACGCAGAATTCCATTTTTATTATTAGGAACAAGCGATATCTTTAAAAAAATCCTATCTAGAGGCCACCCTCTCGTCGATGATCACACATTACATTCCGTAAGCTCCTACTTTCAACCCCTACGAACACGCTCGTAAATACAGGCCGAAACTGAATTCGGGTTTCGCCTGATGATCACACTGTATTTCTTGACGATTTACTTTGTTCCCTTCATATGCATGCCGCGAAAAGTACAGAAAAAAATTAAATGCGACAAATAACATTCATCACGAGAAAACTTTGTTGTCATTAGAATTAGAAAAAAAACGAAAAGCGAACATAACAAAGAACAGAGGAAAATGCTTCAAATTAGAATGGGTTCTTTTAATACCGGACGAAGAATAATTCTTCTGCCGCCAAAATGGCGAATTAAATCAGTTTTGTCAATTACCCTATCGTCTCTTCTCTGTCTCTAGGTGGAGGGTAGTGGAAGGCGACCCACCGAGTGCTTTTCATATATACTCGTCGTTATATGTATACATTCTTCATATTTTTGAACGCATTGTCTACCACCGTTCTACTCGTGCATGGTGTCCTGAACAACGCATCACTTTACATACGACTGGAAATGGCTGCTCGTCGTAAGCGGGTATATCGTTCAGTGTCCGTCAAAAAGCCTTTCAAGACATCTTCATCTTTTTATGAATAAGCTTGGAGGCAGCGGTCAAGGTCATTTTCACGTTGTGAAGAAACGCCTATATCCAAACTTGTTAGCCGGCGCCTGTATGGGCTCTTTCCTTTCTTGTCCGCGTTTTTCTGCGCAAAATGGCGTCCGCAATGCAAACTTGCTATTTGATTCTTATAACCTGTTTTCTTGGTATACCTACTACACGCATTCTCGATCAATGTGACTAACGTTGTAATTTTCGTATACAGCAACCCTCAGGGGAGTAAAACCAGTCACTTAAGGAAAGTATCTGTGTCTACTTCTTTTATTCAACAACGTGTTTTGATGTTAGGCTTTCCTGGAGGCCTATTTACGTGCAAATTTATCCTGTAGATGGAAAACACACGGCAGCCAACATTCATATTCCTGAAACGGACCTAAATGCAGCCACGTACCACAAGTACCAACGACAACGACCCCGCATGATAAAAATATTGATATGATCCAGGCGCTCGAAATATGCCGGTGAGGTTGGATCAGCAAAATGCATGCAGCGTGAAATGAGTCTTCGATGAGCAAATCTATGTTCGTGACCTGTACTACGTTTATTTGTCTTTTTTAGTAGAACTTCGTGTTCCACACTTCCAGTGCACCTACCTCACCAAAGGCAGCGTTTCGCCACGTATGTGTGTCTGCATGCTCACCAAAACACAGTTTACATTATGTACTTTTTTTATTGCTTTAGTTATGAAGACCTGCGTAGTGTGGAAGTTATGAGTCTCCTGAGGTGTATATTTTTGATTTTTATTAGGCTAGGTCACCGATAGCGAGTCCACCCGACACAGGTATCATCATAATGAAAGGTCGTCACCCTGCTTGGGTTTCGTGGGAGTTGGGACGCACACGTACAGTCTTTGCTTTGTCCTGCAGCGTGTGGTCGCCCATGCTGGCGCGCTCATCTCGTGAGGTGGAGGGGAAGGTTTCTGCGTCTTGTGGTTTCACCGTAAAGTTTACATTTAAGCTATAAGCCACACGATGGCCAATTCGCTCGATTGCGAAAGGATATAGCTGCTCAGTAGAAGAGCCAAAGTAGGGATCAGTCGGTTAGGCACAGAGAACACTTGTATTGCGCTGCTCCAACAGAAAGAAGTAACAATTTTGTCAGTTGGTGGCACGCTCGTTCTGCGTATACCTGTGCGTTCTTTTCGTGCGCCCATCTTTGTGTTTGAGCACTTCGAGTGTCAAGCTGTGTTTTTTGTCTGACATGTGACAATCAAAGCTGTTATGCGAGCACAACAAGAACGCCGTATAGTTGTCCATCGCCTCTGCCACCGTCTTCGGTGTCCGTAACCGCTAACACATGAAATAAAGAAATCAGGAAAATATTCTGGGGCCTGCTCTATGTGAACCCAGTATTCTACCATTAAGCCATGCCGTTTTTTATAACTGAGCCATTCCCAGGCTCGAAACAAAACAATCCTGTGCACACACACACACACACAAAAAAAACGCCAGGCCTGCGCGGAAGGCGCAGCACAGTCACAGCGAAAGCTAGAAGAGCGGACTTTCAGAGCCTTTTTTAAACACTCGTAAGGTAGCTGCTGCCAAGCACACTTGCTTGTTGTCCGCTATGGTAATAATAATGAAAATTTTACGGTAGCAGGCCGGCAACCAACATGCTATTTTTCGTCATTGTTCTGAGAAACGTGGTATCCGCTCAACTATTGCGAGGAATTTTGCGCCAGTTGTTCATGCAGCGGCTTATGACGATGACGAATTAAGCATGAAGTGAGTATGGGCCACATTTGATAGCTGAACAAAAAATTGGCCCGAATCTACATGTTACACTGTAAATGTCGTCGAAAGACGACAGTCTTGCGTCTGGAGAGGGTGAACAAAACGTTTATTTGATGTTCTGCGCAATAAAATCGGTGGATGGTATTCTACAGGTGCTGCGTTATAGTGCCTCGAGCCTGTGACGGAGGCGAACTAGCGCACCTAGGCACGTTAGACACAAGTGCCACCTGGCAGTTATCTTCGAAAACGAAGGCGTGCAGCCCGTGTAGAAAGATGCGCGCCAGTAACGGAAGTGTTAAGGTGTAGAACGCAAAGCGACGGGCAGGTGCCACCACCGTGACGTCGTAGCAAAGCGTTCGAAACACCTTTCTGAGCATCGCGTTGCACTGTCAGCGCAGCGCGATTAAACAATACATTCCTTAGAGTTGCTTGTGTGTGCCTCCTCTAGTATAAATGCAGGCATAGAAAACATCGAAGCGCTGTTGTGGTGCCTCAGATACGCGCAATAATTGTTCTTTAATTGACAATCGCACAACTATGAACGCTAAACCTTGAGCAATATTTGTGGGTGCTGCAGATGTGGTTGGCCGTTTGGTGCTGTTTGAGGTATCATTAGGGCAGACAAACAGGCAAATGTACAGACAGACAGACCAAGATTGTTACGTCGAAGGTCCCCAAGAAAGACTATCGTCTATAAAACAAGTTTTTGTAATGAGTTGGAGCATTGGACGTTCTACTAGTTACGATATAAGCATTGTGCGACGACTGCTAGTTCTTTCACTGTTTTAAAAGCGCTTCATAAGTCGTATTAAGGCGATTGTTTTGCCGACGTCAAGCCCAAGTCTCTTATTCAAGCCCTTGACCTCCCTGTCTGAGAGAGAGACGAAAGGACCGGCCTACAAAAGACAAAAGACGTTCCATGAACTGTGCAAACGTAGAAGATGGTGGCGCCGTTCGGCGGTGGGACCATACCTATACTACGAGATGACTACGCTGTCCAGCGTGACAGCCGTCCTGCGGACTCTAACCCAGATGGATGGGTGTCGATACAGCGGTTGTCCTCACGTCGCCCGTCGGCACTCCGCTGGCCGGGGACCACCTAGCTGGTTGTTAAAAGCCGCGACCCGACCGCGGTCGGGAGTCCTTACGTCGGGATTATCCTCTCCCGAGATTCAGCTCTCTGGAAAGCGCACTCTTTTGCGACAAAGAAGACTCACCCCCCTGACCTGCGACGCCAGACCTTACAATATTCATGACATACATGTCATGATTTTCACGTCATGACTAGTCAAATATGTTCTTCATACAGTCATGGTATGCCATACCAAGTTTGGTGTCGATACCATTATCGAAAAGACCAGGAGAGCTAAAAGTCGTAGGCGGCTAAGCAGATAGACAGATACGCTCAAAGTCACCGAAGTTGGCTAAGAAAAGTTTCGCATTTAAAAGTGAATCAAACAGGCGAGTAAGCCGAACAAACACAGAAAGCATTCCTGTTATACTTGTCGTGCAATAAAAGTGACACTTATTGAAAGGGTTTAACGTCAACAACAGAGTGCCCTTCCATCAAGGAAATCTAAACTCACAACCTTTGAGTTGCATATTGGATGCTCTACCACTTTAATTTACGACCACACTCTAGAAAAGATCGACTATTTAGGGAGTATACCTATTTTGGAACGCAACAATAAGGTAGCAAACCGGATATGCATCTGGTTAACCTCCCTGCCTTTCCTTGCATCTTTATCTCTCTCTCTCTCTCTCTCTCTCTCTACTTCGTGTACTTTCCTCGCATTATCGCCACGGTTCCGGTAGTTCGCGGTCACGAATGGCGCTCGCGTTGTCAGTGTGGCATAGCATTCTCGACAAGAAAGTGGCGAGCGCCGGGCTTTTAAAGAAAGGAAACGCTAACAAGTCAAATGACTAATATTGTTGCGCAGCAGAACAACTCCCCAAATACTAAATGTTTTTAGAGTACACTTAGGCCCTGCCTCTATGTTGGGTATTTTCGTGTGGGTAATACCACGGAGTGCTATAGCCAGTGCGAGTCCTAACCAAGGCGACTAGTGTGGAACACTTTCCCTTTGAGCGCTGTCTAAGCTCGGACAAAACTCGCCACTCACAAAAAAACAAAACAAATGGTTAGTTGGTTAATCGGTTGTTCCTCAAAGTCCTTGCGCAACCCACCACGGGGGATCGGCCATGAAACGGATGGTGCCTCATTTGTGAGATGGAATTGTTTTACCAGCCGAATTATTTATAAATGGATGTTTAAACAAAGAGCCGATTGGTAAACTATAGATTACAAATAAAATAAATAGAGGTAATACAAAAAACGAACAAGCTAACATGGTTTGAAATAAAGTGAATTTATGCCCCAGCATAACATTCTACTCGTTTTGTTGCCTTTAAAAAATAGCATACGGCCTCGCAAATGTTCCTGTGGCTAAATCCCTTTTCAGTTGCTCCAAAGGAAAGGACCACCGGAAGGGATAAATTTAGAGCCAACCTATAGAGAGGTTCTTCCAACAGTCTCTTCCTTTGGTTTGTATAACCTGCATGTTAAGAGAAAATGGTGAAGGGATTCACTCTCGTTGCCGTGAAGGCTAAGGGGAGACGGTGCAAGACTAGACCTGTGTAGATAAAAGTTGAGGGGGCGGGGACTCGGCATCTTAGTCTCGTAATTGATATCTCCGCCATTCTAGAGGAGCACCATCAATTTTTCCAGGGGTACTTAGCATGAGAAAAATTCGATGTTGCTAAGCGAGAGTTTTCAAACTCATCTGACATGACAAAATTTTCAAAGCGTGCCACGGCGATAAATGCTATCGTCGGCAATATAGAAATTATGGGATAATTATCTGAGGCCGCTGCGAGTGCATATGAATATTCATTGAGGGTTAAAACTTTATGCCCTGGTATCCACACCAAGCGAATGAGTCGTAAATGTCTTGGGGCAAAGGCGTAAATTACTTTTAAAACATTGGACATATTAGGCGCAGTTGCTGAACTACACACAGACGAGCAGTCTGAAAGAATAATGGCATCTGTTATTGATTGAGGTAATTTTAGTAACGCTAAGAGAAATGCAAGTAATTCCGCTTGATAAGTAGGTGTAAAAAGCGGGTAAATGAATCAAAAAGGACCAATCGAGCAATGAGAGCAATGAAGATGCAATTCCGACTCCTGTCTTCTCTTCGCGAACTGAAGGATCAGTTGCTATTACAATCTTTGTATATAATCTTGCCAGGTGGCCTTTCAAAATCTCATTTAGACATCTACTGGGAGGAGTTTTGCAATTATTAGGAAATATATTGTAAAATTCTATTTTCATTGTTTGAGTAGGTGTTCTTAGTACCCGTACTTCACGAAGGTTAACTTTTAATGTTTCCAAGAGCTTCTGTACGACGATTACTTGCGGACGCTTCATTCTAGACCACTGTTGGAAAGAAGGACGTCGGCTCATTAATGAAAACATATTGCAACCTCCTATGTGGGGATGCGTATATACTTAGGAAGGTACGGACTGCTAGTATTTGGAACCTAGCACGTAGAGAAGGCAAATGATCAGAAACCACCAAGCGTTCTTTTCATCCTCTTCTTCATCTTCTGCTTTGCTCTCACAATGCGTGGGCCAATTTTCCAGTGTGGGGTGCAATAACGCTCGTTATTTAGGGAACAAGCCGACACAGGTAGAAAGGTTTACAATTAAATGGAGGGCAAAAAAGGAAGGACAAGCAGGAAAAGAACCATAGGCATGCAGAAATAGGTTAACAAAGTGAAACAAATAGGAAGAAACAGATGCACACAGATAGACAAAACAGAAAGCAGGAGAAAAAACGATATAAGAAAAAAAGATAAATATCAGAAAAAGAGAGAAAACAATAGAAAGATGAAGCTTGGGATAGAAAGAGAGAAAAGGGAGGAAAAGGTAGGAAATAGATAAAAGAAAGAACCAGAAAGAGAAAGAATGTGTCGATACAGAAATAAAGAAAACAAGTTAAATGAACACAATCAATAAATTGGGTGAACACAGAGAAAGAGAGAAACATAAACAAAAAGAATAAAAGAAAGGGAGAAAAAAGTGAAAGGTGAAACAAAACGAGAAAGGCCAGCTGCCTCAAAGCGTTCTTTAGGTTTGGCACCACTCGTGTGAAGATGGGTTTATTAATTTTTTGTTCTGGAAGTTGGCAGTAGCAATAAATATTGACAGCACAAAAAATGGGCAGATCCCACGTACAGTGGGAATCGATGATATGCGAAGCATGAATGAGAAATGTTATTATGTCACTTTAAAATCAGCACAACGTTATGATGTGCAGGGAAATGATGCCGTAAATGACTTTAGTGTCATGATTATCATGTTAGGATGTGTCACTTACGTTTGTCATCTATTTACGTCACGAAAAACCAAATTTAGCACATGTGGAGCTAGCGTAACGGCCGCGAGCGCGCTATGAGTGTGATATGTTATCATGTTCTTACATGACACGCGTGTCAGGATTATCAAGTTCGCACCAGTTATGTATTTCGTCATCGATTGACGTCACCTAACACCAAAATTGGTATATGTGGTGCTCAAAAAATGGCCGCGAGCGCATCATAAAGGGTCTAATATGCTCGATTGTAGCGATGACGTGCGCTCACGCTGGGCGCAGTGACGCTACGCTAGCGTAATGCAAGCACTCTAGAGGCAGACGCCAGGCGCGACCAGCGTCCGTTGGCGCGGCCTGACGGCAACCAACGCGAAATGCGACATGGTCCATTTGGCGCCGATGCTCTAGTGTAACATTACTTTGTGCCGATATGTTACCCAGACAACACTGCGTCTTCCTCGTTTCGTGACGGAGGGATGCCAGACGCGCAGAAATGCGCATGCGTCAAAGCAACAAAGCGCGGCGCGCGCCTGCGAGTATATGGCAGGACTGGCGCCTGGCGTGGCAACGCCAGAATGACGCAACGAAAAGAACGCCGGTGAGCACGTACACCACGTCATGTCGAAATGTATTGGCGCCTTCATTGTGGCATCTAGTCATGTTCTCCCATGACACGCCTCTCATGATTGTTATGTATGTACCAGTCACATACCTTCGTCATCCATTGGCGTCACGTAGTACCAAATTTGGCATATGTGAAGCCAGCGAAACGGCCACGAGCGCATCATGAGCGTGGCATGTAATCATGTTGTTACATGAGACGCATGTCATTATTTTCATGTTAGGGTCTGTGACTTGTGTTCGCCATGTAATCATGTCATACCATACCAGTTTTGCAACATGCCATGGGAACGAAACCACCGCAAGAGCTGCAGGACGACTAAATGTAAATTATCACATTCATGACATATATATCATGATTTTCATGTTATGACTAGTCAAACGTGTTCTTCATACAGTCATGTTATCAGTTACCAAGTTTGGTATCAATATCATTTCGCAACGACCAGGAGAGCTAAAGGTCGTAGGCGGCTAGATAGATAGATAGATAGATAGATAGATAGATAGATACGCTCAATTTCGCCGAAGTTCGCTAAGGAAAATTGCGCATTTAAAAGTAAACGAGGAATAAAGGCAAAGGACAAAAACAAGCGCTGAGTTTTTGTGCTGTTAACATGTTACGTGATAGTGCTAATTATTCTAAATGTTCCCGTTAGTAAGTCACTGAAAACTTGACTAATCACTGTAAAGTATGTAAAAGTTCGCAGCGCCTTAAATTGATGCGACAGTCATCAGTGGTTGTAGCGATTATTTTGCGATGAAGTCTGAAGCAATTACGCAAGCCGCATGGCGAGTGAGCAAGTCAACCGGGTGCAGGTCCATGGTGATTAGCAAAAAAAAATGCAGGAGAGTGGCGAAAGCGAGAATTGATACACGACAACGAATGAACAGCTGGATAGGAAGAAATGAACGCGAGAGCACAGCCGGCAGAAGGCGAAAAAATGAAATCGAATCAATACGGATCCAGAAAGAAACCAGCTGCACATATCCAGACTGTTTCTGCAAGCGTCTCAGCAGCTGTCGCCAGGAATATGAATTGCTGCTTGCAGCCCCTGAAAGTTGGGATGTTGCGTTACAGACGGTACAGAAACGGTGGTTGTCTAATAGGAAATACGGCTACGCTTTTGTGGAGAAAGAAGGAAGGTAAACAAGCTAGCGTACAGGCCGACCAACCCGCTTGCAGGCCAGCGTTGTTACATCACACAGCGCTAAAAGTGCTGGAAAACATTGTGAGGGTCCAGATCTGGCGGCCGGCTGCGTCTAATTGGATGGAGAAAGTTGCTTTCTTTATATCTCCTTGCTGGACATGCCGTGATGATATGACGCCTTTCCTCTTTGCTCGCAACCTCTGAAGATTTCCGACACTCCCCCCCCCCCCCCCGCTTTCCTTGCTTCTACCTTGCACTGCGCACTTTTACGCTATGGCAACATGGCTTAGCTGTGTTGCCTTTCAATAGAGGCCCTTCCAGACGTTATTTTTGCCTGCGCAGCTGCTTCGATCCCAAGGAAAACAATAAATGAGGAAAACGTTGCACTTGTGTTGACCTATGGTGGATTAAAGAGACCTAATAAAATGGCACCCGCCACGTAACAACATGACTACATGCCAAGCTCATGATGCGCTCACAGCTGTTTCGATAGCTTCACTTAACCAAATTCGGTTATACGGGACGTGAATGGATGACGAAGGTATGTGACTAGTACCAGCACGATAATCATGAGATGCGTGTCATGTAACAACATGACTACATGCCACGCTAATGATGCGCTAGCGGCCGTTTCGCAAGCTTCACTAAACCAAGTTTGGTTATACGGGACGTCATTGGATGACGAAGGTATGATACTGGTGCAAACAAGATAAATATGACATGCGTTTCATGTAACTACATGTATAGATGCTACGCTCATGATGCGCTCGCGGTCGTTTCGGTAGCTTCACATGTACCAAACTCGGTATCACGTGACGCGAATGGACGACATAGGTAAATGACACATACAGACATTCGTGTCATGTAACACCACGATTACATGCCACACTGATGATGCACTCATGGCCATTTTGATAGCTTCACAGATGTGAAATTTCGTATTTATTACGTGACGTCAATGGATGACGAAGGTATGTGACTAGTGAAAAACGTGATAATCATGAGATGCATGCCATGTGAGAACATGACGTGACGTGGTAAGCGTGCTCGCCGGCGTTGCGACGCCAGGCACCGGTCCTGCCATAGACTCGCAAGCGCGCACCACGCTGCGTTTCTTTGACGCATGCGAGTTTCAGCGCGTCCGGCGCCCCTCCGTCACGTAAAGACATTGACGCAGTGTTGTCTGGGTAACGCATCGGCGCGAAAAGCGTGTCGCATTTCCTACCGGTCGCGGTCGGGCCGCGCCGACGGACGCTGGTCGCGCCGGTCATGCCTGCAATCAGTTTATACAGTGCTCGCGTTTAGTAGCCATCGGCCATACCCTGCTGAATGCTCCAGTTCTCGTCGGGTTTCGCTAACGTAGCGTCACTGTGCCCAGCGTGCGTGTGCGTGAACGCTAGATTGGAGCATATGGAGCCCTTCATGATACGCTCGCGGCCTTTTTGCTAGCTCCACATATTCCAAATTTCGTGTTAAGTGACGTCAATGGATGACGAAAACGTATGACTGGTGGAAACAAGATAATTCTGACAAGCGTGTGATGTAAGAACATGAAAACATACCACGCTCGTAGTATGCTCGCGGCTGTTTCGCTAGCTCCACATATACTAAATACATCATTACATTATCATATATCACACTATCATATACATCAGTACATTATCACGGTTCTTTTGCGGGTTCTTCTGGGAAAAAAGTCTGCACAAAGGTGACATTTCTTGTACCCATTCCATAACGTTAGATAAAAATTGTGCGCTTTTTGTCCGTACAAAAATTATATCATAATGTTTTTCCGAGTTGTGCACATTTCAAATAATAATAATAATAATAATAATAATAATAATAATAATAATAATAATAATAATAATAATAATAATAATAATAATAATAATAATAATAATAATAATAATAATAATAATAATAATAATAATAATAATAATAATGATAATAATAATAATGATAATATGTCGGGTCTAGCGTCCTGAAATCATGATAAGACTGTGAGAGACTCTGTTGAGGAAGGCTCCGGGAAATCTGGCCACCTGGGGTTCTTTAACGTGCACCCAAAGCTATCAGCAAAAAAAAAAATAACTTTTTTCAAAACTACCCACAGTGCAAGGCTCTACGGCTTTAGGTTGTTACAACAGAAACGTTATCGGCCGCTGCGACTGTCCTAATGCGCAGGACACTTGAAAAAATGTTGCTATACTTTTAGCACACGCACAAGGTGACCATTTTAGTACGTGCTCCTGGAAACATGGCTACCTACTCGTATTAACTTCTAGAACCTATTGTCCAGTATTCTGAATCTTCAATAAGCACAACCATATTTTGTAGCGCAGTTTAGGCTGCGAGTAGATAATTTAGGGGTACAGAAAACAAGTTCAATGAAGATGGTAGTGATAATTGAGCAATGCATCAATAATTACACAACTATGATTACAATCTCTTGATTATAGATAAAAAAGTGAAAAAAATGCAACCCGAGTAATGAAGCCAAAATGCTGACAAAATATGCCAGCCATAATGTTATTCATTAAAACACAGTCAACCTTGCCTATTCCAGAGAATTCATCTATGACAATATCAAGTAGGGCTGGGAAAGGCTGGGACACCTACTGCAGTTCCCGTAATGACACTGCGAGTATGCAGAATAGCGGCAGGCAAGATATGGTCTAAATACGGGATATATATCTGTTTTCCCAGCATGCGGTCACAACGGTTAGATACCAAAATACAACACTGCGGAGTCGTGCTATCTCTCTGAGATGGAAGGTGATAGCGAGATAGCACTGCTATATTTTGCGTGAGTGAAGACAGGTGTGGTTCTTGGAAGCGCTTTTTCAACTTACTCTTATTTATTCTATGCAAGTATGTGCGTCGAGACTGAGGTTGTTAAATGCATAGGTTAGCAAAAACTGTGGAGCTCAATCAGACTCACGCATGAAATGTATTTTGCGCTTGTTGCGCACTTCGACTCACCAATATTTTCCTGAGTCGTAGTCGATCAGACTCACACTCACTAAACCTTTAATCATCCGAACTCACTCGGACTCAAACTACCCAAAATATTTCTCACCCAGACTCACTCAGACTCAGACTCACATGATAGATTTGAGTCTGACGGAATGACCCATGAGCGAATTCGCTGGCGTATCGCGAGAGGTGGCTAGTTGGATACTTCTGTGCACACATCCCCCCCCCCCCACGTAATTCAAGGCATTTAAATTGACGTTAAGACAAAACTGATTGGTTTAAAAGAACACTAGACGATTTTACAGTTGGGAAATATTTCATTTTGGACACGTGAGCTCCCACAAAACGATAAGCAAGACCTGATTAGAAGATGTATTTTTTTATTAATTTGATTCTTCAAACTCCAAAATAGACTTCAGTTGTAAGGCAAGGTACCTTAATTATGTAACGCACCGACGAGAACATGTTATTGTCGAAAGTACATAGCTCATTAGCTTGGGTTGTTGTAATTTATACTAAGCATGCGACAAAAAAAAAGGTTTATGATGAGATAATGGTGCAAACATAAGTTAAGCGAAGCAATTCAAAATTGGAAGCCTTCCAACCTCTGTGTAAACGCGAGGGAAAATTTATGCAGGGGATTGTTGCTAAAACAGTGGTATTATTATCCTAAAGAAATCATCGTTTCAAAATGTTCCTTGCCCCCTCTGGTGCTATTGTTTCATCATCATGGCAATCAATGTCATCATCGTGTTTAATATACATTTTTTAATGATAGGTGCATACATTACATGCGAGTAAAAAAATTCTGTTCTCGTCCTCTGTAGTCGCCCAAAGAAGTGTACATTAAGTGCTAACAAGTGACTCGAAGAGAAGAAAAAAAATATCACAAGGGTAGAGACGTTAACTACGCTAAGTTCAGTCTGCAACTCTACGTGGGGGAGATGAAATGAGGGAGAAAAAGAGAGAGAGGAGAAGATACACATTGCACATACATCACACACACCGCCAACACAGGGCAGGTTTCACAGGTGGTCGCAGAGTGATGTTGCCCTCGAGAATTGTAGAAGGGCTCGTGTGGCTTTCTGGTCTGAAGTACTTGAAGGCCACGCTCCCAAGATGTCCTCCAGAGTAAAGGGACGATCATCCAGCTTCCTTAAGGCACATTGTAGAGTCCGGAGATCTTTTTCAAAGTCTGGACAATAGCACAAAAAGAGAGAGAGGATGAAATGAGGGAAAGGCAGGGAGGTTAAACAGAAAAATGAAGCATCCGGTTTGCTACCCTGCACTAGGGGAAGGGGGAATGGGGAAGAAAGATTGGAAAGAAAGCGAAGAGGGAAATAGACGCGCGCGAAAAAAAGGGGGGGGGAGCTGGGGTGCTACAGTCTATACAATAGGCAGCTGCCACGCAAAAAGTTCAGTAAGGCCTTCACTGATTTTCTGTGAGCACACAAATCATGTCATCTTTCCAGCACTGATTGTTCAGACAAAGGTCTGTCGTCAAGGCGAGCTAACGCAGCAGCTATAGTTGCCGTCTTTGCACGCTGTAACGAGGGCAGTGACAGAGAACGTGCTCTATAGTTTCATAGCTGCCGCAATGACCGCAAGCAGCACTGTCTTCCATGCCGATTCGGAAGGAGAAAGCTTTGGTGAAGGCGACACCAAGCCGTAGTCGGCAAAGCACCGTTGTCTCGAGTCGAGAGAGTCCAGACGGAGGCTGGAGTCGACGAGGCGTGTCCAGTCTACGCAGTCGCGTGTGCCGTAAGCACTCGTTGTTCCACAGGAATTTTAATTCTGCATTAGCGATTTTTCGGATGGTCATTGCAGCATCAGTCCTTGAAAATGGTATAGATTTTTCTTCACCATCTTCGTGTGCTGATCGGGCAGCTGCATCGGCAAGTTCGTTGCCCAATATGCCGCAGTGACTTGGAAGCCACTGAAACGTGATTCTGTGTCCTTCGTCGAAGAGGTGGTGAAGCAGCTCTCTAAATTCCAGCACTGGTTGTTCATGAGGTCCCCGGCGTAAGGCGAATATCAAACACTGTAGTGCTGCCTTAGAGTCCGTGAACACGCTCCATTTCTTGGCTTCTTGCTCGTTAATGACTTGAATTGCGCTACGTAGAGCAGCAAGTTCCGCAGCTGTCGATGATGTCTGGTGGGATAAACGAAACTTCACCGTTGTCGCTGTTGCAGGAAAGATCACCGACCCTGCAGACCCATCCACTTTAGTTGAAGCGTCAGTATATAGGTGAGTATGCGCACTGTATTTCTCATATAACAAGAGAAGAGAAAGCTGCTTTAGCGCGGGAGACGAGAGCCGGGCTTTTGACCCTATGCCTGGAACCGTGAGTTCAACATGTGCATAGGTCATACTCCATGGGGGAGTTGAAATCCTCGATGGAGTTGTATATCCCGTAGGAATGCGTGTGCGATATGAGAAGACTGTCTGGCAAAATGAGGCACGAGGTCGGGCTTCTGGCAGTGAAGCTAGATGATGGGCAGGGGCACGAGTAAGATGCCTCACGTGTGTTCTGAGCACTTCCATCGTGATATGCGTCTTTAGCGGGTAGTCATTAGCGATTTCGATTGTCTCAGCTGTTGATGAACATCGCGGTAGCCCCAGACAAACTCGCAGAGCCATAGCCTGGATGCTTTCGAGAGTCCGAATGTTGGTTCTACAGGTGTTGGTCAACACAGGCAAACTGTAGCGCAAATAGCCAAGAAAAAGCGTCTTGTACAATTGCATCATTGCATGTACTGAAGTCCCCCAGGTTTTTCCTGCAAGATACTTGAATAAGTTAGCAATTTCTGTCAGCCTCTTCTTCAAGTGAGCCACATGTGGGCTCCAGCAGAGGTCTTTATCAATGAATACGCCTAGAAATCTGTGCGTCCTGACATATGTATGACTTGGCCATCAATTGATATAGCGTATGGTCTCATTGGCTTTCGACTAAAAGCAATCAATGCGCATTTCGCTGCCGAGATTTTCAGACCCTGGTACTAGAGGTACACTGATACCAACGTCACAGCTTTCTGAAGTCTTGCGCGTACCTGAGGTCTTGTCACGCCAGATCTCCAGACGCAGATGTCATCAGCGTACATGGATAACTTGACCACACTTGGTAGTCGTTCTACAAGACCAATAAGAACGAGGTTGAAGAGGGTTGGACTCAAGGCACCACCTTGCGGGACTCCACGATACGTTGGGTGTTGGGAGGTTGGACCATCTGCAGTGTTCACAAACAAGGTCCGCCCTTGTAAATAACTGCGTGTCCAACAATACAGTTGCCCGCCTAGGCCCATTGACTCAATGGCTTCGACGTTGGCGTCATGTAGAACGTTGTCGTATGCTCCTTTTACGTCAAGGAACATGGCTGCAGATAGTCGTTTACCTGCCTTTTGTTGCTGGACATATGTGACGAGATCTATAACATTGTCGATCGAACATCGGTGACGGCGAAAACCAGCCATGGCGTTCGGATATAGCTCATAGTATTCCAGGTACCATTCAAGCCTGGCCAAGATCATGCTCTCCATTACCTTTCCTACGCAACTTGAGCGTGCGATCGGTCAGTAAGAGGCAATGTCCAGGGGAGATTTGCCAGGTTTAAAGATCGGTACCAAGCGGCTAATCTTCCAATCTTGCGGAACGACGCCAGCTTGCCAGGAATCGTTGAAGATGTTAAGGAGTGCTTCTCGTGCCCGTTTACCAAGGTTGCACAGCATCCTGTATGAGATGTCATCCGGGCCAGTTGACGACGACTTATTACATAAGACGAGCACCGCATCGAGCTCCTGTGATGTAAACGGTAGATCCATGCATGGGTCCCGTGAGTGAGGGATATGATTCACTGTATGTAGGCTTGTGTACGCTGTCTGGCCCACGGTCATAGCGCTGAAATCTTCTGCTACCTCAATTTCATGCCGGCGATGAAAAGGTGCACGGGCTTTGAAGGAAAAACGCTGCTCTGGAACAGAACGTAGGCCTCGCACAATTCTCCATATCTGAGACAGTGGTTTATGAGGATCTCGCGACGCACAAATTTTCCTCCATCGTTGGGTGTCTAATTTGTCAAGGCGCCGTTGTATCTTCTTTTGGATGCGCCGGACTGTCCGTAGATCGTCTGTGGAATTGGTGCGTCGGTATCGTCTTTCGGCACGACGGCGTATCGCACGAAGTCGCTCCAGCTCGAGGTCACATTCAGAGTACTTCGAAGAGCATATTATTGTGCGCATAGCCGCATGTGCAGTTTCCTTAATAGCTTGCTGAAGACCATTGGACAGGCCTTCTTCACAAGCATCCTCAAGTTGAGTTTTGAACACACTCCAATCTATTCTTTGTGTTGTGGTAGAGGAGTACGTGTTCGAAATACTTTTAATCTTCAGGTAAGTGGGGATGTGGTCGCTTCCGTGTGTTTCAATGTCAAAAAACCACTTTACCCGTGTAGCAAATCGGCGTGAAACAAAGGACAAGTCAAGGCAGCTGCTATATGCAGTGCCTCGTAAAAACGTAGGACTGGCGTCATTCAGAAGGACGAGACCATGGCTGGAAACCAATGATGCTAGACGTCGTCCCGTTGACTTAAGCCTTGAGCTTCCCCAGATGGGATGATGCGCATTGAAATCCCCGTTGATAACCCACGGGCCCGGATGTGCCCTTAATATGCCGTCTAGTTTGTTGGCGTCGAAATGACTTGATGGAGATATATACACGCCTAGAAGTGCGAATGTCACCTTTCCTTTTTTAACAGACATTGCCGTCGTGAGGTTGCACTGGCTGGACGACGTAAGTAAGCTCCCGGCGAATAAATACAACCACCTTGCTACTTTCGATGTCACTTGAAGAGAAAAATGACTCGTAGCCGGATAATTTGATTGGGTGCAATAATTTCGGTTCACATATAATCATGATAGGAAATCAGTACCGATGAACAAACTGGCGAAAATCAGATATGCGAGATCTCAGACCTCTTGCGTTCCACTGAAAAATCGATGCTTCTCTGACCTCCTGACGGAACGACTTGTGATTGTCGGCCGTGGCTTTACTGGAGGCTTGCAAGGACCGGACTCAACGCGTCCAGCACCTGTAGGCCGCTCCTAGCAGTTGGCGTATCGATCCTTGTCAGAAGACTTCTGATGACACTCACAATGGATCGCAGCATAGGAATAATTTGTCGATCTGCTGTTGGAGCCTCGTCATCAGCAGCATTGGCTTTCACTGGGAGCAGAGAGCGGGAAGGCTGCTCGGAAGGCCGTGCGTTCGCAAGGACCGGCCAGTCTTCAGGAGGAGAGGCTTCGCCGGTGGAGGTATTCTTGTACTCTCTGGCTTTCTACTGCATGTTGATGGTGGTGTAGACCGAAGTGGTGCATGAATATCACCATGACTGGAGCGCTTCCGTCGGTGGCGACGTCGACGCCGGATTTTCTGTGAAGCTTCTCTATGGGCGGAGTTATCCCTGACCATTTCTTTCAGGATAGCCATTTCTTTCTTGAGTCTTGGGCATTCCTTAGACGTGGCTTCATGCGTACCTCGGTAATTGCCACACCTATAAGTTGTTGCACAACAGGTGTCTACCGTGTGCGCCTCCGCGCACCGGGGGCATACGGTAGAATTCGCACATACGCCCTTAACATGACCGATCTTGAAACGCTTGTGGAACTGAAGCGGCTTTGGGACAAAATGCCGTACCACATGCCGGAAATGTGCCACCTTGACGTGCGTAAGGATTGAGTCGCCCTTGAAGACTATCTTATCGCAGCGGCTGTTCCCGAGGCGGTTTATATGCCTAATGACCACTCCTTCGTACGCCGGTTTTATCAGAATGGGTAGATCCGTGTTTGGGATTGCCAAGTCAATGTCGTAAATGACACCTGCAGTGCAGGTCCCAGTCATCGGTACGACCGCTCGTACTTTGACATCTCCAAACTCTGTCATCAATCGAAGCTTCTCTAGCGTGTCTGCATGTGTTGTGTCAACAGCTAAAACGTTTTTACGTGTGTTTAGCCGGACCTCTTTGATTTCATTCTGTGCTATTCTCTCAAGAACATTGGAAATGGCTTGCCTGTTCAATTTTCTAAGGCTGGCGAAAGGATCCACGGGCATGAAGAGAATGGTATGCGGCCAGCGTTCACTCCTTGCCTTCACGGTTGACGTGCTTGCTGGTGATGACGTCTTGATGAGCCTCCTTTTGGCCTTGCGGCTCATCACCGACACGAAGTTGCCATCTGATGAGTCGTCGCCGTCGACTGAGTAGATGTCCGTGTCTTCACTGGAGCTGCACCAAGAGCCTCGTTTCCTTGCGGAGCTTACAAATGTTGAGCTGTAGCCAGACGGGCCAGCAGTTCGTTCTTCGTCCATGGGCATGAGAGCAGGAGCATATCTTGAGCCGTCGCTTGTGATGGATCATGAGCCTTGAGCCACAGAAGAGCTTGAGGGCACTGACATTTGACCACGTGGGCCTGTAGAAGTCGCCGCTGCCATCGCCACAAGGCGGGACGCAGAGAGCGTCCCAGGAATCGTGGAAAATATAACGAAAAACAGTTAGTAGTGACAGACGCGTTCTACCACTAAGTAACTTCGTCGTCGTCTCCGACAATACCACAAATTTTGCAGGAACCCTATGATGTTACGAAAACCAAGATCTGCCAAGGCTTTAACAAGGCCTTTTGAGACACACAAAAAGGGAAAAAATACGCCGGCTGGGTCTTGCGGTGTGCTGGACTGAGGACACCGAACATCGGGGGCTGACGTCCTCTATTTAAACCTCTCTATTTCAAATAAGCTTTGTTATCTCGTTATCGTTGGAAGGGCTTCTGTGCTTTCAGTCGCACATCGAACGTGGTACGTGTGGGTCGAAATTATATGCTGCGAATTCATGAAGTGCATGAACGTGACGCTGAATAAAAAAAAAAACGCACCTCAAGTTTGATACCATTGCTATCGCAATAAAGGTTTTCGAAAACACAAGAAACTTGACGTTGAGATAATGGTAACCGTGAAATGTTGCTTCGCAAAGTCAACAACGATATAAAGCGCAAAATAAAACTAGCACAATAAAGGAGCGCACAAGGCGTCATACCGATGAGCCCATAGGTGAGCGCTCGTGAAAACGTTTCGAAGCATTTATATTCCGGGATTGTGGTAACCGGTTCTCTTTGCCCTAGGCTCCTCGAACAGTCAGGGCATTCGTAGTACATGTGTTAATAATTGTCCACGCGACCTCATAAAGTGCGAGGCCTGCAGCACGTCTTTATGCTCTCCCATACTAGAGTACCAACTACTCTAGATCGATAACTTGTATTAAATGCGAAGCATTTCTTAGCGAACTTCTATCTATCTATCTATCTATCTATCTATCTATCTATCTATCTATCTATCTATCTATCTATCTATCTATCTATCTATCTATCTATCTATCTATCTATCTATCTATCTATCTATCTATCTATCTATCTATCTATCTATCTATCCGCCTATGACTTTTAGCTCTCCTGGTCGTTTCGATAATGGTTTCGATCCCAAATTGTTATGGCATAGCATGACTGTATGAAGCACATGTTTAACTAGTCATAACATGAAAATCATCACATGTATGTCATGAATGTCATGAGTTACATTTCATAGTCCTGTAGCCGTTGCAGTGGTTTCGTTCACATGGCATGTTGCAAAACTGGTATGGTATGACATGATTGCATGGTGAACACAAGCGACAGACCTTAACAAGAAAATCATGACATGCGTCGCTCATGATGCGCTCGTGGGCTTTTCGCTAGCGTCCCATATACCAAATTTGGTATAACTGTACGTGAATGGATGACGAAGGTATGTGACTGGTGCAAACATGATAATCACTAGATGCGTGTCATGTACAAACATGACTACATGCCACGCTCATGGTGTGATGGCAGCCGTTTCGCTAGCTTCACTTAAACCGAATTTGGTAATACGGGACGTGAATGGATGACGAAGGTATGATACTGGTGCAAACCTGATAAACATGAGATGCGTGTCATGTAACAACATGACTACATGCTACGCTCATGATGCGCTCGTGGCCGTTTCGCTAGCTTCGCATATGCCAAATTTGGTATTACGTCACGTCAATGTACATTGAAAGTATGTGATTAGTGCAAACATAATAATCAGGACATGCGTGTCATAAAAGAACATGACTACATGCCACAGTCAAAATTCTAATTAAGCGGTGCGCTTGCTCGCCGCCGTTCATTTCGTCGCGTCACGCCGGCGTTGCCACGCCTGGTGCTTGCGCTGCCATATACTCGCAGGCAAGAGCCGCGCTGCGTCGCTTTGACGCATGCGCGTTTCAGCGCGTCCAGCATCCGCCCTTCACGAAAAAAGGGAGACGCAGTGATGTCTGGGTAACGCATCGGCGTGAAATGCAGCATGTTGCATTTTACACCGGTTGCCATTGGGCCGCGCCGACGGACGCTGGTCACGCCGGTCGCGCCTGGGGTGAGGCTATAAAGTGCTCGCATTTTGCTAACGGTGCGTCGCTGTGCCAGGGTGCGCGCGCGTCAACGCTACATTGGAGTATATTGGGCAATTCACGATGCACTCGCGGCCGTTGTTTTAGCTCCACATATACCAAATTTAGTGTTACGTGACGTCAATGGTTGACGAAATATAGGACTGGTGCAACATGATAATCCTGACACATTGATTGATATGTGGGGTTTAACGTCCCAAAACCACTATATGATTATGAGAGACGCCGTAGTGGAGGGCTCCGGAAATTTAGACCACCTGGGGTTCTTTAACGTGCACCCAAATCTGAGCACATGGGCCTACAACATTTCCGCCTCCATCGGAAATGCAGCCGCCGCAGCCGGGATTTGAACCCGCGCCCTGCGGGTCAGCAGCCGAGTACCTTAGCCACTAGACCACCGCGGCGGGGCGATAATCCTGACACACGTGCCATGTAAGAACATGACCACATATCACGCTCATAGCGTGCTCGCGGCCGTTTCTCTAGCTCCACATATACTAAATTTGGTATCCGGTGATGTGAATAGACGACAAAGGTAAACAACAAATTCAAATATGATAATCATATCTTGACACGGAAGTCATGGACGGCATAATTTACCTCCACCTTGTAACGTTGTGCTGATTCTATAGTGCTATAGCAACATTTCTCATTAGTGCTTCGCATATCATCGATTTCCACTGTACGTTGGATCTGCCATTTTTTTTCCGAACCATCTGTCATAATTTTAGGGGTGGAGCTCCTTACGCCGGGGGTCGTATGTCCAGTGTCGTATGTCCAGTCGTCGTAGTAGCCACATATCATTCAGTCTTTAGAACGTCCGCTGGATGTTGGTGCTTGTATACGATGAATCTACGATGGAAATATGCGAGATGATGGTGCTCTGAGTACATTTGTCCTTCGCCCATGCGTCCGTCCGTGCGTCTTTGCGTTCCCGTGGGTCCGTGCGCTCGCCCATGCGCCAACCATGCGTACGCCCGTCCATCCGTCGGCTTCGCTCCACTCGTTATCATTCGCGTGGTGGATATAGTGTGATTTTTTTGAAATTTCGGCGCTGCTCATTGCTCTCCCATAGCAGAGTATATGATACCCTAAATTGTTGAAGATTTCTTCTAAAGAAGCCACGTTCAGACCTCCTAAGATGGCTTTATGCGTTCTCATAGTAGCGTATGAGCCTCTTCTATGTTAAACACATTTTGTAAACACATAAGACTTCCTAAGAATTATAACGGGGGGCAGTTAGAGTAGAGTGCGTATCGCGCTCTAATGCGTTTGGAATTTACGGTAAACACATCAGTTACGGCTTATTTCTAGTGCTTAATGAGTATGAAGTACTCGGTTTAAACTATTAAGCATGCAAAAGCTCATCTGGCTGAACGAACAACGTACATGTCGCTGAAAATCGAATACCAAAAATGCATTAGGCAAGAATTCACCAATCACTCTTAGTGAAAGGGGAGTACCAGTAAAGCTCTATATGTAATTCTGAACAAAGATCCAAACTAATTTATTTTATTGGCCGCTGGTCATCGTAATGGAAGGTACACACTCACATGTATGTATCACACACATTTATGAACAAAAATGACATTGAATAAAACGTACAAGAACAGATGTCACAAAAAAAAGAGCTGATCTTCCTGTCGAGGGTTCGGTCAGACACGCAAGTGAAATGTGTCTCCACAGAGTCAGTTGATCATTGATTGTGCGTTGCTTCGCCACAAGAACGAAGTAATTAATGCTACAGCGAGAAATTGTAATCTCACGCGAAGGATAACAAGCAGCTCTAAACTTGCAGCGCGCACCTCAAGCAGAAAGCACGCACAAAATGAGCATACACATGACGAGCACACATTCGCTACACTCACTGGTCAACATTTAAAGCGCACTGATCTAGCAGGAGGAAAGGCGCATGAAACGAACACTGTAGTATAAACAGGACGAGAACCAATCAGGGTCACTTTGTACATGTGAGAACAGTGCACTCTTTTTCTAAACGCGGCCGTGGCAGCGAGTGAAGTGACTATCATCTTCCGATCACTGTGAGTTAAAAGGAAACTTGAGGTGGCAGCACATGATATACGAAGCCCCGCAATCACGAGAAAAAACCACGCACGGTTGGCCATGTCCTGCGAAAGCGTGAGCGCATGGAAACACATGGTGCGACCATCTTAAGAGCATATCCAACGCGCGCCCTTCGTGCCAACTCGCTGCTGATGACGAAATTGCGCAGAAGTGGTTGAGCTTTGAGGACCACCAACGGTATATAGTGTATGTAAAGAGCTCGCTCTTAGCAAGCTGCTACGCACGCTTTGCGGCTTAGTGGTCTCGCGCCTCGCGCTGTAGAGCGAGGGGTCATAGGTTCGACGCCCGGTGACAAAACACTTTCTTCAAGTTTCCTTTCTTTGTAATCTGTTATTATTGTTATGAAGAGATGATGCAAGACTGGGGTATTTACAATATTTACAGGAAAAATGTGATCGGGGCTGAAGCAGCCAAGATGACGCAAACATGAGACATGCCGTTCACCAATTCTTTGACGTCTAGGTGAGCGGCACATAACAATATACTCCAGCGACGTGCAGGCACTCATCATTCCCAGGTCCGGATGGAGTGACTTTTAGTGTCTTACGTCACCTAGGCCCGAAGGCACGATGATATAGTGTCTGATGAGTGGAAGTGCAGTCGCCTGGTGCCTTTGTTGAAGCCCGGAAAGTCTTCATTGTATCTGGCATCATACCGGCCTATAAAGCAAGCTCCATCGGCAAGGTCATGCAGAGGATTATGCTTACACGCATAGAATGGTACCTGGAATATTATAACATCTATCCTAATGCTATGGCTGGCTTTCGATGAGGTCGGTCTTCAATCTAGGCGTCATTGACTTAGTGACCTCTGTTCAGCCACATAAAGCTAAGAAGCGGCTGTCAGTAGCTCTGTTCTTTGACGTGAAAGGTGCCTAGGACAACATGATCCATGAGGCTGGTCTCAATGCTCTCGAACCAGCTGAACTTGGAGGTCGTGTCTTCCAGTGGTTAAAAAGCTACCTCACAACAGAATCCATGTTTGTCCTAAGTGAAGCATTTCACAAGCCGTGGGGTGCCAAAAGGTGGCGTTTTGAGTCCGACTCTCTTCAACCTGGTTCTGGTGGGGCTCACCGAAATTCTGACACAGACGGCCTATATATCTCTTTACGCTGATGATATCTCCATCTGGTCGTCCGGCTGACATGGCCTGAAGTGCGCACAAGGATACATAAGGCGGCAACAATAACATCGACATACCTTCGACAGCAAGGTTTGACTGTCGTCACGGATAATGCACAGCGGTGTTGTTTACACGTAAACCGATGCCTTCCTACGCATCGCGCATTGATGGCAAATCAATTGCATACAAGAGAAGTCATAGATTCTTAGGTGTCATCGTAGATCGTGACCTAATATGGAGTCCACATGTCGCATACCTGAAGAAAAAGCTCATTGGCACTGAGCGTGTATTCAAGTTCGTTGCCGGAAAATCGTGGGGCCCCTCCGTGCACTCCATGCTGCAGCTTTATACAGCCCCCTTTCTCGGACTTCTCCGGTACAGCCTTTCTCCCCTGTCCAAGACGTGCAAGACTAACAATCGTGCACGACACAGCATACAAGCCGAAGCACTTCGGGCATGTCCTGACCTTCCAAAATGCTCATGGACAGTGACAGCTATTGTTATCACACAAGAGGAGCTGGTCACAGCGTACATCATTGTCGATACACTGAAAGCGCACATTTGACATTTATCACGGCTTCCGTCACATTATTTAAATGTTTGACAGCTCGGGGGGCCGAAGCTTTGTTCAGCGGTATTGTGACGAAACACCAGGACATATTACCACCTGGCTTCCAACATGCGATGCGTCTAGCATCTGCGTTCTGGAGTCTCCGTCAACCTGACATGCGCTTATCGGTTCCTAAAATTGCTAAGAAGCCACGCATGTCACCGTTATCCCTGAAGCAATTGACTTCACTTCTGTTGGACGAAACGTAATTTGACCGCGTACGTGTTTGCACTGATGGCTCCACTAATTCCAACCGGAGCAGTGGTTGTTCCGTCTGGTAAATTGTGGCTTCAATACAGGTTCTCTCAGACCACGATGTTGACGGCAGCAGAACTCGCAGCACTTCAACGTGCCGTCAAGTACATTCATCAGGCAGCAACCTAATCAATGGGCCATCTTTTGCGACTCAAGATCAGCCTTACAGACACTACGGTTCGCTTTACAGAACGGGTTTCACGAACAATCAGTATATCAGACAAGGCACGACTACTACGAAGCGCTCGAGGAAGGTCACGATATTGTATTTGAACGGTTGCCGAGTCATTGCGAAATTGTCGGCAGTGACTGCGCGGATGAAGTTACCATTCTTGAGAACGGACGCTGCAAGGCGACTACAATCACTTGCTCTCCGTATAACTCTCCTTCAATCGAATACGCCGGGTTTTTCTAACGCATGCCTGTATTCGATCGACCCAAACTTGCCACTTCGTTTGCCATCCGGGCTCCCACGACGCGCTGAAATTTTGCTGTGTCGCATGAGGTTGGGCGTGGCATTTACGAATGCATATTCTTGTTACCTTGGAATGGCGAGCAGTTCGGCATGCAACATTTGTACCTGCGAGGAGACACTTGAGCACATTCTATTCCACTGCCCAGCATACCAGGGTGAATGACGTATTATGGAAGCCAAGCTATGTCAGCTGGATTCACGGGCGCTTACATAAGATAAGATCCTGGGACCTTGGCCGACGGTTTCGCATATGCGCAAAGCCACGAAAGCCCTCTTGCACTTCTTAAAGACCACCAGACTTCACCATACTTGTGAAAGAACAGTGTGACACCATGCTGTGTAGTCTCAAGCTGACAATTCATCCTTCTATTTCATATTCCTCTTCTTTTCTATCTCTTTCTTTTTTATTATGCTCCCTTTCCCCCACGCCAAGTGTAGGGTAGCCAACCGAGCCGAGCTTTGTGACTTGCTTGCCTTTCCTCTCTATTTCTCTGTCTCTGTTATAACTCTTTTATACAGCGTGGCAAATATATATATATATATATATATATATATATATATATATATATATATATATATATATATATACTATGAGCGAAAAGCTGAGAGGTCAGTCTGAATCTATTTCCTCACCTGCTACTCAGCGTTTGGTAAAGAAATGGGGTGGTAAAGACAGTATAGAGAAGGTGTTGATGATGCAGAGGATGTATTCAATGATGGAACAAAACCTTCAATGCCCAAAAGTTATTTACAGTCTTTTTTCAAGTTCTATCACGCTCAAAAACTTGTTCAACGTTTTCAAGACATTGCGTTGATGGCGACATGCAGGCCTCAAAAGAATTCTTGACCATACTTGTTGCTTGACAACATTGAATAAAAAGGTGACTATCGATTTTCCTTGCATTCTATATCACGGGCAGATGAACAAGAGGTGTTCGCACCAGATTTGTGAAAAATGCTCCAGCACAGTCGGTTCTGAATACTGTGCAGAAGTTCTGCACTATAGTTCAGAAATTTGCTTTCAGTTTTTCAGATTTACAGGCTTGTGTGAACACAAGTGTGAACTGCGGAAAAAACTGACCCACTGTAGATGCAACCAAAAAAGTATGCAAAAGAGAGCTGCAATAGAGAGGTACAGACCACTCGCTGCATGGAGTGCAGATTCATGGGGCTTATATTTTCAGGTACAGAGTAATAAGAAGAGCAACCTCACGGTAGAGCCCCCATTTGTTCTCATTACGACTGGAACGATCGTTTCTTTTTTTCTACTTCATGTTCTATTTTTACTTCACCTACGTCAAGCTGACGTTTTTGGTGCGGCGCTGATGTCGCGCCTTGTCGCAGAAGCTGCTTTGTTTGCTGATCTTTCTGTAATGACCTCCAACCAGTGTTATGAATTATGCTATTTGAGCTCAGTATTAGTGAGCCCTCTCCCTCCCTCTCCTCTCGTGTGGGAAAATCACCATGAAACAGCATCGCGAGCGAGAACACCGCACATTTCGTTTTCTCACACGCTACATTGCACTAATGCGCTTGCTTATACATACCCCTATTGACATGTACATTCTGTATCAGTTCATTTTCGAATACTCGCAACTTCATTACTTCACTTGCCGTATGACGATAAAGATCACCATCGCTTATTACACTGCGACTAAACTGCGACTGTCGCTTATGGCATCAGAATTAAAAGCAACGCTGCTAGGAACAAGTGGCGAGTGGAAAGGAAGTGCGCCTGCAAAGATTTTTTTATAACCTCCAATATTTATTGAAAATTTCGAGCTCTAAGCACGAGAATGAAGAGTAGAAAGAAAAATAAGAGGGCCGACGTGGTTTTCCTACTCGTCCATTCACACTCATATTTTGAGTCATACCACCATACCAGCTGATTAAACTTTCCGTTCTTTTCAAATACAGCATTTGATTGCCGGGTAACAACAGATTGTACAGATTAGTGGATTAGGTTTAGCGCACCTCTGTTCGAGGACACCGGATGAAATCTTGGGCACGTTGCCAATTTTTAATACAAGGTATTTAATACAAAGAACACATGTCGAATAACCTCAGGTTGCAACGAAAATGATACTTATAACTTCCCTTTGCAGATTTGTCTATATACTGCTCTTCGTCCTAATAAGGTTGGTTTGATATGCAAGGGCCTCGATTTGTTTTCATTCTAAACAACCTGCAAGGTAGTACAGCTGAAAATACTAGAGAGACTAAACGTATATTAGAAAACAGATGGTCCTTTCACAGCTGCAAATATTGTTTGCAATGCTGATTGTTCCCTTTGCATGAATGAACCACTGGGATTTGGCAGCAAACAGCTCTAAAATATTTATGAGAAGCCGTCTTTAAAATGGCGACATTATCTGGACCGTTGTGTCGTCACATGGCCAGGCACATGCAGTACTTTAAGAGCTATTACAAGAACGCAGCTACCAATTCTCACATTCTTGACTATAGAACGCTTGAAAAATGGCCCTTAATGCTTAGCACACTTAGAGAGTCGTATTCTGGCGTTCCTCTCCAAGGGCTATAAGGAATGTTCTTACGTCATGACCTGTAAACACTTATGGTGTATTTTAATGCATAGCCTAACGTGATACCTCGAAGGCTAAAAGTCTTGTAGGAATGAGCTATGCTCACATGCTTAAACTCTACAGACTAAAGCGCCAGCCTACCACATTAACTACGTTCCTGCTTCTATGAATAGAAGCTATTCATGCATAACACTGTTCATTTACTTTTATTCAATTTCTCTTGTGCAATTTTCCCAATACTAACATTTCAAAATTTCGCGAAGATTTTCGCTACTGATTTTCTCTACTCTGGCACATGAGCTGTTTAACAACTCGTCGCTATTCCTGCCGCAAACAAACAAACCCACACAACAACAACAACAACAACAACAACAACAACAACAACAACAACAACGACAACGACAACGACAACGACAACAAAAACAACAACGACAACAAAAACAACAACGACAACAAAAACAACAACGACAACAAAAACAACAACGACAACAAAAACAACAACGACAACAAAAACAAAAAATGGCAGCATATCCACGAAGTGAATGATGGGGAGTGGGGCGAAGCATTCGTCCATCCATTCGTTCCTGCTTCCGTCCGTTCCTGCGTACGTCTGTGTAACCGTCCATGCGTCCATCCACCCGTCCGTGCGTACGTCTGTTCGTGCGTCTGTCCCTGCGTTCGTCCATGCATCCGCGCCTGCGTCCGTTCATGCGTCCATACATGCATCTGTCTGTGTGTCCGTTCGTCCATCTATTCAGCACTCCAAGTACCACCATCTCGCATCTTTTCATCATATATTCTCCATATAGAAGCACCGCCATCAAGCGGACATTTCAAGGACTAAACGGGAGGTGGCACATGCACACTTTTTTACGGCTTGCGCTTCGGATTTACTTCCCACCTTTAACCACCTCGAGTTCATGGTATATACTAGTTCACTGTATTCATGGCTATGCGGCCCAACGCTCGCTAAACCTTTCTGAAACCAAGGAGGTTACACCCAGCGAGTATAACGTAGCAACCCTTTCTTGTCAGATCGTGCTCAATGTACATGCCAATAGCTGCTAATGGGGATCGCAGCGTGCGCGTTACCTAAAGGCCGAATGCTCCTGTCTCTCATTCCCCTTTAGCAGCCAATAACATGTGCATTGAGCACTATCTTTTATTGTTCAACAACGCACAGAAGAAATCTCTCACCGGAACCACCTTGGAGGTCAAAATCGTAAGGACCGCTATTTCGGGTATGTGCCACTGGTGGTACGTACTACGAGGGACGCACAAGCCACGCCATAAGGAGCTTCGCCCTTAAAACAAAGACAACAAAAAAAACAACACAAGCGAAAAGGCAGCAAGACGAAAGGACAACCTAACTTTCATTAGTGCCGTCATTTCCGTTTGTGTGTGTGTGTGTGTGTGTGTGTGTGTGTGTGTGTGTGTGTGTGTGTGTGGCACTTTGTAAAACATTGACTATCCACGCGGACCTTTATCTGAATCGCCTCACGGCAGCCTGTACTAATCACAGTACATCTCTTCTCTAAACAAATACATTAATTCAACGAGTGTGATGCCACACATCCCCACAAGCGCATCTCACGAACAAAGAAAGCCGAATGTTTGCGGCCGGTAAGGTCATACTTTTCGAGGACTCACGATAAGAACGGCAGCTCAAGTTAGAGGCCGACCGTGGAGCGGACACTTATCGGTCTTACGTGTTCGTCGAGGCATTAATAACCAATGAACAACATTGATCAGTCCAAGCAATATGTGCGGTCTCAGAATGTCTCCGCTATCCCTTATCTAGAAGTTACTTCGCCATGAGGTCGATGTTCCGGCTCATTCAGCCTCCACGCTTTAGCTGATCAGGTTCCAAAAAGGTTACCGGAGTGCATCGTTATATGCCTGACGACATTAGTATTGCAAAAGAAAATCACTTTATTTTAACATTCTTAGTTGTTATTTACGTGAGCTGTGGCTGTTGTTTTCTTCTACGTCTCTGTCTACTACACCACGTAAGCAACAATAGTGTCTGCCTAGAGGCTAAGCGATTCAGACCCACCGGGGTCCTCTTAATAAACGCAGAAACGGGAGCAGTGTATGAAGAGAGACTCAAGGACTCTCAGCTTATGTCAGGACAACTTGCCCTACAAAGAAAAAAGGATGATACGAAGAATGTTCCTGACCCTGTTTTTTTCGGGAATTGCTCGCAAATTTTATATGCCAGTTCTCAGTTTACATCTGGACGTCACTTTAGGCTTCCACTGGCACTTCTCATGCTGGGGCGGCTTGTAAGAAGTATAAGGTTTACCGGTCACTTTCAAACATCCCTGTTAGGCCAGCCCCTACCTCTCTCGGTTCTCACACGTATGACAGCCAGGTTAGGCCGGTGCGCATCGCAAAGCTATCTTTGGTTTCGATCAGAGAGTTTTACACAATAATACCTAAAGGGGATTCTGATTCTAGGGTCTATGAGGACTCCTTTAGCGGTGTGGTGCTTGTACACCCTATGGAAATTATGGAAAGTACAGGCTTCGGATCTGCTTCGTTTGGATCACGTTTCTGAGATTCGTTACGCTTGTTTCCTGAGAGTAAAACAAAGCGATATAAATTTAAGGTGTACTTAAAATAAACTTGCTTAATTCTTTTGTACGTAAATATTATTGCAAAAAGATTTTGTGGCTATGTGCTAGAACTGCAACCTGGGCAAGTTTAATCACCAGGGTAGGCACTACTCTGCCGTGGCGCTTGAAATTTAGCCTCAACATATAATGAATTAACTCTTACAGCATTTGAGAGCAAACATTCTTGTTTGCCCCGGAAAGTATACATTATCTATTTATGAAAATAACAGTACAGCATTAGGTGCGAAACACTTGACGCTCCGTCTGCTGCGGTGCCAGGTACGTCCGTTCAAGTGGTCTGCCCCCAGGGCACCTCTCGTTTCATTATGAAGTCGAGTCAGGAGAGCGTTACCGTGCATCTACCTAGCTTCGCCGCCGTTTTGCAGTCAATTCTAATGAGCTTTGGCATTACGCGCTCGTGAAAAAACCATGAACTCGATGTAATATTCTGCACTTGCATGAGACGCTACATCTAGTATACGCAGCGGATAGTAGACGATGCTTCGCCTAAACTGTAAAATAAGACTCGTAAAGCTCCAAAGCCGAAGCAAATCTCACACTTATAGTGGTGTTTAGCCTCTTTGAACAACACAGGCGCTGCTTCAGTGCTTTGCACCGCAGCCCACTATTCACGCTGCGCGAAGAACGAATCCAAAACTGTAAAAAAAAGATTGGTAGACAGTTCGCTAGCTAACGCGATTCCATCCGAAGCCTGTACTTCCCATGATTTCCACGAGGGCACACAATCGCAGCGCCTCTCAAGGTATTATTGTATGAAACTACATGGTTTGGATTGTGGAGAAAGGAATGATTTCGATGAACCTTATGAGTGAGGCTGATACTTAGGCAAAGAACGCCACCTCGTGATGTGTTATGCTATTTGAAAAAAAATTGAACTTCAATCGAAAACAAACCAAATGGGATGGACGCGTAGCAGCACACATTGAAGGTGCCAATTGCAAAAGCTACAGTAATGAAGAATCACTTTACCACTCTAAGAGAGCGACACCAGCACGCTAACCAAACGGGGTACTGTGAGAATGACTTCAGAGATATAAGAGGCACATTTGTAAATCTCCCAGAGCCTGTAGCCGAGGTGCAGCGGATAGCGTGCTGGGCATCTATTGCTCTGTACCGAGAGGTCGTCGGTTTGATGCCCGCTGACGAAACTTTGTTTCTTTAAAATCTGCTTGCGTACAATTTCGTGACGTCATTTCCGTGACGTAAATATGTCACTGAAGTCTTGGTAAACCCTGGCATCAAACAGGTTCGAGTTAAAAAGAAAAGAATGAAAACATCTGTTAATACAGTAGACAACTGATAACTGAGCTTTGTGCGCAACAGAAAAAACTATTGGAAGCAGGATTCGCGCGTATAATAACCAGATTTGGTATTCACCCCCACCAAGTGCATAATTTGAGATGTGTGTATCTTTGTCCGTCCTCGTTGTATTGTATCGCGTTACCATGCTAGCCTTCGTGACATGAAGCGACGACATGATATGACTGTGAATGGCAATAGACGCGAGGCAACTGCCCGGCCCCGAAAAGCTAGACTCCTAAAACATAATTTGTTTGCGTTGATGGGGGTTTCAACCCGAGCACTACTGGTGCCAGAGCGAGTGCGCTTATCACTAGGCCAAGCGCTTACGCATGCCAAGGCAAACTGATGCAAACTTAATGAAACATACGATCGCGTTCTATGGATGGTGCCAAAGATAACTTGGAAGCTGTTCACTTACTATGGGCGCTTCATTCAACTAAAAGCGATTGTCGGGAGAATGCGTAAGGTCAATATTCTAATTCATAATTCTTCAAAAGTCAACCATCATCCTAATTCTTTGACATTTTATTTTATGAGAACATACTTATTCAAATCTGCTTTTTTTTCCACGCACCGCAACACACTAAAATGATTCATTGTAGCATTTATTCACATTGGGATCATTGCTAATTTTATTACCTATATTTGTGCTTGCTTCGTTTTGTTGTTGTTTTTTTTTCCCTACCTTGCTTGGACCAGTGTAAGGTCTGCAGTATTGAATAGAGGAATAAAGAAACAAAAAAAGAAAAAAAGTGAAATAAATAAATAAATAAAAGAATAAATAAATAAATCAATAAATAAATAGGAATCACACATTTCTGGAAAATTTCGTCTTCCGAGAAATTAATGTCGTAACCCTCATTTTCCTAATCACGCGATCCTCCATTCGATGGCTTCTTCAAGAGGCTGAGAAACGCTGGAAATAATATAAAATCATCATCTTTGAAATGAAAGGCCAGTTATTATTGTGTACCTACTGCACAAAAACAGAAACGCAAGGGTTGTTTTTCGAAACAAAGTAAACTTTGCGATAGGTAGCCGTCGTTAGTCCAACGAAGCAAATCTTCCTGACGCAGACGAGAAGCGTGTGCTACGCATCAGCACCACAAAAGAACACCTGACTTTCTATATATTTCTGCTCATAGCTTAAAATTGTGCTGGCAGAATCGGAATATTGTTTAGAAAGAACACTTAAACATCTGTCAGAACATTAAGAGTAGCAACAGCAGAAAGAACGGGAAGATCTACCAGAGCAAGGCGGCAAGGTTAACCAAGATGGTACCAGTTCACAACGGAAAAGTAGATGAAGTGGGAATAGATTTTGAGGGTATTCATTCGCTCGCACATCATATGCTGCCACAGATTCTCCTATGTTTCACTTCGTGGAGCAATGGCCTTGCGTTGAGAAATGAGCCCTGAGGATTTCTCTGCAGACTGTTTTGTTCACCGTTGGTTCTTGAAAAAGAAAAAAAATGGCCTAATTGCTCACTTCCTGACCTAGGAATCCGGTCAAATGTTGAAGCGATGAATTCCAAGAAGAACAAAAGAACGGCGAATTGACGCTTCAGGCTGAACAACGTGCTATAAAGGAAAAAAAAAAGGTATTCTGGAGAGCTAACAAACGCTACGCATTGAAAAGTTCTTATCCATGTCCGGTCCTTGGTGATTTCCTTTGTGCTATTTATTAAATGATTTATTTATTTGTTTGCAACAGACTGGTCAGGCATCATATGGCTGCAAATTGAGAAGTGAGGTTGAGTGAAACATCGACTAAAGAGCCGAAAGAAACAATCATTGTGGCGAGTACAGCAGAGCAGCGGCTGGTGAAAAAGCAAAGAACTCGTAACCGATGCGTGCGTTACTAATAGGAATCGAAGTATTACAAACATTACTTAAGAATAAAAACAGGCAGGAAATGCCGCCGACCCCCCCCCCCCCCCCCTTCCGTGCCCTCGGGAGAAACCACCGTGATCTCAGACCTTCCATTCAATAGCAGACAACAGAAACAAAAGAAGTTGGAACTGTTTCTGAATGGAAATCCACCGATTTCTGGCCACTCAAGATAGCACGAAAGACTCTTCGACGCACTTATTTTTGGTGCGTGCTTGGTGCTCTGCAGTTCGTTTGCTCTTGAACCATTCCTAGAGCTTTTTTTCTGCTGTTTCGTGTTGTTGTCTTTTTTAACGAAAGTGTGACGAAGAAAGAGGAAGACATGGAGGTCATGAAGAGAGCGAGTACTCAGGCCGAGTGATTTCTAGCTCAACGCTCGAAACACTTATTGGTCGAGTCCTTCGGTGCTGCTCCGTTGGAACTTTGAAGCCGAATAGCAAACCTTTATATCATCTCATATTCTACTTAGCTGCCATTTTTTCCAGTTTCAACCCAGTTTCCAGCCACAAAAATTGAAATCATTGGTAAACAAACACAAACGTGACATTGCTATGACAGCGTCGTTTGCATTTAATACGAAACGAAGTTGTATACATATTCCCTGAGGCGTGTTGCCGTCTTTGTAGATAGTCTCTGTGTGGAAAATTTATGGCGAGAATTAGGCAACCATTCCAAGCAGTGAATGGAGCTTACAGGTCCTCCCTATGAATTTTTTTCATGTTGTCATTATTGCGACGTGGTTTCTTTTTAGAGTGAAAGTCGACCCGAACGCTTTGGCTAAGCGTTAATTCATTGAAGGAACATCAGCGGCACCGCACCGCGCCGTCAATGGTGTCACTTGCCGTAATATTTGCAGCAGCTGTACCACAAATTCACACCATAAATATTAGGAGTGAGCAAGAGTAAACGTCATGGCAGAAAAGTGTTGGCCATTGTACTTGATGACCATAATAAAGCTGCTGTAAGGTATGTGACAACGCAAACGTATTTGGAGACTTAGAGGCATTAAATACGACAAATTCAGCAGCAGTATCCCAGGCTGCGATGTGAATTCAGATGAAATTGTACAAATAACCGTCTTTATCAATTTAACTGTGGAAGAGCTCACCGCGGCAGTTATCTGAGTTGCATGGAACAGGAAAATAATTTGTATTCGCAGCATACTCACCTATGTACATACACCAACAGGCGTTTTCCTTTTACTCGAAAACTCACAGCGAAGTTTCCTAGAACAATTGTGAAAGAGCGCAGACAAACTAGAATGAACTGTCAACGTGAGGCAGACACTACGAAGTTTAGCAGTAGGTAGATCTAGATGAGGGCTCATCGAACATGGTGCGCAATTCTAGACGTGTTTCATTGCCAATATTCTAGACTTCCGTCCCTTTTAACAGGCCGTAATATCTTACTTTATTTATTCATGACCTTATTTCGAGTTATTTTGCACTGTAGGCATCCACAGCGTTATTTCTATTTATTTTTGGTATTTGACAAATCCTCTGGCGTTCTGGCTGCATGCTAGTGTCCCGACAAGAAAAAAGATATTTTGGGAAACTGCCCGGCTGCGGTGCGCTGTATTTCCGATGGAGGCGGAAATGTTGTAGGCCCCTTTGCTCAGATTTGGGTGCAGGTTAAAGAAACCCAGGTGGTGGAAATTTTCGGAGCCCTCCACTACGGCGTCTTTCATAATCATATGGTGGTTTTGGGACGTTCAACCCCACATATCAATCATCTTAAGGAAACTGAGCTGCCCATACGGCCTTTTGCTTCTCGTGACCTCTAGAGAAGGTTTTGCTATCGATAATGACACTTAAGTTAGTGAACTTAAAATCGTTGCACTAGCAGCCACTGCACCTGTTGGCTGGTTCTATTTCTATTCTTTCACTACGAATTAATACAACTCTCGGTCCCTTATACCATTTATTTCTTCTAGGTCACAGTAGAATGCGCAAATTTATTATTTTTATATTGTTCTGCTTGGCCTGTTACTGGTCAGCTGTTAAAGTTTCTTGACAGCTCGATCTCACGCTAACTCCCAGTTTTCCATTTTAAACTTGGAACTAGGTTCTGAATGTTACTGCGCATAAAAAAGAAATGTCTGTATTTACCAGATTGTATAGTGCTTGCCTGAGATAGCCTACCCAGTAATTAACTACTGAGTGTGAAACTAAACATCTATTATTGGCCGAATTTAATACTATAAGTTTGAGTGCGATATCATAAGAAAGCTTCGTTTGTTCAAGTATATATATATATATATATATATATATATATATATATATATATATATATATATATATATATATATATATATATATATATATATATATATATATATATGACCATCTTGGGGCGCGCGTGTGCTTGTTACGTGAAAGTTCCTCGACTATGGCGGTGTGTCTGTTCAGCTTGAGAAATCGAAGTATTATGCGCAAGTTCAGAAAGTAATTTGCACTGAATGTTCAAGCACTGTGTTCCGCGAAACAGAGTGGCGTTGCCGTCATGGGCACGCATGCGATTGGTTCTTGCGCGGTTTTCTAGCCATGGATTTTTAGGCCTTCATGTGTGGCATCATCGTGATATTTCCGTGGCTTTGGCACCCTCAAATTGAACTGCTGGCCTGCTTTCGGTCACCGACTGCAACGTTTAGGCTTCGGCTTCCCTGTCTGAGTTGCAGCACAATGCTTGTATACACCATGTCACGCGTGCTTTGCGAAGCCTGCTTTATCGCCCAAGTTCCGTTGCTGAGAATTCCAGGCCTACGACGAAAAGCACGCGTTTTAATTCAAATAATCAGGTGTCCGAAGTGACCATTACATGCAACTAAGTTTCAATAAATACAAGCTTTTGGTAGCTGCTATGTAAGCGCGTCGCCAAAACGTAAAGTTTAGACGGCTCAATTAGGCCGTTTGAACCACGAGGAAAACAGGAATGTGCGACGATGCCATGAAATATTGACTAGTTTACTCGCGTTCTTGTAGATTGCTCACAGGTTTACGGTCATCAGAAATACGCTAAATCGAATTATTTTAAATATACTAACGTAAGTAGTGTCGTATATGAAAGTCGTAATTGCTGTATGCGCATGCAATACAGCAGTAATCAGTCACTATATCAACTGCCAAGCCTCAATTATTGGTGCTTGTCAGTTGTAATATTTATACGAAACGAGTTTAGCCTTGTGACAGTGACTTAAAGAGCAAGACAGTGAAACTTCACTCGAACGACGTTCAAGAGACTCACAAAAATTATTTGAAGTTAAAGTTTGTGGAAATGAAATATATAGCTGTGTTTTGTCAGCAGCCAAAAAAACATTATTTGTCGAATTAAAATTCCAACCCTTCTTTTGATGTGCTGCCTATTTGAATACAAATTTATGCATATTTGGTACGTTTTGAAACAGGTAGTAACCTCTGTTGCATTTGTGAACGAAGGACTGCAGTGGACTTGACTTGAGTAAATATGCCAAGCTCTCCCAAACTTTCCCCGGCACAACACTCTGCAAGGCAGCGAAGGATCTCACTTCCTACAAATAGAACAGTGATTACTTAGGCACATGATATTCCCAGTGCTTCCTCTTCAAGGGTTTCTTCTCCGGCTCCTCTTCTTCATGCAGTAGGATGCTCGCTGCAATCCATTTTATGGACAGAGTTGCGCCTATCAGAAAGCGAGAGTCAGAGGAGATATAGTCCTCATAACGCAATCCGCTGTATTGACCCAGTCTTCAAGACAACTTTAATCTGTATCACGAGAGAGGCACTGGATGGTGTCACAACAAATGTTAGTTGAACTCAAATGTGCTCTGCACTAATTTTGTTAAACTGAAATGCGTTAGAATTAGGTCCAATGATGATTCGATGGGGGATTCGAAAGAAATTCGATCATCTTAATAGTCCATTCAAATGACGTTCGCGGAAGAGTGATCAGCCAAAGGAGAAAAAATGAGGGTGGGAAAGAGCCCTGTTGTTCCTCTGCGTGGCTCTTTTCTTCTATGTGTCCCACTTTTTACCAAACTGTATTATTGGAGTGAAACAACACGCCAGCAGCTGAGCTCTTTGCCCAAGAATTACCTCGGTTAGTGCGTGCCGTGCAGTCACTACCAATCATAAGCGCACTTATTCATTTAGGAAGCATTGCGTGATCGAAAAACCCATATAGATAGGGTACACGAGTGCTACATTGCATCAGAAGAAGGAAGAACAACAAGAGAGAAGGCAGGGAGATTACCCAGGCACATGCCTGCTTCGATACCGAATGCTGGGGGAATGTGAAAGGGCAGTATAAACATAAGAGAAATAGAGGGGGGAGAGGAAAAACTTGACAGTACATAGGCTGACGCGTATGACGCGGTGTTACTATGCACAAATCAAAGGCGTTCACACAGGCCCAGAGTCCTCATAAAACGCAAGAGGGCTTTTAATGCCTTGTGAGCCGACGAAAGACGAGGAAGCTGTTCCGGCAGCATCTGCACAGAAGAGGCCGATCGTTCAATTGTCGCAACGCGTCGAAGTTTTTGTTTCTCTCATGTCATGAGTGTATGTATTTATTTATAAGACTCAAAACTGCATTACATGCAACAATGCTGACGGTTCAATCGGCGCTGATAATACGTGCAGCAAAGCTTATCATGCAGTGCCAACCTGTCGAATAGGCAATAAGCCGCATGTCGGTGAACTTATCAATTTTATTTTGTTGCTCGTCCATATGGCTAAAATTATGAGCAAATGGCCAACTTTCATCTAACGCAAGCGCCGCTTTATCATGCCAAGTTTTGCGAATAAGCCCTAACAGTTGTCGCCTTTCAGTGTCGTTGATTCTTGATAGCTCGCTTAGCGAAACGTACGCGTTTTCAAGTAAAGTATTTCAACACGAGCTAGCCCTAATAGTTGCACTGGCAACTCGATGGCCCAATACTAACTGCGATGTCTGAAAGTATATGGCACAATAAATGTAAATTTCACAAAAACTTATGTAACGCTGGCAGCCATCTGTAGAAATAACATAAGAAGAAAGTACAGCTAGTAATCGAGGAGGCATGTGCTACGCAAGTAAAAAAATGCAGCTTGTTCAAGCTAGAGCTATAGCGAACGACAAAAGCCGCATTCCACTTCCCGCGTCACCGGAGCGTCATTCGTAAAACCGTCATCAGTACGCGCGCAGCGAATAGTTTCCTACGACTATACTGCATTGTCCGCAGTCAACGAATCGAAAGAAACAAAACACAGGAGCGGACAACCCAGCCCCACAGGACTGGAACCGGCATAGAGGAAATACCTGTGCACAGCCTTTTCTGAATGATGCCAAGCTCCTCTCGGGCGTCTTGTGCAAGGGTCGGGAACACATCTCCGTGTTCGTCGAGCACAAAAGCATTGTTCCCTTCTCTGAAAGTGTGTTCCCGCACAAGTGCTCCAAGAAGCAGAAAAAAAAAGCATATCTTTGTCGTGCACAATACCACCCGTCTCACGTCGTTGTGCGAGAACCGTATTGTAGTAGACGAGCATCGAGAAGTGCGCGAAACGGCATGGAGGACTTATACTTCAATACTGAATGGCCAAGACACCCGAAGAAGCGCCTTTACTTACGAACAAGTGCATTATTTGTCTTTCTTTAACGCTGTTTGACCTCACCGAAAAAGTTTCAGAACTCTGGTACATTCTGACTTGAGAAGCACTGTTAGCTGAGGGGCCCCTTTCATTGCTGGGGTGCTGCACTTAACAATTCACGGCGTCGTATGTACGTCTATATGTTTACTTCGTTTATTGCCCAGCCGTCAATAAGTTCGTCAAGATAATTTCATGTTCCCGCAAACTTTTACAAACTTTCACAAACGATGAATTCATACCGAGCGATCCATTTGTGGCTGCTTTTTTGTACGATCACTTATAAATGCGTGTTGGCGGTGATATTCTGTTGATATCCGCTCAAAAAAAGCCCTGTGCAAACGTAATAGGGTCTTTTGGAATAAACATAATGAAAATTTATGCGTGCTTCTGTAGGATACGAAAGCTGTGAATGGATACGAATGTTCTGAATCAAGGTGTTTGTTCGCGTCCATAGCTCTGTCACGAACCGAAACATGCCCAGAATAATCCAGTGTTTCAAGATTGAGTGCGAGGCTTCAAAAGCACATTTGAGAGCGTCTTAAATAATTATATGTAAAATGCAAGAAAAATTCCTAACAATTGGAACCATATTTCTCAAGGTAGCCTGCTCTTACTCCCAATTGAATATTGTTTTATCTCATAGGATTGACAGAGACTTTTAATTTACGCATTCCCTTTCTTGCACTCACCCCCTCCCCCCATTCTTATGCAGCGCATCATCATTCCAAATGTATAAAGAAGGGCTTGTGTCTTAGTTCAATTGAAGGAAGTTGCACTAGCATTTAACAAATGAGCAAGTTTCCATTATTTTTGCCAAATATGAATAAAAAACACTCGTTTGGCAAAAAAAAACACAGTTTCGCGAAAAAGGTGAAGCTATGAGTGCGATAGCAACATATTGGAATGTTTTATGAAGCAAGGATAGCATTTTATTTGTAATAAACATGCGCAAAATTATTTGTAATAAACATGCGCTTGCTGAGTAACGAAGTTTTCTCCGGCGGGGCCACAGTAGATGACCACAGCAAAGCTCGCGCGTAGGGACGGCGTTCATATATGCATTGAGGCTGACAGTCAACTTATTTAAATTTGATCTCGCGTAACTCTACAAAACGCTGGTGTAAGAGAACACGGCCGCTTCAGGTACACTCTTGGCACCGTTCCCGTAGAAGCTTCCATCTTCAGAGGGAGGGGGTGGGGCACAAGTTGCGCGCTGTTCATTGATGCGATAGTGCGGCAACCATAAGCACAACTCTCCCTTGTTCGCTCATGATATAAGCGCGCACGCAGATGACCCCAGCCGGGAAAGCGATGTTCGCTCCGCAGGCAGACTTGCGCATCCTTCACTATACATACATATATATGTATGAGATCTAACCGACAGTAATGCCAAGGAATGTACAGGGGAAGTTATTAGAACACGTTATTCGAAGATCGTAGGTTCGATTCCTGCTCACGGCTAATTATTTTTTCATCCACTTTTCTTTCTTCTTATTTACATTCCTTTGGTTCTAATAACTTTCCCTGTACATTCCTTGGCATTACTAACTGTTAGATCTCATTAGTATTGTGTTAAAACACGGAAAACGAGCCTTTAGGTATACACTTCTTTCCCTTATACATACATACATACATATATATATATATATATATATATATATATATATATATATATATATATATATATATATATATATATATATATATATATATATGGGAAAGAAGTGTATACCTAAGGGCTCGTTTTTCTGTGTTTTAACACAATATTAATGAGATCTAACAGTTAGTAATGCCAAGGAATGTACAGGGAAAGTTATTAGAACCAAAGGAATGTAAATAAGAAGAAAGAAGAAAGAAAAGTGGATGAAAAAAATTACCAGCCGTGAGCAGGAACCGAAACTACGACCTTCGAATAACGCGTTCGATGCTCTAACCACTGAGCTATCACAGCGGCCTTCCCTCCATCCACTTTTTTTGGGTTTATATGTGAATTTAAGAGTAGGAGTGACAGTCAGCGCCATCTATAAGCCAAACGACGAGTGTGAAAACACTCTTATGCGCATGTTTGGCGTCACGTAGCACGTAAACTTATTAAGAGCGAGCAGCTGATTAATAGTCCCTCTTATACAACCTAAACACACCAAGTCTGCCAGTACGAGACCCTCGTTCAATGAAATAAGGGAAAGAAGTGTATACCTAAGGGCTCGTTTTTCCGTGTTTTAACACAACATTAATGAGATCTAACAGACAGTAATGCCAAGGAATGTACAGGGGAAGTTATTAGAACGAACGGAATGTAAATAAGAAGAAAGAAGAAAGAAAAGTGGATGAAAAAAATTACCAGCCGTGAGCAGGAATCGAACCTACGACCTTCGAATAACGCGTTCGATGCTCTAACCACTGAGCTATCACAGCGGCCTTCCCTCCATCCACTTTTTTGGGTTTATATGTGAATTTAGGACTAGGAGTGACAGTCAGCGCCATCTATAAGCCAAACGACGAGTGTGAAAACACTCTTATGCGCATGTTTGGCGTCACGTAGCACGTGAACTTATTATGAGCGGGCAGCTGATTAATTGTCCCTCTTATACAACCTAAACACACCAAGTCTGCCAGTACGAGACCCTCGTTCAATGAAATAAGGGAAAGAAGTGTATACCTAAGGGCTCGTTTTTCCGTGTTTTAACACAATATTAATGAGATCTAACAGACAGTAATGCCAAAGAATGTACAGGGGAAGTTATTCGAACCAATGGAATGTAAATAAGAAGAAAGAAGAAAGAAAAGTGGATGAAAAAGTTACCAGCCGTGAGCAGGAATCCAACCTACGACCTTCGAATAACGCGTTCGATGCTCTAACCACTGAGCTATCACAGCGGCCTTCCCTCCATTCACTTTTTTTGGTTTATATGTGAATTTAGAAGTAGGAATGACAGTCAGCGCCATCTATGTATATATATGTATGTATATATATATATATATATATATATATAGATATATATATATATATATATATATATATATATATATATATATATATATATATATATATATATGTCGTCTTATAGCTACTTTCACCCCGTCCATTTGCACGCTGTTTGATTGTGTTGCAATTATAAGGATAGCCTTGGCTGGTTATTGCCGCCACCGCCGCTATCGCTGTCATTCGCGTATAAGTATATATATATATATATATATATATATATATATATATATATATATATATATATATATATATGGACGGGGTGAAAGTAGCTATAAGACGACACAAGCTCGTTTTACAGCGCTCGTGGTTCATGATCCCTCCCAGCTTAGCTTCCAGGGCTTTGTTGGAAAGAGATGAGAAATAGTAGGATTGCAGTATGCGACCAATTTTTTTTACTCTTTTCGTACTGGACTTTTCGTACTCCCCCCGAAAGCTGGCACCGGTTACAAACTACAACAAATTGAAAACAAAATAAAAAAATAATGGCCAAATTCGCTGTTTCACTTCCCGACGAAGTTCCACAATATCACTAAATCTTCAAGGCCGAGGGAGCAGTCCGGTGATTTTTATGACGACTCTGGTGGACGAGCTTGACTGTTGCGTTCCGGACAGAGCGGGCTACACATTGATACTGACAATACTGCTTGAACTCCTCTGGGGACTGAGCAAGGATGGAACACATTGTTGCATCGGCAGCTCGGATGTCGTCGGGGTTGTATTTTTCGTCGCGAATGGTGCAATCCCGGTGCTTGTTGCTTTCGTGCTTTTTGACAGACTGTGACGAAGTGCCTGAGTGCTTTCGGTGTGCAAGCAGTGCTTCCGCGTCTTTCTCGGCGTTTTCTGTGGTGGTGCAGTCGGTGTAATAGCTGAGGCAGGGAGTGTCTCTGGTGACTTTTCTTTGTGCGAACGTGTCTGACATCTTGAATTGGTCTTTCGTTTCGAGATCTTATTTTCTGATGTTCCTCAATTGGTGAGTGCACTTCCGTTGAATTTTGCGTTCGTTGATGCCCTCGTTGCAGTCTCTCTCATTGTAGCATGAGTTTGTGAACTGGGCTTTGCTTGCTTTGCTGAGGCTGTTCAGGAAATGGCTGTAGAGGCACCCGTTCCGGAATGGGGCATTCATTTCCTCCTGTGTTTAACGCGTCCTGTAGACAGCTGATGAATGGTGAACTGGTGTCTTGCTGGTCGGGCATAGTTGGTAATGCGTTATCATCGCTAGTATGCTCTTCAGAGGCTTTGGTGACGGGGTTCATTACGGGCGCTTCCGAAAGACAACTGTGTACGAGGTTGGATGTAGCATGCACTTCTGAATTTGTTCGATTCATGAATTGGTGAGCTCTGCATGTGGGCGCCGCAGGTGACATGGCATTATTAGGTTTGAACTGCAGATTTCGGCAAGGCTGCGGTGCCGTAGAAATGACACGAAGCTCTTCAGGGGCTTCTTTTTCACTGCTCGCTGCGAGTAGTTCTTGCGCCTGGTAGTGTGCGACGTTCGATGCGTCTGAGCCTTGTGTTTTGTTTGGACTCTAGACTGTGTGTGCACCGGACGGGGATGCATGAAACTGTACGGAAGAAGAATGGCTTGACAGGGTATTTTTCCGATGCGCCAGGTCATCTACCATGAATACGGCGTCCTTACAAGGCAAGTGGTGAGCACTAGGAACGCTTGAAGAACCGCGTGATGAAATCCCAGGTGGTGGACCACGTATGCGAGACGAAGAGTGAAGGGCATCAGGTGGTTGAGCAACGTCTCGTGTCATATGCTGAAGCGATGACTTTCGCGCAGAAGGGAGGCGCACTTGACGGTTAGGTTTTTCCCAATATACGCATGACCTTCTGTCAGCAAACTCATGCGCCACTTCGTCTTGAGGCAGTTGTCAATTCGCGCTGGGCTTTCGAATGGTTGAGGACTGCTTAAGGAATTGACGACGGTGTGCGGTTTGTCTTCAGATGGTTGGCATTTAGCAGGTCTCGGTCATAGTCGTTAAAACGGGTAATCATCTGCTCTTTGATTTTTGGCCATGACTCGTCGTTCTCGAATATGTGAATTAGGTAAAATTTAAATGCTTCACCAGTGACGTAGTCACTGAAGTTCGTAACCATCTCCCGTTGCGACCAAGATGCAGCAGTAGCATGGAGTTCGAACAGGTTGAACCAGTTCTGTACGGGTCCGCCATCCGCTGATCTGGTGTTCTTGGGGATGTCGAGGTCAGCCGATGGTTTTGTCAGGGTGCTGGTCGTTGTCCTCCTTGGCGATGATTCGGTAGTCAATGTACGGTCAGGGCGTCTTCTGCGGAACTGCGTCGATGATGAGTGACTGTTGAAGGGGCAAGCAGGTCTCCATCCTGTCGACTTGTGTGACGCTATGATAAATGGGAGACGTGGCCTGGCTCTTACGCCATGTTTATTCTGTTCTGCACTTCTTCCTCATCTACTTCTACAACCATCACTTCATACGTCATATATATATATATATATATATATATATATAAATATATATATATAAATATATATATATATATATATATATATATATATATATATATATATATATATATATATATATATATCTATATATATATATATATATATATACTTATACCCGAATGACAGCGATAGCGGCGGCAGCGGCGGCAGTAACCAGCCAAAACTATCCTTATAACCGCTATCACAATAACACAGCGTGCAAATGGACGGGGTGAAAGTAGCTATCAGACGACACAGGCATCGTTTTACAGCGCTCGTGGTCCATGATCCCTCCCAGCTTAGCTCCCAGGGCTTTGTTGGAACGAGATGAGAAATAGTAGGATTGTAGTATGCGACCATTTTTTTGACTCTTTTCATACTGGATGGATTTAAAAAAAAATATTGCGGTGGTGAATTCGTGAAACAATAAGCATGTTCACAGAATTTATTTCACAACCACTTGAAAAAGTGTTGCGGGGCCCCTTCGAACAGTTTTATTTTTGCTGCTGGGGCATTAAGACTATATTGGTAACCACTTCATCGGTGACGCTGCTCGACGTTGCCACAATGAAGTGACATCCTTCTTTGCACCTTAAGCGTTCGCGCATGCAAATGTGACGTGGAAGCACAGGTATTATTAGAGGTTTTTAGTTTGACGTTTTTACGCTCCGCTTAGCAGCTAAGCGGAGCGGGAACGCGAGTGCGCATGCGCCCTCCGCTAAGGCCTTAAGCGTGTTACCGGAGCGGGGAATACGGTCCGCTTACGAGCAGCCTAAGCGGAGCGCGGTGCGTCGCTGCCGTTTTTGCAAGCGGAAGGGGGACAACCCGCGCGCCCTCTCTCGTGCGTGCAGCAACTTTGTTCATTTCAAGATGGCTTGTTCCGGAGACGGCACGCTTTCCGCGAGTGCTGCAGCTTCGCCGTCACCTGCACAGTGCAAGCCGCGAAAACGCAGTTTCAACGGTGAAAAAATAAAAACGCCGCCACCACACACGCGTAAAATGCGCAAACAACACACAGTGAATGCTTGCAATGGATCTGGAACGGAACCTTGCTGGCTCTTGAGCGGCTACTATCAAGTCAGAGCTTGCTTCTTTGTCAAAAAATAGGCGGCTAATACATTGAAAGTGTATATCTAAATACTTCATGAAAAGATCCTTTATACGTTATTGTTTTGCTTTGTATACGTGAAAAAAAATGTTTTTTATTTTGTTTACTGACGATGAAAACGACTAGAGGGCGCTGCAACTGCGAAAGTTACGCTTCGCTGCCGGCAACGAACAACTAAAAGAGGAAAATCAGCCGCCGCTCCGCTGCGGCTTCGCGGGTGCTCCCGGAGCGGAGCGGACCACGAAAACGTCAAACTAAAAACCTCTATTGGCAAGATTAGTTAGAGAGATTTGTGCAATTTTGTTTTGTTCTCAGATTCAGTCCTTCAGAAAGTGGCAGTTTAAATAAAAATACACAATGATACAGCTAAAAGCTAAATTTGTCCATTCTTGTCAGGGATAAAAAAAACACACTGAGGGAATACCAGTTCATTCATCCTAATTCCCTCTTTCTGCGTTTTTTTTCTTTTTTTCGTGTGCTCAGTGAGGTTTGCTCTGCTAGTGGGACCCTATACCTTCCTTCTTTCAAACCTTCTATTTAGGAACTCTTCTTTATCGGCTCTGTCTTCTCGTTGTATCTGCTGTTCGGACTTTCATTTGCAGAGGCTCGAATCTGCAGCTGCGCCCGAGATCTTCCCCACGATAGACGAAGTTGGCATCGTCGAGAGTTTTCCTAACGCGCCTCACCACCGCGCAGCAACAACAAACAACCAAGGTAAATAAAGTTCTGTACACCACCTGCCTTTGTGAGCACATCGAAATGGCGCGACCGGTCACCACCTGCAGCCTCGAGCGTTATGGGTAATCAAATAAAGTCTTCTTGAAAGCCAATGAAGTGAAGCTTGCTGCTTTCTGTGATAGCACCACCGTCTTGTAGTGTTTTTTTGCTCCCAGAGTTCTATTTTTATTCCCTCTGTGCCAATGTCTCTCATCTTCTGGGAAATATTCCCTTTGTTCACTTTACACAAGTGCCCTTTCTCGTCTTTGGGCTTTTGTGCCTTGATCCAGACATTTGCGGCCTTCTTTCGCAGTTCCACGGGTCTCGATAGTTGTCTTTATGAAAATTACACTGACTTGGTCTTGATTGTTTGCTTGAATTTATATAGATTTTACTCATTCCGCCAAGCTTTCTCAGGGGCTCACCCGTGCTTGGCCCGATTCAGCACTTTTACGCTGGTGGACCCCACCCGGTGGAATGTTTGGGTACGAATGAAATCTCATAAACCGGTTTGTACTTCCTCTGCGCTCCAAGGATGAGTGTAAATGGTCCTTAGTGGTCTCCTCATGCGGACTGCCATATATTGATTGATTTGTGGAGTTTAACGTCCCAAAACCACCATTTGATTATGAGAGACGCCGTAGTGGAGGGCTCCGGAAATTTTGACCACCTGGGGTTCTTTAACGAGCACCCAAATCTGAATACACGGACTGCAATATAATATCTTTGTCATTGCGCCCATTGGCCATACTTTTGTTTTGCTTCTCTTCATCTCTAGGTGCATGTTCTCGTGTCGGATCGTCTAGTGCACACATAACTAGAGGTGTGCCTCGTGGCAGCTGACCTCTCAAATATTTTTTGAGTGATCATTTCTATATGACCTGAAGTGTAGGAATATCATGTATGGACTTTTGTAAATGCCAATTTCAACAGAAGATCGAATCAGAAAACTTTATTCGCAATTTTTTCTGCGCTGCTCAAGAATTTTCTATCCTAAGTTACTTTTAAAGGGGGTAACACTGAAGTTAAAACTGTAATTGCCACTGACAAAGCGTTCAGTGCGGTTTTGCATGCGTTTAAGTTTATAGATTAGAGTTTGACCGTAAGGATCTCTCACTGTACAGGCGTATTCAAGTTTAGGTCGGGCATTTATAACATACAAAGCTTCTTTCAGACTTCTTGGGGCTGACCTTAAATTGCGTTTCATAAATAGCACACTGTAGGCTTTGTCAGTTACTTGACCTGTATGCTTATTGTAAGATGATTCGGCTGACAAGTATACACCAGGGTATTTAAAATGTTCAACACAGTCAATTTGTGCTCCTAACAGGCTCTAGGATGAGTGAAAAGGTTTGAATTTTCTGTTAAAACTGAGTAAACAACATTTTTTCACAGTCAAACACATGTGTAATTTCAAACACTACAATACCGCACCATTATTATTGCGTTATAAAACACTGAAAACGGAAATACCGTGTATTGTTTAATAAATAACACAATTATCTTTGCACAACCTCACGTCTCAGACAATTAACAATATTGACCTAAAAAAGGGAAGGACCCAACACCGAATCCTGTGGCGCCCTTGAAGTCATCGTGATGTTCGAGAAAGACGAACCATTCACTCGGATGAACGGTTTTCTAGAAGCTGTATGATCCCTACAATAACCATAAAGAGAGGTAGAAAAACCTAAAGCAGATAACTTCTGTAATAAAAGAGCGCGTGAAACAGTGTCAAAAGCTTTTTGAAAATTTGAAATTACTGAATCGACTTGGAAACCTTTATCATATGAACTCAAACAGGTTAACATCCTTACATGTTCTCTTTTTCTCTCTCTCTCTCGTTTTCCGTCCTTATTTGTAATACTAAATGTTCAAGTATGAAAGTGTTCCTCTTGCACGTTATTGCGCCAGTTTATACATTCAACGAGTAATGTCTGCTTCAGCTAGAAATCGGTGTTGCCTTTCAAATGGCTCTGAACCATATTTACTCGAGCATTGGTTTTTCATTGGCGAAACCCAGTAAGACCAAAATATATTGCTGGCCAATTACATTGAGCCGTTTTATCCATTTAAACAACAGAAAGCACTGACAAGGCCATAATTAAGATTGCACTGTCGCTTCGCTTTCCGGCCACAATATTGCCCATTGAAAAGTTTGGTCACTGATTTTCGCAGAAACTACCAGAGACACTACCTTGTTTTTTCTTGAAGTGAAATTGCTGCTTATCCTAATATTTCATTCAAAGCCCTGTAAACCCTGTCGACCAGTGAATACATAGTTATATATCTACGAAATATTCAAATGAGAATGCATGATGCCAAACAGTCGTTGCACCATGGCTACACAGCCAGTGCGGCGTTTTTCGGTGAACAAATCGATGACGACTTGAGTCAGAACTCGGAGCGTGTTCAGGCGCTTTTCTGAAAGCCATTAGGCTACGAACCAAGCTGGAGAAACAAACTGGCAGGGAAACGAGTCGTTACTTAAGAAGAACCCATTAGCATTAGCCTAGCGGAAGAAAGCGACGGCTTAAGGCCGCCTGGTAAGGCGCTCTAATTTGCATGTGGAGATTTAGAGCCACAAATGACCAATCTTGTGCCCGCTTTTAACGCCCTGTTTTCACTTCGAGCAATCAAAGATGCCGAGGGGGCTTGCGTTGACGCTATAGGCCTGCAACAACAGCTACGGGAGCCACAAACGCTCACTCACTTCATTCGACGATGCGGAAAACGTTTCCAAGGAAGTTTCTGGGGAAAAAAAAAGCGAATCTGAGTAGCGACGCTCAAGTTCTGGATGTCACGCTCGAAGAATCACGGGCATGTCTTTACGTAAAACAGAAATTACACAGCGTGTTCGTCAGACGTGAAAAGATCACAGTTGAAAGTAATCAACACTTTTAAATATTCTGAATAAGTTTTATTTATATGTCAAGTATGACATCTCAAAATACTGATATTACAGGGTACTCATTATTACGCCAAGGCTTCCTACACCTTAGGAAAAAACCTTGGGAGAATTTAACTGTCATGTTTATATTTCAGAAGGATGAACTGCAGGGTGTGTTTAATTCCCCTTCTACCAATGGTGCGGAAAAGAACGATAACAGGAGAAGAAAGTAGATAGGCACCGTGTCGCTTCACCGTGTACGGCACCTTGTTTCTGTCTCCGTGTGCCTTCTTCTCGTGATATCATTTTTTTGCCACTGCATCATTTGAAGATTATATTGGAAGGGGAGCATGTCTGGATGCGGGCAATTACTTTCACAATCATACTCTGCTAGCACAACGAGTTTATAGAACAACGCCTGTAGAACATCTTAGGCACATTTTTAATTTGTGTGCCCCTACGCCGCTTTTACTCGCATGATCATTGGAGCAGTGCATTGCCTGGAAGTGGGTCGCGTATTATGGCCGTAAATAAGACGACACATGCTCGTAATAAGGTTGCTGTTGGCTGGGAAGTATATAGTTGATAGGGAACAAAAAAAAACTTTTTCTCCGAAGCCGCTATAGGCTTTTGTATCATTTACACTGCTCTATTTAGATAATCGATGTCGTATGGCTGGTTTGTATTTCGCAAAAAAGATAGAAAAGAAACATGAACGTGTAACGTAAGCAGTAAAGACAGTGATGAGCTAACGCAATAGAAGAAATGGACGAGATAAAAGCGATCACCTGACATCTCGAGTTTTCTGGCCCATTAGTGCACCAATATATCTTTAGTAATCTTTAGCGGGACGCGATAGCACGAGCCGTGCACTTCTAGCGTACGGTATACGTTCTGACTGCCGAAAGAACGATTGCCTCTAATTGCAGCGCCGACTTCCTAAGTCGCACTAAATTACCCGGCTTCTTAACACGCCGAAAGAGTTGAACCCATTCCACTGTCACAGGATTCAAGCAGCTTTTCTAGAGACTGACACGGGATAACAAGTTACATATAGGCAACCATATTTGTCTTTAGCAGCGCGAATAGTTTCGCATTTGGCCTAGTAAGTACCATTCCAGCAGCCGTCCACTTCAACTCTTCTTGCGTGCGATGTACCCGACATGACATTGCTTAATAATGATGCCTTTTGCAAGGATTTCTTCTTCAGTAACAACTAACGCCCACCGTAATAAAAATTTCATCAAGCTGTTTTTGCAATATGCGCGCTTCCAATCTGAACTACATTTAGGAATGAGTGTTCGGTACTTTTGCTGCTTCCTCCGATAAGCTGTAAAGCTTAAAGAGGTGATGACATTCAACTTTCGACCATAATCTGTGTTGTGTGGGCTGGTTCTTGTGCGTTTACAAACAAGCTGGCGAACTTTCAGCGCATTCGGTCGTGCCGTTAATTTTCAATCGAATATTCTTTAAACGAGCAAGCTGCCTTGTGGTCGGGCAACAATGGCGCGCTCGCTAGTCATGACGTAACGAATAATTTACACCGCGAGCCTCTGCATGGTGTGCAGTACGGAGGGCAATCGTGTTTCATGGTCAGCTGCGCTTGCAATTGAGTTGTTTCAGAGTTATTCAACGTGCCACTGAAGCTGGATGACTTGCAGCGGTGGGAGCAATGCCACCGCATCGTCCATGCTGCGCTGGGGAGTGCCAAAGCGTACAGAGAAAGGAGAAAACTGCGACAGTCTTCAAGTTGCCAGCCTACTGAACGCAACGCTTGGGAGATAAATGTGCGCAGGAAGGACAGGTGGGCAAGTGACGCACCTGTTTTGTGCTCGGCGTAGTTCACGACAGACAGCTACAATGATGACCACTGTCTTTTCGGCTAGTTTGGTATACCACTGAAAAAGCCTATGGTGCGGCCGGACGCTTTGCCGACCGTGTTCTCACACCGTTCGTCCTCCAGTCTATGCGTCGTCGTGCTTTTGAGAAGGGTCAAAGGAAAGAGGCAAGTACATTCGTCATTAGCATTAGCGTTGGCATCTGCTCCCATCGGTTTGCGACGTCATGCAAGCCTAGGCGAAATGGCGGTCGCCGGTGGTAGGCGAAGTTTACAGCCTAAAGAGTTCTACGGCTTATTTTGGACTGAAATAATCTCTCACAGTTTAGTTTTCACGCGTGTGCAAGCATATTCACTATCTACGTTTTTGCCGAAAACCGTAAATTGTTGGGTGACCATGTCATGACACCTTTAAGGGGCCTTCAGGCTGTGAGTACGCTGGGCATATAACCGCGCGGCATTTCCTCCGCATAGATGTGAAAGTGCGCCAAATAGCTTTGTTTTGTGCATACTGTAGCCGCTAATGTATTGGAACGTGAATCGGCCGTTGTAAAAAAGCTGCAAAGCGGTTTCTTAGAAAATTGCAGCCTATAAAAATTTTAAACGGCGATAAGAAAATTTGGCTAAAGATTTATGTTTTGAAAGGCTAGATTTCAATCCCTGGTGTCAGTATACAAGGGCGCAACACAATGGTATAAAAAGGTAGTTTTCACAGTTCTTTCTTGTCTTCCTTGTGTACAATATTGCTTCATAAAAAGCTAACGCCCTTTCTGCAGGAAAACATCTGTTTAAAAAAAAAACGTTTCTTCCTTTAATAATCAACACCTCAAGTGACTTCGAACGTACTTATTCTGCAAAAATATTCAGATCAAAACAGAAGCATTATTATTCTTATACGGTGCATGAAGCGCAAGTTATTAAATACGAAGCAGCGCTTTGACTCACGCGTGTAACGCCTTAAGTACGTGCGTCCATACGAACGCGCAGCAACGATTCCCACTGGCCGCAGGTGTTGGAGCGGTCCCAAGTATGTCACGCGGCAGCCCGGCTGCGACAGCTGCATTTTCGATGGAGGCGGAAATGCTGTAGACGTGTGTGTTCAGATTTAAGTGCATGTCAAAGAACCCCAAATGGTCGAAATTTCCAGAGCCCTCCACTATGGCGTTTCTCATAATCATATGGTGGTTTTGGGACGTTAAACCCAAATTATCAATCAATCGGTGTTCCTAGGAAGATCGAATTCTTTAAATATACCTTTGTTTAAATGAGCTGTGCTATCATCAGGGGAAACTTGAAAAACACAAAACATGAAAGAAGATACACATACAAGCGCCAGTCCTGTCGTGCCAGTTCTGTTGTATGTGCTTGCCTTTCATCGTGTGCGCCTCTCTATTTTTTCGATGAAATTTCAGTTCAAATCTGATTGTTTGGAGCTGCGCGGACGACATGTTATATCCAAGAGACGTTAGCTGCGCATGGAGTCTGAGTGTGACTGTCTGGTTATTTGTGTTGGACATTGTTTAGAAGTCTTTTACACTATGTACAAAAACAAAGACTGATAACATTTCGGTAATCACGGGTACATAAACATGGGTACACTTATGTACCACAATCATCCCTATATTGTAGTGAACTTATCTTTACTGTAATATGCATGGTCTAGATGTGGTACGGAGTAGAAAAGAAGTGATTGGATTTCCATGATACAATGATCCAACATATGCAATAAAAGATAACGGGCGAAAGACGAAAAAGATAAACGCAGACAGGAAGACTTGAAACACACAAGCTTTTTGTATACTACTAACACAGTATAGGTGGGTGTATATGTAAAGAATGGGTAATGGTTTAGAGTATTCGGTACTCTACTATGGAAGACTTGAAAGCCGGCCCGTGGGCTTCACACTTCATGAATCCGCATCTCAGAAAATTGAGCTCGTTCAGGTGGTGACGGGAAACCGATAACTGTATGTTTAGAAAAAGTCTTCAACAATTTCTAGTACTTGGCACTCTACCAAGGGAGGGCATAAAGCCATCCCAGTATAAGGGGAGATAACCGTGTGTTTAGAAAAAGTTGTGAACGATTGAGAGTACTTGGTACTCTACTGTGAAAGAGTCGAAAGCCGTCCTGTGGGCCTCTCATTTCCAGAGGCCATGTCCTACACAGTTCACAAATGATTCAAGCCAAAGAACTTCCCTAAATATGTGTGCATTAGATAGCCAGAACAGTACGGCTTGGTCTGGTTAAATGATATCCACTACGAAATTTTAATTTATGATGGTAGAAAAGCCAGTTTTTTTATATTTCTGTTTACACTCGTTACACAGCGCTCATGAAATTTAGTTATTTGCTTTAAAAATCAAAAGTCTCCTTCATAGGTCATTGAAAACTTACGAAAGAATGCACAAAGAGTGTACAAGCACCGCATAATTCAAGCAGACGGGCTTGCATAATTGGTGCAGATATCATTGAAAGCTACTCAAAAGCATTTGCAAAGTATAATATTGTGAAAGTACAACATGACTTATCAAATGGAAGAATTCCCCCGCTACGGCGGTCTCATGGCTAAGGCACTCGGCTGCTGTCCCGCAGGTCGTGAGATCAAATCTCAGCCATGGCAGCCACATAAAAAACAAAGACACGTATTCCTACGCACTGTGACATGCTGCTCAATGGTGTCGGTGTGACATGCTGATCAAAATCAGAGAAGACGACTCGTGTTTCTAGTTTTAAATGCGAATGCATTGCTTAGTTGGGGCATGTCAGGCGTCTGTCGGTGTCTGCGCGCCGACAGATTTTATCTC